>CM030010.1:23665017-24865017 GCA_017639485.1 Pluvialis apricaria | reverse complement strand
ATTGTCTTTTACATAAGCTGAAGAGAGTCCTAAACGTTGCTTACCCAGACACTGAGTTTTCAGAACACAATGGATCATATTTTGGTTCGTCCAACCTTGCGCTTTTCTTTGTAGAGAGATCTAGCACTCCATCCCCTGCAAAGAACGAGTAGTGATGACAGCAGTTATTTAAAGATAATCGCAGAAATTTTGACAGCAAATGTTTGTACCTGTGGCGCAATTTTTAAGCAGTTACTTTATCTTGTAAAATTTCTGACATCTTATTTCTTTAACAATGTCAGCAAATTGTTTTATTTAACTTACAATATATATAATAGCCATCAGCAAATGGTTTTATATATTTGATTTGTAACAAAACTTTTTAAAATTAAGAAAAAATAAAAAATAAACCCATTCAGAAATAATAAAATTTAAAAGAATCTGTCTTAAACAGAAACATGTCACTGCTTTCCTAAAATCACGTATGCGTATATATTGCACTGTTTACTTTCAAGGCAACCAAAGCAATGCACTTCATATTATTATTAATATTGTCATATTTACATACTGTAAACAAATAAGCCTGATACTGAAGTTAAAATTGACATAACTAAATCACAGGCTTAAAGGATAATTCGGGCTACTAGGGATCTCAGGAGGTCTCTACATCAACCTCCCAGTCAGAGCAGGGTCAGCTATGAGACCAGACCAGGTTATTGGATGAGAAAGTAGTACCCCAGTCACTGGGAAGACATCTCGAGCCCAATATAGAGTTTTAAGCATGAGACGTATGTGATTAAAGGTTCTAACAGTTTGTTTATACATATTCCCCCTGCCTCCCCCACATACGTGTAATCACAAAACTAGAGAAATGGAAAGACCTAAACTTGTGTGGGAGTCAGCTTTGTTAAGTCACTGGCAAATGTTATATTCAAGATTTATAGTTGGCTGTTGAAATCTATGAAATACTGAAATAGAAAACCATATTTCTTTTTAAGTCAGTATTTAAGAACATTGAAAGTTAAAGAAAATAATCAACACCTGAAATACTCCTAGTTTAAGTTTTTGGTGGTTTTTTGTTTTGTTTTGTTTTTTTTTTTTTTTTAAATCACATTTATATTATAGATAAATCCCCTAAATATATTTGATTTCATACCTTTCTTCCTTGGTTCTCTGTTTCAAACTTGGACTGTTTTGTGTGCCTGAGCTCTGCAAATCCAATTTTGAGTTTCAACATGTAGATCCAACATTCAAGTCTACAAGCAACCTTATGCAAATCTGTTTTACACTAGCGTCATTTTCATCTTACTGCATGTTATTTCTAAAACATCAATCAAATGTATATATTTTCCCAGAGGGACAGAAAGCATTGGCTGAATAGTCCAAATGCCAACACTCAAATAAGAAGTCAGAAAAATTGTTAGGGCAACTCTCCTTTATACCAATACTGCAAAGAAATAGAGTTTTGTGTAATAATCAAATCCAGCTATTTGTTTTGGACTGGTTTTAACAAGTTTTGACTGTTTTCCCCCAACTATTCTGTATTATTTGAAGAAGGGTAAAGAGAGAAGAAGTAGCATCATAAGTCAGCATAATGGGAAAAAGTATTTATAAATATGCCACTTGTCAAAGATGCTCCGTTTCTCCTGAGTATGTTCCCTTAGAAGTCTTCTTTAACTCTAAGAAAGTTAAAGGGAGGACTAGTTAATGCTAATCAACCTTTCTGACGCAGTGATATTCCAGAAGGAAAAGCCAATTAAAAACACTACAGAAATATTCTACAGAGACTATTTGGCCTACCCAGCTGTAAAGTAACCTGAATACCTAAGCTCGCAATGTCCCCGAGTCCTGTGCAACAGGCAGATTTTGTCTGTTGTGTTCTATCTGTCATACAAAGTACATCTCCCTTTAAGTGTTTGTGTGTTCCCTTTCACCATAGCTTCTCCATCTTCAGTTGACACTCATAGGCACTATGATAAAAAAAGTTTAGAAGAGATCACTGGACAAACTCACTGGAGTTACAAAACACTTCAAAGTTTACAACTCATCAAACTATGAAGAGCTAATCATCTCTCTCTATTCAATCTACAAAAAAAATTGAAGCTAATTAGATCTTTAGGAGAAAAAAGCCCAAACAAACAAAACTCAAAGACTCTTGCAAGACTCTGTAATAGCATCTAACCAAAATAATTTTCATTTCCAATCTTTCAGAATTGGCTTTGACAACACAAGGCCACCGATAAGTTGAACAATTACTAAAAAGAACACAGGCTCCTAAAACAAAAAATTAGATGCATTTTGGGCCTCTAAAGAGCAACCAGAACGGAAGAGTCAATTCAGGTTCAAGACAGTTGGTTGCTCCAACACAGCAAATGTATTCATTCAGTAAGTATAGGACACTTCCCTGAAGACAATGCTTTATGGGAAGACGATCCTCAGTAAAAAGAGCGAAAGAGAACCATGCAAGAAATTTGATATACATACAAAATACCAGATAAAGTCACCACACACCAGGCTTTTACTCAGTGATTTCACTCAAATTAAAACAAAACAAAACCCCAAAACCAACAAATGAAACAACACAAAACCCTCAAAATTGATGCAGAAAGGGCTGATAAATTAAAAAGATTCATTAAAAATACACAGTAGCTCCTGGGTTTGGTAGATCTTCCTACCTTGTAGTAATATCAATTATTATTATTATAACGAAGGAGCAGTGGGAAAGTGAGAGTATTTGCTATAAAGCCTGAAGACATAATGAAATGCTATCTAATGAAATTAATATGTGTATATATACAAACAGTAGAGATGTTCACTTTGCTTCATCACGTTCAAGAACAAAACGTTTGCAAAGAGGCATCCTACAGCTCGACAATGAAACTTGAAAAACTGTTACTTGCAAGGTAGGAATAGTTTTTGGTAAACCGAACCAGAACTTCCTATTATTTCTATTAAATCAGTCAAAACAGGTATTAGGAGCTGAATGACATCAGGAACAGAAAAACCACTCCATAAGGTAGTTTTAATAAAGGACATGGAATTACTTCCCCTAGTCAGCTGAAGCCGTAACTACTAAGATGATAATACTATGCAACACTGGATAATACGGAAAAAAAACACTAGAAGTTTTTCAGGTCTGCTGCTCACGGCCTTCTAATGAAGTTATTTCTGTGCAAATTCAAGCATTTCGTTCTTCAGAGAAATGGCTCAACCTCTGGCCTTTGCTTCTCAGTATCAGATCATCAGGGGCAGCAATACCAAGGTACAACTAAGTGCGATCAAAGGTCATCTTCAAAATAATCAGGACGACAATCACTTGAAACTGCTCCAGACTAGTGATGTTAGAGAAACAGGGGCAGAAGACAAAGCAACAGAAACTGTATGGGTCACCCCCGAGTTCCTACAATTGGTATTTCTGTACTGACTCTAGCAAACTTCTCTTGGGTTTTTTTCTGGGTTTCAGGAAACCTCTCACTAGCTATTATGAACTGCCTTACTAGGTCAGACAACCTACTCTACCCAGTCCGCAGTCTCCGGGCATGGGAAAAACCTCCACTCCTAGTGTGGGAGAGCACACCAGCCTGGCCACTGCCTGCAGCTCATTCCTCTCCCGCTCTCCCAGTAGCTGCTATTGTTGGATTAGGGATCTCAGACATACATCCATGCCTACTCTAGCTTTAGTTTCTGGCATCAATTCTGTTAGCTGGGAAGTTGTCTAAGACCTTTTTGAACCCAGTGACACTGTCCATCTCCACAACCTCCTGTCACAGCAGCTCCTGCTGTTCACAAACCGCTGTGCAAAACCTGCCCCTTATCTGTTTTTCCCTTCCAAGAAGTTTCAGTGAGCCCTGCCTAGTTCTAATATTGTGACGTTTTGTAAATAACAACTCCCCCTTTACCTTATCCATAATACTGTGGTAAACACCAGTAAGATTTTTCATAGCAAAAAAATGACACTGTCTCATCTTCAATATACTCCCTGATGATACCTTGCCTTTTGCTGGCTATTTTCTGTGGCTGCACATAGAAACAATATTTTCAGAGAACTGTAAGAATGCCAGAGCCTTTTATTAATTCTTAACTACTGCATCGACTAGCCCCTTTTTGCTGACCTGATGCATTACTTTGTAAAATGAAAAACTGCCAGATGAAAAGTATATAGCTATATATACTATCTGGACTTCTGTAAGGCCACTGACGTGGTACCCCACATCCTGCTCTCTAAGTTGGAGAGATACGGACTTGATGGGTGGACTGTTTGGTGGATGAGGAACTGGTTGGATGGTCACATCCACAGGGTGGTGGTCAACGGCTCAATGTCCAGATGGAGATCAATGACAAGTGGCGTCCCTCAGCGGTCCATACTGGGACCAGTACTGTTCAATATCTTCATCAATGATATAGACAGTGGGATTGAGTGCACCCTCAGCAACTTTGCGGACAATACCAAGCTGAATGGTACAGTTGACATGCCTGAGGGACGGGATGCCATCCAGAGGGACGTGGACAGGCTCGAGAAGGGGGCCCATGTGAACCTCATGAGGTTCAACAAGGCCAAGTGCAGGGTCCTGCACCTGGGTCGGGGCAACCCCTAGTATCAATACAGGCAGGGGATGAAGGAATCAAGAGCAGCCCTGCCAAGAAGGACTTGGGGGTACTGGTGGATGAAAAGGTGGTCATGAGCTGACAATGTGCACTCACAGTGCAGAAGGCCAACCACATCTTGGGCTGCATCAAAAGGAGTGTGGCCAGCAGGCCGATGGAGGTGATTCTGCCCCTCTGCTCTGGTGCGACCCCACCTGGAGTACTGCGTCCAGCTCTGAAGCCCTCAGCACAGGAAAGACATGGACCTGTTGGAGCAGTTCCAGAGAAGGGCCACAAAAACGATCAGAGATGGAACATCTCTCCTATGAGGACAGGCTGAGAGAGTTGGGGTTGTTCAGCCTGGAGATGAGAAGGGGCTGGAGAGAATTATTGTGGCCTTTCAGTACCTAAAGGTCTGTTGTGATAGGACAAGGGGTAATGGATTTAAACTAAAAGAGTGAAGATTGACTAGATGTAAGGAAGAAATTTTTTATGCTGAGGGTGGTGAAACAGTGGCACAGGCTGCCCAGAGAGGCAGTAGATGCCCCATCCCTGGAAACTTTCAAGGTCAGGTTGGATCGGGCTCTGAGCAACCTGATCTAGTGGAAGACGACGCTGCTCATTGCACGGGGGTTGGACTAGGTGACCTTTAAAGGTCCCTTCCAACCCAAACTATTCTTCCATTCTATATATTGAGTACCCATGGCAGGGTCTCACCAGCATCTGTGAGGAGAGACCACCAGACACAGATGTTTCCAGCCAGTTCCAACAGACCCACCGCAGGGCACAGCTGAGCCCAGCAGCCATCTAGGGGGAACCCATTTCAGAGAGGGCAAAAAGTGCTAGATGGAGAGAGAAAAAGGGGACAAAAAGGAATGAGAAAACAGCAGACAGAAGCCCAATGGCAGAGAGAAACCATCAGATACAGACTGTGGACACCCCACACCCATCCCCCTTGGACCACAGGGGTGGTAGTGGTCACAAGGTGGTGGTAGTGTGAAGCTCAGCCTGGGAAAGGGGGTAGGAAAGGTAATGTGTAATGTGTCTTTTTGTTTCTCCACTACCTGAACTAACAATTAAATATTTATTTTAATAGGCAATAATTAAGCT
Organism: Pluvialis apricaria; assembly: GCA_017639485.1. Taxonomy (NCBI): domain Eukaryota; kingdom Metazoa; phylum Chordata; class Aves; order Charadriiformes; family Charadriidae; genus Pluvialis; species Pluvialis apricaria. The sequence continues at coordinate 24,859,344 of CM030010.1, read as the reverse complement.
AAGTTTCCCCAAGCAGAGTCTGTTTTGCCCACGATGGCAAGCAGTAAGCAATGACTATGTCCTTAGCTCACGAGCTCTCTTTCTTGTTCTCCCCATGCCATTGAGGGGGAAGCAAGCAAGAGAGCATCTGACAAGGAGCTTGGCTGTTAGCTACCATAGCAGCCAAGGAAGAAATAAACACCTACTCCCCTCAAAAATGAACCTTTTTAGGACAGCCTTTTCATGTAGAAGTATCAAACAAACTGTTGCTTGAATATATTTACAGCTCATACAATTAACTTTTGGGAACATACCATGTGTACCTTCAAAAAACATAGCATACAATACATACAGTAAGAACAGTATATTAAGAAAATAAAAGGTTATTTTCAGTTAAGCATTTGGAATTCTTTCAGTAGCCCTGAACATAGCAATCAAGAGGCCACACGTGCTGAGACTGCAGTTGCCATACTAGCTTTAGTATGGATTTTCAAGAGATATGAAACCACTTTTTAAAAATTAAGAATTGTTTCCAAATTCTGCTACATTATTCAGAAATCTTTATATTGCTACAAATTTTCCTGAAATCATATGCATGTTGTTAAACTGGATACTAAAATGCTATTTTAAATCACTTAAACAGAGTACTTGACTTGAATTACCCTTATTTTTCCTACTTCATAGAACGGTTTGGGTTGGAAGACACCTTAAAGATTATTTAGTTTAACCCTCTGCCATGGGCAGGGACACCTTCCACTAGACCAGGTTGCTCAAAGCCCCATCCAACCTGGCCTTGCACACCTCCAGGGATGGGGCTCCACAACTTCAGTAACAGCCAACAACAGTGACAAAACTACAGGATAGCTGTAGAAATTTCACACAGCAAAATGTCACAAATTGCCAGCTACCTTTCAGCCTACGACGAATCAATGAAACAAGGAAGTCTACGCAAATTCTCTTTCATTTTTCTGCTCTGTTTACACACTATCATTGCTCCTAGAAGATACAGCAACAAAAATAAGCTTGTATAGCTAAACTAACAGATTATTTATTTGTACAGTTTATACTCCTACCTCTTGTAAGCCACTTTGCTTAGCAGCTTGAGAGTGATCAACTCTCCCATATCTATCAGGGGAAAGAAGCCTTTGCAAAGTAAGATGCTGCTCAGAACACTCCCTAAAAAGCTCAGCATCATGACTGCACAAGAAAATAGCAGGTTGCTGCAGGATATTCTAAGACTGTTCCTCACTCAATGATTTATTCTGCAAGGATGCTGCTTTTCCACTGGCTTAGTCTGGAGGACAAGTAATACTGCAAAAATACACAATACCATCTTATTTTTGTTAGATGCAGTGCACACAATTTTTTTTTTTTGTCACTATACAGAGTGACCTTTTCAAGGTCTTAACAGTCAGAGTTACATGGATCAGGAAAAACAAGCAAGATACAGGTATTTCTTGAGACAGTTGCTTCTAAGTGACTGACAGTGAAGTAACTGCCTACTTAGTTACCAGCAAGGTACACAGGAATTAAAGCACCCTGCTAAGTTACCACACTTCCACATGTAGAAGAAAGTAGAGCATAATTTGGGATTCTGCTATGAGTCAGGTGCCAGCTGGAGATACCTGGATGCCAGTGCTTAAATACTTGCTACTAAATGATTAAGTACCAGGGGTGCAATGGGTTGACCTTGGCCAGTAGCTAGATTTCCACCCAGCCCCCCCCCTCCCCCTCCTCAACAGGGGGATGGAGAAAAATTAGATAAAAAGTTATCAGGATAAATACAGGGAGATCGCTTACCAGTTACCATTACAGGCAAAACAGACTTAGGGAAAATTAATTTATTGACGATTAAAATAGAATTGAATAATGTGAAAAAGACAGAAATTAAGCACCTTCCCACCCCACCTTTCCCCAGGCTCAACTTCACTCCCAGCTTCTCTACCTCTCTCCCTCGTCCCCACGTGGGATTAGGAATGGGGGTTACAGTCAGTACAATTCCTCTCTACAGCTCTTTCCTCCTCACAATTTTCCCCTGCTCCACTGTGGGTTCTCCACAGGCCACAGTTCTTTCAGGAAATATCCAGCTGCTCCAATGTGGTGCCTTCCATAGGCCGCAGTGTGAATATCTGCTCCAGAGCGGTCTCTTCCAGGAGCTGCAGGGGAATACTTGTTCCACCATGGTCCTCTCCATGTGCTGCAGAGAAATACCTGCTCCAGTGCCTGAAACGTCTCCTCCACTTCCTCCTCTGACCTTGTTGTTTGCTTTGCTGTTTTTCACTCCTCTGCCTGCCCAGCATTTTCGCTTTCTTAAATATGTTTTCACAGAGGCATCACAAGCCTCACTGATGTGCTCCACTTTGGCCTGTGGTGGGTCTGTTGCGGAGCTGGCTGCATCTAGGCACAGGGCAGCCCAGTCCTCTTCTCATAGATGGTCACCACTGCAGCCCTCCCCAACTACCAACACCTTGCCATGTAAACCCAATGCACAGGGCTATCAGGTCTGGAAGTGTGAGACCAGAATATTTTGGGAGTACTTCAGAGATGGCCTACAGGTACTGCAGGAAGGTAAGAAGCTTTCTTAAATGAAGACAAGATCATACAGACAGCTTCAGTGGAAGAATCTTTTTTCAGTATTGAGGTAGCACTTAGCTTGGATCTCCTCAGTGCAAAACAATGCTTCTAGTGATCTGAAAAATAAAGCTTACTCCTTCCTCTCAAGTTAAGTCCAAGAATCATTGCCATAGTAAAGGAACAAGACTGTCTGTTTTATTATTTAGCTCATTAATTTTAAAGATGACTACTGAAAATACAAAGCACCTGCCTAAACAGAAAATAAACCTGAAGTATTTATATTTAGGTCATTATCTGCTTCACAGGATTTGAATTAAAAAGATTTCAACTTCAAGGATCCATCAGAGCAATGTACAAATTTGAACTTCCTACTCATTATTACCACTTCATTTGGAAAATGTTTCAGGATTTATAAATCGCAAATAATAGAGAGTTGCACAACAGTTAGAAGACTCTACTAAGAAGGGAAACATGGTATAGCTTTTATGAGTCTCCAGACTGTTAGACATAGAATAATGTCTTTTTAAAAATTATCTACTTTAGAAATTTCCCAATTCCCTATTGTAAGCATGTAACACTTCAATATATCCAACCTTTCTTCAGGAAAAAGACAGAAGTGAAGGGTGGGGAGAATAACAATACATAGTCCCTGACAACAGCTAATAGAAAGAACTTTTAATGAATAATTGCACCTAGATCACGATGCAAATAAATAGAGCAGGCTGACTTTTTCCATCTTGATCTTATTTGCTTGTGTTGCTACCACTACAGTGGAAAGTTAAGATAGCTCCAAATTGGTATGTTCGTGGGAAATAGGAAGCACCACACAACATCCCTGGCCTTCCCTGGTAGATAAGATGGCTTGAAACCTTTCTCCAGCTACAGTCTTGTTTCAGTACTTCCTCTCACTTCAGTAGGTCTAAACTTCACAGCAAGACTAGTATCTTTAACATCTACAAAGCACTCCAGCAAAAATGGCAGTGTAAGCTTTGAGAACTTACAATATCTTACACAGTACATAAGGTTTATGGAAATTATTTTATCCTCAGATGTATTGCTGAAGACACACAATTATGAACATGCTGTTTACTCTCATTATAAGAGGAATGCAAGTGATATAAAAAAAAAAAGACTGAGATACCTCAATCTCTCTATACTTTAAGGTGGGGTTTTTATTGACAAAAGATCAATGAATTTTCAAATAGCTGAGGGTAGCAGTAGAACTTTTTTCCCATCCCTGCCCCATTCACCCTCTGCCTTCTCTTTCATTCCTCAAAGGTTTACTTGGGTTCAGCAAGGACCAGAAGCTGTCTTCAGTGACTTAGCTTCCTCATGGACATTTTAAACTAGTTATTCTTTATAACCAGCTGTTGAAGTAAGCAACAAGCTATACTACTGATATCAGGAAACTACTTTTTATTAACCTTGCAAAAGAAACCTCCTTTGGCCTGGCTGGTAAGTCTCTAAAATCTGTAATTCATCCGTAGCAGAGTTATGTCAAAGCACAACAGATATTTTCTCAGGATTTAATCTGCACAAGATAGTTGCTAAACCGAGGCATGAACTGGTTTCTGCTGACCACACAGAATAAAAGCAGGAATTCCACAATTTCTTAATGTTTCTGCTGTCAAAGAGAAGGGATGCTTGAAAATTAATCTAGAATAGGCATGTTAAGCAAGGTAAATCCATGCCAGAATTCCCCCCCTGCCCAAGGATGTGTCATCTAATTAAAGACTGCATTGTTAAGCGCACACATTCAAAAATCTGCTTTCATTCTGACAAATGTACATTTTTTTAAAAACCTTAGTTCTGCAGTTCTATCTTAACTTATTTTTTTTTTTATTATGGCACATGACATACAGGTAAATTTTTCCCTTTGGTCTGCAGTATTACTGGATTAACATGGACCCTTGTATCTGTGAAAGACAAAAGCTGCTTTTGCCACTGCTTTCAGTTGCATATGATAGTCACAACCCTTCCTGAAAATTGCTGCTAATCCAAATCAAGTTCAAAGTCTAACACACTCTTGTGATTATATTATCAGTTTTAGATAGCAATATTCCTTGAAACAAATAAATTATTTCTTTTCTGTAAATGATAGTGAGAGAGTTTATTTTTCTTTGTCTAGCTTTACTCTCAAAATAAGAAAGTTGCAGTTATTTATAATAATTAAGACATGAGGTATGGAAATTTCCTTCCAAATTAATCTTCTCTTTCCATCGTTCTAACCAGTCTGTATTTAAAGAATCAAAGTGTCCAAGGGCTGACACAGACAGAATGACCTTTGCTCTCTGAAATTCCAGTATCTTTCTCTTTTCTCAGAAGGCTTAACAGCCATTTCTTCAACAAAATCTTGAACCACTATTACCTGTGACAGCCACAGGTGAGCTGACGTAGATTCAGTATTCTAAACCTGAGAAATTCCAATGCCACTTATTTAACACAGGCACTCAGAAATTAGAATATTTATCTGCTAACACACAATATGAAAAACGTTTTTAGAAAGAATGTGGGTTTCTTCATGTGTAGTGGTTGGTTTTTTGTTTTGTTTTAGGTTTTTTGTGTTTTGTTTTTTTTTTTTTTTTACAGTTCTCATAACATTTTTACTGGTGTTTAAAGGAAAACGTACGAGTTTATTAAATGTATTGAGTGTTAAATTGATGCAATGTCAATTTTCCTTCAACCTTACTTTAATCACACACGATAATTTTTTTCCTGTATAATTACTACTTTGGAAAGACAAAACGCATAGATATTTGACACAGACTTTTTTTTTTTACGGTAATAAGACGTAATAAAGTAATGACAGCAAAACACACGTAAGGAGATATAGAAGTTTACCTTGCTGAGTATTCTGTTCTTGAGTTCGATTCACAGTGAGGTCTAGAGGGCTATCCTGTTCTTCCTGAAGGGAGTTTTCCGTTTGGTTCATTTGGATGCTTTTACATATCAGACTTGGTTCAAACGATGAACCGTTTCTGTTCTCTTGAATTTTGCTACTTTTTGAAATGTACTCAATCGCAAACTGACGGATCATTTTTTTCATTAATTCCTGAGCAACTAGGGGAATGTTAGGATCACAGTTCTGAGGAAGATCTAGGAATAAAAAAACAACAATACAGGCAAACAGATGTATTAAAAACAAGCTTAATTACTTTTCTTTAAATAAATACTTCCTATAAGCACAATAAAAGTGTGTAAAATATATGTGTAATGAACACATTAACTCAGATGTCTAGTAAGCTTTTCTTATGAGCATTCCTAACCGGAGGTCACTTGGAAGAACATGTTTAGCATCCACCAGTAATTTTTACCTTATTCCTCTGTCATGGCATGCAAGTCCAACTATGTGGGTAGATAAGCAATGCAAGTATGGGAGTCAGAATCTGTATCTATTGTTGGTAAATAAGTTGAATTTTCATTTGCAGACTGTTCATTTTTTGTTTTGAAAATAAAGAATTTTGATCAAAACCAGTGAAAGTTAAATAAAGTTATGAATTAATACATAAAGTTACTTTCAAAGAACAACTATAACAAAAATAATTAAAGTGCAGTTCTATAGATTAGTCCTTTTCATAACACGGAACAGTTGGACTTTTGAGAAGCTGATATTAAAAAAAAGAAAAAATTTGTTTCACCTACATATTAGATTATAATCCCTATTGTAGATTCAGGATTGCAATGTGAAAACTGTTATGATGCTACTTGAAATGTACCATACAACCTTTAATAATACAAGCAATTGAATTTTACAATAAAGTTCTAAATTTTTATTGTAAAATCTTACAGGATTTTCAGGACATTTCCAGGACATTTCCAACATGCTACCAATGAAAACATTTGAGAGAAAAGCTTTATTTCCCATTCTAAACTGTATGTATGGTATTTTTTGTTTGCGTATGTAACAGTCCCATGGAAAGAAGTGTTTCATTTTAAAAACATAAAAATAAATAAGAGGATCAAACATGAGATACCTATGACTATTTTAATATTATGTATCAGCTAGAAAAAAGTTAAACCTCTTATTAACAAGCATGGCTGAAACTGCATTTGTGAATCACTGAAAAAAGAATCCTAATATAAATGGAAGTACTAGAAAGATCAACAAAATAAGGATATGTAACTTAGCATAAATAACAACATAATTAAGAAACTCACTTAAAGTAAGCTGTGTTGTATTGATGACTGTAATACCTCATTTCACAAGAAAAGCAAAATTGCTCATACTTAAAGATCTATGTTCTTCCCTGAAGTGGCAGCAGTAGTACTCATTTCACTGTCCCACTCTTCCTTTTTCCTTCAGCTCTACACACACACACACACACCATAAAAATATCCTTTTCAATGTTTTAACCGCTGCCCATCCTTGAGTGCCTAGGTAATGAGTGAAACAGGTTTCATCATGAAGGGACAGAGATTAAACGATTGAAAGTAAGTGTGGAAATGATACAGAAGAATCAGCTTTTAGGTCCACCTTGACTGCCTGAAAGAAATGCCACAGGACATGGTGGCTGTTACTGGGATACTTAAATTAGTCTGAAATAGATAAGACAGACAATAAATTGAGTTTTGTTTTCATGGAAGTAGAGAAACTAGAAGGACTGTATCAAGTAGATGTTTGCATGTAAAGTGCAAATTTCCTAATTTTGGGAGGACCACACAGCATATCTGCTCAAGCATTTTATGTCAATGAAGCTTTATCCATCTATTAGCAAATGAATGACCACTGAGACAGATCTAAGAATGCTGCTCAAGTTTAGGATGAATGCATATAAGATTTTGTTTGTTTGTTTCAGGTTTATTCAAAACATATTCCATTTTGAGAATTCATTTTCAGAGTATGTCAAGGAATTACAAACATCCAAGTACACAATCTGCTGTCTAAAGCATACGAAAGGGCAGCTGACTGTTCAGATGCTTCTTGTCAATGCGTTTTGGTTGGCCGTTCAGCAATGCTTTATGAGGTAAGGTGAAGTTCCAACATTTTAAAAGACTGATTATATGCTAGACATCTTGGCTTCAAAGGATCTTACACAAGGCATGACAAAACAAGCCTGCTTATGGTTGAAGCTCTATCTTCTGACAACCACTCTACCAAAATTTCTAAAATTGATAGGGGTTTCTAGAAAGGAGGTAGGAGGTAAAATTCTAAATGATGGAGGATACCTACGAAGAAAGAGATCTCTCCCCATCATGTAACACCCAGGCACAGGTATTCTTTGTTTACTGGTATTTCTTGATTCTTAAAGAATGAATCCAATAAATGTTCAACTGGAATTTTATCCTAGAGACACGCTTACAAGGAAAGAAAAAATTCAACAAGAGATACTGCAGTAGTAAGGCAATAGGTGTAAAAATGCTAATGTATATGCAAAAATAACAAAAGAACAAGGAAAGTTAAGAGATGGAATTGAAAACCTGAATTATCTAGCAACAAAAATAAGAGTCTGCATGACAGGAATCATAGGTCTAGACAATGAAAACTACTGATCAATAGCTGAGCTTAAAAAAGCCAAAACAAACCCAAACACAAGCAAACAAAAATCTGACAGCCAGTAATCAAGAAACTCATACAAAAACAAAATACACAAATCATCAACACTGAAGAGTCTACCAGATATTGGTCTGGAACGACCCTGCTTATATAGAGAAATTAGTTTGTTGCATGCACCCAAGAAAAACTTCTTAGAAGTTTTTTGGAGAACAAGTAAACATCAGTGCAAATGGGAGAGACGGTTATTTTACATCTTGGTATGATCTGTAGCTTTAAAAAGCAAAAGATCATAGAGCACAGGGGACATCTACCATTAGCTGGTAAACACAACAGCCTGGAATACATTTCTGCTTCTTAATCACCATTCCCAGCGTCAATTATTACAAAACTGCAAGACAAAACTCATTCAGAACTGCCAAGCTTCTGTTGCCTTTCTATTCCATTTTAGACTCTTCACACTGGTAGAATCCAAGCATGAATTGCTTTTAGACACTAGCAGGTGAAGCTCGCTCTTCCATTAGGAGCAAAGTCATCTTCTGACCTAGTTGGAATAACAAAGGATGTATTTTTTTGCTCTTAAAACTAATACTAAAGAAAATATTATAATTTTTTTCTAATAATTTCCTAATGCTCCCTATGGAAGAATAAATGCAGCAAAATTTCTGATATATTCAACTGCTACAGCTACTGACACTGTACAGATTTAAGTTAGTTTACTCTAAAAAACTAATACTAGGGAAAAATAAAAAAGGTATCTTGGAGCATATAATCTGGAAGATGTGCTCCAGGGGTGCATCTGAAGTGCTCTCGCTGCTAGTAACTGCCACAAATGCAAATAGTGTCACTACCACATCTTCAGTATCGACTGTTCTGTGGCATAAGTCATTAAATTGTAATTCATGTTGGAAGGACCTTGGGAGGTCTCTCTAGTAAAACTGCCTGCTCAAAGCAGGGTCGACTGAGATCAAATCAGGTTGCTCTGGGTTTTATTCAGTTAGGTCTTGAATACTTCCACAGATGGAGACTGTACCACCTCTCTGGGTAGTCCACTCCACTGCTTTCCTTTCCTCATTTTTCCTTACATGAAAAAGACCCTCTCTTCTATTATGAGGAAAAAGTAATTTAGAGTACTCTGAAGTTAGAAATAACTTCCCACAGCTATCCAAATGCCATATAGAACAGAAATGAGAGAGAGGTTAGATATTCAAAGGAAAGAAGAAAAAGTCATATAGTTTCATATACTATTTTCTTTTTGCACACTGTAGATTTTTGAAAGAAAACAGGCTTTTTAAGGGTAAATGCAACTTTCATACAGTGTTTTACCAATATAAGACTCCTGAGTGACCAGAATAGGGTACATGCACTTGAAGTGTATTATATAAAGTCTAATTACTTACATTCAATGGCTGTAAATTTGTATTATTACACAAGTATACAATGAAAACAGAGACCTGTAATTATAAGCTCACATTGGTAAAGTTTCACTACACGTGGGAAATTTGTAATTAATCATAAAATTTTAAAATGCAATTTAACGCATTTTGAGGTAAGAAAAGTATTAGGTCTCTGAACTTAGTATCACCAGCAAATATTTCTTAATTATTATCAGCAGATGGCACCAGATATACTTTGTATGGCCTAAAAAGTTTTTAATCTAAGATGTTTTGTAAGTAGCTATAGTCATGACTTCTAATAAAGTTTTAAATCTAAATGCCTACACATCTGTTTAAACTTCTATTTTTCACATAGTGGATTTACAACACAGGGCAGCTGTATTTACTCCATGGATCATGTACATACATACATGCTACTTCAAACCCAGCACAACAGTCTCCAAGGATTTGGAGTAAAAGGTAGCTTTTATGTCCCTCTAGTTCCTCTCAGATCACTGTAGACCTCCTGATATTATTAGGATAAGAGAAGGCTAAATTACACATTTGTATGATATAATCTGGTATTTTCTGCTTGTGATTGTCAAGATTACAGTCAGAATCCAAGAGAATGCAGTAAAGATGATGTGTAATTATAACTAATTGCAATAATTTATTTTAATTCAAAGCTAACATTTAGTATTAAGACTTGCTCAGTTTATGTACTGCACCATCTTGTAACTATTCAAATCTATAACCATTCTGTGCATTAAGAATACGTGTGATCATTAGACTCCAATGCACAAAGTAACAATTGATTTAACTGACAGTTCAGAATTACAGGAGTATTTGCCAGGACAACGGACAAGAAGTTAAAATCTCCCAAAATAGCGCTCCACAACAGTATTCCATTTCTCGAAAAACAGATTTTTTTTTTTTTTTTTTTTACTAAAAAGTCAAAATAGTGACTTTTTTCTCTTCTGATACAATACCAAAAGGCAGTGGAAATCAGCAGGGACTCACAACCTCCCTTGTACCTTGCAATCCTGCTGTGTGAGTAGCAAAACTAAAAACATCTGGTTGCTTATCAGCATGCTTCCTGTAATCACTCCAGCTCTTCTTGCCTTTTCACAAAAAGGCCACGTTTTCTAGAATAACCCCACCTCAACAGCCACCAAACTGTGCCAGCAATACTCTTAGCTCTACACAGACTGTCCCGCTCACCATCAGATCACCAGCAACTTAAAACCAGAATACAGCAATCTATTCTGGGCCATGTATCACAATTAGTTAACTTGACTGATCAACGAACAGAAGGACTAAGAGCCAAGTTCCCTCTAGTTTTCTGTTCTTGTAAATATTCAACATTTTTCCTTCCTTCACTCAGATGGTAGTGTTCTTTACTTTATATACAGTAATATCTCTAAGGATTTTCATAAATGCAGTTGAAAATAACCAAAAAAATTCAGCAGTCCGTAACGACAGTAACACTGGTAGACAGGCAACAGAAAAAGTATGTTTTACTTCCTTAAGAAAGCAGCTGAAATCCTGCTAAGCATGCTTTCCTGATGAACTTGAGGAACACGATAGCAAGGATGTCATACAAGTTTACTGCACAAGCTGTGACAGAGTTCTCTGTTCTTACAGAAAAACTTGCACATTTTGAAAGGATAGTTTTTTTAAATAATTAATAAAAAGGAACTGCACATATTGGACCAAGTAGTTTGTACACCTCAAAACTACACCTCAGAAAGTAACACTTCTTTTTGTAGTCTGAGATTATGTATGCAAGTATTACATTTTCATAGCTTTGCCAAATTATACATACACTGTCCAAGAAGCATAACCAGCTCGCGACATCTATGTATCTCTAAGATATAACCAAGCAAAGAACAGAAGAACTCGGAGAGTTACATGCAGGTATATGGTATGGTATAAGAAAGCCATAGTTATGAATGGAAGTATTTTAGAATACGAGACATACCTAGAAACAAGGAAGAACTTCAAAAAAAGCTTACAGGGAAACTATTTTGCTATGGAAAACACAGTGCTGAAAACTTGACAGAGCTGCCCAGAGAAACTGGAAAGACTCAAATCATTCTGACCCATTTTTACTCTCTCTAATTTTGTGCCTCAATTCCTTAATTTCTACAAAAGCTTTTCAGGTTTCTATCTTCTCCTGATGGATCATGTCCTGAAGATACAGAACTTGATTCAAAACCGTGAATGTATTTAAATAACCTTTTTTTTTTTGTTTAACAAGGTCACATTACTATTGCATGGAGAAACAAAAGCTTCCAAGAACATACAATGTGGATCACTAGAAACCCAGAAAATTAATAATCCATGATTAAAATGTCTGATCAAGCTCTTAAACTATGGTTCTGCCACGTGATGATGATTACACACGCCACATTCTATAACATTCATAGTAAAAAAAAAAACCCAGACAAAACACTAGTATGCATTTTTTAAAGCACATCATGGTTCTTCCTTGTAACTGCTTCTTTGACAAAGGAAAACGGATGTATTTTAATGTTATGTAAGCGGAAAAGTATCACAGTCTACTGTGCTTACAACACCAAATGGGTAAAGACAGCTGTCATACCTAGGAAGAAAGCATCTGGTTTTCAGATGTATTGTTTAATGGAAACAATCAATATTTGATGACAAAAATTACTTTGGATTTACTGAGGTGTCTGCCAAGGATAGGAGTTTCCTACAGACAACTACCTACCAAACTGGTCTTTCACTCACACATAGTGAAGATAGGTTCCTAATAGGAAGACTTTTGTTACTTATAGCCTCCCAAGTGTTTACCCACCTTGGCAGTAATTCTATCATCCTCTTAAAAGGAAAGAGGAATCATCTTTGTCTAATATTCTACACACAAATCCTCATCTGTGAATGCCTGAAGGTTGTATGCTATAGATAATGATATAACATGGCTGCATGTTTCAAGATCTTCTGTATGAGTTTCCTGATATCAAAAAAACCCAAACAACCAATCCTCAAAATCAGTCTGCAAATAAAGAGTCAAATACTAATTGTTCTAAAATAAAAAGATAGTGAGAACCAATAAACACAACTCTTAAATGTGCTTATAGTCTTTGAAGTTGTTCATAGAGACCCTAAATGAAACTGTGCTTGTTATGATAGTAAGAGACAGTGTATGATCTTGAGGAGTTTGCAATCAGAACAAGTGAAAAAAGCGTTACTTCCTGTTAAAGACAGCCAACCAAGAATTTTACATTTTTTTGACAATGAAAGGGCATCTGTTTTAGTACCAGGTATAAGAACTGTTCCTTAGCTAAACAATTACTTGAGGTTTTTTGATTCCTTATTTCTTAAGTTGATAACTGATCTCGAAAACCTGTAAAAATTCAGAAAGACTTGGGATTTTCCTAGTAAAACTCTTCATCTTCCTCCTACAAAGCCAAACAATTACTTAAATATCTCATAAATTGGTTTCACATGCCCTTTGAAGATGCTAATTTTTTTTTCATTCTCACTTCCCATAATTTGAACAACTTAAGAGACTTTGCTGGAACTAGAACTGAAGCAATATTCTTGGAAAACTCTTCAGCAAAGTACCACTTAGCCAAGAATACACAAGTCCTTCAGAGAATCACAAAAACAACTGGAAGAGACCTTTTGTTTTTCAATAGACAAAACCTTTTTAACCTAGCATTACTGATCTGGCAAATCAAAAAGTCTAAGGAAGACACTAAAAGCCAAATGCTCTTTGTGAAAAACTTCACAAAAGTCAGTCACTCTGGTAAAGTGAGGTCATGCCAAGTTTCACTTCTCACATGATAAAAGGTCCTCTCAAGAAGAATTAAAAGACAGCATCTCTAACAGAAGCATAAAGCAGGCGAATGTTGAAAAACACTGTACATCAAGACCACGAAAAGATCTGAGAAAGTATAAATCAAAAGGAATTAAAATACCTGCCTAGGAAGGTGCCATGCAACTGGGATTGTGATGAAAATATAGTAAGAATTTCAGAAGTGATGAGGTGACAGCTGCACTGGATATTTTATTTCAAATGGAAAATAGTTGGTTTTAAAGAAAGTTGAGGAATGAAGATGGCCTCAAAACACTGTTGCATTCCATTCAAAGTTCTTTAAAGCCTTAAGCAAAACGTAGGCTGAATGGACAGATGTCCTGTACAGAAAAAGATTCCACCTGCCTCAGGTTCAAGGGCATAGTAATCTCTTCCTGATACATCAAGGTAAAAGGAAGAAAATTAACTTTGTTTTTTTCCTCTCACCTATATGAAGAAAGAGAACATGTCTGACTCCAGTTCTTTATTAGAGCAAGAGAGGGCTGTCACCTTAGCGACTCAGCTATTTTGACATTCAAATTCATCTACTAAACCCGAGAAAAACCTGTGAAAGGTGAAGTTACCGAATAGAGCTGAATTCACATTCCTTACACAGAAATTTGAGGAAGAAAATGAGTATTTTTGCTGCTGGTGACAGTGACTAGCTAAGTAACTTAGATGGACCTAGCTGACTTGTCACTCATGTACTGCTGTAACTTGCTGAGTGCCAAAAAACAAGGATAGTCAGAAAATTAATGAGTTAAATACTGTATTTTGACAACAAGTTTCAACCTCTGACTTGAATGTATTTGAAGTAGAACCATTTGTGCAAGAAGATCCCAAACCCCAACTTGTAATCTGTAAGACACATTCTCTCACCTAGAAGGGTCTTCCTGCTGAAAACTAGAAGTGAAAGTTTAAGGAACAGAAAGTGTTTAAATGCTTAAAATTCCAGAGAATGGCACCTGAAGTTGGCATGAAAACAAAATAGCAGCTCATGGTAAAAAAAACCAATAAAACATAATGAACAGGGATTCAAGAGAATGACACACAATGCAACACGACTAACAGCAATTGCAAGTAGGAAGAGTAGTGCTTCATTTGGTGATTCAAGTAAGCAAGGAAAAAAGATGAAGGAAAATCAAAGGAATAAAGAAGAGAAACAGCATTCAGTAGATAAATAAAAATTACTTAGGAATCAAAATCAACCCTAAATCATTTGATTCTTCTAGATTTGCGTCGTATCTCTTCATATAAAAGACATGCTTTTATTACCTTTCTTTCGAAAGAGTGCATTTAGATAGTTTTCTGCTTGGCATTCAATCTTATCAGTGTTGGACTGGCCCTGAGATGACAGTTCCTCTGTAGGTGTTGACTGTGAAGAACCGATGACTGATGCACGATCCTAGAAGACACACGAGATTTTAACATCTTTCAGAAGTTAGTCTACTGGTAGTACAATATACCATTAAGTTATTGACTTACAGAGTAGAAAAAGAACCACTAAAAAGATATTTACTATAAAGCCAAACCATCTCACTCCCTCTCACAGCCAAACTATCTTGAGTAAAAAATGCAGTATTAACCTATTTGCAAAATTCAGTTCTCCAATTCTTACTTTCATACCAAAAACTGAGTGTTGGGGAGTCATGCTTGGTATCATGTTCATACTTACACTGACTGTTTCTTTGTGTAAATTACAAAAGGAACATTTCTCATCCATAGACCAGTCAGTTAGCTCTTCTGGCTCACAGTCTTAAAAGAAGAAAAAAAAGCTAGATGTTTTAAACAAGTAAAAATGGATTTTAAGAACAAAATACACACCCTACAATTCTCTTAATTCTCTTAAATTCCATCATAATCTAATATGCATTTATCGGTACAATGTAGTCAGTAGTATTCAACTCTTCAGATATTTCCAAAGACTTGTCTGGTTCACATGGCTCTACTTTCAAATAGCAGAGGGCACCTTTCTTAAAAGGAAAGGTAAACTCATACATTTCAGTTGATTACTTATCACAGTAACTGGAGGCATCTGAATACTGTAAATCAAGCTCTGAATTCCAGTCATCATTCCTTTTAATAAAAATCTGCAAACTTGTAGCAAACTAAGCTAGGAATTAGGATAAGGATACAGACCCCTCGCCATTTGAGCTGTATGTGTTGTACTTAAAATATCTTAATTTATTTTATACCATCACTACAAGTAAACCAAAACCCTATACTCACTTGTAGCACTTATTTAGAAAACTAGCTGTTTTATCAGAAGATGTACTTTGGTCTTGAGGGAATATAGGACTTAAACAGACTGCCTATATCAAGTCCAGTTTTCTCCTACTGAATGGAAACACACCCTCTACTTTCTTTAAACAAGTTATTAAGCTCCATTTCAAAAGTTAAGAGCTTTCTACCCCATATTCTTCTCTTCCTGAACCACCAATTGCTTTAAAGCTTTTCCCACACCAACTATGCTAACAGTTAAAATTAACCTTCTAATTTCTTGTTTAAATTTACTCATGGTAAATTACTCCAATCTGCTTTTGTGGCAACATTGTTCTTAAACAGTTACTGTTCATGGGTATTTAGCACCCTGATGTATTTACAAAGAATATCGTTATCTCCCCTTTACACTCCATTTTGCTAGGCTAATCTAGGCCACCCAGTTTTCTCTCATGAGATTCAATCCCATCTTTTCTGCACCATTCTCATTTGAACACCTGTTTCCTGAACACAGGCGACCAGGATCTCAAGATGATGCCTTACTTTTACATTTACATCAGACTTCCTTAAACCGTAGACAGTACTTTTCCTACAGTATCCTAATTGTGCATGAGTTATCACAGCTGCAGCATTTTGGCAGGTGAATATGAACCTTATTAACTACAGCACCAACATCCTTCTCCATCCCATTCATTTCCAATTCACATGCTTGCAACCTGAACTACTTCCCCCCCCCCCCCCCCCCCCCCCCCCCCCCCCCTTAATTACCAAATATATTTCCCCCTTTTCTCTGTACCACTAAATTACAACCACAGTTCTGTTAGGAGGTTCTTGAGGTTATCTGCTTTCAATAACACACTGTGCTGAGTTGACCTCAGCTGGCTGCCAACCCCCACCCAGGCTCTCTCACTCCCCCTACTCAACAGGGGAGGGGGAGAAAATAAGATGGGTCAAGATAAAGACAGGGA
The DNA here is from genome assembly GCA_017639485.1 of Pluvialis apricaria. NCBI lineage: Eukaryota > Metazoa > Chordata > Aves > Charadriiformes > Charadriidae > Pluvialis > Pluvialis apricaria. The sequence continues at coordinate 24,842,913 of CM030010.1, read as the reverse complement.
GATCACTTACCAATTACTGTCACAGGCAAGCCAGACTCAACTCAGGGAAAATTTATTTCATTTATTGCCAATAAAAATAGGTTTGCATAATGAGAAAGGCAAAACTAAAACCACCTTACCACCCCCTTCTTTCCTGGTTTCAACTTTGCTCCTTTTTTCCTGACTCTTCTGCCTCCTTACCCACCCCAAATGGTACACAAGGAGGATCAGGAACTAGGGAGACACAGTTCCTCTCTCTGCTGCTCCTTCCTTCTCACATTTTTCCCCCGTTCCAGCGTGGGGTCCTTCCCATGGGCTACAGGCCTTCATGAACTGCTCCAGAGTGGGTCCTTCCTACAGCTGCAGTTCTTCATGAACTGCTCTAGCACGTTTTCCACGAGGCACAGTCCTTCACAAGCCCACAGTTCCTGCCAGAAAACCAGCTCGTGCATGGGCTCCTCTCCACAGGTCACAATTCTTGCCAGGAGCCTGCTCCAGCATGGGCTCTCCATGGGCTGTAGCTGCCTTCAGGGCATCTCCACCTGCTCCACTGTGGGGTCCTCCATAGACTGCAGTGCGGTCACCTGTTCCAACATGGTCCTCCATGGGCTGCAGATTCTACCTGCTTCACTATGGTCCTCTCTCCACGAGCTGCAGGGGAATCTCTCCCTCCAGCACCTGAAGCACCTCATCTCCATTCTTCCTTCTCTGACCTTGCTGTCTGCAGGGTTGTTTCCCACTCCTCCCCCTCAAACTGCTGAACTTTTACTCTTTCTTAAATATATTAGCATGTAGGCACCATCAGAAATAAAATTAATCTGAAAAACCTAAGGTTCTTGAGCATGAACATAACCCAAGTAACTCTGTATTATTATTTAAATCTAGTTTACTCAGTTCTAAAATGCTAATTTACAACAGAATTCTGCATTAACAGTGTGTTATACGCTTCCAGGGATGCAAACCAGCAGTTTTGACAGGTTGGACAACTGATGATCAAAAACAGACATGGGAATTTTCTTGATTGAACAGTAACAAAAAAAAATTGTTATTTTTGCTGAATTAATCTAGCTGTCCCAGCCTGTTAGAGGCTTTAAAGTCCTTTAAGACATCCACAGATGAAAAAAACCCCACACTATTATTTCATAACAAGTTCATGTTTTCATAGTATTCCTTGCAACCACAATAAATCTACTTATGAATGTTGGGATTCTGCACATAACTCCAAGACAGGTTTTACGTTTTCAGAGAAATTCTTCTGCCTTGGAATCCCAAAGTTCCCCTGTTAAAAGCCTAACTAGAGAGCATTCCTTGTGTTGCCAAAAAAGCAAACCTCAAGAAACATCAGCTTTACATAACACTAAATTTATTCAAAGTATAAACCATGTACAACATAACATATTAAGTATGCCAGTGAGCTAAGCAAAACTGCCGTCAGATAGCAGATCTATACTAGATAGAGCAAATGCCAGGCATCCAACAGTTTTAGGTCACCACCACAGGAAACATACGAGACCAGTATTACTTTAACTACATATAGGCAACCATACTCTCAAAGATCAGAGGCACAGATGGCACTTTAAGCAGGACAAGCTTTCTCTTAGCTGCATTCAATTTAAGATCATGATCATCTCCCCTCCCCATTTTATCTTGCTTGGTGTCAGCTGATTAAAGATTTGCTGACGACCTACAGCACTAGCCAGCCCATGAAAGTTGTTGAGACTGTGTGAAGAGCATTTAAAACTAAGCATGGTACAGATTATAACTTGAAACCAAAGTCAGTTATTTAGTACAAGGCCGTTAAACCTACTTCCATTTTTTAAGAAAGAAATGGGGAACTTTGACAACAACTACTACCTTTTTTCGTTTCTTAAGCCATTCAAATCTTTGTTTCCCCAAACCATTTTTCCCCAGTCATGCTAAACTAAGCAAATTAATAGACATCTGTAGTACTAAACACTTATAATGCGAAATAATTGTCTAGTAAACCTAAATAAGTAGCTTAAAAAATTTAACCCTTACTTTTCAGTATTTTCTGCATTACTATAATGTCCCAATAAATTTTCCAGCTACTTGTTACGATTTTGAACAAATCATCCCCTTCTTTTTCATATGGCACTACTGCTTCCTAATAAGTACATTAGAGTATCTGAGGTGTTTATCATGTTCCTTCATCTTTTTAACTTCATAAAAAGGTGCTTCTAATACAATTTTTCACCCCGTTACTTTATATGTGAATAAATATTCCAGAACAACCTAAGGAAAAACAGAAAACACCCTCAAATAAACCTTTCATCCTGTATAAAGAGACTTTTTTCCTGGCAGAGAAAGAATTATAAGAAATGCTTTTCTCTCATAAGTAACTGTTTCTCCACTGTCCATAAGAGAACAGAAATGAAGTGCATAATCCCCCCAAAAATACACACATACCAGATAATTAAAGGAAACGTTTTCTAACAGTTTAGCTAAATATCCGTAAGTAGAATGTAAAGAGTAACAATTTACATGTGAACCTACTTAGCTGAAAATGGGTATAAGCAACAGATTAGAAAGCCCTAAGGACTCAATGACACAAGAAGCCTCCAGCTCGTTCACAGCATGACCAAGGTCAGGTGCCAAGATACAGAACTTGACACCTTTGCAACCAGAAGCTGTACTATCAAAGCAGTCAGGAAAAAAAACCTGGTGCTGAATAACAGAGGTGACAAGAACCATTTAAGCAAGTCCAAGGTAAGTCCTACACACACATCATGTAAGAATTTCAAGATAACAAAAAAAATCTTGCCCTCTTCAGGTAACTATCTGTTGTTATGGGTGGCTATTGAAAGTTAATTAGTTTGGCTTCTCAGCAAGATTGTTTCTGCTGTTTACAAGATATTTTCTTTGAAAAGTAAAAAGCCTACAAAAACGGAAGTGTACCTTTTACCATTTAAATTTATTACAATTTATTATTCTCTCAAACAACTTTGAGAGAATGCAATACAATAATTTAATCTATATATCAAATACAATTTCAAGACAGAATTAAGGAGGAAATAAATCAATTAACATATTTTATGCACATTAATAATTTTTTCTATGTTACAAACAATACATAAAACCAACAATGAAGGAGAAAAAACACTATTGTAGCTAAGTGGCATGTATTTCAGCTGATTGTCACACATTTCTGGATAAGAAAGCCATATAATTTCTTGAGGTTTGTTCAAAGAAATATACACTCTTACTAACGAGGCATAATGCTGCATGTTGACAGTACAGTGATTATGATGAGAAAAATGGGCACCTTACAAGAGGCAGTGATTTAGGCATGTTGCTAAGAGTCTCAAAACCTGGGTTCTGATTCTACCAACAATACATATATTTTGTCAACTAAGGCAAATAATTTACTTTGTATCTGAGTTTCATTATCTGTAAAATGAAAAGTAGCACTTAAATTATGACAGTGGAAAGATAACAAATTTTACTCAAGAGTTTTGTATTAATCCTTATGATGCAATTCAGACTCAAATTAGAAACAGCTTTGCATCCTGTACTATAAGGTATACCTCTACTGTTGTAGAAAACATGGCAAATTCAAACAGGATCATTTAAGTTATAATTACTGTATCTAGAAAAGCAAACCAAAAATAGTAAGGTAAGATGGGAAGCCCAACTTAACTCTCCTTCATTTCTTCTGCAGTTGCTCCAGAAGGAAAATCAGTTTTACAGATGTGTCAAACATGGAAACAGGCTTTGACTCTTGAAAAATTCAAGCACATTACTGACAGATATTTTTGCAAATTGGAAAAAGATTAGGTTTAAAACTTTACATGTTATATAAACATGAATTTCATTTGCAGGACAGTCACGGGGGCATCCAATATCAAAGGTCCTCTGCAAGCAATGGAAATAGCAGATCTTAAATAGGTTACAAGAAATCTTCAACTGCATGAAGCAAATATGGGAAAAGTTTCAGCTTAAGACAACTCAAATACATGCAGGAACTCTAAAGGAGTAATATAACACCTTATTGTGAACTATCAGGTTCCTTTAACTGTAACACATATTCTGGTCATTAGCTCAATACTTTCTGCCTTTCTGCCTTCTTACACAAAAGCAAAAAAAAAAAAAGCATCCTGAATTTTCTTTCGAAATGTAAACCCTTTGATGCAAAAGAATAATAAAGCTTTAATCGCTAGTCAGTGTAAAGCCCAAGACATAGCCATCCATTAAATTACAATCAGGAAAAAAAAAAGATACTGCACACTATTATAACAATGCCCCGTTCCCTTTACACAACAGTATTGTGCTTGTTTATTGCAGCAAATGGGAGTACTACTCAAGAAAATAAGCTTTAACCCAAATTTACACATTTCTTAAATGTTTTTAAGTCTTACTAGTGGAATGCTTAGCTTTAAGTAGCAAAAAAAATATTCTTAAAACATCAGTAAAGTATTATTTCAAGTTCTTGTCCTTTCCCTTGAAAATACTGTGTTATGCATATGATCCATGCCAAGGAACTTGCACAATATTAAGATGACAAAAACATAACCAAGTAAAGCAATTGTTCCAAACCTATTCTAAGCAAACATAAACAGCATATGCCACTCTGCCTGGTGTACTAGCAGTATGTAAGTTACATGCTTTACAAATTATACTATCAGATGATAAATTGTAAAGAAATGAAATGAAACATTTTGAAGGTTTGGTAACAGAAAACATTTTTTAAAGCCATGAAAGTGAACTCGATGGAACACTTCTTTCAACACTTCAAAGCAATTTTGTGCTGGATTTTCCTCCTCTGTTTTGTTAAAGACGTATAAATCATTTCTTACTGAACTAACTAAAGATTCAGGTGCTACTGACAGCTATTCCAGCAAAACCAAACCCATTTGGAATAAGGCTAGCTCTTATAAGGGTAATGGAAAATATATGTTTTTTATATATATGTACACACACACTTAAATATAGATATACTTTATCTACATTTACATAGATAAAATATATAAAACCAAAAAGCTTAATTTTATATATAAAGACATAAAATATATATAAAAAGCTTAAATTTCCTTGACCACTACAAGAAAACCAAGCCAGCAATCATTACCTTCCTTTTCCCAATAATTGTCGACAGGAAGCTGAGCAGCTTGTCATCCCTTTCTAAAAGACGTCCGAAAAATTAAGTAGGAGATACAGTACTGCAGAAAAGTAAATCTTTCTCATGAGAGCTTCTCAGAAAAGCTTAGCTAATCCAAAACCTCCCTGCATAGGAACAAAACCTAGGTACCATTTTACCTTGCGTTTTGCCTATACACAGTATTGACAAGAACATGATGAAATACACATTAGAAAAAAATAATTGATTATTTCCTTTTTTAGAATTCAATATATGCTTTAAACTACCTTTAGTTACTAAATTAAGATCATTGCACTGAAAGCTGGCTCATTTACCTTCAAATAAACTGAGGTCTCTTCGTAGCCTTGGTCCATAAAGCCCTTCTAAAATACTTTCAAAACCTGGGGACAAAAGAAACATTTACAACAGTAAATCAAAAGTTTCTGAAAAGAAAGCAAATTCAAGAACACTGGCAACAAGCATTCTCAAATTCTGAGAGCAGTTTCAAAAATTGTTACATTTATCACACAAATATTTACTCCTTCCACTATAGTGCTATTTAACAGAATTAGAAGACAAAAATAAGACAAGGCAACTGCCATCTGCACACAATCAGCCTATTAAGCCATGCCCCAACAACCTCATCAGACTTAAAATAACTACCACAGAATCTTAAAGGGGGGAGGATTAGCCTCATAGCTCTACACAAGTGAAGTAGTCTCTCTCACACTGAGAATCATAATCATGTATGGATGGGAAAGAAAGAAAATAAAGAAGGAAACCTTCAAAATCAGAAAATTCTCATTTATGATCACCTGAAATTATATAATCTGAGCATGCTAATATTTCTACAAATGTAAAAAAGAAAGCTTATTTTGCTTATGATGCCATAACAGTTCTCTCTAGTCCTCTGTATCTGTACAAAAACATTTTAAAATTGAGGATTACATAAATCCAATCATTTTCCAGATTTACCAGCTAGTCTGTTTAGGTTTTTTGTAAAATCACATACTGTAACAAGGGAGAAGAGACACAGAGCAAACCAGATGATTAAAAAAACCCAACTACCCAAAAAACCCAAACAAAAAAAAAAAGAGAAGATACATGACAACCAATGAAATATGGTGAGAATTTACATAATCAATATAACAGAAGTTTTGTTCAACATAGAAACAGTTTCCAAGTGCTCCCTCTTCTCCTTCCAAATAATAAGCTGATTTTCAACTAAGAGGATAACTCAAAGCAGTGTTTGAAGTTTCTCATTCTTCATACTCAAGACCTGTCTGTATTAAAGATGTAGCTATTTTGCAGTACTTTGCATCTATTCATCACTCTTTCATCATCATACCACGTAAAGGATAGCAATATCTTCAGGAAACAACTAACTACCATCAACAAAGAACATTTAGAATCATAAAATTTGCTCATCAGCTGTGATGCCCTCTAAGACAATACAACATACCGCTCTATAAAAAATGAGATTTACTTTTTGGTTTAGATTGTATGTACGCTAGTATATGGAAGAATAAATATGTACCATATCTTAAGTAGCACATTAAATAATATATTAAAACCCTAACGTAGACCGGTGACATTTTATTAAAATTTACCTTTCAGTTTTGTATTGTTTTATAATTTTAATAGATGAATTACATTTTTATTATTAAATGCAATTTATTATAGTTGCTATAAATCTGACTTGAGCTATAAGTGTATTTATATCTATTTTAATTTTCCACCTTTCTTTGTAATAAATATAGCCCTATGTAAGAATGCAAATTAAGTGACAAAACCACTGTCCTCTCACAAATATATACACACTTTTTCAACACAATCTACAGAAACTAGAAAGCAAAAATCCAAGGCCCAAGCACACAGTAAAAATTACCTTAAAGCATTATCCTCCGACTCTTAGATTCAATGTAATACAAATTCACATCATATTAGCATTGCACAAATTCCCAGTTCTTCTGGCTTCAAAGGGTTATGAACAAAAAAAGCAAGACAGATGAAGAAGTCTGAAGTTAAGACAGCAATTCCCCAAACACAACAGTCTGGAAATATAAAACACACTATGTGTATTATTATGGTCATTACTATCATAAACTGCAAGCCACTTTAGCTCAGCAGCCAGCTGAGAACATAGGTTCTTGCAAGCTATTGTCACTGGGTAAAGACACAAATGGAGTGAAGTATCTCTTGGAGACAGTTGTACTTATTCCAGAAGAACAAACACTATCTCCTATTTCTTAGCACTTTGTAAATCAAACAGCAGGACACTTGTTTACCATTCCAGTCAGCACCTAAAGCCACCTTGGTTTTTGGACACCTCCCTCCGTCCCAGCCCCCAGGCCATGGAGGGCGTTAGTTTCTTGCCTTTATTTTATGCTTAGATGTATCTGCTTGCTCTACTGCCTGCTCCTGCCTATGCAAAAACATGAGCACAGAAAACCCAGCTCTGTGAAAGAGCAGTTTGTTAAGGAAGAATGCAATTTCCAAACAGACTTCCATACAGCTATATTAAAGATGGCAATTAGCACACTGTGAAGTTTTTTTTTCACTGAACAAGGAAACACCAACCCACTTCTCTGCTAGTTCCATCCCACCCAAAGTGACACTTCTCTTACAAGTCCTCCCAGAACTTCCCCATGGAGTCACAATTTAGACTTAACTCAATATGATAATTTCCTTCCTCACCTTTGGATACTGGATCCCTTCTTTTAAAAGAAAGTTTACTTGTACAACCTAACATCATAGAGAGAATCTTTTTCCAGCCCTTATTCTAAAGCTTTCCCAGAAGAGATGTGTACTACTTTCACTTTGCGCAGTTTTCAACAAAGGTCTTCGGCTGCTTTTCAGCAGGATAGATACAAGTTAATTTAGCCTAAACAGGAAGATACACTTTCGTTTCTATTGCAGATACTGATTAATACGCGCTGGAACTCTTTCATAAAATGTAACCACCTGAAGCCAGGCATTTCAATAAACCTTTGTTTTACTTTATGAGACTCTATGCGTAAGCAAATAGTAGTAGTAGTTTTGGAACTCTTCAGAACCTGAAGAGCCTACAGATACCAGTCACAAATATACTTTGCTTATACCTCTTGTGATTCACCAGTTAAAAAAAAAATCTGTTCTAAATTAATTTTACATAATTTTTCGTGTCTTTTGGTGGCTGATTACCTCCTTGATTCCCAACTACCTTTCTAAACTACTCCAACAGTCTTCAAGAGCAGAAATTAATGACACAGCTAGTCTCTTAACCCAGTTAAAAGTTTCCACAGTTTGCTTTCCTGAACAAAGTTGTGAACAGTTCTTTTCCCCACATCAACTCTCACTGCCCCCATGACCACCCTCTACCAAATCTATTGCTTTCCTCACTTAGGGCTAGGATGAGGACTCCCAGGATGGGGGAGGCTGGAAGTTGTGACCTCCAGCAAGAGGAAGGGGGCTCTCTTTTTCGATCTGTAACTATTCCAGCGCTGAAAAGGCATGCAGCCCAGGAAAGAGGTGAGGAGGAACGTGTTCTGTCAGTTTTGGCATCTAAGCCTGATCCACGGGTCACAGCACTGTCACTAAAAGGAAGCAATGGGTGACAGTAATTGCAGTCTCCCAAGGAGATGAAGGCTGTCTTAAAAGCTCTGCTGCTTGCCCGTGGGTCCAAATCTGGGATGTTGCAGAGAAACTCTTATGGTTCACCTTACCATTGCAACACTGTAATTCGTTGTCCATCTACACGGCCACCATGATACCACCAAAGGAGACCTTCAGCAGATCAAAGCTAACTACAGGAGTTCAGGGACAATGGTGAATGACACCAGAGCCCAGGCGTTGATCCAGGGGAAAGGCTTTGACAAGAGCAAACACATCCTGTGGGTCAACATCTGACTACCTGGCTGCAGGCAGGACTTCAGCTCTTAGGACATCAAGATCCTCTGAGAAACAGTGTGTTTGAGAGAGACAAGATCCATTTGATAGCACAAATCACTGCCAACAGTGCATCATAACAAGGGCTTCAAACTAGGTTTGCCAGGGAAGTGGAGACTGAAGCCTAGAAAGTAGGAGAATGGCAGACCGGGTAAATGCACAGGACAAAACAGTGAGGGTCTTACAATCATCCTGAAAAAGTGGCATAAGCAGGGACACATCTTAAGTAGCTGTACACGAATGCATTCAGCAAAGGAAGCAAGCACAAGGGATTAGAAACCAGAGTGCATAAAAATCTCACTGGGAGTATGCAGTACAGTGAGATAGTTCACGCAACCGGAGAACTGCAGTGGATGGATACCGGCTTTTAAGAAAGCAGAACTGAAAAAGTAAAGGAGGACAGTGCTTACACTTCATGCAAAGAACTTGAACAAATGGAGCTTTAGTGTGGAACGGGCTACAGGACAGCTAAAAGTCCACGGGTCAGGATTCAACCAGGGGAACACCATGGTGAACATCTGTAACAGACTACCCAATCACGGGTAAACAGATGAAGCCTTAAAAAAAAAAAAGCAAAAAAAAAAGCTGCACAATCACAGGCCTTAGCTCTCTTGAAAAATACCAGTTACCCTGACATCTGATGGAAATGCAACATGGTAGCACACAAGCAACCCAGGAGATAAGTATGGTGCTCAGAGGACAAACCTGATTGAGGTGGTGTACGAGCTCACTAGGGAAGGCACTCTGCTATACTCATTATTAAGGACGAACTGATCGGTGATGTGACAGTTAACAGTGGTCTTGGCCACAGCAGCCATAAGATGGAATTTAAGATCCCAAGGGAAGCCAAGGAACTTGAGGAGCTGAATAATGGCCCTGGGCTTAGCAGTCCCTGATTTACACCCCTCCCTCGGGGCAGGGGAGGGGGGAAGAGCAATGGAAGCTAGAAGTAGGACTGATGTACTGTCTTGTCTAAACCAGAGAAGTCTTAAACGGGCCAGAGGCCCATGGCAAGGTTTTTATGAAGAGTTAGCAGGATAGCTCACTAAAGTCAAAGAAACTGGAAAGGTAAGAGAAATTACCGCTACTGAGCAATTCGGAAACCATTACTTTGTGAATTATTTTGAGTATATTAAAGTGTGTCCACATGTTTAGACAGATTTAAAAGAGTATTAAAACAGGATTATTAAATCCAAAATAAGACTTTGAACTGCCTCCACAACTATTAAATAAAGTCTTCTTAAAGAGAAACCACCCTTCATGTGCTCAAAGAACTTCACGATTTAAGTTTTCTGTAACATTTTATCACTGTGAACTACTTGGTGCCTGTCACATCCTAAAAGCCTTTCTACATTAGAAAGTGTATGTTGCCAAGTATGAATGGTACAGGCTCTAAAATCCTTTGTTATGAATAAAACAGAATAATGATTAATTGGATAAATTTAATGGAATGTTCCCAGGTTGGGCACCTTATACAGACTTACAGAGGTATCCAAGGAACACACGAGTACACTTCCTCACTGCATGACCAAATACAGCCATATTTCATCTACTCTTTAGCAGTAGCGCAGCTATGTATTATGACGGCCTCTTCCATCCAGAAACTAGTAAATAGCTAAGCTATACCTGTTGCTGCGGAAGCAATCTAGAGAGTAGACTCTATGTTGCACCAAGTCCAGCAAAAATCACAATGTGCAGACTTAGAACTTTTAATATGAGGTTGGCCTATGTTAACTTTGGACAAACATAATTGAACAATTGTACAATACAAATTGAGGTCAAACAGGTTTAGTTTTAGATTGGCTATTGTTTTTGCAAAAGCTGTATCTCCATAATGCTTCTGAGAAGAAACAGTTACTTCAGCCTCACAGCTGATCCCAATTTACTACCTTCTCAAACCACCCCTCTCCTCCTTCCCTCTCCACATCCTCCAGGTGATAACAACTGAGACTGCAAGTATGTTTTCAACAAATTTGTCTGAATGACTCAGACTGTGGGTTAGAAGAACAGCCAAAAAAGAATAAATACCATGTAATAAATGGAAGCTGACATTTGAGTAATGCTTTCAAACGCACCACTTGGCGAGTCTAAAGATACAAGAGGTAATTACTATACAGTTACAAAAGAGAACAGTAGTATATGTGTAGATTATATTAAAATTACCAAAAGGTTTGGTACACTCTACATCATACTATTTTCTTGATTCCCCTAGTCTTGTTTACGGCCGTATTAACGCCAGTATTTGTATCTTCTTTTCAAAAGAAAGTCCATTTCATAAAAGCATATCTATTTCCATTCATCCTTGACTCTTCATTCCTTCACAAGTCTTTTCTTTTTCCATTTACATGTTTCTCTTTCAGAAGTAATCCAATTCTAGGGCTTTAGTGGCAAGGCTTTTTTTTTTTTCCTTTGTTAAAGTCACAGGATTAAATTTTAGTAAAATGTCTCAAATACATTCTAGTAAAAAGAAAAAGCCTTTTTTATGGCTTTTTTACTAAGTGCTAGAACACAATAACACTAAGTCTCAAGAAGGGGTCTCACAAGACTTAGGCAAACTATAAGAATTACAATTGATGCAGGGGCATATTGAGGTACTTGCCTAGCCACTTGTAATACGATAACTGGGAATCCATGTAACTAGCTACCATGCTTGTAGCCACTGAGTTTAAAAAAAAAAAGCGAAGGAAAACGCTGTAATTCACATTCTCATCACACCAGTGACCTCACAATAAGCCACGTAGAAAACCCTTGACTTATACTTGCTCCCCCCTCCCCTGATCTGCTGCAGTTTTTCCAGCTTTAACTGGGAATTCATGTAACTAGCTACCATGCTGTAGCCACTGAGTTTTTTTTAAAAAAAAAGCTAAGGAAAACCCTATAATTCACGCTCTCATCACATCAATGACCTCACAACAAGCCACGTAGAAAACCCTTGACTTATACTTGCTCCCCCCTCCCCTAATCTGCTGCAGCTTTTCCAGTTTAGGAAGGTATGAGCAGATGAACTAATAAAAAGCTTTCAGTGAAAATATTTCTAAATAAATTAACTTTTTGGGTTGATATTTTTCCAAGCCATAAAGAGTGTTTTATTCCTATCTCTGGATGCATACCAGAAATGGTAGATCAATGTTCCTTACATAGATAGACAAAATTTAAATGGAAGAGGGAGATGCTTAACAATACTGCTCATGTATTCATATTTACTGCTCTATTTTTCATCTTAATGCTGAAAGGCTACCCATTAGAAGAGATCATATTGTTCTCTCTAACTATGTGTTAAGGAATTTGGCAAATACTGGGTGCGTGCAAATTAAATTCTGCTTTTCCCCTTCTTCTCCAGCACATCCTCAGTTAGGCATAGGGTAAGTAAGACTGCTGCACAATGCTTTAATGGATGGGGCATGCATGTGTATTTTTACTACAGTGAAATGACACTTTTAGCTTAAAGCACTACAGCCTTTGGAGGGACTGCAGAAAAACAAAGGATCTTGAGGCTCCGTAAAACATACATTCGTTAACCCCTTAACAAAGTTAGCAGAATATGTCAGAGTCTTCACAACTTCCATGTGCCTAAAAATTAGCTTATCACAGGAACCTCTATCACTCTCCACTTTGTGACTTACTATACCAAGAATCACATCTGAATTATGGTAGTTCAATTTGTTTTACTGAAGTCCAAATCACTTGTTATTTACCTTCTTAAGTAAAAATAAGGCCTCGCCCCTCCTCCTATTTAAGAAAAAGATGCTCTTAAGTAAAATGCATCAGCAAGGAAGATTCATGTCTCCTTGTTTTTTGAGTTTATTCAATATTCTAAGCACAGTAAATGGAATGAAAAGTTAACGTAGAAAAAAATTGCACATGCTAAGCCCTGTGGAGTTTAGCCCATTAATGCTGCTTTTTAAATCAAAACTGATGTGACAGTATGTTTAGAATTGCTGATTTCAATTCTTAGAGGATTGTAAAATTTCACAAATGGTCTTTAAAATGTAATTAGGGAAGTCCAAAGAATAGGATTACATTTAATAAGATTGGGCATAGTACTGCCAAGACACAGCATTAACATGAAACTTCCTTCTTTTATTTTTTGGTGTTCTGCAATAGTAGTTAGTGTTCGTTACTTTACCTCATTGTTAAGAGAGACTTGGTTACAAGTAAGAGTTCAATTCCTGCTTCTGCATTTTCCTTTGGCCACAGGAACACTGTTAACTAGTTTTCATATAAATTCTGTTCCCATTCTGAAGTCATACAACCCATATTTTGAGGTGGTATTTCTTAATCTATGAGCACTATTATATAAATTGTATGAAGAGTCTCAGAAACTAAAAACGACATTGGAAAGAAATTACAGACAAGTAAGGACCAAAAGACACATCCTGCCCACTCCAGTTTACTGCCCTAACCAACAGGCTAACCTCCTTAACTGCTAGCCTCCTTTGTCCCACACACTTTTGTTTAAGTAGCAGTAACTTCATGGCAAGGTACAACACAGAAACATGCAGTTCTGAGCTAAAACTCACTGACGTAACTGACATTACCAAAAGAAGTAAAAGTTTCCCTTCATATGTGAAAAAAAAATATACAAGCAGTTAAAAACTTTAAGCTTGGTTCTTCCACACCAGAGCAATGACCTAAAGGATTTTTTTTATCCCCTTGGTACTTTGGCCTCTCTCACTCAACTAAAAAGTGATCCCTTCTGAAAACTATGTGTAACTTGACAAAGTATTACATACCAGTGACAAACCTCAGTTCTGCTTCTCCCCATTCTATACATTTTCACAACTGCATTAGTTTGGCTTAGTACAAGGAGTATATCTGAAGGAAGTTTTGTGGCTTGCATTACTAAGTCAGCTACCTTGGATTTAAACAATCGTACCACAGACAGAATTCAGCTTCATTAGGTTCATCAAGCATTAGAACTGTTTTTAATGTTTTGGTTTTTTTTCAAAAACAAGTAACCCTGCCAGACAATGCACCAAGCCTCTCATTCCTCTGAAAGAAAACCTTCTCTTCAAATTCTCTCAGCAGTACTTCAATATTTATTTCAAAATACATGTGCAAAAGTAGGAAGCAGTATTTTGTTTTAGTTAATTAATTACAAAGACAAAGAAGCTACCTGCCTTTCTTACAAATTATCCCTTTCATAAGAAATGGACTTGGAGCTCACGTTCAGTCATCTTTTAGTTTCTAGTCATACAAACTTACAGCCTTCTGAAGTATATGCCCCCATTTTACAGGTGCTGCTTCCACTCTCTTCCACCATTATTTGACACTGCAGGTTATTGGTTCCCCTGAAAAATGGTTATCTGCTTGTAAGTTTTGCATTTTTTTGCCAAATAAAGAAATGGTTTCCTGCTTCCAAGTGACAGGGGGGAAAAAAAAATTGCATAAGAAACTCAATCCCCTTAAGAATATCTGTGTTTATTGCTTAGCCATTACCAAGTTTCTTCGATATGTCAGACCACTCTCAATTGATTTAGAAAACATCTTACAAGTTTTCTGTAGCACTCATTCAAAATTTTGAAAAGCATTAAATAGTTATCTCAACCTTTTTACTACACCTAGTTACCTTTATCCCACCATTAGGACACAAGCAGCAACCCCCTTATAACTTCTTAAAGGAGACTATTCTGTAGAGAAGACAGTTATTTTCATATTTTACAGGAGTAGAGCAGAGTGTTTAAGAGTAACTTAAACTAGATGTTAACCTGTTTCTTCTGCCTCTCCCTTCCTTCCACAGGTCAGCAGCTGTCCTCTCTGCCCCCCGAGTCCCCCCCCAGCCATAGACAGATTAATAATTTTAGTCTTGTTTACATATTGACATAATTCTCAAAGTCACAGGGATTTTGTTGTTGCTATTTGTTTGTTGTTGTTTGGGGTTTTTTTCTTTTGGGTGTTGGGGTGGTGGTTTTTTTGTTTGTTTGTTTTAATCTACTATAACAACAATTTGGAAAGGATGGACCAGGTTATGAAACCACTGAGTTAAAAAATAAACAAACAAACCAACCAACAAGCAAACACTCAAACAATCACCTTTTTGCCATTTATACAAATTGTAAGAAAAAATAAACTAGCTTGCTGGGCAGAATAGTCACGATATGGAGCATGACAACAGATGCAAAAATTAATAAATCTTTATCCAATTGTTATCTTTTTCCTGATTGTAATGTCACTACAGAGTATCTATTCATCAAAATTAATTTTTTGGTAAAATGCTGGCCAGATTCTCAGGTGAAAACCAGCCCATTTTTCTTGGAGAAAAGTTTTTGGGACATAATTAGGACAGATTTCGCATAGGAGTGGCGTAGGGAGAGGGCTTCTGTTGAATATCTTGTCTAGCTTGAATTCACTTTTTGCTTATAGCACTAAAAAAAGTATTCTTATAATAGAAAGTTCTAAACATTTAACTTAATACACTCATTTTCTTTACCATATTGATTCAGATGCCTGAGCAAACAGGAACGTACATACCAGAGATTCCAATGTGAAAGGGAGGAAATCCTCTATTTAGACTCCAATACAAATTCCAAACCATAGCTAAAAAAGATACTTGTCCTTCTCTAATGCAAATCTTGAGTCCAAGAATTAATGTAGTTGAAGACATTGCTGCTGCCACTGAGAAGAGAGAGGGTGACCAAAAATTGAAATGAGATTACAGAACAGCTTCAGTTCTAACTGGCTAGTTTTCACTTAGGATAAAAATCCTTGCTTTCAACTTCCCACGCTGTGCATTATTGAGGGGATACAGACAGCGATGTAATATAGTTTCCAAGAAGACTATATACATCAAAAGAACTAGCTATAACATTAAGCAGTTATTTAAGCAGAATACAAAGAGGGAGTAATATTCCAGTGCTAGGGAGACCAAAATTGGCCATACCTCAGCGGCAAAACAAACAGAGGAAATATCTTGCCTCCCCCCGAATTGTTCAACAACTTTAGAGAAAAGGGTGGCAGCCAACAGAAAAAAGAAAAAAAAAGATTTGTAGGTTAAGTAAAGACAGAGGTTAGCACCAATTCTGAGTTCAAGTCTATTTTTCAGGTACTTGTTCATATAAATAACAGTAAGAGAAATAAGGTTCAATAAAAAAGGAAGTATCTCCACACTCCAAAATAATCTTCTATGCCAGTAAAAATGTGTCCCTGTAGACCTGTAAATAGGAGAACCCACATGACACCTTTTACTGTAGCTTCTAGACACTGTCAAAATTGAAATTAATTTAATTTCTAATATAGTAGCAAGATATTTTGAGAGATTTGTGTTATTTATAATTTAAAAGGCATAAGGAAAACACTTCAGAAGTGACTGTGGTGCTCTGTGGGTAGGGGGAGAGAAAAATGCTTCTATGACAGTTACTAGAATTTAATCTCTGCGCTCTCTAAAAACTCTTCTTTCTTTGAACAGTGATGTAATCCCAGCTGTCACCCAGGTACATTTAGATATGGAATTGGTGTGAATATCAGTGTTCTTCAGACACAGAAGCTTACCGTACTGCCTTTTTTTCAAGATGCTACATCAAAAAGTTATCTAGCTACCAATTGTTACTCAGAATAGTGCTGGCTATAATTTGGGCTAATTTATAGTTTGTAACCTTAGAGAAGAAAATTCAGAGGGAATAAGTCGCTGCAAAAGAAGATAACACCCAGCTTGGAAAAATGCTTGCAACTTCCTCATTTGGTATCAATTTAACCATTTTACAACATGAGGAGAATAATGCCCAAGACGAAAACACAGAAACAACTGTCAGTTTCAGAAGACCATGTGCCTGAAGCACATTCTTGTTTCTTAACCATAATTTTAAGAGGACTGAAAAGTTTGTCTGTTTTACCTAAAAAGTTTAGGATTCATAGAAAAAGGCTGCTCTTCTACATGAAAGCCTAGTCCGATGTTCACTAAATCATCACAGAAAAGCGAAGTCCACAGCAAATCTCTAACAGCGAATAGGTCACAACACTGCTTTACTACTACACAGTGTCACACATCTAACCAGCATCTGGGAGAAAGTCTAGCTGTCAACTAATGAATAAATAGGTCTGGCACACTTCCTGAATTACAAGAATCAATGAACATGAAGCTTTCTGATAAGAAGGGAGATCTAGCTGAAAGCTGTTAGAGAAAAATACAGTTATCAGAAAATGCCAGTTCACTGAGCCAAAAAAGTATTTAATTCAAAACATTCCTATCCTGATAGGCTTTTGAGAAACTGAAGCTTAGGATCGTATACTACACTGTGGGTCTACTGCAAGCTAATGAAGTTGCAAGCCTTCAGAAGTGTTCCATGAAACTGATGCCTGACAGCAAGTTTAACAAGTGGAATTTCCTAAGAGATTCAGAGTTTCATGGGAATTTTTCAGTAGGTTTCTTTTCAATTATCATTTCTGCATCATTCAAACAACCTGTCTATTCCCCACAAACTGCAAACCATTTTGAAACAAACAAGAGAAAAGTCATTCTTATCTCCCAGTAGATCCAACTCCTTCATATTCAGAAACTATTTGTTGGTTTCTATTATTTTTTAGAAAAAGTTTGATTGAAATTTAGAAAAAATTGATTGAAATCCTGCATCTAGACTGCACTAATATGGTGGTTCCCCGAAATAAATTGATGCTTCTCTCTTACCTGCTGAAGCTAAAGAATGAAATGCATCTTGTATCTAGATGCCAAACTAAAACACAGTAAGTGAACTATCAACCCTATAAATCTCAGTGCTGCATTCACAGTACTTATTTCCAAACGCATTAACAACACAAACACTGAAACCAGTTTATTAAAAAACCATTTTTAATAATCCTAGACATACTACAATTTTACCAAGAAATGAGTGAAACGTACCTTTAAACTAGCAGTTAATTTGTTGTCTTAAGTTTACTTTTCTGAATTTTAGAATACCTATGCCATGTATTTTCACCTTTACCTTAGGGCTTATTTTTATAAATACCTGGTTTTTAAAAAATAAACCAACAAAACCAGAACATACAAAAAAACCCCAGACAGCCATCATTTCTGTATCCAGCCAAAATTTAGCTTGGCAAATTAGACAAAATTTAGAGCTAGCAACAGGTCAACAAGAATTGGATACTCTTATCTATGTAAAAACTTCACTTGAAATAGTAAGTATAAAACATGCCTCCTTTCTCTAAAAGATTTTCTGGAATTCAAGGTTAAAACTGCAAGTGCCTCAGATGCTCCAGTTAGATTGGAAGAACTCTAAATTCAGCTAAACTGTGATTTCAAATCAGTTCTTAAACATGCTCAGCACATAAAAGAAAAGATGACCTTGTTCAAAGCAGGTAGGTAGTGTATCTCAACTTACAGGTCATGCACAACCAACCTGTAATCTACAACTTCTAAGTGTACTTCTGTTGAATTTGTGTGTATTTTTCAGTACAAGTTCCTAATTGTTTAACATTTGATTAAGAGGCCTGAGTTCCCTCATTTCCCACTGGAGACTGAATAAGCAGAAACACAGAAACGAAGATTTCAAATACAAATTTTAGCTTCAAATCAGGCACTCTCATCAGATAAAAGATTTCAGATATAAGAAGGGAACAGGAGAAAGTTGATTAGTCTCTTAGTTTTGCTTTTAGCATTTGACATAATTCAAAGATTATGGGTGGGTGTTTTCTATTTGTTTGGGGTTCTTTAAAGCAATTAAGCACACATCTGTACAAACTTTTGATAAACTTCCTCCCAATCATTAAATGACACAAGACAAAGCACAAAATGGTAAGATTCCAAGTGTGGGACCCAGACTTATCTGCTGTGGAACCGAATTAATAGTGCTCCAGAACAGTACTCCAGTGAAGCCATATATCAGCTCTGAGAATTTACTGGGAGATAACAAACTTTGCAATAGTTCTGTAATTAATTTCTGATCACATCCTATAAAACTCACATTGCTAACAACTGTCCAACCTGACTTGGGGAGCAGGAGGTAGAACACCACAAAGGAAAAACAGATATATGTATTTCAAGTACCTAGTGGCAAGACTCTTAATACTTTAATCATGTGGAGAACAGACAAGAGCTCTTACACAAGGCTGGGGCTTAAACAGCAGGTTCTCCTGTCTTAGAAACACTTTGTTCCTTCTGTATTCCAGCACTGGCTCTTCCTTAGCAGAAGTAAACATTCATGACTTCCAGAGACACATTGATTTTAGTTCTAAATTTGTTAGTCTTCTTTAAAAACAGTGAGAAGAGATACCTCTTCATTTTATACCATGCAAAAAATGAAGAAAGTTATGTCCCTCTTTTGCTCCTTAAAACAAACAAAAACTCAGCAAAAAGTCTGTCCTAAGTTTAAACAGAAAAAAATTTGAATCAGTTTTTTGCTGTTTTGTTCTGTCTTCCAGTAAGAACTACAAATTTTAAGATAAATAGAAAGACATAGAATCTTTACCAGATTTCACTATTCCATTCATAATCCAGTGAGTTTCTTTGACCCAAGACAGCCATACCCCATTGCTTCCTACAAGTTTCAAGAAAGGCAAAACAGGAAACTTCAGTACTTTCAGCTCATCTGTAAGTAGGATAATTTTTCCCTCTTAATGAAACAATTTAGAAAGACAACAGCAACCACTTAGGGAAGCCAACGGAACTACAAGGTTGTTTGGAATGTTGTACGGGAATAGGATTTCATAAAAGAAAGGTATAATTACAGTTTGTATTTCCAGCAAGAGGGAAACTCCTGCAGGAACCAGGTAAATCTGCAGGAACCAGGTAAATCTTGGTTCCAGCATTCTGGAAAATTTCATATGAAGTTACATATCTGGTACCAAACTACTTAATCAGTCTCATAGGTCAAGGTCACTCATATCCCACACGAAGAGCAGAACAGCCTTTATTAATCTGCAAGGTTGAGAATGAAGGACAAAAAAATGCCAGAGTACCACTAGAGATGTACAACTGATGAAGCTGTCGAGTGTCCAGTTCATAATTGTTCTCTATGCCACATGATCAGGTCAGTTGGTTGTTAAAGGGCAGGTGAAGAAGTACAGCACCACACAGAAAAAAGGACAGTTAACAACTCTTCACCATCCAAATCCCTACCAAGCAGCTACTCTTGCAGACAACAGTAGAAGAGGCTGCTCTGGCTCTTCGGAATTTGTGATGCTGGTGGTTGAATGAAACAGACAAGGTGCACAGAAAAGGTGTGCAAATCCATTGTTCCTACCTAGGAAATTAATAAAAAGGCCTCAAGAAAACAAGCAGTCACATCAAGAACCAGCCCTCAAAATGCTACTACATGTGACAAACTGAAGTAAAGGCCTTACAAAGTCAGGCTCGGGACAGTAAAACCCTTTCCTGAACCACTGGACAAGCATTCCTAAAGTCACCTGTTAAGAGCCATATTCAGCAAGTAAGACCACAGGTTTCAATAACTGACATCACACTAAATAAGCAAGTTTCCTCAGGACACACTACAGTGGGTTTCTCTCACAGCTTTTTGTCCTGCAGAGCCACTGCAGAAAGCATTGACTAGTTAAATAAGAAATCCATTATCCCTTGAATTTTCAGTTCACTCCCTAAAGGTTTGTGGGACAAAGAGTGCTTGCCAGAGATGATGACAATAATTCAAACGTGACTAATTTACAGACAAATGCTTCCTCAAAAACTGGTATTTGTAGGATTTACTAAACATTTTCACTCTAATATGAATTCTCCAGTCAAACCCTCACATTTTTTTCAAGGAGCCCTAGTTTTAAGAAAATATCCTGCTCTGTGCAAGTGAAGTTGTGAGGTACCAAATACAGACGTATCCAGTAATCTACAATCATTTATGAGGACTGTGCACAAAAGTTGATCTAGGGTCAGTGCTAAAGTGCAGTTCTTCACATCAGCACTAAGCTCAGAGCACTCTGGACACTTCCAACATTTCAAGATAAGAACTCCTGACACAAGTTAAAAATGAAGCATTTCTTATTAAACCCCATTTTCTTGGGGCAGAACACATTTGTTCAGGAGTCAGTAGACTTAGGCAATGGTGCAGACAGGAAATAAAACTACTTTCTGATATATCCTAACCAGTCTGATGGTAATGCTGAAGAAATGAAAATGCTTTGACTTCTTAAAGGAAGATCTTTTGCATTGTTCCCTGGTTTGTCAGCACATAAATTCACACCGATGTGATCTTGAATACATGTAGTTTTGGTTTCCCATCTCAAGAAGAAAGCAGAACTAAGAAAATACAAGAAAGGAGAAAAGAACAATCATATTCAATAAACACCTTCTCCACAAGTAACACATAAGAACTCCTCTCTTCAGCTTGGGGGATGGAAGAGAGGGCCAAAGGAAGATAGGTCAGGTCTTCCGAAAAAAAAAAAAAAAATTGGAAAAAAATGCACAACCACGTGAATAGGAAATACCTTTGCCACCCCTTGCCTTTTTTAAGTAATGTTTCATATGGTGCTTTCACTTCTAGTTTTAGGACAAACATAAGAGTCACATAACACAATATAACCAGGGGATACCAGAGACCCACTGAAGTTTTATGGTGCTTCAAAAATCACACACTCACACAAAATCAACAATAACATGGCATAATAATCTAGTAGATCAATTACAAAAAGCAAGAACACTGTTTTTCTCCCAAGACAAGTGTCACTGAAGGCTGGAAGATATTTCAGAATCATCATTATGTATTAATAATTTTTTCCCCTAACAGTCCACCACCAGCTGCAGACAATAGATTCTAGACTAGACAGACTTGCTCTGATCTAATAGAGCTGTTCTTATCTAATGATGCAGAGACAGATTATTATGACCCCCATTCAACATGGTCCGGACTATACTTTGTTTGAAATACTCTTTAGAATGACTCTGTAAAACCCATTCAAACTGGAACAGGAGGAAGGGAAAATACTCAAACAGATCACAAGAACAGAGAGCTTATTATAGCCTCTACACTGCAATGGGGATTGTGCCACAGTGCAGACAGTAAACTTTGGACAATAACCGCTACAATTTTTTTTCCACTTGTCTGTGAACTACTTGTTAAAAACGCAAATCCACTACAGCAACTTTTGAGACATTAGTGCTGATTATCCATTAACACTCAGTTTTTACTATGTTAAATAAGGGATACTATCTGAACAGGAATGAACATGGAGGGGGAAAAAGTAAGCAAAAACCCTAAATAACAGTGTTGCCACAGTACACGGGGATAAATTAAGGCTAGAAGTTAGGACACTTCTAGCCAGAATGAGTTTGGGACCCATTTCCAAAGAAC
This sequence comes from Pluvialis apricaria, assembly GCA_017639485.1. Taxonomy (NCBI): domain Eukaryota; kingdom Metazoa; phylum Chordata; class Aves; order Charadriiformes; family Charadriidae; genus Pluvialis; species Pluvialis apricaria. Next base: position 24,820,683 of record CM030010.1, on the reverse strand, counting down.
AATTAAGTCGTTCCAAATGGCTACTGATTAGCATATGAAAGTCTGATAACAAGGTAGCAGACTTCCGGACCTGGCAAGATCGCCAGAGACTGACATTGCCTGAATAAGGTGTTAGGAAGATGCATACACCCATTTCCTCAAACACCATGAGATGGGATACCTAGCAGCAGTACATATAGAAAGAAACAGACAGGATTAGACACTTAGAGGAAGACATCACACAAGTCTCCTGGACGGAAAGATGGAAAGTATAATTAGCCTTGGGGAGCGTGTCTGTGGTGTAATGCAAGCCAATTGTGAAGACACTCCATACAGAAACATACAAAAATCAAAAGCTGAGAGGAAACTATTTGTGGAGACAGATAACATTGTCAAAATTGCTTTAATGTCACTGACAGTAAATAAAAAGAAAGGTTTGGAACCAAAGACAAATGGGTGGTTATAAAGAGAAGTCAAAAATAGGAAATGACTGCTAAGAATAAGAAAACTGAAGGAGTATCAACCAGAATCACAGGTAAGTCCACAGTCACCACATTATTCAGCTAGTAAGCAAACTTTTGAGACAGTTTGGCACAGTTAGCACTGGAGCCCTTATACAGCGCAGTCTAAGGCAGCAGTAGATCTTAAGTAGATCCTATTTTTCTTCCCCCTCATCAGATGGCTAACACCAGAATGACCTGCAGCTGAACTACAGGTCACAAAGCAGTAGCCATTTGATAATCCTGCCCCATGCTCAGATTAGGAGGCTTAATAGCTACACTTAGGTGAAGTCAAATCTTCACATTTAATTGGGCCTTTGCGGTGGCACACTTTCTGTTCTGTGAGCCAAACAGCTGCAATCACAAGCTGGAGTCCTTTAAAGCATATAATCTACATCATATACAGTGGCAATATTCATTATTAATTAAAAGATGTCCAGCAGTTTTGCACCAGTAGTATTTTAACCTGGCATTATAAACTCGTGTAGTGCTTTTAGAATGGAAAATAAAACTTTTAAATAAGATGTGCAAAGCTTTTTGACAGTAGTTATGAAAAGCAGCAGCATATTAAACCCTAGATTAACTACACTGCCCTCCGACCTATTAGCAGCTCAGCAGACTAGAAATGCACTAAAGCTAGTTTATAAAGCAGTGGAATTATGATGGTGAGAACTATTATTCATATATAAGATTTTAACTAGCCTTTAATTAAGATGATTTGAAGAAGCTGGGAACTGTGGAATGTGGAAGATAAATATTTATAATCCGAAAATTAAGCAGTTTTAAAAGCAGTTGGTAGCATTTTTAATAAAACACATTGCAAAGCAACAAATATTTCCACTGAACAGCTCTTTAAACATGAGTGATCAATACCCAGGTTCCACAAAAGCTAAGATGTCTCATAATTGGAAAGCAGGACCCTACCAAGTTATACAGAAACTGAAAGCTGAGGAACATAGCTAAAGATGTCACAAAATCAGTGAGCTTTCATTCACCGACAGATGTTTAAAAAAAAAAAAGAAAAAAAAAAATCACATCTACTGACATTTACCCAACTCTCACCCCTACAAAACAACACATGCTGCTATGGAGATGCAAGCCTGGATGGATGATGAGAACCAAACACAATTAAAAGCAGCAGCTAAGACTCCAGAAGAATTTTGCAAAGAATAGAATGTTTATCTAAGAAGGAGTTAATCCAGCTTCTCAAGATACTACACAGGAACCTGGTCCGTGCCAGAAGTGGAAACAAAAGGAAAGATGACAACCTGACACATGGGTCTTTGATCTGCAGTCACATGCTGCTGACCACACCCCATAAAAAGGAATTCAACCCCTACCTCTTAATGCATTTCTGCAGATTCACAGCCCCCTACTCGGTAATACATCTTCTAACCCCTTACAGGCTCAAACAGATGAGCCACTACCATCCATCTTCCCTTCCCTACTCTCTCTCCCCTTCTTCCTGGCTTCTCCATGCCTTTAGTGGCTGGAAGGATAAAGTGGTAGATTAGCAGTGGGGAAAAAAAAATAAAATACATCATGTAACTTCACACTCTCAAAGTTGGTTTGGATTGGGCTTTTTGGTGGTTTTGGTTTTTTTTTTTTAATGTACGGTGGCTAAATTTATAATGCCGTCCTATATTTTCATAAGTTGATACTAGACATGTGAATCACACAAATTCAGTTCCATTCCAACCTATCTTATCAGTGTTCCCTCCAAGCACATGGAAGAGAGCAAGGTTCAAGAGTAACATAAAAGACAGTGGTCCTAACTGGGACAAAGAATTTTAAGTTAGTGAAGTCTATAAAGCTCTGGCTGACCTCTACACTTTACATAAACACACTGAACTCTAAAGGTTAGAACAACAACCTTGTTTGAAGCCCTGATACTTGAGTCATATTCAAGAAGAAGGGATCCATTGTAACTATCTATTCAAAACACCCATATAATACAGCCGAAAAAATAAAAAAAAAGGCACAGGCGGGTAAGGGGAAGAGGTACTAATTTTTCCCATTTTAGCTGCAGGCAGTACAAGCCTTGGCTACTTGCCACTATCTGGAATACAGTCCCTCAACAGCATACACTGATCTAATAAATTGATCAGCGTGACACATTCCCATTATTGTCTCCCTTACACAACTATAGTACTTATTACCATAGCCAGCTCAGGAGACTCAACTAACAGAAAACCAATCCAGACCAGCAACAACAAAAATCACAGTAGGCCCCTCGGACTAACTTAAAAAGAAGGGCAGTTCACTGCTGCATCAGGCAAGTTCCACTACAAAGGGAGAACAAGTGGAAAGATGTTACTGTCGGTGGTACTGTATTCTTGTCCTAATCAACAATCCTCTTGATTCAGATGCTGTTCAGCCAGCATCTTCAAGCTGGCTCACTTCAAACCACCCAAAAACTAAATAAACTGCTAAAATAGGCAGTTACTAAAAATCAGAAGCCTTGTTCTCTCCAGTAAAGCTACTTATACTTGAGTCAGGAGAAAAAGCAGGTATGTAGTAAACCTGATTACAAAACTGATCCAAGTTAAACTAGATCTGACCTTTTCTTTCCTATTCTTCCTCATGCCACGTTTCCCCTCCTATTTTCTAGGTTAGTTTTAAGCAAGATTAGTTTGACAGTCTAGTTTGTTGAACTGTTTAATAAATGAATGCTCATACCAGTCAACATAAGTCATGAAGGTAGGTACAGTGAGTACCGAAAGAAAAAACAATAAAATTCTGTTATGCATCAACAAAAAACCCAAAAGTTACCAACCTCAACTGTTAGCACAGTTACTGAATGCCAATTCAAGGGAAGAACTGAGACTGAGTTGCAGTGACAGTATCTGTACTCCATGTTTTCAGTTTACGCAAGTTCCAGCTTAAAGAAACTCTTAATGCCTACAATGTAGTAAGACTATCAGAGTTTAAATTTCTCAGCTCACTATCAGCCACATAAAAAGTAAACAGCTACCATATAAGAACATACAATAAGAAAGTTCAAGCTATGCATAAAAACATTAACAAAGATTACAGTAGTTTGTTTGAAACAAAGATAGTCCAACACATTCAAAACAAACCCCATGTGTTTTCTCATATTTCAATCTAAAGACAGTTAACGCGATACATACACCACAGCAACTTCCAATGACACATATTAACACACTAACCATTTTTTCCTCTTTTCTTAACGTGCTTAATTCAGGGGAAATAGGGATGGTATGTTTAGGGCTGGGTTCCATTCCTGGCAGCGCCATAGGCAGCTAAACCAATCCAATGGCTTATTTCTGCGAACGCCCATCCTGCTTCTGTAGCACAGTCCCAACCCTCTCCTTGCGCTAGCACCAGCATCCCCTAGATTTTATATTTTTTTGCAAGACTAACTCCTCTCAACAGATAAGTGACTAGCTACTGAGTTAGAGCAGATCAGAGAGGGGTCCGATGAGTGCTGATGCAAGCATAGGAGCAGCAGAAGCATGCAGAATTGCAAATTCTCCATTCTGTTAATAGTTCTGTGAGATTTGATGATGCAAGATAGCACTTTACCGTTTTCTTAGACTGTGGTTTCATCATAAGTGTTCACTGCTAATGCTGACTTGAACACCTGCCTCTGTAATACTAATTTGAGCTATTCCCTTACATGATACCATCTTCCCCCACTGCATCAAAAACTGTCTGTGAATCTGTGCTGTGATTCTGATCTAGATTTAATTCCTGTTCTTCTTCCAACGTTTGCAGTAACACTGAGATTACTTCCCTGATCTGCTTTACACTGGAATCACACCAAGACTTTCACATCACAGCTCAAAGCATGACAGATCCACAGGAACACCTCACACGAGCATTACTGCCCATCATATTAGATGGCAGCACTACAGCCATAGCAAGCTTGTCTGCTGTTTCAAGACACCGGAGTGCCTAGGAAGCAAAAGAGTTCAAAGCAGGTATCGTTTTGAAATCATTCTTGCATGCAGTCTGTTAGTGCCTTAACAGGTAATAGAGCATTGAGACACCAAAACAATCACTAACAGATAGACACGAACACTATATATGTATAGTAAAATAACTAGTTCTGCCACTAGCACTGTGGCAACTATAGAAAATCACCTATAATGCAGCAGTATTACAAAAAAAGCGACACTAACCTGCTGCAAAGTACTTACAGCCACAGTGAAAGTGAGAACACCTCTGCCTACGGTGAGAATAAAGATATGAAGCAGTTAATGCAGGAGTGGTACAAGCCTGGGGATAATACCAAATGCAGTAGCTACATATCTTTTGTTTGGGGGGGAATTCCTCTTCCTGGAAAGTGCACTTGAGAGAAAGATGATTCAAAAATAGTAAGCTGGAGCAGAAGTTCAAAGATTTAAAAATAAAATTGAAAGTCTAGATCCATCGAAACAGAATTAGATGTCCCAATGTATCCTAGTTTAGCAGGAAAAAAGTCCGAAAAAAATATAACAAGAGTAAAGGAGTACTTGTATGATAGATTTCATAAGCATACAAAAAAAGGATTTTCACTTTGATCAAATTTCAGTTTTCGTAAGAAAGCAATACTAAGGCTATTTCCTGTCAAATGCATGCCCTTGAGCTGCAGCAGAGGAACAGTAAAACTTCTACCCTTCCCCTCCCCCCAAATAGCAATGCGGGTTTTTTTAAGTAGTTGAGATAATATTTTAAACTTTCATTTTCACAACGCAAGATTATTCAGAGTCTTTTATATTTTCACAATACAATGCAAGGCCCTAGCAAAAAGATTTCAACTTCCGTGACTGGAGTTACCTGGCCCTTTCCAGTAAAAAGCCTCAAGTTACTGCTCCAAACTTTACCCATAGGGTACCGTGATAACACAGTAAAAAGCACCACCTCATGCTGAAGCTTCTTCTTGCACGCCAGCAATTACTAGGTCTTTCCTCTGTGCTTATTCATGACAGTTATGGGGACTCAATGTACTTGCCAACACTCTACCTGTAAAGTTCAAATGAAATCGGACAGTGGGATCAATGACTGCTTGGAAAAACTGCATAAATCCTGTTTCTTAAGGCTGACCACAGCATAAATCTAGACTTTTATAGCTCCATACTACCAAAGCCTCTCAATCCAATAGAATGAATGCATTTAACCATTCACATTACAAAGTTTTAATCAAAGAGCACTAAATAGCAATTTTTAACCATTCTGATATTCACCTCCATAAAATACCTTCAATTTAAACCACCACAGAACTTAGTTGCTGGCTAAAGTACTTCAACTCTGAGCTTTCTGGCACTTTTCCATAAACACGGAATTTAGAATTAGGGTATTTTGCTTTTTAGTTATGTCACAAAGACTGTCCCTAGGACGAAGCATACCAGCAACTGCTGCTGTAAACAGTACTTGTTAGCATGTATTATGCATGCTGTAAGAACACCAATAGAATCAGGATCTTCAGGTGCCCTCTAAAAGCATCTAGTTTTGAACTCTGATCGAGTCATGCAAGACTTAGGTACATCCATAAGCACAAGTCTAGGCATCTTAGGAATGTTAGTGCTCAACATAACACACACAAAGATTACCATCTGAACAGCCACTTTGTACTGAACACCTATTCAGAATTTCTGTGAATATATTCCATTCATTTACAATGCAAAGTATTTTTTACCTTCCAGTATGTTTAGATACCAAATAACAGAATTCTCAGTAACGTCAGTGAAATTTTATCACTGTTTTTCTTCTCAAATTCTTAAAACAGTCGAACATTTTGACCTGAGACTTTAAATTATATTCCGCAGGTGACGAATTAACATAACAGGCTGGCAAAACCCAAGCTTTTAATTCTAAAGCCCGTGCAAATATTCATGTCTGCAAGCAGGTTTTGACAAACAAACAATTCAGCAATGGAGCCCTTTGAGCAGAGGGCCCTAACCATCACTGACCCTCAAGCAAACAGTACACTGCAGGCAACTGAGTATTATTTCTGTCTCACTGTTGCGGATATGAACAATCTGTTGACTATGAGCCTCAAGCTGGGCAATCATTGTCTTGGAGGTATTATCTCTGGCTCAGTTTACCATTTCCATAAAGTAATTGGATGAGGAATCTTTTACAGATAAAGGATTTCAAAGTGCTCAAGTGATTGTACTACAGAAATGCAAATATCAAATCTAGTATCATTGCAGTAATTGATACAAGACATCAAAATAAAGTTATTCATCCAAAACGTTTAGCAGAAACCATATAACATGTTCAGGGAGTCTGTGCTTTCCTGCTTCACTCTCTTAACATTATGCTTGACAAATGATAGCCCACAGAACCGCATCACCTTTCAACATTTTTTTTAATTAAAAAAATGCTATGGGTAGAATGATCCGAGTCTTTTGTTGGTGGTGGTTTTTTGTTTATTTTAGGACTGACAGTAAGCTAGTTCAAGAATTGGGGGGCTACTACTTTAAAACATTGTCTTCCTCACTTTGCTACAAGTGCATGATTCTTGAGAAGGGTGGAGAAAGAAAAAATAAGTTGTGCCAAATCCATCATATTTACCACTCCTCCCCCCACCACAATACTATTTCAGCCATCAACCGGACAATCGTTCAGACCTTCCAGTTAATACTAACTTTGTTACACTCTTCGAATCCTTAGGAATACTTTGCCAAGCGAGAACAATTAACCATTTTTACTTTGGAAGTTAATTTGAGCTAATATAGGAGGTTATTTTACAGAAGTTAACGCTACAGAATTAAAAAAAAACAAGACAAAACAACAAAACCAAAAGACAACAAACAAACAACAAAAAAAAACCAGCAAAAACCAAATCACAGACAAACCAAATCACAGACAACCCAAACCAGTTAAGCGCACTGTACCGCCATTATCCTGACTACTCACTTTCTTGCCACTTTGTTTACACTTTCTCTCAGATAAGGGCTGCTCAACAGGCACGCCAAGTAGCAGTTCTTAACCGAGATACCTCTTGACTAACTATTAAACCATAACCAATGTCCTTCCTCCTCAGCAGTTGCTAATCATTTCAGGGCTCCTTTCTATTAGCCCAATTTTGCATCACGAACGTACAAAGAAATCATATCCTAAATAGCTTTTATTCCAAGGAAAAGAAAACTGAGCATGAAGCGACACCACAGTGTAATAAGTGTAATGTGTAAGTGATTACGTTAGGGTTTTACACTTTGCAATTCTCAGTGAAAGAGCAACCCAAAAACCAACTTTGAAGAAGTCAAATTTTGGTGAAATTTTGTCTTGCAGAGCATTCATTACTTTTCTTTGCAGTCTTTGTCAGTGTTTTTTTGTGCTGTGCAATTGTGTTCCCCGAACAGGGGAATACGGGCAGTATACCATTACCACCTGTAAGTCCCTTCGGTCGTTAGTTGTCAAGCAGACCTTTAGGGTTTTAGCTTAAATTTAAAACTGAAATATGATTAAATAACAGGTAACCAGAGGAGTAGCCATTTGTACATTGTGAGCAGTATCGCTGCATCGGATTTAATAGTTTATCACAGCACCTATGCCAATGAACTAGCTCTCCCCATACACTCTAATTAAACTGCACTCCTTCCACAAGAAGCATTATATAGCATGTTCGTGTATGGTAATACATAAACATTGTTTTCCTAAACAATATTATAACTTGAAGGATTAAAAAGACAGCGTAAGCACACACAGATATCGGTAATATATACACAGGTGTTGTAACAGATGTTTCAACGCGTTATTGGGGCAACACAGCAAGAACAAAAAGCATGTGTGCACGAAGCAGCTACCAGCCTACTGAAAAAAAAAAAAAAATATGTAAATACCCCACAAATCCGGACAAAGCTAACCGCCTGTAATTACAAGCGTACCTACTTGTTAGATTATTTACTTCTCACTTTGATCTCGCCTCAAGCGCGGGCAGAAACACTTGAACGAACGGCCGCCGCTTACCCTCCCAGTTACAGCCGGGCGCGTTTCCCCCGCTCAGCCGGCGGGCAGCCGCGGCGCTGACCCTACCGCGCTACTTGCGGATCGAGGATTTCTTTTTTTTTTTTTAATTTTTTTTTTTTTTTTTTTAATCCGTTTCCCTAAGAAGGGAAACGCCTGTGGAAACGATACAAATACGCAGCTCCCGGCATCAAAGCGCTCCCCAACAACAACAACAACAAAAAAAAACCCCCACCACCAAAACACCCAAACCGAAGCGTCCCCCGCCTTGAGGTGGCAGCGCGGCGGCACGCGTAAGGAATGCCAGGGCTCGGAGCGGGCGGGCAGCCCCCCCTCCTCGCCCGCCGGCCGGGAAGGGGCCGGGAGGGAGGGCAGAGGCGCGGGCCGTCGGCGCGGCTCCCCGCCCGGAGCGGCCCCGCGGCCCCGGGCCGGGCTCTCCCCCCCCCCACCAAATCCCCCCGGGGCGGGAACGCCGCCGGGGACCGCGCTCCCCCGCACCGGCACGCGGGGAACTCACGTGACCAACCGCCCCCCCCCCCCCCCCCCCGAGTTGGGGGGAAGGGGGGGGACACCTCGCAGCACGAGAGCCACCGGGGCAGCCCCGGGGGCGGGGAGGGGGGGGGGGGGGAGCGCGAGGGGAGAACTGCCGTCGCCATGACAACTTCCAGGGGAGGGGGGAGGGAAAACTTCAAATCCCAACCGTCAGTGCAGGAGCGGCTCCCTCTTAAAGGCGCACACACACACATACACCACACAGGCGGGCTCCCTCCACCTCCCCCCCCCCCCCCCCCCCTCCGCCCCCCAGGCGCTGGCGATGGAGGAGGAGAGGAGGGGGGCAGCCACCGGCACTCACCGCGCCAACGGCGAGAAGCCGAGACAAAAGGACCCGAGCCGAAGAACGGGTCTGGGTCGGCGGCGCAGGGAGGGACGCGGGCGGCCCCAACCGTAGCCCTAACGCCCACCCCTCCGCTGCCTGCAGGCGGCTCAGCACCTTCCCTCTTCCCCCACAGACCCCGGCTCCGCTTCCGCCCTGCAAGAAAACCGCTCCTCCATCCCCGCTCCCCCCCCCCCGCCCACCCGACAGACCCGGGCTCGGGGCGCCTCGCCCGCTCCCCCTCGGCCGAGACCCCGCTCCCCCTCAAGGACCCCGCTTGCGCCTTTCAGTCTCCCCCCCCCCCCCGCTACAAACCGGCATACCCCGCCGCCCTGTCCGTCCCGTGTGTGTCCACCAGCCCCCCCCACCCCTTCCACCTCTCTTACCCACACAGTGCATGAGCCGGTGCCGCCAGGAGTCGAGTTCTCGGCGGACTCCCCTGCGCTCCGCCGTGCAGCGGGGGCTCCGGCACTGGGAGGCGGCGGCGGCGGCAGGAGGAGCGGGAGCCGCGGCGGCCATTCTGTCTGTTCCCTTTTCCATCTGCCTCTGACCTCACGCCCGCTCATTTACATACGAGCGCGCGCGCCACCCAGCACAGCCGCGCGCGCGCTACCCGCTCACACACTCCCCCCCCCCCCCCCCCGCTTTGCCTCGTCAAGCGCGCGCCCGCGCACACCCCCCCCCTTCACCCCCCCCATCAGCATCCGGGGCGGGGGCGTCGCGGGGAGCGGGGACACGTGTCAATCACCCCGCTACGCGGGGTGATTGACACGTGTCCCCGCTCCCCGCGGCGCCCCCGCCCCGCCCCCTCGGCCTACAAATCCCGTGGGGCAGCGCGCCACCTGCCCCGGCCCAGGCAGGGCAGGGCGGCAGCAATGCACGCCGGGAGTTGTAGTTCCTGGAGGGGAAGCGGGGGGGGGGGGAGGCAACGGCCACCCACAAGGGCGGGCGGTCCTTCCGACGGCTCCACGCACTGCTCACCTCGAAGGTGGCTCGGCCTTAAGTGGATTTCAATTTTAAAAAAAAACAAACAAACAAAACAAAACAAAACAAAAAACCAGCGGACATCTCACCCTCATCCCATCCGTGGTCTGCCTGGGGTGCAGCTGGGAGCAGGGCCCATGGTTCCCCCCCCGCCACAGCCTCCTCACCCACACCTGACCCCCATCATGGCGGCCCCTTCCATCCCTTATTCTGACACCGTCAGGGACGCGTCTGTGGCACGAGGAGAAGGCGCAACTCTGCCTTCCTGGCTAGCTTGTCAAATTAGAGATTTTCAAAGTTCTCCAAACTGCTGCGCGGTTGGCCGGACTGTTTTTTAATGGCTTCACCTTTGGCCTACTGTGTTGATTACATGGAGTCGGGCAGGGAGATGAGCTGGGAGCTGGCGTCAGGCAAAACACAGATTTGTTTTTTCTGACTCCGACTGTCCGACTCTGGAGACATTCAAAACCCGCCTGGACACCGTCCTGTGCAACTGCTGTAGGTGTCCCTGCTGTGGCAGGGGGGTTGGACTTAGATGATCTCCAGAGGTCCCTTCCAACCCTGACCATTCTGTGATTAAACCTGTGATTCCCCCCGGCTTTGGAAGAGGCTAGCATGGAAACTAGACGCGCAGTCAGTTTAGCTCTGTATCTGTGAGCACGCCTGAGAAAGCCTCCTCTCAACCCACGAAGGGCTTCACAACTGAAGTCAGGTGAAGACAACCACAAGAAAGTTGAGGCACAGACGTCAAGACTGGATTACGTGGGGGCATTCGAGCGCTGCCGGGATGGCTGGGTTCGCTGCTCCACACACATAAGTCACCCCCACGCTGTACCTCCACACTCCAGGACGAGACAGACATCCCTCAGCACCCGTCCAACGTGGCGGTTGCTACCCATGCCTTGCAAGAGAGCAATTAGCAGTCTTGAATTCCCCAAGCGGACAAATCAAGATCTGGCTGTTTTCTCAGATCCCGGTGCATCTTCAAGTGCCGCCTCCTCCTCCCCCACAACTCCCCTCCTCCGAACAGTCTTTGTATGCAGCGTTACTTCAGCAAGAAACAACATTTTCTGTGCTTATTTGCAGGTTGTGATAGAAAACAACATTTAATAAGGCCATAGAAAAGACACCCTTGTTTCTCTCCTCCCTTCCCCATAAGAGTTGAAGGAGCAATGCAGGAAAGAATCATGTCACCCCTATCTGGACGCAATTTTTTTTTCTCCTGTGCTAGAGGATGAGCAGAGTTAGTAACAGCGATACTTCATCAAAGCTGCAGAGGGGCTTCAACTTTGAACAAAGAACGGGAAGCCATTCCCCACTCGTTCATCTCTCTGTGCATCTGTGTGGAGTGTCAGTGCAAGCAGACGCAGGGCTATTTGGGAATGGAGCCCTTACCACCTTTCAGTGGAGCATTTCAGGAGAATGGCAAGACTGGAAGTGCAGGTGAAAAGGCTTCCTCTAGCTTTTCCATCACAGCAGCCAGCACTATATAGCAAGCAGCAGCTTCGCAGTCTCCTGGCTTCCTCCTTCTTCACCTCAGATCTGTTGTGAGTACCTTGGCTCTCTGTTGTTTTTTTTTTTTTTGCACTGGACTTCCAAACAGCAACAAAAGTTACCAGCCATGTCTCAGAGAAACAGCAAAAAACAAGGCAACTCCCATAAGGTGTTGTCAAAGCCCGTACAAACTAAAATGGAACCTTATTTGGATAGAATGCATCTGTTTTGAAATAGTAAAAGCTTCCATTAATTTTTTTTTTTTTTTTTTTTTGCCACAAAACAGGCTTAAAAAAATAAAATCATAGAATGGTTTATGTTGGAAGGGACCTTAAAGATCATCTAGTTCCAACCCCCCTGCCATGAGCAGGGACACCTTCCACTAGACCAGGTTGCTCAAAGCCCCATCCAGCCTGGCCTTGCACACTTCCAGGGATGGGGCCTCCACAACCTCTCTAGGTAGCCTGTTCCAGTGTCTTACCACCCTCACAGTAAATTATTTCTTCCTAATATCTAATCTAAATCTGCCCTCTTTCAGTTTAAAACTGTTACCCCTCATCCTATTGCTACACTGCCTGATCAAGACTCCCTCCCCATCTTTTCTGTAGGCCCCCTTTAGGTACTGGAAGGCCACAATAAGGTCTCCCTGGAGCCTTTTCTTCTCCAGGGTGAACAACCCCAACTCTGTCAGTCTGCCATCATAGGAGAGGTGCTCCAGCCCTCTGATCATCTTCGTGGCCCTCCTCTGGACCAGCTCCAACAGCTCCATGTCCTGTCGTGCATTTGCTTCTCCTGAAAACCTTCCATGGTGGATGTTTCCTTCTGAACTTCTTAAAGATGTTCTTTTTTGTGGGTGAAGGACATACTCAGGGATTGCCTGTAGAGCACAGCCCTGAAGATCAGTTCTGCTTCCACTGGAATAAACAAAACTTTGGTAACAGATGACAGGTCACGTCTTTTTTTGTAAAGAATTTTCATAAAAATAAACTTTGTCACCTCTGTAAAACAGCTAATTGAGCTTAATAAATTCAACACACAGGAATTTTGAACACTATTCATTTAACTGAGTCCCTGAGGTTATCTGACATGAATCAATTTTTTAGAGACACATATACCCCGCATCAGAAGAGTTTTATTTTGAGTTGTCTATGATTAAATAAAGAGTAGCAAATAAACTACACCACACCCTCATTTTGTTCATTTAACACATTTTTTGTTGTAGTTTTGAGGTTTGTCCCATTTGAAGGACTTCTCCATGCACGAAAGAAAAAAAGAAGTAAACCCGGCTAACAAAGCTAGTTGGCAGATTTCAGGGAACGGGAGGAGGAAAGGGGAAAGAAAGAATTTCAAACTGAATTTTTATAGTTGCTTAGATTTTGAACTCCTAAACCTTCTGTAAATACTGCCTAGACATCAGATACGCTGTAGAGACTAGGTTTTGAACCACTCCCTCCCTCTGAGATTTTTTTATTCTTCCAAACTTAGAGCTGAACCAGTCAACCCAAAGATCCTGCTTCACAAACCACCAGGGGTGTTATTTTTACATTAGCTGTACTGGTTTTTCTTCCCTATGAAAATGACTTTCCAGCCAAGAGGTCACTTCTTATGTGGATTTGTACTTGATTTTATAGAAGGGTTGGATCAAAACTCCAAGGCTGATCGAGGGCAGAACCTGGAGCAGTGAGGGATAACTTCGATTTAGTTAATTTTAGCTGCCTATCCTAGCTAATTTTTATGGGATCAGAGAGTCAGTTACTTAGAAATGGTTCTGGAGGCAATGTCCAGTACATTTTTGTTTGAAGCTATAGGAATTATTATAATGCTGTTCTTTCTGTGTGTTTTATCTCATATTAATTTTGAGGTAAAGAGAAATTAAAATTGTCACAGATGCTTACGGTTTGATACCACAACCTCATCAAAATCTGACATTTTGAATTAATTTTTTTGAACACACATTGGGGAGATTTAACTATCTTACTGAAAAATTGCAAAATTTTTCATCACCAAAACCTCTTTATAATTAATCCCCAAAGGTGAAATTCAGTCCTGTACAGACAGCTTTGCATGGCTCTTTGTCATATAAGTACTGCTGTGCGGAAACTGGGGGTAAGGATGAAGGGTAATTAAAACAGTCTAACTCGAACAGTCAAAACCCTGTAGTAAGGCTTATGCAGATGCTATCTTGAAGTGAATACATCCTGAAGTGGTGAGCTCCCCATATCACATGAATGCAATTTGTAAATCTGGAAATTGTCAGTCTTCTTGGTAAAACAGAAAGAATTGTGTGATAAGATTTACAAATTAGTATTGCAGAGAATCATTCATACTTGAAAGACACACCTCAGCAGAAAATAGAAGGGTAAAAAAAAAATATCACTAGAGGAGGTTTCGCCATAAACACTAACATGATCATTTAGATACAAGATCCAGCCAAACTGAATAAGGGTTATTTAGTAATCAGTGTGAATATTAGATTGCCAATATATGATGATTTAAACCTATTTGCAATATCAATTTTCTAACAATTTAGCACATTGTAAAGAATTCAGAGATGCTCATAAGATATACCACTTTCTTTTCCAGTGTCAGATGTAGGAAAGATGTCATTTTAAGCAATCCATTTATAGGCCATTTTTCAATTTTTTTTTTAATAATTTTTTCCTCACTTGATCGTTGAGGACTTAATCTTAAAAAAATGTTAGGGGACTTGGCATATAGCTTCCATAGAAGAAGCTCTGAGACACAAACCCTTCAATTCTGTTCAGTGATCTGCATATGCTTTTGTTGATGCTTTGAAGGCAGAATCCCTGTGGTCACTTCTAAAGGTACATTCATACAAGTTATTAAAGTTGCTCTGGAGTTGCCTGCATAAAGCGTAGTTCAAAGTCAGGAGCTGGAAAAGTACACCTGTTCAAAAGCAATAGGATTTTTCAGGCACAATCTCATCCTTAGATTCAGACGGTGACGAGCGGACGGTCAGCACAGATAGCAGTTCTGTGAGAGTCTGGCAAGATGCAAAAGAGCACGATCTCATCAGCTAGAATACCATGAATTTCAGAGATTTAAAGTGATACACTGTACTGTAAAACACTGTGGCTGAACAGGTTGGCAACCTCCGGAAGAGAGGTAAGTACAGAGAGCTAGGGAATGATAAATATTTCACCACTGCAGCTGGATTTGTGTGCTTTGAGGCATTACTGCTCCACCTACTATTTCACCTACTGCCAGCAGATATCTCCACTATTCCAAGTTTGATATACAGCCTATTCTTTTTCCTCCAGTGGAGGAGGAAGGTAACCTCCAGCAGAAGAAGCTGGACCAGCAGCTGTAGTGCAGTACAGCAAGAAAGCTGTGAGAGGGGGGCCATCCCCTTATCTACCTCTTCCCTGCCTGTTTCGAAGTGCACAATACCATTTTTTAGCCAAACCCTGCTCCTTGAATGTCCACCTAGAGAAAAGTACCAGGATATTCTACTTGAGGAAAACTTGACTTCATGAAAGGCAGCACTAAGCCAATTAAGTCAGAACTGTGTTTGCATCCCTGTTATTGACCTAATTCTAAGTACATGAAACATTATTGCAGGCAGATGACCATTTTCCACAAATATCTTTAATCCCTCGTGTAGGAAGGTAAAAAAATAGGAAAAGGCTTCTTATATGTTCTAGCAGCAGTGTTCTTAAAGCTGTGAGGATCTAAATAGGTAAACCAAAGCTTGTATCTGAGAGGATGTTTTCTTATCAGGCCATCTAATTAACTTAGCAAAAAGCAGCCAAGCTTTCAAGAACACCAGTATTCTTCATGTCCTGTCTACATTAACTATACTAGCTGATTTAATAGAGATGTCACTTCCATGTATCAAACTAGCCATTTTTGTAGCAAGCAAGCATTATAATAAAACTCTACAGTAAATGTCTATAAAACAGATGCACTCAGTTTTACATGGTAACTAAAATGTGAGTAGAGCTTTCAGTTTATACTATTCCAGAATACACAGTGAAATTTTCATAGGTTATTTTCACATCTGTGTTTATCACTACTCTTCAGAGGCTAAGGGTCTGGTCATACTGTGGCCAAAGGGCCATGGTCTCATCACACATGTTCTGCTACGCAAGAGCACGTGTGTACGCAGGCTGCGTTACATTTAGACAAAACCCCAGAGCTAGAGAAAAAAAAGTAATAAAATCACACAACCTTTAAGGTGGGCTGAACACATTTGATCAGAGTGGAATCCAAAATGTTACTTTACAGAATCACTCCTCAAAGCAGAGCTACATTTCAGTGCACAGTTAAGGAAGTAAATATAAGGCTTTAAACGATACAGGCTTGTAAGGTCAAATCAAATGCTAATATGCAAACTACATGAAAGACTGTATGGCTTTAGCTTATAAAAACAACTAGAATGCTTTGCAACTAGAAATATAACAACTTTTGTTCAGTACTAATCTAAAACATTTATTATTCTTAAAGTGTTCTTATGAGGATGATATACTCTCTGTTTCAGTACTAGCCTGGCAGAAAAAGGTGTGTAAGTGAAAGGAGCCAGCTTGAAATGCCAAAAAATAACAAATTAGTCTTCTATAGATTAGACTGCTGTTTTAACATGTCATTATTTGACTATTAAAATTAAATTTAGAGGGAAGGTAAAATCCGATATGTACTCCTAAGTGATGTCTCCATGGCACTATCTATCAAGTATGGCTGTTTTTTCCTTCTGTTTAAAACTGTTATCCTATGTTCCACACAGCTGAGTAATGTCACTCACTCTCTCTAAAGTTTCCCAAGTGGCCAAGTAATTTAAGTATGCCATCACCAGAGCAACTCTGCAGCTGAAAATATACTGCTATTAAACCCAGAGAGAATAGATCACTAATTGCAGCTTAATATTAGAGATAGACATGAAATACTGAGCCAGCCATCAGAGCATGCGCTGCTAATCCAAACTTACGCTATTACTGAAAAGACAAAGAACTGTTTACTGTCTTCATCAATGACTTTTACAATTACACTAGCTAAGTACTAGCTGAGCTAAGTAATACAAGGGCTGCTAGTTCTGCTGAAGAGCACAGATTAATTATCATTTAAGCTGAGGAGGAAATTTTTCCCCGCAATACTATTCCTCCTTGCGTGGAATGTGGCACTGGGTAGGTTTCCCTGTATGCCAGCAGCACCAATTGAGCGTGCGACAAGATACAGCCCACATGGAGCATCAAACAGAGGATGTGGATCCTTCTTGCAGAAGGACTGCAGTCTAAATAGGGAGGGAAAGTATTGCACAGGCAACACTCGAGTCATTGCCCAGGAAGCAGAACGTAGGGTACCACCTCCTAGGTCTCTAGCATCTCCCCAGGGGTGGATGCGTGTGGGATTCTGGGAGGAGGAAGGCGTATGCCTCTAGCAGGTTTGGGGGGTTGTTTTAACTGCAGAAATTCATGTTTTGGAGTCCTTTGCAACTGTTTCCAGCTGCGGTTTCCAGCACAGGCTGGAATTTTGCTGCCAACCTAACCATTGTCCACCATGGGAGGTGGGAGGAAACGAGACTGAATGGCTCATTGGTCACTTGAGTAAAGCAGTTTATTTCCTATAACATCACTTGCAGAGTTACTGCCTGTTGAAGTAGAGCTCTTCATGGTTTGATTTAGAACAACTGTTTTTATTACATCTATAAGCTTCATCTTATCAATTTTATGTATAACCTTTCTTTTAGCAGAATTGTCTGTGATTTAGGTTATGTTATATTCTGAATCTCCCACTCAACTCCCTTCTCCCTCCTTTCCCACCGATCTCATCTCTTCCATTTTCCAGCTAAATATCTTGAATTGAAAAAAAAAAAAAAAAAGCAGAAGAAAAAGAAAGGATGGATATTGTGGATGAAATTCACCACCCTTTTAGCAAAATAAATGAAGAGCAACATGATTTCTCAGACCCAAAATAATTTGAAAATAAGGACCTGGTTATTCTTGAAATGCAACTATTTCACTTGCTAGATCAGTGCTGTGGGGTTTAGTTTGCTATGGCCTTATATTGCTTCACATAACTGCATTCTTAAAATGTTTGGGTTTTTCTCTGCTGGTTCTCAATAGGTATCTTTTCATGTGGTTTTAATCAATCTCAGTAATGCTGCAAAAGGACTGAAAACATTTCTATTTCGCAAAGGCAGTTAATTCAACATAACCAAGATATTTTCTTAGTGTACCTTTTTTCATACTTAGATTTTAAAATCAAACACATGGAATGTTTTTTTGTTTTTTTTTTGCTCATGTTATTTCTCAAGTAGCTTTTTTAAAACTTGATTTAATGATATTCTTACATTGTCTGACCATTTTCACATTAGTTTTTAGTGACCATTTTTGTATTAGGTTAATTCAAACAAATTAACAGAACAATTATAAATTCAAATTAAGTATTACTTTTTGGGACTACATGAAGTAATCCCCTCAGCTCACAAAAAAATGAAGTCACAGTAGGCTGAGTATGACAGACTGAACAGTTCCTCATTGGATTCCTGCTGAGACAAGCAGAAGGCAGAGTAGATCTACTGCAGATCATCATAAGAGAAAGTGTAACATTGCTGTTGTCCTTTCCCATGATTTGATCATCCCCAGAAAGGCCTTTTTCATTCCAAGTGTTCATGGGTTCAGATGCAAAGGGAATTAATCTTTTCCTTCTCTACCTTAAGCAGGTCCACTTTCTCTAAAAACCCAAACATTTGTTTCTTCCTTTTCCTCCTCTTGTTTAAAACGTGTTTAAGTTCCTACCATTTGCCTAGAAGGATGTTTTCACAGCTAGATATCTATATGTCCTGGCAATGCCTCCCCACAGCACAGAGCAAGATGACTGAGAAAATGGTGAGGATCTAAAAGTGTTGTAACTGCTTCAGAGCAATGCTGGGATCCTGCTCCTCAAGTTTGGGCACAGTGCCACAGTGATTCAGATAAATTCCTTCTCTATCCAGTCTCTCTGTTGTATTACTTTCCATTGTGAATTTTTGCTTGCCTTTCTGCTTAGGGTTGAATCAAGGTACATTTTCAACCTTTTCTGCACTATTAGGTGTGTAATTTCTTTCAAAGGAAAGCCAGGAGGCTCCTGTCTTCACTGGATCTACAGTCTTGGTCTTAAAGAAATAACAGAATTTGTAATGCGAATGTGAGCACGGGCAATGTTTTGTTATTTAAGGTAGGGACTTTATCTTAACTTCAGTGTTTTACTATTAAAAATAAAAAAATAACCCTAGACTTAAGTGTTACACAAATATTGTTACAAGCCAAGGCTGTACCACCACTTCATCAGATTTGGTTGACAAGGTTTAATACCGAGTGCCTTTCATACTCTTGTAACAAGCCCTCCCAATTTAGATAATTTCTCATATTCTTAGGCTTTTAAGCATTCTCACAATCAGCTTTTCTCAAAGTTTATCAACCAGGTATTGCTGCCATAAAATAGATTCCAGTGTGATTCAACTTGTCATTCAGACTGGAGAGGCAAAGGAAGTGCTAGGAATGTCTTAAACCAACATCGGTTGTTGATGATTAAAGTGGGCTCTAATCTTTTATCATTACATCTACAGGACTATAAAACTGGAATAGATTTAGCTACAAACTCATTGTAGAAAGCACATAAGCTTTTAAAATCCAAAGCAATTTTGATCTTGATTTTGGTCTCTTAAAATCTTATTTAATTTGAAGATAGCATCCATCCCTAGAGATTTGGTATCTCCGGTCCTCAGATTCAAAAAAGCTATAGGAGGTCATACTCTTCCACTAATAATTCAGCTATTTCAATCGGAATTCTTTTAGAACTCAAGTGAATACTCACATCTTGGTGATTTATTTTTAGTGTTTATTTTAGCAACTTGTTCCATAGCTCTTGCATAGCCACTTTGATTTCAGACAACTCCTCTGCCAAGTTCCCTCCTCCCAGAAGTAAAGGGTCCAGCGTAGGGATCTCCCTAGATTCTCCCACCTCCAACACTGATGCAAAGAACTCATTAAGCTCCTCAGCAGTGGCCTTGTCCCTTGTGAGTTCTCCTTTTATACATGGAGTGCTACTTCTAAAATAAATCTCAGCTTCATTTCCACATTGACCTTGTACAACTGTTTTGCATGATTATTGGCAACAGATTATTTGAAATAGCATCTTTTCACTGCTAGGATCAATGTTTCTTATCAGTGAAAACATTATATTTTAAAACATCTTGCGTTTCCTGCTTAGAAAAGGAAAGGTTAGGAGGAACATACTAGCTGGAATGTAAATAGAGTGTAAGAAACAGAATTTGCACTGTGCTTTCAGGGATATTAGGACTTTTAGTGGAGATGCTTTTCTGTTTGGTGTAGCCTTACCAGGTGTGGCCTGCAAGAGAGGAGCTTGGTCTGCTGCTGGGAAATTCCTGCGTAGCTCTGTGTAGATCTGTAGGTTGCTAGACAGGAGCTTGTGCATATGTGAAAAACGATCCCCCCAAAACTACCTGATGAGCTAAGACAGGTAGAAACCAGTCAAGGTAAGCATAACTTGCTATGACGCACAAGTAACTTTATGCGTAGAGTGCTACGTTAAGCGTACAAATTCACCAGCGCAAAATCCCCACTCCCAGGTGTTGTAGTGCTTAGCCGGTTTCCCTTAGCACAGCTATCATGATTCACCCTGGTTATCGCCATCCTCTCGACAAAGGGGCCCTGGCTAGATATGCCAGAACTTCAGCAAGGTTTGCACACTCCAGCAGTAGAAAAGTTGTGCAAGTACTAACTAAAACTCCTCTCCCCTTATTTTCACATGCAGGCAATCAGTCGGTTAAGTGGAGGGGAAACTGATAGCACATGTTATCTCCCAAACGTTTAAGCTAATTCTGTGCCCAGTGCAGGGGTAACAGTAACAAGTTTCCTACCTCTGTGCAATTAAAAAACATTTCTCAAATTTAACCAAACTTGCCAATTCTAATCTTGCTGTTTCTTGTCTCTGCAAAGCTAAATACAGTCACAGCATTCTGGTTTTTTCCTTATAACACACGGTCTCCTGTTATTCTCAGCTGCTCAAAGCATTTGCTTAAAACAGCCATACTTTCTCATGTTAAAGATACCTGAGAGCACTGTGCTTAATGTTTAAACAGCTCAATGTGTACCCAATTATGAAAGCAATTAATTTAGTCAAAGACTAGATTAACTGCCATCTGTGGCCTGATTGTTTGTTAAATTTGAGTACTTTTGATCAAGATTGTCATAAACAAAGTCTTATATAGCATGTGACCCAGTGACAAATCAATGTTGCCCAAGGACGTCTTGATATGAAGAGTCCTTGTGTTAAATTATATGAATTTAATAAATTATATAAAAATAGAAATTAAGCTTTAAATATTATTATACCACTTCTGTCACCAATTTGTGCAGCGTATATTACTTGGGATGCATTTTGTTTGTTTCACAGAAGTGAAACCTTGGAGTTTGCTAATAAAACAATGCTGCTGTTAGTGATGTAACAGATGATACAAGAACCATGTCTAGGATAAGATGATAAATATATACATAGTAGAGGACAAAAAGCCGAGGGGAGGGTATGAAACAAAACCAAGCAGGAGAAACAAATGAAGCAGAAGCTTGAACTAAGATCAGCCTTCATGATAGGACCCTACATGGATATACAGCTAGTCACCAAATAGGCAGTGTGACTATTTAGCTAATCCATACAAAATGGACAGCTCTAAAAAGAAAGAGCATATGAGCCAGCAGACAAGCAAGCCTTGCCCTAAGCCCTCGGTGGTATGGTAGCTATCATGCTCTTCTTGGTGCTCAGAAATGTCTACTCTAACTTCCGAGGGTAGAGGATAATGCGCTTTGTGTGTCACATGATCTGGGTGAACATCATAGACTAGCTGGGAAGGAAAACATGACCAAATGGCAGAGCTGCCCTTTCCCCTCCTACCGCCATGTGCCAGCCTTTGCTAAAAGTGCACAAGTTTTCTGGCTTCCCAATGCACTTGAAAAAGGAGAGTGAGAACAGGCAGCAGAATTTTAAACAAATCTCAGAAGTAAGATACTGGAAGTGAACTTACTTCAGTTAAAGGATGCTTATTACTTCCCTGCTAGCATATAACTGTCTGAAGCACATTAGCCTCTCTAGAGGAACTCATTAAGTCTATGCCATTGTCCCTGGATTTTTTTGACCATCAGTATCTAGAATATGGGTCTCCATTTTGTAGGAAATGCCTATGTTTCTTTTTTTCCTATACCTGTTTAGTCTTCCACTTGTCTATACTGAGACCCACATTTTATTTAATAAGCTGGGTGCGATGCAATAAGCTCATCCTCACCATCTTTGACAAACGCAACAATTTTTGCATCAGATACAAGTTTTCATCTTTGGGATTTCCTGTTTACTTTCAGATCATTAAAGAAAATTCCAAAATAGCAATTAATTTTTTTTAGTATCAAACAGTGTTGGAGCCTTCTGTCAACCTTTACTGAGGCCTGTTAAGCAAAATTACTCAGTAAGGATTCCCTGTTAACCACTGCATTGTCAGATGTTTCACGTCTTCAAATGAGAACTAAAAAAAATCATCCTATATTTCTAGTAAAACATCACCTAAGACAAAGTCAATACAAAAGTATAGAATGTCACAATTCATAAATTGTTCCCTCATTATTTCAACAGTCAATAACTTTATATGTGGTGTAATGTAGAGAGAATGGTAATTAAGTAGAGTATTAAATAACTTCCAAAATGTAAAAGACAGGTCAAAATGCTTTAGTGTAAAACACGTGAAATTTCACTCATCCTTGCAAGCCTGGGCTTCTGGACTTAACACCGTGAGGCAAATAAACTCAACATCCGTTAAGGCTTTCTCCTCTAAAGGTATGTAAAGTTTCTTCTCCCCTTTAATTCATCTCTCACTTGTCAAAACCTTTTGATATACTCCAGATGTTTAAGGCATCACATCTAATTTGATTTTGTTTTTCTCTTGTGCACTTCACAGTGACCCTTCGTACAGCATCTGATGCAACTGCTCTACCCAACACAGGAACTGACTGCACCATCTACAGCTAGAATTTACTCTCAGAAGCACAGCTGTGCTCCCACTAGAAGCAGAAAAGGTGATGTAGTAGGTCTATCTAAAGACATAAACTTAAGTGATGGTGGTGATTCTAGACAGGGGAAAAGTATCATCCTTTTGGTCATCTGGAAAGACATTTCCTCTGACTTAAGAGGTATTCAGTCAAATAATAACATGCCTTAGAGCAGGGAAACACATTTAAAACAAGTCTTCTGGAGCCAATATACTTCCTTAAAATGCCAGTTTGTAACATTAAAAACAAACAAACAAACCTTAAAGGTGAAGAAACAGTTCAGCTCCATGCAGGATCCAGCCGACCTGTAACACATTTTTGTCTGTCAGAAACAAATCCATGTATATATACACACACACATATCCCTATGTACACACACATAAACCAGTAGCAATCCCTCATCATGCAAGCAAAGCTCGATATGAAAGTAAAAAAGAAAGAAATGTTGAAACATATTATTAAACATTTTTTCCTCCTTCACATTGCTTCTTATAAATATGACAGAATTAGAGACAGGTGAGTACAGTCTTACCAATTCAGCAAAAGTACATAAAGAAAGGGTCATTATGACAAGTTTTTTTCTTCTGTATATTGAGAACAAATTTTGCTTCTTTGCGTAAGTGACAGGCAAGAGTAGATAGAGGAAGAGGTTGTAAGGTGTCCTGGTTTGAGGTAGGACAGAACCAATTTTCTGTTCAGTAATTTTACTTTTCAGTTAAGCCTAAACCATGACATAAGGAAATCCTCTTGGTACAAGCTACACAAACCTCCAAGCTACATAAGCTTCCTGAGGTTTCATGTTAGTGAACTTTTCATTTCATTTTGATATAGCTTGCTTGAGAAACCATGACTTAGTAATCACCTTTCCTCAAAATATAAAGTGATCTGATAGTCATCTTGCTTATCTCCCTGAGGAGGGGTAAGGATCCAGGGAGTTTATAGAAAGGTTGCTTAAGGATCTGCTAACTTCCCTCTAACATAACCAACCTGTCTCCAGCACATACTATCTCCTTTGTAGACAATATCAGCCAATCTTTGTTAAAATAAAATAAAAAAAAATGCAGACTCAAAAAAACTTTAATGTGCTATCTTCAAAAGAATCAGAGCAAGGGAAAAAATATCAAAATACTCACCCAGTATGTACACTGAATAATGCAAAACACTAGCTAATCAATCCCCAAACGAGGGCTATAAAGCAGCACCTTTTTTTTTTTAAAAAAAAGAGATACATTTTACATTAGAAGATAGGACACAAAGGTTATTTTTATCTAAGCTGATCACCCAAGCTCAGAGTTATAGCCAGTCCTATTATGAGAGTCAATTGAACATTTTGTTCGCGGTTTGTTCTACATTATGTTTTGTTAATAAGCCCGTGACTGAGCACAGAGACAACAGCTGCCCACCTGTACCCCTCTGGCTCTTGCACTCTGCTCAGGTGAAGTCCATAGGGGAGAGGGAGATAGTTCCCCGGGGAGCAGTTAACTGTGTTCACCTGGGAGGTGTGAAACAATAGGATGGTTACAATAAATGATTTCTTTACTACATGATGAGAAAAAAATCTTGCCTTTTTAGAAGAGTGAGAAAGAGCCTGAGGAAGAGGACACAGTGAATTTGCTGCTGGCAATAAATTTGTAAAAGAGTTAGGGTTAAGTTACAGTAGTGTGAACACTCAAAGAGTTAAGTCTCGGAGGGAATAGGAAGAGGTTGGCTGTCTTGAAGAGATTATGCAGAGTGTATTCAGTTTGGGAAACTTCTGGGTAAGAAAAATGGCCTGCAAGGAAGGTCATAGCCTCTAGGGGCTCAGCAGGTAGGAGACAGATTTCTTCTTGAACCATTTTTTAAATGTATGTCTCAATATGTCTGAATTTGTTCTAGTTACAGGATTAGTTTGTTCTACTTCATTATTATTTGTCCAACAGAACCTCTTTTTAGGGATTCTAAATCTATAGCATCTTTGGGTGAATTTATCTTTTAAAAAGGTGAAACTGAGCTAACATCAAGCTTCTGGAAGAATTTGGGTTCTTTTTTGAATAAGTTTAGGCCTTTATCCTGCTAGACAATTTATGTTGATAAGTGTTTGCACGTGTAGCAATCTTTAAAAAATTCCATTCTAACTTACCTGTCTGCAAATAAATGGATATATATATAGCTAAAAAATAAAGATATTTGTGTTCTTGTTTCATTACTCAGATCTGTATCTGCAAAATAATTATTGCTTTTGTTAGCCATATTTTGTGACTTTTTCACAGGTGAATTTTCAGTAAAGCTTAGTTTAAAATATGCAAGACTGAGGCTATACATGGTATCTTTTGTTCTGGAGAAAAGAGTAACACCAAATCTGAAACGTAGCCTGCACAGGGCTGGTTTTCCTACCCCTGAAATGAAATGCAGCGAGTATTTAACAACCTGAAAAACACTTTCAGAGAATGAAGATCAAACTTTGGACTAACAGCTTCCCTTGCTGATGTTAGAACTGCACCTGGCTCAATTCTGGTGGAGCAGAATAAATTGCATTTACTGAAACCTGGCAGTGTTTCAGGATAACTAACAGTATTGTTTCCACTTCTTATGATGTATGTTGGTGAACATTTGGTAAAGACAAAGGTGTAGAAGGGGTTTTGTATGAATTCAGTGAACATAAAATATTCTGTGCTGAATGATCATTTTCAAGAATAAATGTTGTGTTGTTTATAATGATCAATAGGATTATACTGACTCTAGCTCATGTTTTCTTATTTGTTTTGGTTTTTTTAATTTGATTTAATCATATCATCTTTATATATTTCTCATTCTTTAAAATTAACGTTTTAATTAAACTGTACTGAAATTATTTCTTTGTAAATATTTACTCAGAAAGCTGCCTCACCAGGGTGAGGGACAGGAAACAGAACTCTGCCATATACACAGAATGGTTATGGTTGGAATTACTGCAAACCTAACAACGGTATCTATTTATGAATAGAAGTAAGAAATGGTACAAATTGTTATAATTTGGGGGGGGGGGGGGGGGAGCAGAAGAGAAAGGAAGAAATGTTTTTCCTTCCAGAAATAGTCTATTGCTTAGAAACATATCAATCTCAAATGACAAAAATCAGATTTCTGGATAAAGGTCAAACTGGTATAACAGCATTAAGAAAGCCAACAAAACCAGCGTGCATAGAATTTACTCAGCTTCATTCCCCTTCCTTTAATCTGAATACTTTCCTTCTCTGCTTCTGTATAGAATTATAAAATGGAGTCTACGTAAAGATACAGTTATCAGTTATACCAGTGTATGGCTGTAATTCAGGAAAGCACTTAAGTGGGCGATTAACTTCAAGCATCCACTTACCCACTTTCCTAATTAGAAATGAACTTAAGCGCATACCAAAAGTTCTTTCCTGGATTGGTTTTCTGCTCTGCCTGTTGACTGCAGCAGAGCGCAGAGCTATCTGAGCTGGCTTGAAAGCAGCTTGCGCAGGGGCTGGAAACAGCCTCTAACCACAGCTGCCTGGCGCGCGGGGTGATTTCACTGACTCGCTTCCAGTGTTCGAGCTGCCTTGGTAAAGCCTGTTAAGTTCTGCAGCTTGCAGCACGCACCTCCTTCTGTTAGTCTGCTCTGGTTTCTGCAGAACCGTTGCCTCTCTTTATTTTCCCAAGGTCCTGCTATTTATTTTGCAGGGAAAGTACTAACAGACCTCAAAATCAGAGGAATCGTAATAGCTCAAATAAAAGGCTTGTGATTATGAACCCTAAAATATGATCCAAAAAGACCTTGCTCAGTGGCAGTTTCATTCCAGATGCACTTGAATGTCTTTATTTCTTTGCCTTTAAAGGTGCAAAAGGGTCTAGGCTTTTACTTCTGTGCATGTCCAAGGGTGCTGGGGGCTTGCCTATGTTCTACCTCAGTCTGGCAGCGATCTGGGAACTGTTTCTCTCCCAAATCCTCTAAGCAGCTTGATCTGGGAGGCATTCTCAGAGCATACCTAATGCTTACTACAGGATTAGGTCCCTAGCAAAATGCAGTTGTAATGTCTTTTCAAAACCAATGCTTGGGATTGGTTTCTGTAATGGCAGCTACGACTACCTGCAGACTGTCACCGAGTATTCCTGTCTTTAACAGAAATGTCCGATTCAATAAGTTAGAGTCTAGGTCTCTCTTTCCTGTCCAATTTATTACAAATTCCTTTCTGTGTGATGTCATAGTGTCAGTAGGATGGATAGAAAGCACCTTCTCCCCCAAAACTACCCACAGGTTCGTGGTTATACATATTTCTTGAGAAGGAGAGGTTTAAATCCCTGCAGATGGGGGCAGGAGTGGAGTCTGGATCACCTTGTTGGGTTTGTTATTTAACGGGTGAAGATGCATGGGCAAGGAGGATTTGTCTGAGATAAGCCATGCCTGAGAATTAAGCTTCCAGGTTATCACTGGATATTTTGGGAAACCCATATGGGAGTTAGAAGCTGAACCATTGGCAAGGGAGGACGTGATACTGCACTGAATTATTATATACCTCATAAGAAGAGAAAAACTTGCTGCCATCCATTTCAGTCACCATAACTCTTATGATTTCTCTTAAAAATCTTTTTCAGTGGTTTGTACATTTAAACATCAAGCCTTTCTGTGGCACTTTTCTGGAGAGAAGGGCTGTGTTCACATCAAGCAAGCGGCTTCGCCCGCTGAACCCGTGGAGTTACGCACCGGTGATCAGGTCTCATGTCCCCATTATTTATATTTTTGGAGGTTTACTTTGGACTTGCTGTAGTCTGGCCCCATGGACTAGTTGTCTGGCCAGGAGTGGACACTATTTGGTGTGCTTCTGGAACATACCTTCTAGCTTGGTTCAATCTGAAAATAATGCAGCTTTTGCACTCTAAAACAGCTGTGTAATGTGAAGTGGAGCACAGTGCGTGGTGATGAGTTGGAGGCATGCTTGAAAACCTGCTTGAAAACGCTAACTTTTGACTGAACTAAAATGCTAATGTAGGTGGTCCTAGTTTAATTTTCCTTCAGTAAAGGTAATGATATGATACCAATTTATTAGTAGCAAAATAACTTGTCTGACAGCGTTGAAACGTGAGTGCGATTTTACTTATGACCTCCAGTATCACTTTGATATATCTGATGGTAACTCCATACTATCTTAGAGCAAGTCATGGATGAAATCACTAAAACATTGTTTTTTTCTTAGATGGGTGCTTATTTTCTAATAAAATAAAGAGATAGTCTTTTAACATTTTTCAACACACAAATATTTTTTTCTAGTAGATATTCCTGAAAAAAACCTCTCATAAGACTTTTGGAAAGCCTTTTTTAAGGCTTGGTTCTGGCACTTAACCGTTATTTGGTTTATTCTTTGTTTTTTAATACTACAGCACAATGGAGTACAATGTCGGTTGATTATATTTAAAATTAAAAAACTCTGCCCCCTCAAATTTTGTGCCTGAAAATGAACAGTTGAATAAGCTGTTCTGGATAATCTTTCCCCAGTTCCAGTGATCTGTCACCATCTTCATGCTTGGCAATACTTACAAGTAGAAGGGAAAGCAAATTCAGGGCTGTGTATTACCATAGTCATTTAAGTGGGTGCTTAAATCTACATTGGCTTCAGCTGCACGAAGCATGTGCTTAAATACTCTCTCGACTGGGGATGCATTTAGCACAGTTAGTTTAGACGCCTGGCCAAACAGCAGGTAAAATGAAGGAGTAGCACTTTTGACTTCAATAGAATCAATAGGGTTGATGATGCTTGCACTAATCTTATAACATATTAAAAAATTATTCAGAACGGGGCTAAAATAAGACCAGTGCCCATCTGTTCCCAGCTATAAATGCAGACAGTGTTTATATGAGCTTGATTTTAACCATGTTATTTGTAATCTCTTGTTTCTTTTGGTTCCGTATTCTTGCTGCTCTGCAAGAGAGATAGTTTCCCCTAAGTTAACAGGATATTTGCTCAAATATCCTATTAGTGCAAACCCAATCTCTGTTAAAACCCACATTTGCTCTTTGAAATTGTAATTAATTCATTTAAATTTTTTTAAAGACATATAAAAAGCAGAGAAATTATTTCGACAAAAAGACTCTCAAGTCTCTGTATGTAAGTTTGACGTGAGAATGGAGTGTCAGCATTAAATGTCAGGTGGGTTATTGAAGATTTTGATCATATAATTGGGATTGTTTCAGTGCATTTTATTGTAGTAAATACACTAGGGCATGCTCAAGTCAGTATGAATCATCAGTGTACTATCGGAAAGATATAAAGTAAATAAATACTCATATAAGTAAAGCTATAACTCACAGAAGAGACAGGTAATCGTATATATAAAAGTAACATCCTTGCTGCAGATTTGTCCCCTAGTCATAACTCCATTATCTCTCTCTCCAGGTTCTCACTAAAGTTATGATGGACATTAATTTTGCACACACTGTGCTCAGTAATGCTGTCTTTGTCTTCACTTGTATCAGATAATTGATTTGATTTAGATGATTTTTGCTCTATCATGCCTAAGAAATAGAAAGAACTTCACTTTCTATATTCTTGCTATCAAACTGATGCCAACATAGTATAGGGCTGTTTACTGTTGCTTCCTCGCTTCTAGTTTCAGTTCTGACAACTAGCAACTACTGTTTTTCCGCACAAGCTGTAATGTCTTGATTCTATCACTTGTCTTGCATGGACTGTGTCTTGGTCCCTCAATAGCCCAATATATTTTTGTATAAATATACATGATAACATTTAAAATTTGTGGAATATTACTTCAGTGTTACAGTTTTGCATTTATGTCTGATTTTTGTTATAGGAAAATTCAGGCAATCGTTTGAAATTTAATTTGTTGGTGTTATAGACTAACCAAATTTGTAGTTAAGAAAAAAAATTGTTATTTAGGCCTTGAAATGTGAGAATGTGACTTGAGGATTTTGTTTGAATTTTGGGAGTATTAGTACTAGGTATAAACAAAACATTGGGTGTATATTAAACCACTGACTCGCTCTTTAAAACTATATTTAAAAAACAGGCAGAATTTGTACCTTAGAGCCATGCTTCCCCACGTGTCAGGTTATGTATGTCTGGTTTTCTAGCTTGACTGGAGTGCAATTTAATATAGTGCTGCGCACAAGCCAGCGTACGAGTCTTTAGGGACTGGGTATTCATTGGAGATGGCCAGTGTGCAGTATCACTCTCCATCAGTCTCCTGACTTCTCTTTCTGTCCTGGAAAAGACCTACACATTTCTGCATCAGTGGTGGTAGAGACAGAAGGGGCTGGACTGGACTGGGGGGCTGAATGGAACTGTCTTGATTGGCTCTGTGGTTCCCAAAACCTCTTCCACACTCACATAGCGCATACCAGGAAACTTCCAATCCATTTGAAAACCAGACTGAAAAGACCAAGACAGGGAAATGGCTGGTTATTATGTAAATTTATTTTATACTTTGGTATTCTTGCACTTTGTTAGGAGATAATTCACAAAATTTTATTTGATTTACGTCAGTCTCGTTGTTTAATCCATTAAACAATTGTTTGCAGAAATGAAGTCTAATCTGGAAGTCAAAGCATTTTATGTTGTGTCGTAAACTATTTTTGTGGCAAGTAAAATAATTTTTCAAGAGGTACATTATTTCACAACAAAGGTTGTGAAATAATAGAAGAAATTACTTATTTTATTTTTCAAAATAAGTGTAGCATATTTTACTGTGAGACTTCAAAAGTTAAGCTTTGTAGGTAGGATTTCATAGGGAGCATTCTCCTACTTCAAAAAAGAAAAGAAAATAAAATACAAATTAATGCAGTATTTTGAGTTGCATAGTTACTCATTATATTCTAAGAACATCTTACAATTTTTAAAGATGAAAACTGACATAAGATATAACTTGTTAAATACTTTAATTTTATCTGCATTTTCTGCGTCAAAAAGAATTTTAATATTAAAGGACAACTGTAGACTCCTAATGACTTGAATACAGTTTGACTGTTTTCATGAAGTGCTCTGTGGGATGTCAGAATATTTAATTCAGGATGTTAAAAACATCCCAAAATGTCACAATAATTATATCACAGCAGGCAATTAAAACACTGGAAAATGCCAACTGACTAAGTGTGTTCTCTGTTATTTAGGAAACTAATGAGAGAGTGACACATAAAGCAGAAAATACAAATTATAACCACAGAATCCAATATACATTATAATTAATTTTAATAGAAAATGTTTATTAAAATAAAGCAACCTGTCTTAACAAAAGCAAAGAAATACTTATTTAAAGCTGCCATTTGAGCCATAGGCTCTATAATTCCCCAGGCATAAGAAACTGTTTTTATGTTCCCCCTTCATTATTTAGTTAATTAGTTATATGTTTGTACTATGATACTGTAATATGGGCTTGCTCATGGAGCTCTTACTGACTACAGTGGTTCCATTCACTGCACTGTAATAGTCTCTGCCAAATTCTCCACGTGTCCTTAAATTAGTCTAAGGGCAGCTAGGGAAGATCTGTGTGCTTGCGGGGTGGAAAATACAACTCCCTTCACAGTAGGGCAGAGGCACTGTAAGATCTGCGTTGGCTCAGGGAAGTTACAACACAAGGAAGGATGCTGATTCCTAGACAGAAAACAATAGAGGCTTGGAGTTCTTCTAGCAGAATTCGTGCATTTGAATGGCAGTGGGTTGATCGAAGCAGCAATGCAATGAGAGTGATGCTGTTGATTTAATTTGGACAGGGATTTAATCCATAATTATTAAGCTGACATCCTATTCTAGCAGACACTATGGAAATCAACTCATCCTATTCAACTTGGGGGAAAGAATTACTGTAAGAAACATAACTATTAAAAAAAAAAAAGTAAAAAAAAAAGGAGGTATTTAATAAAGATGACAATAGGCAATTATTCTGATTAGTTAATGAGGCTGGAGTAACTATTATTACTGCAACTCGATAGCTTAAATAACAGAAAAATATATGAAGTGTTAGAAAAAGAAACTGCGAGAGGTGGCTGAGGAGTCGCTGTCACTGATCCTATGCAAAGCTACAGGAGGCACCAGTCTGTTTGGTCCATGTTAAGGTTTTCTGTGGCAACCATTACCTGGGGATCTGATAATAATTTAACTGGCATAAATAATAGAATCATAGAACCATTTAATTTGGAAAAGACCCTTAAGTCGAGTCCTAACACTGCCAAACCCACCACTAAACCATGTCCCTCAGCACCACATCTACATGTCTTTTAAATACCTCCAGGGATGGTGACTCAACCGCTTCCCTGGGCAGCCTGTTCCAATGCTTGACAACCCTTTTGATGAAGTAATTTTTCCTAATATCCAATCTAAACCTCCCCTGGTGCAACTTGAGGCTGTTTCATCTCGTCCTATTGCTTGTTACTTGGGGAAAAGGGACCGACCTCCACCTGGCTACACCCTCCTTTGAGGTAGTTGTAGAGAGCTATAACGTCTCCCCTGAGCCTCCTTTTCTCCAGGCTAAACAACCCCAGTTCCCTCGGCTGCTCCTCATAAGACTTAGGTGCCAGACCCCTCACCAGCTTCGTTGCCCTTCTCTGGACATGCGCCAGAATCTCAATGTCTTTCTTGTAGTGAGGGGCCCAAAACTGAACACAGTATTGGAGGCGGGACCTCACCAGTGCCGAATACAGGAGGACAATCACTTTGCTGGTCCTGCTGAAGCCTTAGTTGTTTATTCTTGTCCCTTCCCTGAGCAGACATGAACGTTCACGCAGCTGCAAGGTGAACTTGATCTGGTTAGAAGCTAACACCCCAAGTGTAATGTTCATGGAGGTGAGATCTCTGTCTGGTGCACCCTGTGTCTTCCTGAGTGCTAGTGCTAGCACAAGAGAGGGGACAAGAATTGGGAAAGGGGGAAAGGAGACAGGCTCAACCCCTTCAGTGTGGATCTACACTGAATTAAATTAATTGGGGAATCGTGACATAAAGCGTCATGTTGCATTCCTGATCACAACAGTTCAAACCGAATGAATTATTGCTGCGTTGACCTGAGCACTGGAAATGTCAGTACTTTGTACTCTTTTAAAGTTTTTAAGTACCCTTTTACAGTTCCTTGACGTGAAATAATCCTCAGATTTCTGTAACAGAGCTACATGCATTGAATGCCTTGACGCCATCTCAGGAAAAAGACTAACAGTTAATCTGTCTTTTGTAGCCCTCATTGCTTGTACCTAAAAACTTAAGCAGTATTTTGCACTTCCTTGGTTGTTTTTTACATATCCAGAGTTTTGGCTGTGGTTGGGGATGATCCATTTGCAGCTGAGTTTCTTTTTTGTATCTGGCATTGTGTGGTGGTCAGTGATCATTCAGCTGCTTGCATTGTGTGTTATTTTGAGGTGTGTTATTTTGCTTCTGGCTCTATATTCATGTCGTTCCTTGGGCAGGCTGTTGAGCGCTGATATCTGGCTCATTACCCAGCCCTCGAGCACCACTTGTCACTGGCAGGCCTTCAGAAGCAAGATTTTTGGGCCAACTGATTACTTGTGCTGCTACTTCTGGAAAAAACCACCCTACTCTTCTGTCTAGTTTTGAGTCAGACTGAAGGGAAGAGATCAAAATCTTGTCTTTCCTCGTTTGGTTGCTGTTAGATAAGCGTACATATCACAACTACCTGAAGGGTGTTTCCTATTCTCATTGAAGTCCGACCCAGTGCCCTGAAAGAGATGCCGGTACCCTGCGGGTCTAAAGGCTAAGTAGCTGAGGCATAAAAAATTATGTTCTTCCATGTCCTTACATACAGACTAAATGAACTGTTTTCAGTACGTCAGCTCAAATAAAACTGAGGCTCCTAATTCTGTCACTTTTATCTGTGTAGGTCCTTTTTTTTGTGATAAACACCTTCAGGAATGTTCTTTTTGAGTACTCAAGAAAGGTCCAGGAGTAGTTTGTCTTCTGGTCATAGTTATGTTAAGTAAGGATATGGCATATATATATAAATTTATCCGAGATATATAGAAAATGCTTGGAAATATTTGTATATCTATATTTCACTTCACAGGAAAGCCAAGGTAGAGTGAGATAGCCAGTGAGACTACTGGCTAGTTCTGTCCCAGTACACCTTTTTGGCCCACAAAGGTCAATGTATTTCTTCCTCTGCTAGTTGCCACAAAATAACATTTTTACACCCCATATTAAGAAAGAGATGATAATTAAAAAACCCCAAACAACTTCAAACCCTAGATGTTGGGAATTCTTGTATTTAGCATGGACCTTACTCTGGTTTACTCAGCTCTGTGTTTCAGTGTCTTGTTTTGTTTATTGCATTAAGGAGAGCACTAAACAGAGGAAGACATACTCCATGAGATCTCTTAAAACAGCAGACAAGATGCATTTGAACAAGAACTCTGCAATGTCTTCAACTTTGCTACCTGTTCGTAAAATTATAGATTTCATATAAAAACTGCTGAAGACTGTAATTTTGAAAGGTACATCGGGAGCTTCCTTTGCCCTTCAGGACTTATTTTACTTCTGTTGTGGTGTTGGGAACAACTATGGGTGAGGCCCATCTAAAGAAATAATGAAAACAGCAATGGTACCTGTTAATCTGGTTTTCCTGCGTTTCTCTATATTAACAAAGAAAGTTTCACTTTGTTTTACACACTGAAACAGAACTGATTTTTTTTTTTTTTTCCACTGAAGTCTGTCTTCCTGAAGTCTTCCCCCCCACCCTGCAGATAGTCTTTCAGTCTACTTCGCAATTATGCCAGCTACTCCTTTTAAACAGGTTTATTTTTTTCTTTGCTATGAAAGGATGAGTCTTGCAGGGCACCTGTAAAGGAGAGTTAAAGAAACCAATTTAACAGGTAGAAATTACCAATTTGTGATTTCCTTGAAAAAGAAAATCTGGACAGGCAAAGATTATGCTCATTATTATGAAGCTCTTTTCAGTCACAAAGGCATTAGAAAAGGTATTTATAGCTGACCTTTGACAATTCATAATTCCTTGCAGTGGAGAACTATAGGATTTTGTACTAAATATTTTATTACATTCTTATAGTTAAAAATGACACATACTTTTTATAAAAGAAGTTCTAAAACAATTTTTAGAAGACCATTGAAGCAATGTCAGAATACACGGACAATTTCTATTGTTTAAAAAGCTGAAAGACCTCTGAGGATATTTTTAGTCTGTATAAGGTATAAGATACAATATTATAAATAAATAAATATCTATCATATGTTTCTGAGATTGAACTTTGTACTTTTGCTACACAACAGAAATTTCCTGTTGTCGTGAGGAAAGCAAAATGTCGTCTTTTCTTACAAAAGCACATCTTCAAAGGCTTAAACAAAAAAAGTATGGAAGCAGAAAACTATAAAATAGTTATTGTTTCTGAATAACAGTAAAAAATTATAGCCTCTTTGGTTTAAGAAGCACTGTGAAAGACTTTGGTTTTTCAAAAGTGAACTTTCTTTCCTTTATATTTGTTTCATATTTTTCCCTAGTTGAATCTGCTTTTCTAAAACCACGTTTGAAGTAGAGCACCATGCTGCAAGCTGGTATTCTGCAAACGTGTAAAATGAACGACTCTACTCACAGTAACTAAACCCCTCTTAGTATCAACTGGGTTACTCAATATAAGTAAAATGATAGCCATTAGGCCAAAATAATACTTTTATCAATATCCCACATACTTTTACCTCTCAGCTGAGGCGGCTATAAAGTTAAAAAAAAAAGCAAAAACCCACAAACATTACATTAGATTTACTATGTGCCTTACCTTAGGGAGTTTCGCTACCTAAATGATTGATACTTTACTTTCTTTTTAACTGTATTAATCTTTTATGGTAAAAAGAAATAATATTTTAAAAAAATTAAAACTGTCCTAAAAGGTTTTATCATAAAATGGTCACTTACTATTAATTATTTTTAATATAAATTCCCCAAATTATTTCCAGTTATTTTTACTTTATTTTCTGCCAAAATATCTATTAAAAAGAAAATCTGTAGCAGTGTTAGACAATACAAACAATGGCTCCAGTTCTTGAATTCAAAGAAATACTTTTTATTAGCAGTCTTGAAACTGAAAGTTGCAGGGAAGTTAACTCCCCCTTTCCCTTTTCTCTGTGTGGCCACAATACTCCAGAATAAAGCCTCTGTATTTGAAAATTATAGATTAAATTAAAAATTGTATATCTAATTGTGTCATCTTCTGAAGAACTTTTTTTTTCAAATTTGTGATTATTAAATTGTGACACCCAGTGTGTTAAGGTCTAACAGTTCATAACCATGGAGTTGAACAATACCTCTGTATGTCTACTTTCTCTTTTGTCATTGAGCTAGCTGAAAATTCATCATCACAGTATTTTCCAATTAAAAATCTGTCATTGAAATTAGTCATTTTTGTTCCACAGCTTTATTGAAAAAAAAGAACTTAGTAGGTTTTTTGTTTTGTTTTTGTTTTGCTAAGAAATTGTAAAAAGAATATAGCAAATGAGAGAATAGCATTTGGGCAATATTTGTTGTTTCCAATATTGATGGCTTCCTGAAAGGGAAACTTGCAGATAAAAAACCAAATAAAAATTAATTTCTGAAAAACTATAAAGAACAATAGTACAGGTGCTGTTATGTCATGGTGGTGGGGAGCACGCAGCTTCCCTAGAAATCTCTGCGTAAGAAGGTGTGGAGCTCAGATGGTTGGTTGAAACATGGCCTGTGGATTCCTATGGTTATAACTGAAATGCACAAAATCCAGTTAGCTCTTTTAAGGGTGAAAAAATCAACACATTCCTTAAAACGGGATTACATAGGTGTATATACAACATGGGACTGGGAAGACATCTGCATGCTCTTTGACAGACTTGACACTCCTACCAGTTTTACATATCTCTCAGTCCCAATATAATTTTCAGTGAAGAATAAACTGTTCATCTCAAAGGCAATTAATCCCTATAAGCAACGTATTTTGTGTTTGTTAGAAGCAAACATAGAAAGGCATGGTAGTTGTCTTTAGGAACCGTAGACATGGATCAGTGCACTCGGTTGCTTGTTCTACGCTTGGGCCAAGGTCAGAGGATGCAGATCCTCAGAATCAAGGCAGTGTAATCAGACGTCAGGTATCTCTCTTCAAACCCTCCTAATCACTTGAGGTTTTGGTTCTGGATCTCTTTCATGTGGCTTGTACCTGAGAGTTTATTAATATTTAATTAGGAGTGTGCAAATAGTGACTCCTTCATTTTGGGGGCTAAATTGAAAAATTCGAGGGGGAAAAAAAAAGTCATTTGAACAGTAATACTAGCAGAGACTGGCTTTCAGTTGATCTGTGTCTTAATCTCTCTCTCTCTCTCATCTCACAGAACATCCTGATGTGCTAATGCTCCTGTCCTCTCCCACCCGTTTTTCCTGGCTCCTAAATTTCTTCTGCATTTGGCTGGGCACGTAGCAGCTCACACAGCGGCTGCCTTAGTCCGCGTAAATGCTGCCTGGCTAACAGGAAACTGCTGGAGTTAAAATGTCTTCCTTCAAACAGGGACATGGGTCTATCCTCTCCAAACAGCTGTCAATCCTCAAACACATTTATAGAAATTTTTATCTTCATATAAGCTATTTTAAAGTGGTCAATGGGATGAAAAGCTCTTGGAAGACATGGGGTACAGACGACAATTGACACTGGTGTTACATAAACCTAATTTACTTAGGAAATCAGAATAAAATCGATGTGGGAGGGCTCAGGATAGAAATTGGGATGTATGAAAGGTTTCTTGGTGGGGGGGAAGCAAAATGATATTAGCTTGAAAAGCATTCTTTTATGTTGTTCAGGTCAAGTAAAATAGCTGAATTGAAATGAAATGTATGATTTCTGGGTTATTTCACATCTTATAAATTGCTTCTGTTTCAAAACAAATGCATAGTTCTTAAACAAAAAATAACAGTAATTCTTTTAGAAAATGTCTGATGTACTCAGTTTCCCCCCTACTTCTGACGTTTCATTTTTCAACAGATCTATTTATTCAATTGTCTTGATTAACTTTTTGTAGCATTTAGATTTGATACTGTAAGTGGCATAGTAATTGTTTCAGACATTACATTATCCATGCATAGATCATTTACTCGGACACTTTTTGGTGATTTATGAGACATACTGTATGGGTAATAATAATGTCCTTTGACTTCATCCTAATAAGAGTAATTGTCTGCTTATTTAGGGAGTAGGTCTCCAAAATCTTCCAATCTCTTGTTTGCCATGATTTGCCTTGATCTGGCCTCTTAACCCAACCTGCCTCTTCTGTTCTTCCACTGCTCATCTGTCTGTTGGCAGAGACAGAGAGATATGAAAGGCAAGAAGATCGAATTAGCGATGACCATGGAAAGTAGGTCAGAAAGCAGTGATAGATTTCTAGTGTTTTTCGGTCTGAAACCTATTCGACTGTAAAAACCTTTGTGTACTAGTTTTTGGGCTAATTAATTTTTTAGCCAAAAATCAACCCCCTAATTTAATTACCAATTCTTTCCCATTTTGACTCTCATTCATTTCTGATAACTAATAAATCATCACTTTAGCTGTACATAAAAAACAGGGAAAAATACATATAGCTGGGATTTCCCCTCCTGCGCGCTGATGACGTTATTCCTGAGAGACTGTTGTGAGTTCGTTACCTGTTAAACCAAATCCCTTTCTGTATTTTCTCTGTAAGTGATTTTAAATATAAAAAAACCTCATAATTTTTCTGTCTATGAACTCCTGTTACAACTGATGATAATACAAATTTGAAAAGCACTCATTTCACGTGGAAAGGTGAAGTTATTAATCGAGCCTGGAGAGGTTTCAACAACCCTTTTCTTCCTTAATGTCCTCTCCTTGTGAACTGAGAGACTTCAGCCGGCTTCGGTAGCCCTATTCTTAGGCATCATCTTTCAGTAGGGAACTAGCAGGGTTGCTTAGGAAAACAGCACAAATAAATAACTCTCACAGTTGGAAGACTAATGGCATACAGTGAACAATCATGAGGAAAAAAAAAAAAAACCAAGCTAGTGTCAAGTTAATAACTGGAAGGAGCAAAGACAGTTTAATCCATAACTTCTGCTTATCTAAAAGCACTGGTGTCCCAAACTTTCCAGCCAACCTGCTTAGAACTGGCTATCCAAAGCATTAATTAAGCACTGAAATAAATGCCATGATTTTCAGTGTTAGAAGAACTAGCTCCGCTTTTCTGTGCTGAATAACCACTTCAGGCTTGATTTGTTTCCCCTGTCACAAGCGATATTTCCTTGGCCCTGCAAACTGTAAAACTGGTAAATTGCTGTCATTAAGTAATTGTGCTCTCTGTGTGACCACGGCAGTCGGTTTCTAACCTGCTCCAGTCCTGTGCCCCTTCCCAGCTCTGTGTGACACGTGTCGTGCCAGGTTCAGCGATGGGAGCGTTGTCTGCTAGAATTTGGAGAAAAACCATCACTTGCCTCGCTCAGGATAAATAAACAATCATTGATCTGCCCTGGATTCAAAAGGAGAATGCACACAAGGCAATTTCTGCCTCTTTCAAGCTGCCTTTTGAGACAGTGGATGCTTTTGAGATATTTTAAAATGACAGAGCAGTGAAAAAAGTGGTATGGCCCCTGCGTTGTTCCTGGCAGGTTTGTGCTCCGTTCCTGAGCCTGTGTCCTCGTTGCCCAGGGAACCAAGGCACAAGGCGTCTCTGCCGGGCACCCGCTCGCACTGTCAGGCTGTTGGCAGAATTTAGGGTGGTGTCTTTTATTGTGGTTGAAAAGTTCCATAATTTTTTATTTATTTATTTATTTTAAATCTGCAAAAGAGATTAAATGCATCCGCTTTCAGGTAGTTTACAGCTGAAGAGCACATTTTGGAGTGCAGTTAGAGAAGACTGGCTGCGGGACGGATGTAGTTTGGGTTGGCTCAGTCACTGCAAGCGCTCAAAAGCACACCAAAGCTTTCCTGACTGCTGCGAAAAATATTTAAATGCTACGTCTAGAATGCAAGTAGCAATGAAGGAGTAATGGTCTTTAATCCACGTGTTGTTGTGGCATATATAGAAAAATTCCTTTGCATTTGTAATCTTATAGGAAGCTTTGAGAACAAGCGTTATATGGTAGTGAGGGTTTTGTTGGGAAGGCTCTGAGTGGCCGAGTGCCTTTTGCTTGTGGCACTCGCACTGGTGCCATTATTAATATTTACAAAAGGCGGCACCTACAACTTTCAGACTTTATAGGAGGCAAAGTCTTTGTCTCAAATTTATGAGCCACCTCAGAGGAATTCACCTGTACTGCACATACTCTAATAGCGTAACTAAGAAATACTGTTAAAGCTTTCTTTAGCTTTTTAATTTTTTCTTTTCAGTCTGTGAAGCTATAGTACTTTATCAATGTAATAAACCAGAGAATATGTGTACTGGTATTGACACGGTGGATCAAACCTGTACCCAGACTTTTCCAGTAGCCAGTGACCAGTAGTATAGATTGAAGGCAGCACCAAAAACTCCAATAAGCAGCTACAGTAAAAAATTTTCCCGTACATTAAATGCCATCCTAAGTTCCAATACACAGTTATTGGTTTAAACCATGAGTTTAGTTTTTTTCCTAGGTCTTTCAGTTAAAAGTTTTAGAGTGTCTTAATTAATATATACTTGAAATATATAAAAATATATTAATATATAATATCTATCAAATATCTAATGCTTTCTGGGATTTTGTTGAGTTGTACCTGCTGTGGTAATAAGCTCCACGGAAATGTCTGACTTTATTCTACCAGTTTTGGTTTTGTCATTGTTCTTATCAAGAAACCCCCTTTTATTTTGTGACTTTTATTTCCTCTTTGAGGGGAGGACGGGGGAAATAAAAAAGCACTTATACTGTAAGTCTGAAGTGCTTTGTGAAAGAGAGAGAAACCATGATTCATTGCTTCAGAGGAAGACACAGCGTGTGACAGTCGGAAATCTGCTTGCCTGCTCTGACCCAAGAAATCCCTAGCAAAAACTGCAGTACAGTTTGGCTGTTTATATTCTGCCTTGCTAGATCATCGTGTGCTCTCTGTTGTGAAATGCAAAACTTCAAAATAGATTAAAAGGATTCTCTCTGAAAATGCATGTTTTGATTATTTGACTGATGACTCTCTAACTAGCAGGCTTATTGCAAATGCTTTAAAAGATTTGGGAGAGACTGGAATCCCAGCAGTCCAATGCAATAATCTGCAAGTTTCCAGTTATGCTCTTTTACAAGACAGTGTGTTCAGAACAGCATGACCTAGCAGTGAATATTTCCAGACCTGACCTAAAATATTTTAAAATATTTTTTCTGATACCTAATGAAGGGATAGGATAAAGAAGGAATTCATATATATTTATATGTGTATGGTATGTATATGAAGTTGTCGAAAGCCTCATCAGATACAGAATAGTGAATAAACTAGGTGAATGACAAACAGGCTCAAACCCTGAAAATATAATAAAATACATTTTTCCAAAATATAGCATAAAAATTTGTGCTAGCATGTGTGTGGATGGGAAAGGGTGGGGAAGGAGAGGAATAAAGATTTTATTGGCACTTCTAAGAATGAGTTGTGTAACTTCTTTGTGAGGAACATACTCTTCCCAGAATCATGGCTATAAAACCTTTTATCGTTATGTGTCCTGTACCTATTTGATGGTCTTTTCATGTCACTGACTATAATTGCATAAAATAGAAAAAGGCGGATACAAAATAGGATGATGTAACTGTTCCACAAGTTACACAAGTTAATAGTTACACATTAGTTATACAAGCTCTGGATTAACAGTTTTATATAATTCATTGCAGGAGCCTGATTTGAGTTTCAAGAAAACTCAATCTCAAACCATCCTATAATGTGTCTCTTCAGAAGAGCAACTGACAACTTGTCAGCTTAGTTGAAGAGCTAAGAAAACTCGTGGCTGATGCTTTTCAAAGGAATTTGAATGGACAAGGAATTCCCAATGTGCCTCGTCCTACAGGAGCTAGTCTTTAGAAAGCAAGTTTGGGGCTTCCTGAAAATCAAAAGCACTTGATATATTTCAAGTTGGACACCTGAAGATAAAGTACACTCAACCAGCTTTTGAACTTGTTTTGTGTTTTTTTGTTGTTGTTGTTGTGACACCCCCCCCCTCCCCCCCCCCCCCAAGTTTTCTTTTAGTTTTCTAAGCTTTTTTTGCATTTTTCCTGCTTGCTCTGCCCATTGCCTTTGAGGCAGGACAAAAAACATGTGGATTCCACAAGATGTCATAGCTGTTATTTTGCACTAGTGAATTCTACAATGCTGAAGAAAATAATTAATCTGTATTTTGAAATATCGAGCAACATTTTGACTTTGAATTGCCATATGTTTCAGGTGTTTCTTGTCAGTTTATAGAGAATATAGATTATAAGCTATCAGATGGTCATACTTGTTTTCCACATCCTCTTCCCTGCTGTGAACACAGTTTTGGAGAAAGCCATGTTCCTCAGAAGGGTGAGAGGACACTCTAAAATAGGTCTGAACTTGGAGTGGCTCAAGGTCTATAGAGACAACAAAAAGATAGTTCTCCGAGAGGTCATGAAGTATTAAAGGTGTTGTAAAGACTTACTAGAGACAACTGGAAGACAAAAAAAATGAAGTATTCATTATGGGATGTTGTAGCGACAATTTTTCTTCTACTCTCTTTTTCTATGAGCAGAACAACAGCCAGGCTTTTCCACCTGGCCTAAACTTTCTAGGAAAAACAAGGCAGAATTGATGCTGAGGAAGGTCTGTGAGGTGATGCAGGCCAGACCTGAAAAGCTGTGATGAGGCAACATCTGGACGAGGCGAGAGCTTCAGTGAAAACGCTTCTCCCAGGGAACAGCTGAGCTGAATCAGGACGAGTATAAGTGATCTGGATGA
Organism: Pluvialis apricaria; assembly: GCA_017639485.1. Classification (NCBI taxonomy): domain Eukaryota; kingdom Metazoa; phylum Chordata; class Aves; order Charadriiformes; family Charadriidae; genus Pluvialis; species Pluvialis apricaria. Next base: position 24,778,065 of record CM030010.1, on the reverse strand, counting down.
ATGAACTAGGGATTCAACTCTTTCATGAGTTTGTAACATTCCCAGGATAGGACTAAGGGTATGGAAGGGCTGATTCTTTTCCTGCAGGGAACAATCATGAGGTGCCCTTAAACATTGTGTTAGTGCTCTGTTGTTGGGGTTTGGCATATTTAATTCTCCACAGGTGCTCTCTTCTGTTGCTGCCACTCTGTGGGACTCATTGGAGGTTTGTTCTGTTGAACTTATTACAATAAGTTTGGTTTCCAGTTATGCTGAAAAATTTTATGTGCAGAGTGGTATCTGCTTATGGATGTGCTTTGTGCCTGACCTAAAGGTGTTTGCATGTACAGCTTATGAGCGAGAGCCTTGTCATAAACATTGGGAGACATGCTTCCCTTAACGCACTTCCAGAATACCTGTTTTCCTTGTGGAAGTGTGTAAAACAAGGCCATAATTCTGTTTTTATTTGAGAAGATATAATTTGCAAGGACTGAATATATGGAGGCTATGAGTTTAGGGAATGACTTACGTGTTTTCATAATGTGCTGATCATCATGAACTAATGTTTTCTGTGAGTAGCTGACAGTACCTTATTCTTCTCAAGAATCTTTCACAGGTGTACAGGATGAATATACCATATAAAATTTAGACAAGTGCCATCTGATGACTGAATATACCTTAAGTAACTACAAGTAGAAATTAAACATCTACATAAAGCAGAAAACCCATTTTGAACATAAAAACAAGTGCCATTAGCAGCTGGAATTTGCATAGAACCTTTTAAATCTAAAACCACTTTTGCTGCACTCAGAAACTGGCAACATATGGTGGCGGAGCACAGAATCAGGCTATATTTAGTCCTGTATGACAGGTGTAAAAACAAATGTTTAAATGAAAGGGGATGGGCTTTTGTTGATGCCGTATTCTGAAATGTGTATTTTTCGAGAAGTTAAATGCTTGCAAATTTGTCTTTTGGCTAGTGAATATTTTCTTTCTTATAAGCAGAGAAATTCTGTGGTGATATGGAGCTCAATTTTTGCCTACGGCGCTTAACTGTGCTCTTACTGAAGGTGGTTCAAAAATTCCGCATTACCAAAAGCATTAGATGGCCCTTAAAATTATAATGGAAGAAAGAAAGCATAAAACCCCTGTAACTTTAAAAAAATACATGGTAGCACAGCTTCAATATATAATTCTGTAGGGAAATACAGTGGAAAATCCATTACATAAAAAAGGAGTAGGCACGGGATCATTTCTGTGCTTGGCTTGTGTGCCTTCCTTGTGGCACACTTGAGTGGACTGTGCTGGTCCCAGCTAGACACTGGGCTGGGTGGATTTAGTCTGACCAGTATGTGATTCCTTATTTCAGTGCTGGATTGAGGCACTATTAAGAATCCAGGCTGCAGTTTTTTCTAGTAAGGGAGGGGAAAAAGGCATTGGGGTGTATGATAGGGTAGGCAGTTCCAAGCACTCTGCAGCTGCGGAGCACCGCTGTAAATAACTGGTCTACGTTTTGGTTTCTAAGCCCACAAGTTGCACCTGAGTCATGCGTTCAAGAATGCGCTTGCAACTATGAGAGTCTGAAATGATTATTTCGATTACGTGAAAGCTGCAAGTCTCATTTCATGGCATCAGTTTGGGAGCTAAGGCTACCGAAAGTTTGTGACTTGTGGCAAAAGTGGCTGTGAAATTGTCAGCAGTTGAGCTCCTGTGCAAGCGATGTACTGTGATTTCCATTGCATATGAGCAGTGGGGTGCAGTCTTGAATCTGGCGCTTGTTTTTTGTATGCTTTTCAGCTAGTCTTGAATAGGGTTCTTCAACTAAATGGGAAAACTCAGCTGGTCTGAAAAGCAATACCTCTTAATTTCAGTGACAGCTAGCAGCCATTTTCAGTGTGCGGGTTTGGGCACTCTATTAAGTGTGAAAACTGTAAAAAAAAAAAAAAAAAAAAAAAAAAAAAGCCTCCCAAACCCATGCAATATAGAACATTAAGATGTTTCTTATAGAAATTCCTTGTTTGGTGGTGGGTGCACTACAGCTGGTTCCCCTGATGTGCCAGGTGCCACAGGGCTCATGGACTCTTCCAGAGGCTACTACTCACTGCCCTAGTGCCTGCCTCAAATCCCAGCTCTCATAGGGACCAGATTTGCTCAGCCTTGCCCAGCCACAAAGGCTGACTGAAGTGGCTCGAGACTGACCTGGTTCACCTCTTGGGTTTCTTTATTTAGGCTATATGGCAAATGTAAAAGGATTGAGAGTATTTTACTGCTTAATCATCACTGGCACCATAGTGTTAATTGTCAAAAAAGTTGAATCAAACTTACACTTCTCCTTCACAGATGTCTAATCAGTTCCTTAGACAAAATCGTATAGATTATATTTTTCATCATGTGCCTTTTTAATTGGTTAATTTATTTATTAATATGCAAAACATGCACACAAAAACTAGTCATTAGCAGCACCACATGTTCAGTACAAGCTATATATGTTCAAAAGCTATTTCTGACATTTCCCAGGGTGTATGTCTTTCTCCTCACAGTGTCACAAGTAGACTTCCACTTGTCCTTCAGTGGACTATGGACATCTTTCCTGCCAGTCTCTACTTCAGTTGCACGGCTATGATAATTAGACTTTGAATTTTTCATATCTTCTTATCTTTGTGTTAAGGACCTTTGCCCAGTGTCACTTGAGCCTTCGTCTGGTCAATGGGAACCTTTTTATGCTTGGGATGTAAGCTGGCAGAGACAGGGACCTTTTGTTACACGTGTACAGTGCTTAGCACAGTCCTCAATCTGGAGCCACCAGAACTCTACTCCTAAAGCGTTTCAAAGCATCTGAAACTGGCAGCAGAATTTAACGCTTCCAGCTTGTATCCAGTTGGCATTATCAATCTGTTTCGGTATGCGCCTCAGTGCTGTTTAAAGATCTGTAATAATCAACAAATTTCTATCATTAGAGAGCTGAGACTATGGCATTTAATTTCAAAATAGCAGCATGGGCTCACAATTTAAACAGGAATCACCTAGAAATAAGAATGCTGGCTTTGATTGCTTTTCTAGAATATGCCCGTCTATTGTGATTTGCATTAAAAATAAATTATTTGTAAGCTAGGGATCCTTTAAGTTATAACACCTGTTAGTGTCGTGTATTCACTGTGTGCAATTAAAACTTTAAAGTGACATACTGTCACCAGAAATAAATACTATAAATAAATAAAAAGATCAGTTTTGCACAACAAAAAAAGGACCCAGTCCTGCTCTGCAAGCCACACAACACCTCACTGTTGTGAATTGGGCATTTCTCTATTTACACATCACAGTGAAAATCAGGGTCTAATGACAATGGATTATTATTGTATGTACCATAATTAAATTATAGACAGCTTCCATTTTCTACTTGTCTCTCACTACACGTGGGAATAGAGTTGTATTTAATAATTCAAGCATCAATTTTTGCAAAACGCATGCCTTGATCCCAGTGTTTTTTCCATTATTACAAAAAGAGCTCAGGTCACAAAATGATCTGTAGTTAAAAAAGAAAAAAAGTCATAGTAGCAAAAAAGTCAAAGACACGAACGAATAAGGATGGCTATAATAAGATATCTGGAATTAGAGTAATTTATTACATACATATGGGAGGAAAAAGGAGAGGAAAACAGAGCAAATACGCTATAGCAATGAATTACAGTGTTAAATGACAGTCTTGATAACTAAAGCATCTTACGAACCTGATGATATTCAGGACATTGGAATGAACTCTGTAGTTATCTAAAAAGGCAGTATTTTAAAGGAAAGGTACCTTTACTAGTCCAATCACAACATGATAAAAAGAAGAGCCTTCAGGTGCATATCTTTATTTTCCACACAGATGTTCAACACCATCCTCTGTTTCGAAGTGTCATTTCCCAAAAGAGTTGAATCTTTTCCAGCTGTTTGTCAACATATTCCAGAAAACAAATTATCTGTTTCTTTGAAGAACTATATGTTTGTCAGAAAATCAAGTGCTACTACTAGCTTTCAATGTACAATTGGATTTCATTTGGATCACCTTGTATCACAAGAATATAAAAAGTATCCTACAACAATTCAGAAGTATTTTGTTATTACCTCCAAGAGGCTTTCCTTACCAAGAGCCTTGCATGATATATTTCTGTTCCCTCATATTTAAATGTAATCAAATTTCTGAATAAAACGCAGTACTGGGTTGACTCGGTGAGGGGCTGGAGAGAGAAGAAGGAGAGGAAGAGCTGCTGGAGCAGGTATCTCCCTGCAGCCCGTGGAGGACCCCACGCCAGGTTAGGTGGATATTCCCTGAAGGAACTGTGGCCCATGGAGGACCCATGCGGGAGCAGGGGAGAAGTGTGAGGAGGAAAGAGCAGTGCAGAGGAACCATAAGGGCTGACCACAACCCGCCATTCCCCTCCCCGCTCTGCACCATTCAGGTAAGAAGAGGCTGGAGTGATGGAGTGAAGTCGAGCCTGGGAAAAAGGCGGGGGAAGGTGTCATTTCAATTTTTGTCTGTGTTACTCACTACCCAAATCTATTTTCATTGGTACTGAACAAAATTAATTTTTCCCAAGTTGAGTCTGTTTTGCCCATGATGCTAACTGGTATGCAATCTCCCTGTCTTTATCCCAGCCCATGAGTATTTCCATCTTATTTTCTCCCCCTGTCCTGTTGAAGTGGGGGAGTGACAGTGTGGCTGGGTGACAGTTTGATCCTTGGCTGAGGGTAACTTGCTACAAACACATTTATTTTCCTTAAGACAAGTGCACTGTAAGTCAATTTTCCATAAACTAGAATCCAAATGTACATATAATTCCTAATTTGCTATCTTTCTATATTCTTGCCTTTTAGTAAGAGAAAGCCATCATAAAGTACTTTGTTACTGTATTCTATCTTTTCTTATAGAGTGGAAGCTCAGAAACAGCTGAGCAAACATGTCTTCACATTCAGTGATCCAGTTCTTAAAAATGTTTTCATCCTAGTCCTGTTTTTCCTATTTGCTACGCGGCAGAGTTCAGTTTCTGTGTGTAAACAGAATATTCGATCTACTTTTTTATTTACGGTCTATCGTCATTTTATTAACATTCTGTTATTCAAAGAACCAAACTGGGGACGAAAAAAAAAAAGGTAAAATTGCATTCTGAGCATTGCAAACACCTGCAAGAGCGCACAGCTATTTCCTGAAGAGCATTTAGCCATGATTGATAACGGCTAATAATCATCTGCCCTCTGTATACACCCTTATGGTCATTGGAAGGAGATACCTCCCTTGCTTCTTAATTGGTGAAAGCCCTTTAAAAGGCTTTCCCTTTCCACCTTTTTCATTATTATAACCGCTACTAAATGTGATTGCTTAAAATAAATACATGGCTCCTCAGCAACACTCTTGAACAGGAGCGTAGCCTGATCCGCTGCCCTGTGAAGGCAATGTCCGTGGCCTCCAGCGGGCTGTGGAGAGGCACATTGTGCATTGCTCTCCAAACTCCCCCCCCCCTCCACCATCCCCTTGGCCGCTTTCCCAGATCACCCTCCATTCAGATCTGAGTTCTGAATGGTTTTCAATTAATGTAACAAGACTAATTAACTGCATAAGAGTAGGGATTTTCTTAGCGTTACTGACAATGCATCTATTTAGTACTACCTTGGAAATTCAGTGCTTCTCGTTCTAAAAGAAAAGTACACAAAGCCAGTGGGTTACTGGGGGTGAAAATAAGGAACACAAATTTCTTTCTTTGCCTCTGAACCTGAACAAATTACAAAGTTACTAGAAACAAGTAGTTTGATCAGAATGAGACACCTCTCTGACTGGTTCTCCAACAAGTTTACCAGACAGCCTCTGCTGAAATCAGTATCCTACGGCATTGCTGTTTTGATTTCACAGCTGAAGATAATCCTGGTCATGTTATGTATGGTTATAATGTACTGGTACCTAGCACTCAAGAGTAAGAACTGTTAAAAAGAGCCATCATGTACAAAAAAAAGGCTATCCCCTGGGTTCTTTTTCATGGTAATGTAATATTTTTGTGATGAAGTTCAATACCAGACAGTGTTACGGAAGAGTTCCCTGTATCATTTTGCCTAACCCCTGGTTTGGGGTAACACCCCGAATATTGAGAGATCATTTAATCCTCTATTATTCAAGATCCTTACCTTGAGGTTGTCACCAAGTGTACCAGTCAGTATCTCTTTTTGTTGGGGGTGGGGGGGGATGGGACATCATCACTTGCTGCAAGAAAGTGGAGTGTGACCTGGATTATATGAGCTATTAAACACCATCAGATGGTAACAAGTTCTGATAACCACAACCTTTTGACACTTGAATCATGTACCTGAAATCGATTTGCTAATCCTCTGAGACATCTGATTGCAGGTTGCATGGAAACGTATTTTAAGAAAGATGTTTGAATCATAAACTTATCTGTATAAGAAAGGCATTTTAGTAACATACGGTACTGGATACTCCGTATACCATTCTGTGGCTATGAAGAGTACAATATATCGTATTGTAATAAGTATGCTATGCAATTCATGATTCCTTACTATCATATTTATTCATGTTTCTGGGTTAGGAAAGACTTATTTTTATTATGAGAGCTAGTTGCTAATTGGTGAATAGAACTTCAGTGTTTGGGCTTTTTCTTGTCTATTAAAGAATGTTCATTATTTTTTTCATAAGAAATCTGAAAGTCAGTAGTAAAAGAAGGAATGAGAAGATGAAAGAAAATAGTAGCACTTGTTTGTTTCATCTTGTTGAATAGTGAACATCAAGATCCGGAAGGAACCCACGTTATTAAGAAGAAAATTTATTAATATGCAATAATATGTATCTTTCTAAAAATACTAGTCTTAGCTATTGCACTAATGTGTTATACTAGTGTTTTATTTTAAAAGTACTCTAATTAATACATGAGTATTTTCAGTCTGCAAACAAAGAATGATGCTCAAATTATAAGTAGATCCTACAGTCCAGACTGTTAAGTGTGAGGAGGGAAATTCTCTCAGGATTCTGGACACATACAAACTACAGCCCTCACTGTAGGGGTTGGCTGGTTTTTTTTTTCAGTTGAGCGGAATCTTGAATTTTTTGGTCAACAACTAAGTAGTAAACTGTGGTAATAGTATTTTCAATTATTTCTTTGTTATTGTGAAGTTTCATCTTTTACGGTTTTCTACTTTTCAAAAACAGCATTAGAAGTCGCTAGGGAGTCACTTCTGCCTCTTAGAGGAAAGAGATTTCTTTGCCTATAATATAAATCAGGGCTATTCAGGATCTGATCTGAAGTTTATTCAATAGAAAGATTCACAGAGATTTTACTGAGGTTTGAGTCAGACTTTTAAGTAGTGCACTGTGATTCCGTGCGCTTTTAGTGACATTTATCAGAAGGAAAAGGTCCCGACTGTTTTTTCACGTGGACAATATGTAGTTACTATCATCTCACCAAAACAGACACAAAACATTACTGTTCTGTTTCTCCTCTTTGTGCCAAAGTAAATATTCTACAAGATTCAAGGCAATGAAACACCAGACAAACGTAGGATCAGAGAATAGCTTAAGGACAATAAACTGGTCAATGAGGACATATCTACTTGAAGGGCAGAGCTCCTACTGATAATTAATGGAAAGCCAATCAATAAATCACCTCTGAAATGTAGCAAATAGCTCATTAGGAGCCACCTACTGAAACTCCTTACCTGATTAAAGATGTATATATAATGTGTTGTATATAGAATGAGGCCATTACAAATGCTCCATTCATGTACAGTATTAATTAATTAAGTAAACTTAAATTTCTTTTCAAACCACTTCTGAGGAGAAGCTTGTAGAAACAAACTAAACCATTCATTGCTGACCTATGTCATTCTTTTCTATTTTCATTTTAGAAAATCAGTTAGATAAAGATCAACAAATGTATTTTGCAATCTGTTACTCTAAGTTAAAAAACATTGGCACAGGAGGTAAAAATTAGAAAAGTTGTATCAACAGTTTTGCCATTACTGCCTTTGGAAAGACAGCAAGCCATCAACAGTACAAGGGAATGACAGCCTAGGAACAAGAATGGGAAATATGAATAAAAAAAACGATAAATGTTTATGTTGCTGTCTTTCTAACAGTATTTCATCCTTCATATTACTTTCAAGTTGTCTATGCACTTGTTTTCCATCTTTCTCCCATTTGTATGTGACAAGAGCTGTACCTTTTGTCATATGAAAATGAAACTCTTCTGACTGTAACTTATATTCTTCTATCTTCCCCAAATTCCTATAATTCATAATTCTATAATTACCAAAATTGTTGTTAGGATGTTTGACCTATTTAATACCAACGCCATAGTTACTATTCTCTATTTTTTACATGGAAATATCCTCAACAGCACCTACAGTTTAAACTCGCAAATGCTCTAAATTAACTTAGAAAAGTATTACGTTTGTGAAACAGCATTTTTATGTGTGCTGGTGCCTCCTTACATAAATCGTAGACTTTTTCTAATTCTCTCAATAATCGGCGTTTAGGCAGTTTCCCACCTATTACACACTTCACAGAATCCCAGAGTCATAGACCAGTAGAAATTGGAAGGGTCCTCTGGAGATCTAGTGCTCAGGGCAGGTCATCCAGCACTGTGACCAGTTGGGTTTTGAATATCTCCAAGGATGGAAAGACTGCGACCTCTCGGGGAAATCTGTTCCAGTGTTCAACCACTCTCACAGTAAGAATGGTTTTTCTTACAGTAATAATTTTTTATGCTGTTTAGCTAAGACCTGCTTCAGTTAAGTGTCTGCATAGCTTCCAAACACAGAAGGGCTCTTCGAGAACAAAAGCAAAAAAGCAAATCTACTGACAAGTTTCTTTCTAGGGCAGGACAGATGCACAGCAATAAGGGTCAGCGAAGGCTACTAGTAAAAGATAGTCATCTTTAAACACAAATACATTTCTAAATTTAAATAGAAATTTAAATTCTCAAGTATTTAAGGACCATATCCGTTACTTCAGATGCATAAAAAGCAAGATTAAGCCATTAACTCATAAAACATGTTATTTTGGTATTTAGTGCCAATTGGGTGAAGGGAGGAGGAAGCACTGTACAAAATATTACCGGGTGTATTATTATGACAGCATTGCTGTTATACTTACACAAAGCTACTGGAAAACAGATAATTCTCACTGGCCGTGCTTTCGTTTGCTAATATTACAGCTCAAGTGGTCAACCACTTTCTTTGTAACTACCATGCAACAAAACTCTAGAAAAGAAGCATCCTTGCAAGTCAGAGTTCATAACTCCAAATTCCCATCCCGAGGATAAGAAGTGTGCTTTTCTTCTGTTCAGCTTCCCGGTTTATTCTGGAGACCCTAAATGGTTCTGACTTGAGAACAAACTTGTCCCTTTGTCACACCACAATTTAAAGTATACCCAGTCATAATTGTTTCAGTTGTTTTCCAGTGAGACTTTGCTTGTTTTAAGTTTGGTTTTGTTTTGTTGATTGAGGAGAAAATTTGGGATTTTTTCACTCCAAGTTTGAGAGGTTTGTATGCCGTTTTAGACCCCCTCACACCCTTTCCTACTGACACAAACACATGAATGCTCTCAAAGGGGTTACTAAGGAAACCAGAAACTATGGTAACCTAGACTAGAAGCACTCTTATTTGTCCAAGGAGATGGAAGGGAAAATTCAGACATTGCACACTACAGTCGCACTGAAGGTCCTGGTCTTTCCTTTTCCTTTCAGTTGCACCAAACCTTCTGTTTCTCGTATTCCCCTTCCAGAAAAGTTATCAAACCAGAATTTTGACTTAGATAAGAGGAGAGAAACAACTCTGCGGTAATGTAGATGAAAGTAAATGAGGGTAAATGGATTTGGGCACTATTACTACACCAAACTGGTAAATGTATTCAATTTTTCCTTTTACCATTAGGTCAAAAATCCCCTGAACTTCAATTATTCCTCTAGCATTCACATAGCAGCTTGGTCAGGAGTGCACCACGTTGCCTGCCTTTGCTCTGAGGAGTAAGGTATTGTGCTAGCAATACTCTTCGCAGAACCTCTTGTCAAAGCTGTCACCCTGCACATGCTTATACTCACTTTTAGTTCTGCTGTCATAAATAGTCTCATCGAATAAAAGCGATCGAGAGCTAGTAAATAATTTAGCATTGCTAAGTAATGGTACTTTATTAGAAGTGAAGAGAGCTCAGAAGCTCATCAAACTGGTCAGGAGATATTAAAGTTGTTCCATGTAGAAAGAATCCTTTTACCACTGAACTCAGCAACAAAACATTCTCTGATTGCAGGGCGCCTACCAAAATTTAGTAATGGATAATGAAAAAATAACGGATGTCATAATAAAGGAAGAGTTTAATCTTGACCATGTTCATTCCTTTAAAGCTTTGTGGAAAATAAGAGCTGTTTATGCTGCAAGATAAGCTCATTAATTTAGAAACAGGGGAATACAAGTTGCCTATGGCTGAATGCATTTGTATATCTTTGCTAATGGTCTGATTCAGCAAGCCGGAGTAGAATATTGAGCAGCACCAACACAAACAGATTTACTGAAATTAGTGAGATTAGTCCCATGAGGTCATTTGAATCAGGGTTAGAGGACTGGACCTTGTGTTAGCAAAAAGCATAAGTTGTGTCAGAAAAAATTGGCTAGTGTTACACATAATGCTTGATGTATTGGTGCAAGAAATTGCTAGCATCAAGTATTTTTCTAAGTAAGCGAAGCATCCAGAGAAGAGTGTGGCTTTCCTATTTAAGAAAGAATAGCAAGTAGATTTGTAAAAGTTCATGCTCTTTAAGCATGGCTTCTGGAAAATTAAAAAATCGGAGAAAGAATGTCTGTATATACCATACATTACTGAATTGGGAAAGAACATGAAACAGATTAGTTGTGTTATTGATACGTTTTTGTTACTGGGTAGATGTGGTCATCAATAGCAAACCGATTAGGATCACACACAAAATGGTTGTTGCTGAAAAAACATTGTGAGCAGAACTGTGGCATTTTGTGCATGTAAGCTAGAGAGACAAGAGATGATGTGAAATCCCTCCCATTTAGCATATCCACTTCAGAGGTAGCCAGGATTTTGTTGCTATGAGAGAGGGAGGAAGCTGACCTGTGCTGAATGGTACGCAGAGCTTTTCAGTCACACAAGCAAAAACACAAGGGCTAGGGAAAAAAATATGTCTGATACTAACAGATTAAAGGAGTTAATTAAATGGGGAAGTCACATTATAAAATGGCACGAAGTCCTCTTTGCTATCTGCATGAATTATGACCTGGGGCTGGCAGTACATATTTTGTTAGATTAGCAAATATTTACAAAGAAAACTACAGTTCAGAGGACATGAAATGTGTGAATTAGGTATTAAAAACATACCTGAAATTTTACTGCTATTGTTTGCTAATTAATATTTTAATGGAAGGGTTGATCCCTATCATATGGAGAACTATTTTCCATAATCACAATTTAGATTAATGTTATTTTGCTTTGACAAACACTATGACTAGAGAAAAAAAAGAAAGTTAATGCATATATTGGCTAGAACAATGATTTTATGCTAGGTCCATTTGTACTACATGTGATATGCTAATAGGGACCATTTGAATCAACAGTGTCACTCCCTGTTTGTGCTTGCAGGTTAAAACTCTTGTTTATGCAACCGTGGGGCCCAGATTAGAAAGGAAATGCTGCTCAATTTTTGTGCGGGAAGCACTGCAGGAACCCCACAAACTCCTCTTCCCTGGGGAGACTGCAAGCCTTGATGGGAACAACGTTAAAGGCGGAGAGCAGAGAGTGGAGAAAGCAAATTAAAAGCAGGAACATTTATCTCCTCCAGAATCCAGATGTACCAAAGAAGGAGGAAAGTCTCGCTTGAGAGCTCCAGAGAGGAAGGAAGCCTGCTTTGCTACTCAGCAAATCGGTAGAGGGACAGATGTAAGGAATGGATGCATGAAGGGAAATAGTTACAGTGCTCTTTCCCTACCTGCTCACAAACCTGCAGACAGAGCTGTAGAAAAGTGGCTAATAGTCTGCTCGATGACTTCTCAGGCTTGAGTTACTTGTCTGTCCTCTTCCCTGTAAGTAGAAGGAAAGAACCAAGATACAGATAATAATGGCTTTTCTTATATCTTCCTTCTTTATCAAACCCCTCTACTGTTGTACTGTATGTGCCCTATAGCAGCATGATAGGATCTGCAAGTCCTGCTTAAGCTTTTTTACCTATTAGGACCGATGTTAACCACGTTTTCTGGTTCTGTCTTACTCAGTGTTTATGGTGGTGTGCTTTTGCTCTGTCATACACAGTAACTTTATTTTCTCAGGGTGAATTGATAAAGTAGCTAACCTGAAAAAAAAGGGAGCATAACTTAGTGCCGGAGGCTTGCTTTTGTTGCTTTATGACTAACCCTGTACTTTAAACTTTCAGGAGCAGTGAAGAACGATTGGTTGTAGGGGCACATTATATCCTTGAAAAGAAAGGGAATGCTGTCTTTTGCTTTAATCCAGCCTACTAGTATGGCATCACCACATTTTCACAGCAAATTTGGCTCTATAAGCAGATATAGGTCCATGCCAAGAAGTAAAATCATTGTTTGATTCCTTGTTTTGGCCGTGTCAGTCCACTTTAATTTCATTCCCTTTGATATCTGACTGATTTATCTCAATATTTTAAAGCATGCCTATTCCCTAACTCATTGCCAGAATTCAGGTGGCCCATTGCAATTTTTCAATACATGGATTTCATCTTCTAAATTTAGCCACCTGATTTTCAATATGAAACTGAACAAAAAAATGGGGAATGGGGAGGAAAATAAAAACGGATGTTGAGAATGTGTACACCTTTTTAATTTCTAGCATACAGAAAATCTAGTCTCTTTCCTGGGGAATAACAAGAAGATTTAAGAGCCCAAACAGTTTATGACTGTTAAATGGACTTTTGCTACCTATTGGTATTCACGTGTCCAGGCATATTTCTCATTTTAGACTCCCTATTGCTTCTGGCTACAACTACAGAAGGTGATGAGGCTACCAGCCAGTCAAGTGTGAGTAACTCCAGTTTCTTCAGTATCTATAATTTTCACCTATGTTTAGGCAGCTGAATTCTTCTCAATCTGTCTCCTATACAGAATGAAACTTACCTGTTGAACTAGTTTTTCCATTGCATATCTGCTGCTAGTGATCCAGTGGTCCATGAAATTCGTTCTGTGGGGCACTCATTCTGCCTCTGAGCCCATGACTTCATCACAGCTGGGTCTGTATTTCTATTTTATTTTTCTTCTGTGTTCAAGTTCTTGGCTGTTTCTTTAAGTAGGGAATATGCAAGTCAGATTTTTCAGCAGGTCAGCTTGCCAAAGAATACCGTTTAATTACCTGGTGTGACTTTCTGTATGTCAAAGGCTGTTACATTGCATACTGATCTGCCTCTATAATCCGAAAATTTATGTTAGTGAAAATCATTCCAAATGTCAGGAGATTAAACAGTGGCATATTCATTGTCCTGGATGATCTGTTGCATGCAGCAGCAGAAGTTCACACTTTCCAAACCTAGTGATGGAGATACGATCATGTGAGCTGAATACTTCAGTCAGATGTGCTAAGAAAGTGGACTGCAGCAAAGAAAGCAGATTGACCTTCTCTGTTGTTGACCAATATCTTAAGTCTTAAAAAAAGCTTTCTCTCCCTCTGAATGCATCTCTCAGTTGTGTGTTGCAGAGGAAAGGAAGGGAAATCTTCCTAATGTGTTTAAGGGACTGACTGAATCCCTGAAGCACGAATTTTGATAAATAAAATACTACACGAATGCCAGATCAGCATTACTGTTCTCCAGTTCTTTTTAAAATTGGCAGGTGGGGATTTACCAGGGACTGAAGTGACTTCACGCCCTCATTCCGATCACTCTCCCTCCCAGTTGTTCCCATCACAGACCCATGCACGCTGCTTTGACTTTTTTCTATCTCCTGGGACACCGACTTTGTGGAGGAATGTGCCTGCTGCTGCTCCCTTGCTGGTGAGAGCTCCTGAAGCACATGAGATGCTGGAGCACAGCATCTCAACAGAGGCATCTGTACCACTCCCAGGAGCAGTCCATACCTGCAGACCCCTGTGAGCTGTTGTATAGCTGGACACGGGAGTCTTTCTGTGCCACAGGGGGTGATTGCTGGCCTGGAGTCCCTGGTTCCCCCTTGAGTTTGCCAATGTCTGACATTGGAACTACACCAAGAGTCCCCCAGTTCTTCAGAACAGCCCTAGACTGTTCCAGTGAGCTCCCCAACTTGTTACTGTGGGGATCTTGGATATAAGACACTCGGCTTTAACTGAAATAATTTTAGCAAATGCTTCTTCATATCTTTCTTTGTCAACAGATGGTCAACTTTTATTGCATCCTTAACATCATATGGGGTATAACATCTCCTTCTGTTTCATTACAAATACAGAATAGAAAAAAATTGTGGATAGTTCTGTCAAATATACATCACTTCTTGTGACTTTAATGTGTACATCCAGCAACAAACACATTGATGGACTTTGCTTTTTTTTGGTCTTTTGGCCATAGTCAACTCTGGATTATGCTGGAGAAAAGTGACTAGGGAGCTCTAGGCTAGTGGAGAAATATGGATGTTAAATGTTAAAATGTTTTTGTAGTTACTTGGAACTTACTTTGCGCTCAATATAGCTTGTTTAGCTCCAAATCTCAAGATTGGCTTTTCCAGGTACCTGCTGGCTTTGTGCATTGGGTGTCTTTTGATCATATCCCTGGGTAACTTGGGTGCTGGGCTTCAGCCTCCTCACATTCTGCTGTTCACATGCTGCTGTACCCATCTAAGAAGCTCTCCTGGCATTAGGGTGCTGAGAAGTGCAATCCTGAGGCACTGAGATGACTCTCCAGGAGCAAAATTAGGGCTGCTGATTTTGTAACCTCAGCGTTTGTATCACATTAAAGAAGTTGAACTGTTTCTGGGCAAGAGTTGTCCTGGGATTAATGTGTCTCTGTTTTGTCATTTCTGAGGCTGACCCAGCAAGCTCTGTCAGACCCAGCACATTCTGCATCCATAGCAATAATAATGCACAATCTCGGTAAATGTCAGTTGGCTGTGTGTTTAAGGAAGTAGTTCCATGAACAGTAGAACTAATGAAGTCTGCTTTGATACGAGTTTGTATCTTGTAGTTAATTGACTTTTTAACTATATTATACTAAACCACAGCATGATCCCATCATCCTTTGACATCAAATAGCATAACTAGAATTTGTGTAATCATTTTTAATATGTGAAGTATAGAAGTTTACGTTTTTGGTTCCCTTACAGTACAAAGTCAGCCTTTTTTTTTCAATCAACTGCAACCTTTAATATGCTTACAAGGATCTGTAATCAAAAGCTGATGAAATGTCCAGAAAATATGACAACAAACCCATTTTTTTTTATTACCCAGGTTCTCATAACACTAGAGTTTGGAATGGGAACGATTAAAAGAGTTTGCAGAGGGAGGAAAGCACAGCATAATTAAGCTTAGATTTTGTTTACCTGATTGCCTGGGGTGAGAGGAGAAGACATGCCATTTATTTATAAATCTAAATAACTAATTGAAATAAAATATGAGTATGCAAGAGCAGAGAAGCATTAGAACCAGACCTTAGAGTTTAATTGTGTGTTGTATTTGTCAAAGACATGCTGTTTCATTGAGATCAAATTAATAGCTGAAATCAGGCAGGTGAAAACAAGTACGTGTGGGGCCTTCATCATACCTTTTATCAGGGCATTCAGTTTTTAATAAACAAGTAAGAACAAAACTGTGCACAATATCCCCTTTAATTAAAACCAAATTGAAGTTCTGGTCTTCCATGAAATCATAATTTTTGGCAGAGGCTGAAAGGTGAAGAAAGAATAAAACCTCTGTACTCTTCTGCAAATGATGAACTAAGTCTTACCTCAGTATGAGGATGAAGATTTCTGAAAAATACAAACCAGAAATAAAAGTGTAATGAACATTGGTATATTCTATTTTTGTACAAAATCTGTTAATAGGCTATCTGAGTCTCCTTATACTTCTTTTACATCAGTTTTACTGTTAGTGAAGTGACACTCAATTTTTTTTCTTTCTTTTCTCTGCCTGAGAAGGAACATCATTCTTCTGAGTTGCTATTCTGTACAAGACTTGTAACTTAGGTTATATTTAAAATTAATGACAAATAACCATTGGATACATGCAAGCTATGATAAAGCTTCCTTGACTGTACTAAAAATGTATCTAAAAATATGGAACCACTGCCTCCAGCCCCCAGATGTGAGGAAGGGACATTGCCCAATTCAAAACTTATTTACCCCTTTTCTGTGTACAGTTTCTTTTTCCCTTAAAATTCCCTTCAGTACTCCATAGAAGTAAGTTCTCCCTCCATTAATAAACCATAATAATTAGAGTTGAGGTCAAAACCTGACAAAGGCAACGTTTTTGAGAAGAATGTGTGACATGTGGGAAAATGTGGGATTTCCAGTCCATTGACATTATGAGTTTTCATTTTCCCTTCGCAAACAACACATAATATTTACAAGCCCTTGTCAAATTTGAGAGTCTTGAAGTGAACAGTTTAATAATGATTGCTTACAATTTTCAATCTTATATTCTAAAAAATAAGCAATCAAATCCATATTTAAGCACCTGAAAAAATAAAACCTCTCTATTACTGATCAGTGCCTCCAAGAAAATCATATTGCTTGTGCTTAGCTCATTTTACATCCTTTATTCTGGTGCCTAACTTCAGGCATCCATGTCTGAAAACTGTGGTATGGTAACACAGTTTTCAGTAATAGACACTTTCAAGAGTGTCTACTGAGTTCTGCACACAAACCCTTTCCCTCCGCTTTCCACTTGAATTACTATTTGAATTCAAATAGGCACACTTTGGTGTCTCTTTAGCTTAGTATTGAGAACTCCATGTCAGGGCTAACAAATACAGCTAAAAAAGGGGATCTATTAAAGCCCAGTCAATAAAAATAGAAAACATCTAACTGTAAAGTGTGGAGAGGAAAAGTATAATTACTTTTAAAAGCAAGTGTAGGAGAATTTGTGTAGCAAGAATCTCTAATCCCTGTTAGAGGTTTTAAAATCAAATGAAGTAATTTTATAATACATGAATTCACCATCAAGCAAGAATATTTTGAACCTCATTATAATGGATAAATTTGACTGAACTGGAAGTTTAATAAATTTGGCTCCTTTAGACAGTTACTAGAAAGTAGGCATTCTGATTAAATCTAGAGAATTATCAGAAAATCTTCAAAGTCATGATTCCGTATCTAAGTCAGCGACGCAATGAAGATAACAGAAATAGAAAAACAGTCTATGAAATTGAAGAAAAGCCAAAGAACAAGAAATGAGCTTCAATCTAGAGCGTAGAAAATTGGTAATAAAATAGGAATTGCAAAAAAGTCATGGGTGCCAGTAAAAAGGGTAATAGAATTTTTTTTCAATTACATTGGGAACAAAGGAGATCCTACTAATGGGATAGGCCATTATGAAATTGGACATGGCTAAAGTGACGATAATTACTCAGGAAATGCTCAACAACTGTTCCTATTCCCTATTTGGAAAGATTGATATATAGGAATTACATAAGAATAAGGAAGATCTTGCTCGTAGAAGGAGAGCTGATACCACTGCTGAGGTCAATAACTGGACTCCAGAGTTTGAAAAGAGTCAGCTAAGATATCTAGTCTGCTAGTGTTAATTTCAATAAACATTTGAATACCGGGGAAGTACCGGGTTGAAAGTAGTATAGGGTTGAAAACTACTCCCATTTGTGCCAGCAATACAAAAGGGCAGAAAAGATAGCTATGTAAATATACTCTGGTTATCCTGAAATCAAAATCAAGTGAAATAATGTGAAAAGTGTTATCTGATAAAAACATTAAAGAATAGGAATGCAATTTATTGTAGTTAATGTGACTTTAAGAAAATAGATAATTTCAAACAGGGGTGATTTTTAATTGCATTGAATGTGAAGTTTGGTGCATAAAATTTCCTGTAGATAAAGAGTATATGAGGGTTTTTTTAATAAGTAAAGTTAATAATATTCTGGTGAAAAATTAGATCTATAGCACAGCAAAAAAATGGTTGATAAATGGACTAAGGATAAGATATATGATAGATTTCAAGTGCTTGCCAATGGTGAATCATCAGCAAATGGTGGATTTTCTAGTGAGGTACTACTCAGACTGATATTAGTCTCAATGTTTTTTCAACATTTCAGCAATGATATGAGGAAGTAAATATGAAATCAGTGATGATAAAATGAGTGGATGGAGAAGTAAATAACACTGAAGATTTGGCAGTCATTTAGAGGAATCTGGATTCCTTGATTAGCTGGACGTATTCAAGAAATACTCCTATTCGGTAACAGTGTTCATCAGTGAACTGAGACTTTAGGTGAGAATTTAGGAGACTTCAGCCTGGAAAATGGCGTACATAGGTGATAGTTTCAGTCTTACCTGTGTCTTTTGCTGTGTGAGTTTTTTCTCTAACACAGTCTACATTTCTGTATCTATAAGTTTAGCCCAGCAATTCTGGTCCTTTTCATAGATGTTCAGATCTTTTAGCCATGTTTTTCTTCCACTTTTCATGCATGAAAATATTTCTTGTGAGGACCGTGGTATCATCTGTATAATAAAATGCACACACACGACACAAATACGTGTGTGTCTTGAACTTTCAGCATGTTGGCTATGGAATGTAAGGGGAATAGCAGTGCCAGAGTCACCTAAAAGATAAATTGAACATACACAGATGTATACAGCACTTTTGGAAGTGTGGCTACCAGCACATATGCAATGTATTTCTTACATTAAAAAAAAATTAACCTTAGCCGTCTCTCATAAAATCTCTCTGAAGTACTGGAAAATATCCCTATTTATGTATTCTACTATTTAACTTAAACAATGCATTGTCTGTCGTGGTTTTGTTAATTTGTTTTTGTTGTTTGTGGTTTTTTTTGTTTTTTCTCTAGCACTGGTCAGCACGTGCAACTATTCTACTGGCTCTTGTGTTTGCTTTTTGATTCCGGGAGTGATGGGTCTCTTCTGATATGCATCCTTTCCCTTGGAACACGGTGAATGTTTAGGCTCTGTTACCTGTATTCTATACTCTGATGAGAAAAATATCCACCTGGAAAGTAGCCTTAAACTCTGTCTCAGTTGTTTTAACCCCCTTTTCCTTCAGTAGACATACATGTTCGTTTAAAAATATACTAAAAGATGGTTTCCCCTAAAGTACTACTGCAGAGTCTATCTTTTCCAGTTTACTTATTCTCAGGTTAAGTTCAGATTGTTAACCTGGACAGTATTTTTTATAATCCTGCGTGCTATGAATATAAGTTTTAAAACATAAGGCTTTTTTGAAACTAATGTAACTGCTTTTGGCTCCATACCGCCAATGCACTTATTGAAAACTAACACATCTTTTGCAGCAAGGCTCTTAGTATTTTCATCTGCTGCTGCAGTTCTGTGCCTTGTGCCTATGAAGTGGTCTTTGGGCTACAGGGCTTTCTTCTCTTTGCTTTTACTGCCTTACATCTTCTTTCAAATATTGGATCATAATTTGGTTTGTATTGTTTGGCCAAGCAGCTTTAATGCAGCTCTTGAGGAGTCAGTTGAAGTATGTCTGCTTGTCTGCTTCCAGGTTCATTTCTTGTAGGCTTTTGTATTCTCCATAACATCAGAATATCATCTAGCTTGCATAAACCTTACTTTGATTCGGGTGACTTTGCTTGGGAAGTTCTAATTACTATTTTAGGATAAATCTCACTCCACAGATTTTATATTCCAGATCTCAATTATGATTTTTTATTTTAGCAGAAGCTCAATCTCCCACAATTGCAATATTAGCTTTTCAGTTTCATAGCAGTCAAAAACACCCGTTTCCTTGTTCTTTGAATGGTTACATAAAACATATAAATTTTGTTTTATTTTTAATGTGACAATGCAGAACTTCTCACATTTTAAAATCACAACTTCATAGCTATCCTCCTCTGCCTGAATTAACTGAAATCTGTTAAAAACTAATACATTAGAATAATTGCTTATCAAATTACAGCTGCTCCTGATTATTCCTTTTAGCTGGCAACTTCCCATAATATTAATTATGGGAAGTTTTAGGAAAAACAGTGCTAGTTTAAGACATACTCGGAAAATAACTGAGGTTATTTGCTTAGAATTCTGTAGAAGAAAATGTGAGCTGCACCAAGCTAACTGTGGCTTTTATATTAAAATGTATTATTACATGGAAGTGCAGCCAAATTAAAAAACATAGAGGACAGTTAAAATGTTGAAATGTGAATGACTTAATTTTTCAAAATGTTGAATGTTAGGAGCAAATTAATATTGCTTCATTGTAATTGACTACATCCTCCATATTGGCTTTCTATAACATTTCCAAGTATAAGTTACTTTGTCAGGTGCTGACAGTGAGACATTGTGCAGGTCCCGGGAGACAAATGGATGCTACAGGGTAGGGTAGGGTAGGGTAGGGTAGGGTAGGGTAGGGTAGGGTAGGGTAGGGTAGGGTATTGTTGGGCTCCCGATGGCTTCCCTTCTTGCTCAGCCACATGAGGGATGGTTGGTGAGGGGATGGCGGCCTGAGTGATTCCCCACATGGGCCAAAGGCCTTGATAATTTCCAGTGAGGGAGAGCAACCATGAAAAAAAAAAGGATAGCCACGATAGAGTGGCTCTTAGCTTTTTATGACTTTTAAGATGACTGAGATATAAGATGTTGCTCTGCTGCAGATTGTATAACGCCACTATTATTAATCATTCAGAGTCTCTGGAGGCTCAGTACAGACAAACTTGTGGGTTCCACCTTGAAATACTGCCAGGTTTGGCTCCGAGTTCACAGCAGTTGAGATATTGCCTAAGGCTCATATGGGAATGCAAACTGGATGTCAGTCTACTTCATTAGTGGCTTTATCACTTCAGTGAGTCCTTATGTGGATGGTGTTCCACAGACTATGAGGTGGAGGTAAAAAATGGAAAGAATCCAAGAATATCTGTAAAAAAGACCTGCCCTGCAGAAACCTGATGCAGGTCCTGCAGGAACCTGATGCAGGTCCTGCAGCCCAGCATAGAAGCTGTGGAGAAAAATCGAAGACTTTATATTGAGGACATTGACCAATAGATTTTAAAAAACAGTAGCTGTGGAACTCTGTGAATGAAGAAGGATATTATCTCATGTTTCTATATGATCAGGGGATGGAAAAGTTAGAAAGCATTCATTTACTCTCTGTGATTTATGAAAGAAATGGTTTCTGACAATTTCAGATTCATAAGAAGGAGATAAAGAGTTTTTCAGCTCCAAACACTAAGCCTCGGGTTGCAGTACGATTGCAAGCACATGCCTGTAACCCCACTACCAATGTGGATCTCAGAGAATGAGGAAAATTATTGCTCAAAGAATAATTTAGAGCTGCTCCTCCCTTGTGTCCAAACTAATCTGAATTAGTTGTCTAAAAGGAGAGAAGAGGAAGCTAAACAGTTTTTGATATATATTTGTGTTAGGAGTTGTAAATCTGCTGAACATAAGTTTACTTATCGAGTTTACAAGTACAATGGAAAAATCTAAAATGAATCAGGTGAAAGTACGTATAACTACCAAAGACCAGCTCTTGATGAATGGTAAAGCTAATGACTTCTTTGGGTCTGTAGTATAATACTTAATGACTAATTTTATTAAAAACTGTGTTTGTGATAAAAATGGGTAGGCAAAGGTGTGAAGAGATATGTCATTTCTGCAAAAGACAAGTAGGAGGAGAAAGAGATGAAATTTTATATAAAGCTTAACAGAGAAGCTGAGAGAATGTCATTAAAGACTGGTGTTTTCTGAGGTTAGTAAGTTTGTTTAAAGCTTTTATCCAAAAAGCTTTTTTTATATAAAAAAAATCACAGGAAGTAATTTTCCACCTGACACAAGACACCTGGTTGTTGTTTTTCTTTATTATTATGTAGTCATGTCTTCAGAAATATTGGTCTTTGTGTACACTTGATTAAGGATGTGACTGTTTCAGGATTCTTTGGAAATTGGGTCCATAAACTTTTTAGTGCTCTGTGTGAAGGACTTTTAAGATACTGACTTCAGTGCTTTTGAAGGATTTGGCTTATGATTTTAAATAAGGAATAAGAAAATGTATTATATTAGATATTTTTACAGTTGCATTTTATGGAATATTTAATACTAAATTGTTGAGTGTCTATATTATGAGACATCTTTTCTTCACCAAAAATCATTCACGAGTGGAGATTTCTGGAGCTATGCAGTTATTGCTGTCATTTCACTTAGGCTGGATTGCTTTATTCTCAAGGGTTACATAAATTTATGCAGAGGGCTTTCCCCTTTAAAAGCATTTTAATTTTTATGACGTATGCTTACACTTGTTTTTCCCTTAGATGTTTTATGTTATAATTGAGCTGAAAATGAAACTTGCAGTTACATTTTTCTGTCAAAAGCGGTTCTCTTGATGATGACGTGAATTATTTGCAACGATATTTCATAGGTAACAAGCAATTGCCATCTTTAAGGAGGCTAATAATATAGTTTAGACTAGAAACCTAATATGGTGATACAAATCTTTGGGAACACACCAGACAAAACATCATGCATGATATTGATAGCATTTGCTCTAACCACGCATATACATCTTTTACTAGTTTCTGATCATCACTCTAACGTATTTCCTACGCTTTCAAACAGACTGTGTAGCATGAAATTCACAGAAATTTGGGTTAAAGGATCAAAAATATAAAGCCTTTCTGGCAGAACTTTCTCTCTAGGATGCAGAGGAAGCTTTCTTTGTTTATAGCTATCATATATTTTTTAAACTGATGGATGGAAGAGATTATGTGTACCCTGGGAGAAGTGTTACATCATCAAAGGCTTCCCTGGAACGTCAGCATATTTTTCCTTATACTTACATATGCTATACAAAAATGTTACCAAAGTATACTATATTGGACAGCATACTATTAATTCCCATCTGTACTTAGGGAAGACATGTTACAAAATGAAATGCTTCTCAGGGTAAAATTAATGAATGAATTGCTAAAATACAGTTTGACCTATTTTGCCAAGAATTAGCTGGAACAGCTACAGATGTAGCAGGTAAATATGGCTCACACATTGACAAGCTACATTTATTTTACATACATGCTATTTTAAATTGAATTTTTTTTTTTCATTTCCAGAAGGCAGAAAATCTGAAAAATACAGAGTACATAATTTAATAGAGTTCAGGATGTAGGAAACCAATTAGGTCTTGAACTCCAAGGCTGAGATTCATGGGTTTAAGTAAGTGATTTTTTTTTTTCTTTTTCCATTAAACCACCAGATTAGTGATTGGCTTGGCATGATCACCAAAAGATTTATAGATCTGTACTTAAAGGAGTGCTACAGGCTTTTATCGTGCTACAAGAGTACTCTGACTAGAATATGCAGCTCTCACAAAAGTAAATTAAAATCATAGTTTATATTCATATGAAAAGTAAAGCTTTCTTTGAAGTCTGTGATTATTAACATGTTTGAGATTAAACAGTTATTTATATAAATTGCTGGATAAGGGCTAGTCTGTTCAGCATTTTGGAGAATCAAATTCAAATGTCCTGAATCAACTGCTACTGATTTAATTTCCATGGCTGTGAGATCTGTCCCTGCGGACAGTGGGAGAATAAAAAATGAGGGGGGTGGGCTGGAGAAGAAGCAGCTCTAGCAATTGTAATGGGGACCTTCTTCATTGGTGAGTGCTTTAGCCCTAAAATTGAGCAAAAAGTGCTGTATGAGGAGTCATCTCTTCCACAAAAGTAAGAGATGTGAGAAGATACAGATCAAACATGAATGCAAACACGAGTGCACAGGAATGGAAGGCTGAAATGGTCACCTGCATCATCAGATCTAATCCTCTGTAATCCTCAGCAATCATACCCACTTTGAGAGGTCCACAGTATCATCGGTGCTAAACACTATCTATACATCTCATGGGCCACAGAACACTTTTGCATCCCATTAAAAACACAAGCTCTGTCATAAAAGATTAAATTCTTAGCGAAAATGTTCCACAGGAAGAGATCAGGAGAGACTGTGGCACTAGCAGGATGTTTACTAAATAACCTTTCCAGGTGATCCCAGAAAAAATTACTCCATATGAACAAAAATCCCAGTGGCTCTTGACTCTCTGATAAAAGAAAACTCCTTCTCAGTCCCAGTTTTAGTGGTCTTTTTAAAAGTAATAATTAATGTAAATGGTGTATTTATCACTTTGGATTAACTTCACAAAGTGAACCCAAGACAACTTCCAGTTTTATATATGCATTGAAGACGTGGAAAATCCTTGAATACAGAAGTATTATAGTGTCTACCTGTAAACTAGACTGCTTTAATTTGTTAAATATACAAGTTATATGCTGGCCAGAACATAACATCAGTAAAAAAAGTCACCTCCCCTCTTTTTATGTAAGGAAAAAGGCTGATCTCTATATGAATCAGTGAAAATCAAACTAAATAAAGAAGATGTTAAATTATCTGCGTAGTATCATCCATGTAAGTATCATAAACAGATACCATAAGTATCAGCTTGTACTAAATGTAGCAAGCACACAGCTGTACATTGTAGGTGTATCATCCAAGTCTTACTGTCAATTTACTCTGATTTCTTTTGTCGGAAATGCTGCCCTGGCCTGCAGCTCTTGGTGTTCCTTCTGTACAGAGCAGCCAGGCAATCACATACCAAACACAGTGGCATTCGAGGACCATCTTGTTCTTGTGAACCTTTTCAAATAATTTAGCTTAACCCAACGTGCCACAGAGCTTTCTGTTAGAAAGGAATTTGTAGAGGATTAAGCCGATGCTGGGAACTGCCACGTGGAATTTGTGGGATCAAGGTAGCACTTGGGCGTGGGTCTTGGGCAAATTGCTTAGACCTGTTGTAGTGTCTACTGAACACCTGCAACTCACCATAGTCTACACTATCTTTAAGTCCCCTTGAAAGATGTGGGAGCTAGGTATCTAAATAATAAATACACTTTTGTGGATCTAGCTACTAATAGATAATAAATTTGAGGCACCTAATTCCCTTTCGTACCAACCAGATTAGGAACCTTCCCTTCCTAGAGGCCTTCTTAAATGTCCATCTGCTTTGTTATCTCTGTCAGTCTGTCCTTTAGCATCTTGTAATTTTGTTTCTCGTCCTTACTTAGCCATCTTTACTAGCATGTTAGCAAGATAAAAATATTAAGCGTCACAAGGCTGGGGGCCACTGAAGTACTCGCATAGATAGTGTACGTACTGGTCGATCGTACCTCTGAGCCACGTGAAATTGTGTTTGCTTCAGCTAGCTTCATCCTTTCAGAAAGAACTAGCAGATCAATTGTTTCCAGAGCTGTGAAGCAGCAAGGTTAGACCTTTTGCTCAGCATCCGTGTGAAAAAGAAAATGTTATTGTAACCTTCATTGACTGAAGAATACTCAAGCACTAAAATAGTATTCTTGATAATTGCTTTTGTAAAGCAATCTTAAACAAAGAAACTGGAGAGCTTTATACAGTGAAGGCAGAACAATGAGTGTCAGGGAAAGCTGGACTGTTTTGAACACTGCAGTACAATGGACCTTCACAGAGCATTTTGGTAGTCCTTCACCAGGCCAAAGAGACACGGCTGTAAGGTTTTTCCCCTAAAGTATGAATTTTCAGTTAGGATAGGAAGGATTTTCATTTGTTTGCTTGTTTTCTGTGCAATTGTTTGACCCTGAAATGTGTCCTATTCAAGAAAGGAATGCAACATCAAAATCTCAAAAAGTCTTCACAACCAAAACTGAGGAAAATAGTCAGCTTAAGTCAATTGAAATGCTTTATTTAATAGCTTCAAATATTTCTCCTCTATTTGACTGGTTTTTTTTCACCTTTTTTTTTTTTTATTATTATAAACTTATTTTTAGTTCAGGAAAAGTAATTTTAAAATTTCAAAGCACCAGGATGAATTGTTTTGATGTTTTATGAACTTTTTGTATGTTGTTTTCCAGATTTTCCAACATCGGTTCTTTCCCAATTCAAATGAATAGGCATTTTCTGATTAAATATATATAACCCAAAGATTCCATTACTGGTTTTAAAGGCTCTTTTTACAACAAGGAAAAAGCTAGTACTATACTTTATTACGTGTATTCTAGTGCCTGTAATTAGTGCAGAATGTTTTCATTTTGTTTCTTGGAAAGCTTCATTTTGTTATCATTTTTCCAGTAGGATTTATTATAGATTGTCAGTGTCCTCTGCAGAACAGTAATGCAACCACTGGCCATAGTAACCTTACTGTCTATAGTGTTTCCAGCATAGAATTTAAGAGTGTATATGAAAGTCCTTAAAAGTATTTAGGCGGTGGTCTGTTGTTAAAGTGTTTGGGAGCCACTGCTCCAGATACTTGCTGTATTCTTGAACATAGCAAGTTCCATCTTAACACGAGGAGGAACTTCTTTACTCTGAGGGTGGCGGAGCACTGGCACAGGCTGCCCAGAGAGGTGGTGGAGTCTCCAACTCTGGAGACATTAAAAACCCGCCTGGACACCGTCCTGTGCAACTGCTGTAGGTGTCCCTGCTGTGGCAGGGGGGTTGGACTTAGATGATCTCCAGAGGTCCCTTCCAACCCTGACCATTTTGTGATTCTGTGATTCTGTGATTCTTTTACCCTTCGGGAGGAGCCACGGCTTAGTTTCAGAAAGATCGAGGGTAAATTATTCAGTTGTTTAAGTGTTTTAGGCTTTACAGAAGCTAAATGGATCCCAGTGCTCTTCTGGCATCCTGAATCACTTCTGCTGTGACTCACAGAGGTACTAACAAAGTTATCTGGGTGCATTGCTGATGAGCAACTGTTCCTACAAGCAATTGCCTGTTCCTGTCCTGCAGGCCCCCAGCCCCTGTCTGCTGCGAGGGCAATGCCCAGCCGAGATGGGGCAGCTGGGGACAACAAGAGCACACACAGCACGGTGGCTTCAGGCTCACCCTCCTGTCTCTAAGAACAGATTTTGGCTCAAACTCCCCAGGATGATGTATTAGGGCAATGGATGAAGACAGAACAAACGCTAAAGGCCATGAGGACTTGAGGAACACCAAGATTTAGCTCCAGGAACCTCACTGCACATTCAGCTATGTCAGTGGGAATATGTGGTCAGAGGAGAGGGAAGAATTGGCTGTGAAATACAACAAGAACAGTGAGGTAGCTCTATTTTTTGATTCTCAATTAATACAGAGAATTAATGTAGCAAAGTGAAAGAATTAATTTTAAGTGAAAATAACATAAGTTCACATCTCACAGAGTTGTGATGGTATCTTGCTGTACCTGAAAGTTCTTCATAAAACATGAGAAAATGCTTAATTTTTGAAACTCAGTGAGTCACCCTTGTGGAGGAAGTCCTGTTTGAATAAAAGAAGTGTAGCTTGAGAGAGTGCAAATATTATCCTCCTTAAATGTAATTTTTAATACACAAGTTAGCTGACAGAGCTTGGTGTGATTTTGCAGGCAGTGTAGAAAAGGACAAGCTCTGGTAGTAATCATATCATACACTCAAATTGAAGCTGTATTCTCAATGAGTTTAAGTACAGCTAGCTGTCATGATGCTGAACATGACTTGTCCTTTGCTATATCAGCTGCAAAATCAGCATTATGTTTGCAACTGTTAAAAATGGAATAGGATGAAAATGTCCTGTGTAAGCAGGACTGTTGAGCTACTGTGTAAATAAAGAGCTTTTATTACTATTTTATTATACTCTCACACATAATGGAAAAAACTGTTACAATATCTAACACTGAACTCACATTTCTAAAGTAATTTTGAAAAATGATGTGATAGATGTGAACAAATATGCTTTTGGCTTTGCTGCTGTATGAAGTAATATATCATAAAATGACCAAAAGAGAACACCTTGGTCGATTTCTTAAGCAGTATTCTGTCAGAAGGTTTTCCTGTCTCTCCCGTAGAGACTCCCACAACAAACATATTCATAGAGCCGAGTCTTTTATATTCACAGTTTACTAAACTCTACATTAAAAAAGTAGCTTCCCTCTTCTTTGTGGATATTTAATAACAAACACTATGCTGCAATCAAATTGTATTTTGTGAAGAATTCATTGTGTGCAGAAAATATTTTAAAGGACATTTACTGAAAGAGTATTAGGGAACTAACCATTAAATTAAATGAATTTATATTTATGTATGGTGTTTTTTTCTCTAAACTCTAATGAAATGGTTTGGGAAATATTTATGCAAATTTTGAGGTATGAGAGAATATTTTAAGTTGGTTCTAGTACTCTCAGCAACAGAATTTCATTAATAGCAGTAAGAACTCATCCAAACCAAATCAAACAACCCTAATTTTCATTTTCATCTACAAGAAAATGCCATAAAGTTCACACAAATGAATGTGCAAATTTGGATTTTAAAATTACTTGGTAGATTTTAGTGATCCAATTTCTATTGACTTCAGAAAACCCTGTCAGGAAGTTGTTGTTTTGCAAACTCAGTATCAACATCTCACTCCACTAAAATCTGTTCAAGGCCATAGGAAACCCAATATTAACACCTTAATCAGAAAGCTGGATCAGGAATCTTTTCTTCTCCTTTTTGTCACACTCTTCAAGCTCCGTCTGTCTTTGCTTTTCCTCCTCTTCTCCCGCTAAAAAGGAGAAGTCTGTCTGCTCGTCCCTTCTTAAATGTCAAGACCCTCATACTGTTGCATCACATCTCAGAAGCCTTTCTGTCTTCTTTCTGCTCCCAGTCTCAAAACAAGAGGACTGGTCTAACTCTTCTAGCACTGCTTTCAGTACTGGGAGAGCTCTATATATTGCTTTTTTTGCCTCTTAGCCCAAGATTTCCCCTCATTTTTTGGCCCCTGTTTGATCTTTCAGTTCTGTATTTACAGTCCTTATTCTTAGTCCCCTTTGAATGAAAGCAAGTAGCTGGTTCCTCATGCTTCAAAAGCAGGACAGCAGCAGATAAGCAGCGGCTTTGGCTGTATATATCATTATTGACACAGCCCTATCGGTCATGCTTAAGCTGTTCCATGAAGAAGTGGCATCTTAATGTATTCTACGACTTTCTGCTCCCCAAGCAGCTATTCAGACTTTCTCCGTAAAGAAAGTTCTTTCTTTTAAGGAGCTGTCAGGCTCCTTTACATGTGTGTCGGGGTTAGCTATGCCTCTGTGGATGTCCCGACCTGACAGGCGCTCTTCTACGGTTCCCTAACAGTGCAGGAGAAACATCTATCAGAGGTCATATGTGCTGGACTTCCTCCTTGGCAAAGGAGCAGAGCAGGAATTACCCCCGTGGAGACTTCCAGACTGCAAAAACAAAGAAATGAGCTACTGTAGCACTCGACCTTTTGATGTTAAAGCAATAGCTCCCTGCCAGGACTTCAGCGCCTCATTCCTCTTCCTGGGGCCAACCTCGTCTGTAGTACTCACATCAGACGCTGCCTGATCCCTCTCACTACTTCCCTTGGCATTTGCCAAACCACCCACACTGACTGTATTCATACTGGGAGTCACACCCAGTGGCTTTGAAGCCCTTAGGCACAGTTTTCTCCCCCCAAATGCGCTGTGGTGACCCTCTTTTCTCCATCAGTATGGCTGTTTTATGTCTCCCCAGACTTAATCCATGTGCTGCTGCTTCCCTTTTCCTCCCTCCCTCATCTTCCACAAAGCACCCTGAAGATGGTCTGCAGGCAGTGAGATCTCCAAGTCAGAATAGGTTGTAACTGCTCAGCATCTGAACTGTCTGTGTCACAGTTTTAAACAGAACAGCATGTAAACTAGCAAACGCTAGGAGGAAAGTCCAGAAGAAAGGCACCTGCAGCTTAGTCAGGCTGTCTGCCAACCTTAACATGCAAAAACTAGTTTTAAACTGAAAGGTCCAAGGGTTGCTATACTTCTAGCTCAAGGATATTATCCTTGTTCAAAACAAGTCCTAAGAGCTGACTTTAACCCTTTTTTTTTACAGGAGTGTCTATCCAGATACCTCCAAGCGCTCTGGAAAGATCCTTCTCTGCTCTTTAGGCTTTGTGTGTGAACACAGAGGAGCTTGCCTCTCTTCATTCCTCTGTATCACACCAGGACCTTTGAGGCTCTGTTGTTCTTCCCTCACACTCAGTGTCTTCTCAACTTCAGTCTGATAACTCATCAGTCTTTTGGGGTTTCCATTGCCTCTTTGGGATTATCTGCCAATAAGAATGTATCTAATGAAGCTCAGCTAAGTAATAAGGTTGAGCTAGGCCAAACTCAAGGGAGGCAGTGGTGGCTTCCCCTGACAATTGTGGTGCTTCTTAAGCTGCATCTGCCTCTAGCAGCCCCTCTTCAGCATGCAGACAACTCCAAGAAAGGCAAGAGAGGAATTCAGAAATGTTCCTGTAGCTCTAACTCTTTTTGAGAGGGGTCAAAATATACATGCTGTGAGATGAGTGTGAAAGGGTCTGCAGGATTCAGGACATAACAGTAGGAGAGGAGTCACTGGTTGTAAGGCTGGCTCTTGGTCAGTTGAACATCTGCTGTCCTAGGTCTCCCATGACAGTGAGTTGTGAATGGGTTAAAGCTGCCAGTCATGTGAAGATTACCTTGTAGATGGTGTTTTTCTTGACCCTGGGACACACCAAAGGCATGTAATCTGGTAGTGTTCATGTATGTGTATGTCTATTGCCAGGTTTGCCACTCCCAAGTGTGGACACAAGGAAATTGGTGTCCCTGAGTAAGTTTTCTCCTTCAGCCATGTATGATCAGCAGAAGTGATAGGAAACTTCAGTTCACTTTTTGGACCAGAGGGGAAGGAGAGGCATAGCAGCCCTCTCCTCCTGTGCCTAATGTGGCCCAGCATGGGTCTTGATGGTAAGGACTAGCTTGACTGTCTGGAGGAGAAGTTGGTTCGGGGTCAAGAAGATGAAGGAGGACAACGAGGAGCAAGAACAATGTATGACGAGTCTGATTCCTTCATTTAGCTCATATCCTCTGCTGTTCTCAGTCCTCTGGCCGCACAGGTGTCATTGGTGGTGAGAACTGGGTCAGACCATGGCTTTAAGGCTCGGCAAGTAGCGCTTAGCTATTCTGGTTTTAAGTCCAGAAACAACGCAAAACTATTTAATTAATCTTACTATATATTTCATAAGTATTCCAGGTTTGAAGTGTCTTAGACCTTAATTCTGAACCATATACCTTAATCATAAACTGTATCTTTCTTAAAGACTGTCCTAAAATTTCTGTTTCAGGTCTCCATTTCACATATGTATTTTCAGAATTGGAAGATAGGAATAATTTTAAGTTTGTTTGAATAGATCTAATTGTGCAAAGCTATATTTTAAAATAATGTTATAGAATTATAATTTTGAATTTCATTTTGCCTCACTTTTTAAATATTTGTCTTGAAAGAACATTATAGCATTCTCTTTAGCTTTCTCCTTTCTGTCTTGTGTGCTGGTGATTGACAGATACAGCCTTAAAAGCAGATTAGCAGTTTTTTGGCCTGGGATCTCTGTCAGTGTAGGCTACTATATTGAGCTTTTCACCTCAGCTAGAACATTAATAACTTTGCTTTCAGGAATTAAACATAATATTCACAGTTTCTTTGATTCTTTTCTTATTGGTTTTCTTTGAACAAAAGGAACTGTTGTAATGGTTCATGCTCAGAGTGATAGAGACCAGAGGACAATTTTTCCCCCCTTTGGATTATTTTTGACAGCCTTTCTATTTTTGTCAGACTGTTCAATATATCATTCTTCTCACATGAGAGAAAGCAGTTATTATGTTTTACTTGCCAATGGTGCAGAAAATGACACAAATGTTTTGCTTACTGAGCATTCTTAAAGTTCTTCCTGAGCATTAGGAATCTATAAAAATAGGGTATTACTTTTGATTAGCACCAAGAGATTTTTTTTTTTCCTTTAAGATGCATCTATTTTGGGTGCAAATAATTTAGAACAGTGTCATTTGTAAAATAGATGAGAGATACTATTGATCAGAGAGACAAATGCATTAAGTATTCTTGTGTCAATATGAACATAAGCTTGTTACAGAGACCTCTTGTTGGCAAGCTAATTTTTAAAAAGTCATTATTATAAATTGCTTCAACTAGTCAGATCATATAAAATCTACTTGTACTGTAATATTCCAGATGCTTGATTACTGTTCTTCAGTGTAGCGAGTTGCCAATTTCTTCCTCCTGAGAATGTGTGACAGATTGTAATACAATCTGTTGATGTTCTCGATTGTAACTAAAGTACATCATTGTCACCCATGCTAAAAAGCTGGGACATATACTGTAAATGTATAATTTTGTGCAATGTATGCTAGTGTTTTGTGTTCCAGCAATTTCAAATGGTACATGACAATATACTTGATCTGGTGAGGAGGAGAATCAGAGGCAGAGGGAAACAAAGCAGATAATTAGAGCAGCAAAATGTAGTGGATATGCTAATTCTACAAACAATACAGGTTAAATTCTTTGGTGTTCTTGCTGGTGTTTGGGGAAAGAGAGGAAAAGAATACAGGAAACCATACTTGTGTTGGTCCCTACCCTCCATTTTCTTCTCCCAAAGATCCAGGCACAGCAGCCATCCCAGCACAATGTTGCAAATGGCTTGAAAGCGAATAGCAAAAAGGAAGGAAGGTCATATGCTTGACCACTTCATTGAGCTTTTGCAGAGGGGCAGAGGCATGGCACGGTGTGTACGGACCCTTTGTGTGCTCTGGTCCATGAAGGGAGGAAGAGGAGGCTTTTGCTGCCTGATGATATGCTTGTGCTGTGGGGTCAAAAAAAGAATTTGTGGCAGATTAAAAGAGTGATAAACATTACAGCCAAGTCAATGACTGGCAATAAATCGGGAAATGTGGATTGTTTATTCCCTCCCTTCCCCTGTGGAGGAAGATCAGGGATAGAAAGGCTTTTTTTGTTTCTCCCAACATTATAATTTCTTCCTGCATCTTCCCCCCTCAACTTCCTTTCCCATCATAGCCTTTCTTCATTGAAGTTCATTAAGGTTGCAGCTCAGGGAATCATTTAAAGATTAAGAACATCCCTACTCAGCAAATGACCTAGCTGCCTAAAATGTAGTTGACTTGATCTGGTCCTCTCAACGCCTCACAACCATACTTGTAGTTTCCTCTCCCAGCACTTTGGTCATGAGGCTGGAGACCTGGACCTGCACTAGCTTTGGGTACTGCCACTATGTCATACCCTGGTAGCTCTTATATCTCAGCACGGGTTTCACGTGTAGCTCTCCCTAACAATGACTGCCTCTGAAAGCGGCAGTCCCACTCCCCCTATCTATCTTTGGCCCCTTCCCCTTGACGGGACAGTGCAGTTGTGCAGCTGCAGGGTCAGCTGGGTTCAGCGGGCTCATACAGCAGAACACCACCCTGTAATATCATACTTTATTTTTGTTGTCTCCATCACCTGCGGCTGCACAGGCTCGGGGTCAGACTCGACAATTTTAGGAAAATATGCCTGCAGGTAGGTGTTTTGGGAGTGGGGCTGCCCACTCCAGGAGTGCCAGTTCAGAGGGGCTCCATAGACCTGTAACATAAATTGTGCCCTCAGATTTCCCAGTGGAGATAGGGGT
This sequence comes from Pluvialis apricaria, assembly GCA_017639485.1. Lineage (NCBI taxonomy): Eukaryota > Metazoa > Chordata > Aves > Charadriiformes > Charadriidae > Pluvialis > Pluvialis apricaria. The sequence goes on along the minus strand of CM030010.1, from coordinate 24,744,473 downwards.
ACTTTCTTCCCTCTTGCACTTGGTGCTTCTGTATTCATGGGTGCAATGTGCCTCACAGTCATGACATATTAAAGTTTGGTTACAACAGCAAAGAGAAAGAACATGTGTTTTCCACATTTTGAATGCATGAACATGGGTGTATGACAGGAACTCTTCTGTCGTCTCTGTAGACTGCACATATACCTGAGGATGAGTCTTGAAGTAAGAGAGAAAGGAATAAAATAAGACAGAGTGGTTTTAAAACTTTTTCCTTTTGACCAGAATTTCCCCTTGTCTGCTTTAGCTGACTGTTTTCCACTGCTTCAGGGTTAGGGTTTTTTTCTATTTTCCCCCCTCCATCTTAATTTCAAAACACCTAGATTAACAGACCAAAGAGAAAAGCTGAGTTGCTGGCTTTACTGCTAGCGTTCTACTAAATGGCTTGGAGAGATACGATAATGTGACAGAAACTGTGTCTCTGGGAACTTAGGTGTAAGATCAGGCTCTGACACAGTGAAGGGCATAAGACATGGGTGCTCTACTAAAACTCTAAATAGGGCATGCACATTTGTAACTGAACTGTATGGAATTCACTGGAAACTGCATATAGTTGTCTCAAGCTATAATTTGGTCTGGGAAGGAAAATAACTTGGTGTTAATTCGCAGCTCTATTAATTCCACTGAAAGTGTTATTTTTTAAACATGTCACTTTGAAAACAGGTTTTGTTCTTAGTCGTATTTGATTGCAGTAGAGAAGCTCTGTAATTTCCATGGTGTATGAAGTAGCTGTGATAAACACTGAAACAAAACACTGGCTTACGAAAGGTGGGTATATCAGAAAGGAATTACTAGGTTCTGCCTGCCTCTTTGAAAGGAGCATATAAAGTCAAATAGGTAGTCCTGCTTCCCTGGCAGTCTGTGAAGCAATTCAGTGGGAAAAAGATTAAGTTTTATGAAAGTGTGTTGCTCAGGTCATGTTCTCCTATCTTTGCTTGTGCAGAATAATACCTCTCTCCCTAGGAAGTCAATCATTTCCATGTTGCGAAACCAGTAATTGTAAAGGTGGCAAAATTGGTAGGTTACTGTACAGGCAAATATTATTTACATGATATTTTTAGTCTTAGGAGGACTAGGAGTGCTTTTAGTCTTAGGAGGATGGATATAGTTTCTTGGATAGTATTCTAGAATAGTATATAGTTAAATTATTTATTTTAAATATTGCATAAAACTCAGTACATAGATGTTTATTTACTACCAGCCAATATTCAAATACATAATATTAAATTCACCAGGCTATGGGTTTTCTCCTTTCTGAACATGACCAGTCCTATCTGTGGACTATGTTACTGTACCAAGGGAAAGTACTAACTGCATATGAAGATTTGAAAAAAGTATACATGTATGCACTGGCTTTTTCTGGTAGCAGATGGTGCTGAAAGAACATAATCTCAAAGGGGTCATTACAGGATAATATGGAGATCACGCAAACAAATTTATGTCTTAGGTAATATTCAGTAATATAGACTCATAGCTTAAATATTAACTAAAAATTTTCTGTGGTGCCCAATACTTATGCGTGCAAGCAGGCCTGTTGATGTCAAAAGTTTCCAGATTAATGCCCTTTGTTTGTTATTTTTATAACAGCTGTTTCCTTAAAATTCCTCAGAAGGTGAACTAGTGGTAGTGTTATTAAAACTGAACATAACGAAAAGAGAAACCTGAAGCACAATCACTCATTTTCTGCAGAGATATCCATAAGAGGTTATCTCTCAAATGCCAATAAAATAGCATAATAAACTTTGTCTTGGATTGTTTTATTGTTTTCAAGGCTTTGGTCTGTTCTTACCCAAGCTTAGCAGATACGCCTGGGTTCTAAGTATGCATTTCTGCTCAGACTGTGGTGAGTTTGGAGGCCCTGCCTGCTTTTTTGGAGGAGTAGCCCCTCCCGCGGCAAGGTCTGCTCAGGGGGTTTTCCTGTTAAAGAGCTCCCACAACTCGCGAATATATTTATATATAAATATAAAATAATCTCAGCATGCAAAATCTTTAAAGTAATCTGAACTGCCATGGGAAAATTTTTAGGGATTCTCCTTAGCAGAATGCTGCCGAGCTGAGCTGACCCGTTTCCCGGTTCCTCTCCCTGCAGGCTGCTAGCCTGTGATGGAGGGATCTCTGCAGCAATGTGGGACTGGGCCATGGAGTTGAAGTCTGCTTGGAAGTGGCGTGAGCCCTAAGTGTTATATGGTGAAAGGCAAAACTCCCATAAGGATGAAAAACCGTAATGCTGAATAAAGGGTGTCTGCAGTCACCCATTATGCAGCCATGTAATATGACTTACAAAATTGGAAAGATTGCTTCTCTTGTGTGAAACATTCATTTAAAACCCTTACATAGAAACAATTGGGCTTTGTTTTCATTTTTGATTACTTTCAGAGAAGAAAACAAAATTAATAATGACAGACTTTGTATGTGTATATATTCATTTGTGTGAAGAATGATCTATAAACATAAGCCATAATTTACTGTGGGTTGAGATATGTCACATTGTCTTCTACACCAGGACCATTCCTTTGTCCTCCAACAAATAGATGTTTCTCTTTAAAGGGTAAGAAATGAGAACCATGGCAGTAGGTCAGTTGGTAACATATACCTGCTCTCACTTGTTTAAATTATATTTCCTCTTTACGCTGTGGCTCAGCAGTATCTGGAGACTATTGTTCCCTAGGCTAATGCAATCTTTCCACACGAAAAGCTCTTGATCTGTTCCTTATCTACACTCCAGTTGCTGGCACCAGTGTTTCATCCGTTTGGTGCTAAAATGCACAGAAAGCAAATACATATCATCTCAGTGTTGAGGTATCCTTCTTCTAGAATCTTTAGCTCAGCTTATTTTCATTAAGCAAGGTTTTTCCTGTCAGCAATATACACGCCCTCATGTCCTTCACCCTAGAGAGAGAGTGAGAAATGAAGAAAGGGAAAGGGTCTACGAGACTTCAAAAGCAAAAATGTTTGGAGCCATGCTGCCTTTCAAACAAAGACAGTGAGATTTACCTTTTGTATGTGAGCACATACAGAATTATTACATCTTTATTATTGCACATTTTTACACAGATGCATATGCACACATTCCCTCATTCCACTTGTGACATGGCCATTATTAACAATGGTGTTATCTAAAATAAATAAAAAGAGACCTGATGTTGTTTAATGCTAAAATCTGTTTTCTGTGATTAATATCAATGCAAGTCCATGCTGCACATTAGCTAACAGAATTAGTTCAATTTATCATGTTCTTTTTTATTCTTGAGCTTTTATGGGGTATTTATGGATGTTCATTTAAAAATGCACATCTGCATAAAAGATTGATTTTTTTTTTTAGAGAAGCAAAGGCTTGTTTGCTCTTATTAGCTTGAACTGGTATGGCTGGGGGCTCAACATTTCTGAAAATCAGATTCACATCAGTCTACCAAAATTCATTACACTTTAACTTACAACATGACATTCTGAAACATGGAGTATCTCTTAGATATCACTCAGGTAAACTCAGAGATTATTTTATGAATATTAAAAGTAAAAATATTGTCAAAGGACACTTTCCATACAAAACCAGATTTGCAAATATTTAAATTCATTTTCCTTGTAAAACTGCACATATCTCTCCTCATCAGAGATCATTAAAAAAAATTAAAAATTACAGAAGTGATGAACTGCCACAACAGCTTAGCCATGCACAAACTGTTCAATTACCAGATTACCAACAGAACAGAGAACTGTAAATCATAATGTTGAAAAAACTCAGTTACTTGCCACAAGACATGTATTGTATCAGTCAGAACAAAAAGTATGTAAGAAGGTACCAAAAACAAAGCCTGTAATTAACTGATCATGAGCTAAAAAAAAATAATATTGTAATATTTAATTATAAGCTTTTATATGAATAATTTCATAAGAGAAAGTAGGATCTTATAGGAAGACAATCTTAATACAGTAATAGGCCTTGGGTTTCATACGCCTCTTCTAATTTCAGATTATTGTTAATTATAAATATGAATACTTCTAAGTACCTTCACATGTAATATTTAATTATCAATAATTTGTAATTTATCATCTCTGCATAGCCGCCCTGTATTGGGATTATAATTACTTGGTTTTAATTAAAATTAATACAAAATTTGGCATATGTAAAACTGCTAGCATTATATAGAGAGAATTATTTATATAAAAAGTAAAGTCTCTCATTACCCTGGGAGATAAAAAGGCCTTTAACAGTAGGAATGTTATCAGCCTCTAGTGACCAACTGTTTTCTCCTCAATAATTAAAGAAGCAAGTAAATGTACCCAAAATTTAGCCTTTTTAACCTCTGCAGTTATGCAGACTCTGTGCTGACTGTAGACAGCAGTGAAAGATACTGGCGTTATGCCAGGGACATTTTTCTCAGTCTTAAATAAATACCATAGAATTGTGATCAACATATTGTGTGAGGATCCTGCTGAGCTATATTTCTTTTCATAATGAGTGTTCTTAAGCATTTGAAATAGAAATAAAAATCATAAATTTTTTTTATAAGAGATTAAAACAACGTGAAGTACTCAGATATTTACCTTTGAAGGTTTGCTTTTGTAAACAACTGTGGTCAAACCCAACTTTCAACATAAAGTTATTCGTTCTTTCATGCTGCTTGAATCTTCATGGCGGGGGGTTTTAATCAGTGGTCTAGTAACTAAGGCGTGCAATTCCCAGAACTATTTCACTATCATTTTGGTTTACCAGACCTTTCCTTATACTAGGAGACAGTTGTTTGCAGCATCAGTCCCTGGGCAATGGGCACAGACTGAGTTTTAGGCTTATTCTCTGAAGAGTATTCAGGTTTATTTATGCCCAGGTGGGGTTTCCATTTACAATTGCTCTGGAGTCCAGTGGTGTGGTAGGCTGCAAGAAGGTTTGTGGGATTAAGACTATTATGGTGAGTATATGTCTTTATTTTCAAAATGTGTCCTGTCTGTATTATTTTTGAGAGGTTACTGAATATGCAGAACAACTCAGAATGAGACTAACTGACCAGCTGGCCTAAAAGATTTATCACCAGGAGGTTCATTAGCATCTCTATTTCAGTATTGCATCCAGTTCCCTACTATTGTTGCAGCTACAAAAAATACAGCCCGTTTGAGGCTTAATTCCTCAAATATAGCTCACCATGAGTGGTGTTAAATGACCTCAGCAAGCATGTAGTCCAGATTTTTAAAGAAATGTATAGGTCTCAAGATACTGAAAAGCTTCATGCTAATTAGCAGAGGTGGCAGTTAACTGAGTAAGTGCTTTGGAAAATTCTTTGAAGCATGTATCTATGTCACAAAGCACTTAAATACCTCCTCACTTATGTAAATAACTTATTACGCCCTTACGAGCTACTATAAAATCCTGTAAAGCAAAGGCAAAAGAAGCATTGAGTGCAGCATTTGAACAGCCTGTGAATCAGGGCAGCCTGGGCAAGTCCAAGGGTTATACAGCCGAGGTACGTGGTGGGAGAGATTAGAACCTGATAGCTGTACTCATATCTAACTACATCTCCCTGGTTTCATCAGCTCATGGCTCGCTGTTCTCCCTGAGGCAGACAGCTTGTCACCTCAATTTAGGAGATAGAAAGGTGTCAGCAAGATTTGGCTCAGGGAGACTTGCTCTTGCAGATTCAGTTCTTGCTTCGGGGACTTTGTGTTTAAATGCTCATTAGGAAGATTTTACATGTTACCTTTTTGTCCGCTTCAGATCTATTGCAAAATTACAATACTGTTTGTGGTATAGCTCACAGTTAATTATCACTTGTGGAGCTCTCCCTCCTCCCGCCCACCCTTTTTTCTACAGCTACTTAGACATGCCATTTTTCTTCATTGGCAGCAGCCATGCTAAGGTCCTAATTTACTAACATGTAAAATGTTTTGTCATTTCAGGTATCTTTCTGAGTTTCTTTTAGTCAACTGGGTGTTGCCAGAATTCTGTGAGAGTCAGTCGAACCCTCACTTCAGGATGTCATGTTTACTAGACGATAATAGCGGTGGTTGGTGGTTGAGAACAAAGGCTGCTGAAATCAGCAGAAAGAATCCAATCCCTCTGAGAAAATGAATATTCAGAAAGTGGTATCTTACCAAAGATACACCATTAATTTGTTAGAAGTGGAGTCAACATGCATTATCTGCTGTATGCGGGCCAAGACTGCTGTTTGACATTTACCTGAGGAATAAAGGGAAAAAGCTCTAGCTAGGATCTAGCTAGGAAAGCAAATCATTGAAAGTATTGTGCTAAGACTGGGAGGGTTCCTACCCATCTAAGCCATCTAAATGTTTTTGCCTAAATAAACACAAGTTAGAAATTAGCAGAAAAAACATTGAGTAGGAATTTCAATGGCACCAGGCTATGAGAAGAAATGTAACAATTTCTTCCACTTGCAAGTCAGCACCAGTACTTTTTCTTCTCTTTGAATGACACTGTGCTATGTTATCTGTAATAGACACTGTGCAGCGGTGGTAAAGGAAGACTCCCTTCCCAGGAAGGCTTTGATATAAATGTGGCAGTCCTGGTGTGAGTCTGGGATCTTCTCTGCTGATCAACCTGGTGGCAGCAGCACCAGCCACGTGGCGCAGTCGAGGCTGGCCCCGTGGAGGAAGCACACCTTCCTCCTCCTCCTCCAGCTCTCACTTGCACACTGCCTGTGCAGGAGATGGTCCTTCCGCCACCTCCAAGACGTGCTTGGATACGGTGATAACCCTTGATGCATGAATGCACCTCTCCAAATCCCTGCGGGTGCTCGTGGGGCAATGGCATGTCACCCCTCTGTATGCCACGCGCCTCTGTGCTTTCCCTCAGAAAGGTGGACGCAGGTGACTTGGGATGCTTTTCCCCACCCCTGAGTCACAGCAGATACTCTAAGTCCCACGTGGGCAAAAGTCTGGCCTTTTGCTTTTGATTTGGATGAGGTAGCAGCTTGGTTTGCCCTGGTACTGCACAAGGACCTGCACAAGAGCTATTTTCTTGGGGGAAAACGTCATCGTGAGTGAGACGGAAGAATCACTCAGGATGAATTCTGCTTGCAGGCAACATGTTGGTTCCATCTGGGCTAAGTGAACAAAATACAGCAGGTGGAAAAGGAAGCCCAGAGCAATGGAGTGACTTGCTTCAAAGGCTGAAATTCAGTTCCTATTTAAATGTAGATCTATTTGTCTTAAGCTGAAGGTAAGTGACTGTTGGACCATCCAATAAAAAGGTCGTGTACTCTCCATCACCTGAAGGTTCAAAATCAGGATGTAAGGTCTTTCTAAAAGACATTCTAGCTAAATTACACAACCAATCATAGAATCCATGATCAGATTCAGAAGATTATCACAAAACCTCTGTGTGGGGCCCTCAAAAACTACAAGTCTGTTATTTATTCAGTGTCACAGAGGAGAAATTGTGGAGGAGAGAATGAACTTTGCATTGAATACCAAGGCTGGCTGACATCCTCAAGTGCTCACCTTCAGGTCCTGATGGGATCACCTGTGCTTTATGTAAATGCGCTCTGAAATAAATGGCTAAAACCACTCTCAGAGGGCGAGTTCTATAAATTAAGCATAATCATATGGGCAATGTACACAAGCACTTTGTCATAGTAAGGCATCTTGCCTATCCTAAACGTACCTGTTTATGACAATATGCTCTGATTTAATTTACTAAAACATGGCATTTATCAAAGTTGCAGAAACAGGTGTTTGTCTTTCCAGGTGAAAGAAATGTGTTAACAGGTTTTGAATGATATACAGTGTATATAGCACATTCTGTAGACCTCAGGGATATACAGGAGCAGCAGCATTGTTTATTGGCACAAAAGCTGATGTTCCGCTGTCAGGTTTGTGCACTTTTGCAAATTTCTTCTAAACCTTGAAGATTCAACTCCTTGAATATTATTTTGTTTTGCAAGTATTTTGTTGGAATTTTGAGGACTCTCCGAAGAACGAAACACTATTCAATGTAAAAAGAGGGGTATGAACCATACCTTTCTTTCTTCCAAAATAAACATCTTGAAGTTTGGATCCCTAGCCAAGATCTACATAGCCATGATCTACCCCCGACTTTGCTAGAACTGTAGGATTTACACCAAGTAAAGGTTTGGAGCAGAATCTCTTTATCACAGAATCACAGAACCACAGAATGGTCAGGGTTGGAAGGGACCTCTGGAGATCATCTGGTCCAACCCCACTGCCACAGCAGGGTCACCTACAGCAAGTTGCACAGGACGGCATCCAGGCGGGTTTTGAATGTCTCCAGTGTGGGAGACTCCACCACCTCTCTGGGCAGCCTGTGCCAGTGCTCTGCCACCCTCAAAGGAAAGAAGTTCCTCCTCATGTTGAGATGGAATTTCCTGTGTTGCAGTTTGCTCCTGTTGCCCCTTGTCCTGTCGCTGGGCAACACTGAAAGGAGTCTGGCCCCATCCTCTTGAAACCCACCCTTTAGATATTTATAAGTGTTGATGAGATCCTCTCTCAGTCTTCTCTTCTCCAGGCTAAACAGACCCACATTTCACAGCCTTTCCTCATAAGAGAGGTGCTCCATTTCCTTGATCATTTTTGTAGCCCTTTACTGGACCCTCTCCAGCAGTTCCCTGTCCCTCCTGAACCTGGGAGCCCAGAACTGGACACAGTACTCCAGATGTGGCCTCACCAGGGCAGAGTAGAGGGGGAGGATGACCTCCCTCGACCTGCTGGCCACACTCTTCTTGATGCACCCCAGGATGCCATTGGCCTTCTTGGCCACCAGGGCACATTGCTGGCTCATGGTCAACTTGTCCATCAGGACTCCCAGGTCCCTCTCTGCAGAGCTGCTTTCCAGCAGGTCAGGCCCTAACCTGTACCGATGCATGGGGTTATTCCTCCCTAGGTGCAGAACCCTACACTTGCCCTTGTTGGACTTCATTAGGGTCCCCTCTGCCCAGCTCTCCAGCCTGTCCAGGTCTCACTGAATGGTGGCACAGCCTTCTGGTGTGTCAGCGACTCCTCCCAGTTTTGTGTCACCAGCAAACTTGCTGATGGTACACTGTCCTCATCCAACCTCATCCAGGTTGTTGATGAGTATGTTGAAAAAGACTGCACCCAGTACTGACCCCTGGGTAGCACCACTTGTTATAGGCCTCCAACTGTATTCTGTGCCACTGCTCACAACCCTCTGAGCTCTGCCATTCTGTCTCACTGTCCACTCATGTAACCCACAATTCCTAAGCTTGCCTATAAGGATACTATCTATCTGCTCTTTTACCATCCAGATTATTTCCCTTTTAGTATAATCAAACACCTTGATTCTATTGACTTAATTTGTCTTTCTATATAATTAAAACATTTTGTCCCCCAGAATTATCATTACTTCACTTTTCCACGAAGTTCTGTTTGACCTTGATATTTACACTTTTTTTCTGCTGATTTTACTGTCAGTTTAATTGCTGTTGAAAACAAATTGTAGCATATATACAGGTTGAACAGGTCTAATCTCTATTAAAGTCTCATTTTTACTGGAGCATTTAAAAATCCAGGCTACCTATCACAGAGATGGGTTTACAATGATTTCATGTTTACTAGTTCTTCCATCGTTTCATATATTAACATTTATTTCATCAATTCATGTGATGCGGTCCCACATGAATTAGTTTAACTGAGCTAATATATAATTAGTGTTTCTCTCCACCCCCATGTTTGCTACCTTAACCAGCTGGGAATTCTGCTTGTACTTTATGTTCTAGGGAAATCAGAGATTATCAGGGTTTCAACTGTTTCCTTACTTTATGTATTCTTCTTCAGAAATGTGATTAATTTGTAAATCAGAATTTCAGATCCCTTTTGTTTCTTAAATCCTGTAAGAGACATGAACAAGGGTATTTTTAGTGTCTTTTAAGCTCAGTCATTTACTCTTATATATTCCCACTTCTGTGGCCTCCTCTAAAATTGCTGCTTTGATGCAAGTGGCTCCATACCTTTCTAGGTTGGATAGTTATCATAGCTTTGCAGAACATGACCTCTAAGGTCATCTGGTCCAATCCCATGCTTGAAGAAGATCTTTGCAGTTGACCAGGTTGCCTGGAGCCATATCCATGAGAGTTTTAGATGTCTTCAAGGACAGAGACCACCCCTCTGGACAGCCTGCTCCAGGGTTCAACTTTGTTCATTGGGAGATATTTTTTTCCTTCCTGTGACTTGTGTCCATTGCTTTGCACCCTTTCACTGTGCCTCTCCAAGGAAAGTTTGGGTCTGTCTTCCCTATGGTCACCCATGAGGTAGAGAGCAATAAGGTTCCCCCTCAGTGCCCTCTTCAGTGACAGCCCTCCATATCTTGCAAAAAATGCTGTTCATGTGTTACAATATTGCGTAGCACATATTTAATGAATCCTCACAATACATTGAATTTTGGCAGCCTGGTGGAGACAATACAGGAAAATGCCATGGAAGATCAGACGATTTTCACTTTTCACCTTTCTTTTCTAAGTGCAGGTGACAGGCAGTATATGTACGGTATATAGCAGTGAGAATCTCCCTAACTACACCTAATGGACACTGTCTGTTGGGGGATTCATTTTTTGTATGCTGACCTTTAATCCAAGGATTTTGGCAAATATAAAATGTGAAAATTGCAACAGGTATTTTTTTTAGAATATCTTACAATTCTGTATGACAAATTATTAATGTATTAGTATTTGCTTTCTAGTCTGGTAACTGTAGCACCTGTGAAAGCTTTAATAAAAACGAAATATCTAAAAAGCCAACACATTAGGATTCGTGGTCACTTGTGGGTATATTCTGTGTATTTCATGGAATATTCTTTCGCTTTCAAATATTTTTAAATTTTATTCCTTCATATGATTGTAAGTATAATGAATTACTTAGAAGTTGTGATGGCGTTTTGTCTTCTCACACTCTTGTTTGAGCAGTGTTACTTGTATAGTGGTGGATTCTTAGGACTCTAACACAACTGCTTTGGGGAAAAAAGACCCCACAAGACCTAATAATTTGTATTCTGTTAGCTTTTTTTCTCCAGGACTGTGATTCAAGAGTGCTATGTCAGTATCTCCATAACCCCATGAATTCACCTGAGCCAAATTTGTGTTCAAAGGAGGACTGTAAAGGAAGTCCTGCTTACCTGGTCATTTTGTGGCAATAGATATAGAAGATTACTTCCTGTCAATTTATCTGCCGTTAAGAGCATTCTCCTCTTAATTAACTTATGCTACAAGCTGCCCACCCTACCTCATACCAGTAGTTCCCATCAGAGAAAAAATATGATTAGCACATGATCTTCTACATGAAAAAATGTGTGTGTCCTAGATGTGGTTTCCTGTTTTCCTAGACCAAAATGCTTGTCTTAGTCCCCTGTCTTTTACTATATTCCTGGTATGGCATCTTCATTTATTCCTGCTTCCTCTCATATCTTTGTCATGCATTTTTTTTCTACTGCCTGGAATTTTCTCACACTGTCTCTTTCTTTCTTTCTTTATATATGTGTGTGTGTATATATATACACACACATATATATATCTGTATGGGGGTGTGTGAGTGAAAGAGCCCTACAGGAATAAAGCAAACACCCTAAAACTTACCCTGATGACCTAGGCAATGACTGTATGCCAGCGGAAAACAAAGCCATTTCAGAAGCAAAACAAAGGTGTAAGGTCAAATACTTCACTACCTGGCCCGAGCACCCTCCTAAGGCACTTTGCTTTTGTTCGCTTTGACAAAAGGCTGTACTGGCCATTTTTGTTAGTACACCGGCAGCCTGAAACACTAATGACTATGTAAAGGACATCTATGAATCCTCAGACCAATCCCTTAGACCTAGAGGGGCTGGGATTTGCTGATGCTAATCCCCCCAGGATTTCAGGTTTTAATTATCATCAGGAAATCTTTTCCAGGGTGCCATGAGTTAAGTAGATACAAGTTCTCTGATAAACACAGTGGTTGATGAGTATTATAATAAAATTCCCAGTACTGGTAACAAGCATAACTACATATATAGCCTGCTTTTGGTGGCTGATGTTAAATCCTAGTTTCCCACAAGACTCAGCTCAGAGGCGCTTCAGTCCTGTTTTGTTGTGTGTAAAATGCAATATACTTTTCTAAGTGCAGGATACCTTCCTGAGGCAGAACGCTTTGTTTCAGTACCTACATGTTTTTGGTTTGCTGAGGCTCTCAAGATGTATTGTTAATTCATAGCTGGGGTTTTGTCTGCCAAGCAGTTTACAAGGGGAAGAAAGCAAATGGTGGCAGTATGACCTAACTGTGTGTGCAAAGGGGATTTTCACGGAAGGTAAATTCACTGCAAACATGAAATTTTGCCTGGTGACCCTGTGTCCTTACTCTACGGACCAAAACACTTGGTTATACGCAGGTGAATTATAACCTGCTCTGTAGGAATCTGTGGTGCTATTTTATAATTTTTCAAATGAGCTTGGTACCACAACATGCCAGTTTATTTTCAACTTTTTGAAAGATTTTAGCTTTTAGCTAAACTGTCCTTGTACTGCCCCTGTGTTCACAGCAGCTTGTTTCCCCCTGGGCTGAAAGAGTGAGAACTGGCTGTAAGGACTGATCTTACTCCCTCTGTCTTTTACTTCCTCTACCTCAAGCATCTGAACTGCTATCAGCAATTAAAGGGAATTTGCGATTCCCTGGATAATATAAACATTTGTAGTTAGTAATTACAGAGGCTTTTCACTCTCCTGGCCCTGAAGAAAATGAGCCGCTGAGAACAAATAAATACTGTTTCTATGTTTTGTGGTATTCTTCCAATTGCCAATTCCCTCATTAGCTCTTTTCTAATACTTCCACCAATGATGACCTACAAAAAGGCAATAGTGTTAGGTGTCTATGAGTTCAGTGAGCTCTCTCTGGCTTAAAAAATCCTTTTCTCTTAATAAACAAAATGGGCATAATTCTCAGACCTGGGGAAGTGCAAGTTCCAAGAGAGACAGAGGGAGAAAGATTCGCTATTCCTGCCTTGGAGTCCTTCAAGGGTTAGGTGAGTATCATTTTAAGCCCTTGTACATCTTAGAGTGTCTTGCTCTAGACAGATTACCAGTCAGTGAAAGCAGCTTCGGTGTCTGAAGTAGTAGCTGAGCAGGACAAAGACGTTGCATCAAAGCCAGAGATAGGACCCATCGTTCTTGGCACTGTGTCGAAGCACTGAGTCCTAATTTATTCAACAATTAATCCCTACCTCCTAGCAGAAGACAAACCGCTGCAGCTGAGCATGACCACTAGTTACTAGGGGTCACGGTTGAGATCTGAGTTGTCGGTATAATGCACTGCCTTGAACTGTGGTGGATGCCTCATCTGTTTACCCGCAATAGTTGTGTCGCAGAACGGACAAGCTTTGGGGTGCTCAGGGCAGACCAGGTTATCCCCGGCACTCATTTGACATCTGGATACTCACATCCATGCTGTTAGAACTAACAAATTTGTCTGAAGTCCCCCTTGTAGGGCTACCACTAGTTTGTCAGCAGGCTTTGGAAAGGGGATTCCCAAAGGTCCTCACGGTCCCATGTGCCACTCTCTCGGTTTGGGACTCTAGAGACAAATCCACACTTAACACTGACTCGGGTGGGCCCTTTCCATAGAGGTAAATATGCTGTAGAGGGCAGAGTGGAAACCTTTTAGCAGCTGATGAAAGACAGAGCTTATTGCAGCAATTGCCTTAAAATATTCCCAGAGGGGGACATTTTCAGAGCTGCAATGTGCACCTGGTAGGATTTGAAGCTAAAAGTGGGGAAGCCTCTCTTGCATTAGTTGGCAAGGACTGTGTGATCACAAGGTTTTCCAGTGTTCGGGAGTGAAAGACAAGAATGATCCAGAACAAAGGACCTATGAAAAATCACCAAACTCTCAAAAAAGGTACAACTGCTATTACTTTTGAGTGTGTGCAACCTGTTGCATTCTTGAGAGTTTGCAAAGAGCTTAAAACAGTCATTCTTTAATGCATATTCTTCTGAACATCTCAAAATGTGTTATCTCAAAAGCAAATCGATGCTTTTTTTGCAGTTTAGATTTATTAAGTGGTTTATTGGAATTGTATATACACTTGTTTGTGTGGTTTAGCTTTCAGACTGGTTGCTGTGGTTGAGGTTTTGAAATAGACGACTCTGACTCATACCAGAGAAATAACGGTCTTGTAATATATTTTTACTATATAGTTTCTGCTTCAAAATGAAGCCAAGTCAGCAGATATTTATTTCAGCAAAAAAAGAAAAAATAGCAAATGACGAACAGGTGTGTGTTATTTAAGGACTTCACTGTGGAAAAATGGATCAGAGTCTTGGTAAACTGCAGCCACATTTGGGGAGTTTCAATCATCTCCAGTGCCACAAAGCTATTTTTTTTGTTCAGTTATGACTACGCTTTTGTTAAAGAGACGTTCATATTGGGAACATTTCTAATTCCTTATTTTGATTATGACCCCACTTAATTTTAGGACATTTACTTTCAATGGTTCTCACTTTCTAGCTTCATTCGTATGAAAAGAGGTCACATCATCTGTGAGTACATCCATCCGCAGGTTCTGTTCTACCTAGAACTTGATTTTATCTTTGCTACTTGATCTTAATAAACTGATTTTACTACTCTTCTGGCTCAATATAATTCATTTTGATATCCCAAAGTTGACCATCTATTGTCCAGATAGGTCAAGCTTCTCTAGGCCTGTTATGCAAACTTCAGTTTTAACACTCAGTCCCGTTAGTTCATAGCTTGCACTGTAGCACATGCTGTATCAATGGTATATTTTCAGATGTTGCCCAAATATCGCACTGCAACATTGGCAGCTATTTACTCATTAAATCCATAGAAAAGGAGAGGGAGAATCTTGTGATTAAGAGAGACAAAATCTTCAAAGAGTGACTACTCACATTAGCTAACTCTTAAATCATAGTAAAGATTTAATCGAGTTATCTAGTAGGGCCTCATATTGTACCCAATTTGAGGCACTTTTCAAGAAAGAGGCAAAGTATTTGAAAGAGTCCAAAAAAAAGCAATGAGTTCAAACTGTACAAGATATTGTTGTGGGGGAGGAGTGAATGATATGGGGATGTTTAGCCTATTAAAAAGAAGACTATGGAGTGATATGGTAACAATCTTCCATATGTAAAGGCTCCTGCAAAGAAGAAGGGGGTTTTCTGTGCTCTGTCTCCATGGTGGCTGAAACAAGATGAATCCCAAGCAAGGGAGGTTCAGATGGAATGTTAGAAAGCATTTGCCAAGGCCCTTGAAATACTAGAATGGATTGTCCAGGGAAGGATGTGAATCTTCATCACTAGAAGACTTTAAGAGCAGGCTGGACAAACTGGTCAGGTATGATATATAATTGATTCTGGCTGGGGTCATGGGCACTTTCTAAATGTCTGAGATATCCTTCAACCCCATGATAAGATGTATCTATCATAAGTGATGCTGTTGCATTCCTTTCTTTGGGACTGCATACGTGCAGGCAAAATTGACCTTATGAGCCAAAAGAACAAGGACAACAAAAGAATATTTGTGGCTTCAGTGTCTACTCTCGTTTATATGTTTTTTTTCAGGTCACAGCAGATACTGAAAGTATCAATTTATTCCAATTAACATTTAAAACTAGAACTTACTTTATAGGTGTTAAATGCCCAATAATTAACCTTAGTGGCTTTGGTGAAAATAAAACAAGAACATTTCTAACGAAAAATTAATATTAATAGAATATTAGCTACAGAATCTAAGTCGAATCACAAGCACTGTTTGGCCTGCTAATTAATTTGACCGCCTTACAGTAGGATCATTATTTTTCCAAGGATCTTCCATCTATGCTGATTCTTATGATAAATCCTGACAATTGTAATTATAGGATAATTTACATTTCACTTAAGAAAATCATTTAAGTGGGATCAATATAAGTATAGGCAATTCAGAAGTTCAAGTAATGACTTAAGGTGCCAGTACGTTAAATAAGCATCTGTCTTGATTTGGACAGTATGTCGATTAGACCTTAGCCCAAGTAATACTTAGTAAAAGTTACAGCACTGGTTTTAATGCTGCTGTCAGATATGCTAAGTAAAGGGACTAAGTTCACCTCTCTTTTAAGCTTTCGTAAACCTGAATGACTCAAGAGTGGGGAGACCATAAGTCGTACACTCCCTGGACCAAATATAAAAGCACTATCCTCAGCCATGAGTGAGGGAAGGAGTGGCAGTGGAAATGCAGTCTGTCATCGTAAGGTGATTTATTTCTCGGTGGAGCAGGAGACCTTCCTGGCCCACAAAACTGCCGTTTAATTTACACCTCATTGAGCCAGCAAGGATCAAGCCAGCCAAAAATCACTAAAATATGTTTGCATAAGAAGAAAGAACTAAAAAGTGCTTCCAATGCTTGAGTGAAAGCCTAAAACTACCAGTAATAAACACTGTTTGTCTATTGCCATGGCAATACAAAGACATTCCCACCTCTGTGCTGTCATATTCCATTATGTATGTCACAAACATACTTGTATTTTGCGGCAAAACAGAAAGAGGAAAGGGAGTGAAACAAAAAGCACTACTACTAGCTTTGGTGCTAAAGTGATGTGCAGAAAATATGCGTTGGATCTTAATTTTGGCTTAACTTTGTCAATAGACTCCAAAGCCATTCTTTATACACAAAAAAATTTCAATAGATGGAAAAACAGAAATGCTAGTGAGGAACGAGACATCTTGCTCACTCCACCCAAAAAAAAAGAAACTAAGAAAATACTCAGCTTCCTCTTGGCTCCTGTGGCCTATTTGAAGTGCTGGTTACCTTGGAAATTCTCAAAAGCACAGATGCTAGAGGTGGAAAAGACTTATGAGGTCACCTAAGGCATTACCTCGCCAGCACAAAAAAGTTTTGTGTTTTTAAGATTTTTTTCAAGGGAAAGTCATGTTCACTGTCAGCTTTCTTCCTCAGGTTAGACCTATAGTTAATCTCTGGAAAGGTGTTTATTTCCTTGAAGTTGCAATAGGGGACACTATCTCTCCAAAGCTAAGGTTTAGTCTAGATACTTATTATAAAGGTGATTTTCTACTTTCAGTAACTATACTTGAACCAAACTTCATCTTTAGAAGCAGAAGATTTTTCTCTTTTATAGAGAGACTATATATAAAGAAACTTTTATAACTTACTATCACTTTAGCTTTTACAGATGACAGTTGAATTCACTGGTGTAAATTAGTGCAAATTCGTTAAACCCAATGGATCTATTAGCACCCATTGAAGATCTGGTCCTGCATATAGGAAGGTGTACACTTTTATCCATCTGCAGCACTCGGATATGCTGGAAACTGCCTGTTTGCTAAAAACGTTCAATCACTGGGGTTTTTTTTTGGTTTTTTTTTGTTTTGTTTTGTTTTGTTTTGTTTTTTTTTGGTGTTTTTTTTTTTTTTTCTTTTGGTGGGCTTCCAGTGGCTTTCAAGTTGCTAGCCTAGGAGAAAATGTATTAGGTGATAACCAAGGAGGTGATGTTTCTTCTCCCGTTCTCATCCTTAGAGAATATCTCCTTCCCAAATGTTTTTATTTCCTGCGTGTAAAATGCAGATAATGGTAATCCTTTGTAAAAAGCTTTGAAATCTGTATTTGAAACCTGCTGTTCATAGCAATAGCCTGCAGGCTATTACTACATTCAAATGGACTGCCACCCTGATTTGGCAGAGGGAGGTGGCATTAATCCTGAAGTCTCTTGGACTGTAGGACAAGGTTTCAGGCTTGGCTCCTGTACTCACTAATCTTTCAGGCATGTGCAAAGCTTGTCTCTTTTTTCCTTTGAGGAGTCATGGTCTGAGATACCAAGCAGTGAGAGAGCCAGTCTGATTCTCAGTTTGGTGGTGCTAATAATAAACATTGTGATTGTTTTAAAAATAATTGTATTGAGCTTTAAGAGGGCTGCCAGAATCTGGGCTGGGCACTGCCAGAATCTGGGCTGGGCACTGCCAGAATTTGCTTTTTCAATGAAAGTATTCAGTGAATGACATTACAGAAAGGTTACGTTTCCTCCCTACCAACAGCCTAAATATAAACTGATTATACATTAAAGACAAAATAATGTAGGTCTCATTTATCATCAACGAAATCATACAATTACATTGTGCACTTGAAATAAATTTGCCCACTTTTACTCTAATTGCCAAGAATATTCTGGCTCTTGTCTCTAAAAATCATTGGTTTTTTCATCTCTCTCTAATGTTTCTGAGGGAGGAATGCAGGGGGTCCTTAAGGCTGAGAAAGATATTGATGTTATTCCATAAGCCTTTCTGAATAAACAGCAGCAATTCTTTGCTCCATCAGTGGTTACAATTTTATCTGATTATCTTTTTTTCAGTGGGAAAATGATTTCATCTGTCTCTAAGTTGAACACATCTGAGATTCCAGAGTCTTTATGGTCCATTTGGATATCAGAAAAGCTGGAGAAAGGATTAAACATTCGTTTGGGTGCCCCTTTACCTTTGCCTCTGTTGCTCCCTGAGGACCTCCTACCGTACTGGCTGCCTGTGAATTGCCGTTTCAGAGGGTATTGTGGATTGGAACAGAACCACGTAGCCTTCCACAGGCTTTCTCTTTTTGGTGGTGGGATATTAGGGAGAGATTGCTATAGAGATTGCTATTTGAGTCTTTTCTGCTTTTGATATTCCTTCCCTGCAAAGCAGAACTGTGCAGCAGTGCTGCAGAAGGAGGAAGGATGGTGCCCAGTAGGCCTAAGGTGCGTTCAGAGTATACATTAGAGCCTGAAATAGATTCTTCTCCCCTCCCCCAACCCCTCCATCTGTGTTTTAATTGTGTTCCTTAAATGACCAGAGAATTGATTACAGATGGAGAGGGCTCTCCCACCTATAGTGGTAAGGCACACTCAAGGGAGATGGTGCTGCCTCTTAGCTTTCCTACGTTCTCCCTGGGAGCCAGTGGTCCAGGAAACCCAATGTAATGGCAGAAAGGTGGTGGAATGGCCTGAAGTTCTAGGGAGCAGGGCTTGATTCTTATCCTCCAGTTTTGGAAAAGGCCTAAAAAACATCCTCTGACCAAGCCATG
This sequence comes from Pluvialis apricaria, assembly GCA_017639485.1. Lineage (NCBI taxonomy): Eukaryota > Metazoa > Chordata > Aves > Charadriiformes > Charadriidae > Pluvialis > Pluvialis apricaria. The sequence goes on along the minus strand of CM030010.1, from coordinate 24,725,438 downwards.
CTGTAAGAAGAACTGTAAGCTAGCAAAAAGTACTTTGTGTCTGAGGTCTACACTCGTGCTTTGTGAGAATTCAACATTTTTGATTATGTACTATAATTATTGGGCTATTTTTTTTTTTTCCATTTGTTCTTATTTCTGTGAGTGCTATTTGCTTTGTTGGTTTGTTGTTTGTTTGTTTTTGTTTTCTCCTTTTCTTATTTCTGCCTCTGGCCTGCAGGTTTAGGAAAAGTAGCAGTGCTGCCTATTGAATTTCATACCACAGCACTTTTCACTAGTGATTTATCTCAGACCAGTTTTTCAATATGTGGTCCATATAGGATGTAACAAAATTATATTTAAAATGTTTGTGTTTAGATAAAACCCACAAATCCACAAGCACACACATATACAAAATGGAGCAGAAGTGTAAAATAATTGTCTCCCAAACTTTCCAGGTAAAGAAACAGGCTATGTGTTAACTTATGCAGAACCTACCTTGAAGCATAGGCTTTCTTTACTGGCAGGGAGAAGGAAGAAGTAATGTTGCTTACTTTTAACGCAAAAGCACTTTTTCCTTGAAGATCCATTTTTGGATTTAAGCATATGGAATCTGAACCTCTTTCATATTTCTATACAAAACTGTCAGGCGAAAGTTGTCAGAACAAAACAACAGATTTTGGGACTGAGAAATTTTCCTTCTGCCTCCTCATGCTGTATTTATTTTCTACAAAATTGCATGAAAAGAAAAATACTTACATGCACACAGTTTTAATTTGCATAATAGTGTACCCACTGGTAGTGCAGACTTTCAGCTGTAATGTAATCCTGACCTTTTCTCTGAAACCTATGAAAGTTTGTAAAGTTTTGAAAGGTAAAATCTATGTAAGGGCACTGTACATTTAAAGTAAAGAACAAAAGAAAAGCATAGCTTTTCACCTAGCCAAAATTAATTTGTCATTCTTATCTCATGCACCCTTTTGTTAAAGCAACCAGCCAGTTATTGAGTCAGAAATCCTTGCTGTTCTAAATTGTGCCCCACGGAGACCTTATTCCGTTAGCTTAAACTCTCAGTGGAGAGCCAGCAGTATTTACTGTAAGGTCTGAACAGCAGGATAATCATTTACACTGTTTGGAAGATTCTGATGTAACCCTTTTACATCTTGTGATAGAAATAACCATGCTTAAGCAATATGTCAACACAGAAACAAAAGATCACTCTTTCTGCGAACCTAACAATTTTGTAATGGAGTAAGTTACATAGGACTTGTTACAAGGAAGTTGAAAAAATGTGTTAACTGCCATTGATTTTATGGGGCTTCACCCCAGACTTAGTGTTTCAAATATGAACTAAGTTTCTGTACACGCATGTATTTGTACACATATATGCAAAACATTAAAAAGTGTTTCTTACCTTGTTAGACTTATAGAATTTATAAAGCTTTTCAAAAGCCGAATGAAACATGGAAAAATATTTGCAGAACTGAGGAAATCGCTCCCAATTCTCACACATGATACCTGATGTAACATGACAGTAGACAGCAAAGATGTTCTTTCATATTAAGTAAAATATCACTTATGTCAATTAAATAATTGACCAGGTGCCTCTAACAAACAGGTATACATCAGCGGAAATGTCATGTCAAGAGCATTCTGTTTGCATTAGTAAAAGCTTAGAAACAACTGAAGTAACAGAAAAAAATGTAATGATATTAAAACGAACTTACTACATCTCTAAAAAACACCTTTAAATGTTCAGATTCATTTTTGCTTTATCCAGGAGAAGAATGGAAGAGCACGCACTAATATTTGTAAAGAGCTAAACTGCTAGTCCTAAAATAAAGTGTATTCAGATGTAAGATTTTGCCTTAATCAACTACAAGGAGAGGATACAACTGGGACTTTCAGATCACAGCTCAGCTTCTCTTCTAAAAATCAGTTCCTCTTTTATTCTCTCAATGCTTAAGGCAGCCATTTTTGAAAGAAAGATTTGTATTAGGAGAATGGCTAATTTCTAAATGTTATTTTGAAAGTTGTAGGCAAACACTTCATGTAATTTTTTTAACAATACTTTAAGGAATTGTTCCTTTGGTTTCTGCTAGTCCTTTTGAGTCAGATTCCTATTTCCTTTCCTAAATAATTCACATTAGTTTTCCAGAAATACGAATGTTCAACAGAGGAAAAATAAACTGACTTAAATTTTTCTCTAAACAAGGTCATAATTTTAAAAATAATTGCCAAAAAGTGAATTGATTTGAACACAAGGCTATCCCAAGCCTGTTTAGAAATGTGGATTTCAAATTATTGGTCTTGACATCTGCAGCCATTTTAGCTTATTGATCCTCTATCAACTGGTATGCTTTGGCTGCCACTCCAAGTATTAAGAGCGACTCTGAGTTGGAAGCAAGCTAGAAAACGACACTTCAAGAATAGCCTTAACTTTTCTCCATATTCTTTCTCTTAAAAAAAAAAAAAAAGTATTGTTGTTTTTGGGAAGAATCCTGTCATCCTTACTCTGGAGAGAAAGGCCTGGATAGAGTATTGCACAGTCAAGTACTTTATGGTTGGCTACTGAGTTATCGAGTTATGGCAAAGGGTGATTTATGTTCCTTCTTACTGCAGCAGCACAGTTCTGTTACACATCATTCTGTCTTTAGCTTAACATCTGATGACAACTGGCAATAAGACAATTAGGAAGATGATACTGCTGACTTGAATTATAAATACTCTATTACATGCAAAAAACCTTATGTTCACTGTTGAACTGTACTGTTGTTGCATTGTGCACTCAAAGCCAGGAAATGTCAAAGCTAAAAGTGGCCTTTACTCTGCCCCCTGGTGTATATGCATTACAATACAGTCTTTAATTACATGATTTCAACAATTTCTCATATAATAGAGTGCAAAAACATCCCATAGTTTCGAATTCTAGCTACAAACGCAAAGCTTACCGTAGTATTCTTTTTTTAATCTTCTTCTGTACAAATTAAATGGTCATGACATTTCAGAGCATGCTCCCTAAATATTGTGTTAAAAAAACTTCAGTAGAAAAGAAAAAGTATGATTAAAATACATATTCATAGCAAATAATACATATATATGTGAAAAACTATCTTGTCAGACTAAAGGTTCCTTTTGTAATTTATATTTTAGACAGCTTTTATTTAATTTTTGACTAACATTCTTAGGAATGGGACAAAATCTTGTTTTCTTGAAATGACTCTGTATAAAAATGTTGTAACAAAAGCTGGATTTTTTGAGCATTATTACTGCTATGTTATTACTGTAATTACTGCATCTCCTAATCTCTAAGTTATTTACATTTTAGTATTTGGGACATGCATTAAAAAAGGGGAGGGCTACTCTCCTTTTGTGCGGTGGAGAATTAAAGCACAAAAAGATAGGTCCCTAAATGGTTTTAGTACTCACGCAGCCTTTTGGACTGCTGTCACTGACATAGCTGGAGCTCAAGATAACGTATACAGGTTGACTTTAAAAACTAGACAAGGTGGATGCTGCTAGTGGAGAAAGCAGCCCGGACCGTGCAAGTTATCAGAGAAGAATCCTCTCTCAGGTGCTAGTCCATACTGAAGTCTGTGCCACTGGGCCCATGCTAAGTGGTCCGTGCTTTCTTCTCTGATAACTTGCACAGTCCAGGCTGCTTTCTCCACTAGCATTGTCCACCTTGTCTAGTGGCATGACCACTCAGCATGGATAAATCCGTTTTACCTTACTGCAGCAGTCCAAAGCTCAGCGAAATCCTAAACTCTAAGCTCCATTTGCAGTCAGTTAGTACCACTACAGGCGTCAGGAGCACAGGGTCGGTTAGTACCACTAGCACCTCTCTTAGAAATTGCTGTTAGAGTGAAGTAAATCTCTCTCTGGAGATGCACATCTTTTTCTTTGCACTGTTGGGAGGAAACCTTGTTATCTGATGTAGATTGGATACTGTGCATCATCTGAAGCTAAACAAGGTCAGCCTGGTTCAAAGAGTCTTGCCCAAAGAAGTTTTATTGTGACCCTATGGCTGATCAGGATGCAAGACCAGGACTGTCTAGTCCAGACTGATACCCTTAGCAATGGGACATTCTTCTTGCATGTAATGTAAAATTGAAACACTGAGCATTAAAAGCTAAAGAAACAGCCTCATCCCCTGTGGCTTGCTAAAAGTCCCATGAACTGTAATCAGTTCAATTCTTATGCCCTTTTCAACTAAATAGAATCATAGAATAGTTTGGGTTGAAAGGGACCTTTAAAGGTCATCTAGTCCAACTCCCCTGCCATGACCAGGGACATCTTCAACTAGATTAGGTTGCTCAGAGCCCCATCCAACCTGACCTTGGATGTTCCCAGGGAACCTCTCTCTACCACCTCTCTGGGCAACTTGTTCCACTGTTTCACCACCCACAGCGCAAAAAATGTCTTCCTTATATCTTGCCTAAATCTTTCCTCTTTTAGTTCAAAGCCATTACCCCTTGTCCTATCACTACAGGCCCTGCTAAAAACTTTGTCCCCGTTTTTCTTATAAGCCCCCTTTAAATACTGAAAGGCCACAATCAGGTGTTTCCAGAGCCTTCTCTTGCTGAACAACCCCAACTCTCTCAGCCTGTCCTCACAGGAGAGGTGCTCCAGCCCTCTGATCCTTTTTGTGGCCCTCTTCTGGACCCTCTCCAACAGGTCCATGTCTTTCCGGTGCTGAGGGCTCCAGAGCTGGATGCAAAATGAAATATGATTTAGTGAAACCCAACTGCATTACCAATAATGTTAGCCGCCATGCTTGACTGAAAGTTGTAGTGCATTGGCCAAGCCTGAGAGATTTTTGAGAAAATGAAACTGCATAAATCTTGCCCATAGGGACACTCAGCACCTACTAAACTTGCATGTAGGCATTAAAGTATGAGACCATTTTAGGGGCTACAGTGGAATTTCAAAGTTGTATTTCTTATTAGCTGTCCTGTAAATGAATGGTTCTTTGTTATGGCTAGTAGAAACTAAAATAGAAGACTCAGAGAAGAGAATGGCTAGGTAAAGCTTGAAAAAACAGTATGAAGTCACGCATAATGTTACTGCAGAATTTTTTCTTCCAAAAATCCTCTTTACTTTTTCATAAAGGGCAATGGTATTTACATGGTTAGATGGCTTAATGAGAAGAACAAACTTGTTAGAGAAATGCATATCACAGGGGTGCATCACAATTAACTGAGAGTCAGAGAGAGGTTGTTTCCATTCTGTTGTGCTGAAATATTTTTATACTATACTTTTTAATCTGCTGCCATAAATTGGTTTCATTTGAGTACTGGAGTAGTACTTTTGCCTGTTGAGGCAAAATTTCTTGTCCTTGTGATTAAGACTTCTTTGTCCAGTGAAAATGAATTAAAACATACTGAAAGTGTGCTTACAGCCCTTGAGTGTTCTGTTTATTTTTGCTTTTTTCCATCTGTGTTAATTGCAACAGGAAAGCCTGGCTTCTAATCTTAACACAGCACATAGAATGGCTTTGAATAATGACCAGGTGAAATACAAAAAAAAAGGAAAACTAGTTTTACCTCTGGAAACAAAAGGACATTTTAAAGGACAGGCTATTATTCTCAGCATCTACTTGTTCTAATTCCAGAATGCTTCTGCTAAATTCATTTCCACCTAAGGAACCCCCTGATCAAGGGTCACAGTTCTTCTACATATAGACAAAGTTCCACCTAACGCCCTTCCTAGAGAGTACTGAAAACCCTCTCCAAGCTCAATTTTCTGTTCACATCTCTTCCTTAAATTTCTGGCCACATGCATATTAATAAGATGTACAAATCAAATTAATCTAGCTCAATTACATATTTATCCCTTTAAAATGTTTTCTTGGTGGATGTTATAAGCTCCGTTGAGATGGGAATTGCTGAGCATATGTTAAAACTAACAAAATCAACTAATAATACGAAAAAGACCCTTAGAATCATTTCTGTCGTTGAGAACTGAAAGAAAGTAGGAAAACAAACTTACTTTTGCCTTTTTTCTAATGCCCCAGGTTCTCATCTATATATGACAACACAAATCCAATATGTCGTAAACATGTTGAAATGTTCTGGCCTTTACAGTTTTCCCAGCCTGGGGTAAGAAAAAGGGTTATTTAATCTCTTGTCTGGATCAGACTCATTAGGACTGCGGCATGTCTTCCTCATTCACAAATGGCAAGCAGAGACCTGATGTCTTGTTTCTCAAGGGCTCTTAATTGTGTTACATGCTGTTTTCTCAAAATAATCTCTTCCTTGATTATCTGTGCAATGCCAGGCTCCCTTCCTCCTAAATACATACATTGTTATCTTTACTTTCACAGGCTCATGAGTACTGTGAAAAAGCGCCTTTGAAGGCTATTCAGCTTCTGATTATATTAAGTCAAACTGTTTGGTACAGTTTTTGGGTGACATACCTGATTTCCTTATTGATGGGCCCAATAACTATTTCCTTGAAACTAGTTAAGATGTATCTTAATGTCAGGTTGTGCTCTTCAGCTTGGGATGATTAAATCAAGTGGCCAATCCAATGTTCAGATCTCCAAATTATACAAAATTGCATGCTTCTGTCTGAAAAAATGCTGTGAATCTCAGTCTGCTTTACAAAATAACCAAAGACAGCAGTAGGTATTGAACAAGATACCAGATAAAGTACCTCAAGAAACAGAACATCACCTGTCTTTTAGAATTTGGGTTAATAACACAGATGAAATCCCTAGTAGTGATAGATCTTGACCTGCCCTTCCTACCAATTTACTATCTCAGAATAAATTAGCAACATACACACCTCTAAACTGAAATTATTAAGCAGAACCTCACACAGCTCTGCAGATAACTGAAACACACACACGCACATGCCTGTGACCGTTTAACTTGATACACCCTGTGCAAATGCCACAGGAAAACCAGTTTTTCTTCCCAAATTTGTGATGAGTGTTAGCCAGATTTGTGGTTTGTTTTATTGGGGTAGATCATGGAGTAAATTATTACGCAGTGTGAGTAAGGATACCAGAAGGAGGCCCTAACTAATTATGTAGCTGTATTACAATTAATAAATAATAACCACAATTATTGAGGAATGGCTTAACCAATAAGGTCTTTAATAAATGTTTAATAGTTAAAATCCATGATAAACAAAACCAGATGGCAATATAGCATATTGCCAACTCCCAGTTGTGCAGCGCAGGGTATATAGCCTTATTAGTGTTGAAAGCCCAAATGAAATGTATCTTGAATGAATTGACCTTAAGAAAAAGTAATTGGAATGTATTTTCATTCTTTGTGACTTTGCATGACTATATAGTGCCCATATATCCCCAGAGAAGAAGTGTCTTTTTTGTATCATTGATTGGTTTATTGAAATTACCCATATACTCTAGACAGGTTACTTTGGCTTATTTCTTTTAATTGCTAGTTTCAGAATAAAAATCAGTAGCAGAATGCGAATGAATATGGCCTATGTCTATACCAAAACTTTTAATAACACACAGCTTTTAGATGAGGTCCATAGCTATCCTACTGCTCCTTGCTTCTCTACAAAAGAGAAATATCTATTTTATTTTCATTGGAGCTGTGGTTAATCTGTCTCTGTGTAGACGATCTTGCTCGAGATTCCATGTTCTCAATGCATCACATTTATTGGGAGTTGAGGCATTTTTAAACGAGATTCAAAGGGTCAATAATTGGATCAACTTCTTGAGTTTCCAGTCTGTCTGTCTTAAAGTTGTGATCCAAAAATGACTGAAGTTAGTAAGTGCCTTTCCATTGACCAAATAGCTTTGAGGTTACCTTTCTACTTAGAGTAGCCCTGTGATCATGACATGGCTGATCGCTGACAGCTAAAGAGCTGCTCTGTAACAGGGTTCTCAATGTTCTCTCTAAATTAACTTAATTAACTTAAGTCTGGTTTTGTTGGGCCTGCTCCAGGTCTTGCTGACATTATTTTCAATTTGTTGTGTTTGTTAGGTTCTCCCTATCACTCCTATTGTTTCTAAAATAAGCGTTTAACCTATGAGAGTAATGTTTGACCTTTAGGATAAAGGGACAATGTGAAAGTGGATTCAGCTTTAATGTATCCAGAGTATTACCTGTCTGTCCCATGTAGCATATCAAAATACATTCAGAGGCAAGAAAAAAATTCTTCCTCTTGAGGCAGCAAATGATTAGAATCATTACTTTGAAGAATATATATGCATTGACACATCATCCTAGTAACTAGGGTCCTAGGTATGGATTTCAGTCTAGCTACTGATTCATCTAAGCTAGGTTTTGTCTTTGCTTTTAAGAAAACAGGAAAAGTGTACCATTAACTTGAATTTGCTTTTAGTCAAGATCTGAGTAAAACCAAGGCAGTTTGTTATTATTATGAGTTAAAAACTTTGTGGTATAGGCTGGTCTTCCTTCCTGTTAGTCAGCTCACCAAATACTACAGCTTTTGATGTTTATAATTCAAAAATGCCTCTTCTCAGCAATGGAGAGGAATGCAACAACTCAGCTCTGCTGTGTTAACCTCAGCAAAAGCAAGGAACTTGATGTGGCTCCAGCAAAAGCACTTAAGTTCCTTCTGAAAGAAGTAGCTGCTCTCACTTCAACAGCTTGCTCTTCCTGTACTAGGGGGCTTTTAAACCCAGGAGAAGGGAATAACACTCTCCCTTTCTTCTCATTTCCCAGCCAATTGCCTTGCTTGCACCCATTTTAGCAATTAGATCCAGCTGCCCTTTGGTGTTTCTTGCAGGGCTCATGCCCCTCATCACAAGAGAAAACCAGAATTTTTCTTAACAAAGGCAACAGGCTGCTTTTCACCATTTGTTCTCTCAAGTTAGCTCTCTTGCATTGGTAGTCTTGAATAAAATCCTGTCCTTCTGTTCAAGGTGAAGACCAGAAGCTATTCTCTTCAGCTAAAGCTGTACGAGCAAACTTTAAATAAGGCCAGAACCAAAAAATATCATTTAACTTGTTGCAGCGTTTGCATCTTCCCTGTCGTGCTTTTGGTCTGTGCTAACCAGCATCTTCCTAAACAGCTCTGTGGGGTTTGCTTTGGGGGCAAGTACAGGCAGAGGACCATTTCTAAAACCCAGCTTTTTTGGGATCCCTGTTTGAAAATATGAGCACAAACTGTTTCAGTCTGCATGGCTGCAGTGCCGGAGAATGGCTGCAAGTGTGTTCAGTTTCCTGAGGTGGGTTGACGTGGTGTAGACAGAAATTTTGTCTCTTAGTTCTCCTTTTGTAAACAAAGGTAAAAGTACTTCCACACATAATGCTTCCAAGAGCTTAACAGAAAACACATTAAAGGTGAGGAAGCACTTATGTATGGAGCTGTCCATAGCTATATAAATATCCCAATCAGAGGCCACAAATTACTGCATTTATATAACAGTATAGATTAGTATTGCTATGCAGAGCATACCATTGTTACAGAACAAGAAAAAGAATATATTCAGAGACAATAAAAACGGCTATAAAAATAAGCCTGATAGAAACTAGTTATTTGTGTGGTATAAAATTAGGCCATGGAACTCATTGTCACAAGTTTAATTAAGACATTTTGCTCAGTACAATTCAAAGATGATTAGGATTTATATGAATAAATAACTAAATGGAACTAGGTTACCTTGGTTAAAATGTGGCTTCAAACCACCATGTAGTTAATAAGTAAGTCTATAAATAGTCCCTTAGGGCTTCTTACATCTTGTGCTGCTAAATGCTTGCAACTGATATGAGCACAAAGTGATTTAGAAAGAGACACGGCCTCCCAAATTTGGAAAAAAAAAATCCAAAGTGTTCTTTTGGATCTTTTAATCGTAATTCTTAACAGCAGCAAAAGTCTAAAATCACATTTTTGTAATGTCTGGTGAAAGACATCGAAGGCAAGGAAATGTTTAATTCTGTTTACGTTTGAGTTGCAGAGACAGAGTGGGTGAGAGGTGAAGAAGAATGAAACGGGAAGAGGGTGATGTCCAAATGCAAATCCTCAGAGACTTTCGTTCCTTTGAAAATAATTTACTGAAGCACTGAATGCAGGGATTAAGTACTGAATACTAATGATAAGTACTGTATACTAAAATTAAGAGCTAATTTAAATATAAAACTCTTTGCATTTCCTTACTAGCTAGAAAGTTGAACCTATTTTGCTGAATATTTTCAAAGTATTTTGCAGAAAAAATATTATGATATGAAGGAAATTTTTTCAAAGCAGAACAATGGTTTTTGCATTGCATGATTGGTGATGCATTTTTTTTACCAACTTGCAATTTAAAGAGCACAATTTAACAAAATGTAAAAAATTTTAAAAATTCTGAATGAACTGGACTGGAAGGCAATTTTTTTTCAGCAACTAGAAGTTTGGCTAAATGCTTGACTAATAGAATAAAAGAGAGACTATGAAGCAGATGGAAAATGACAGAAAATACACGTTTTCCCCTCTTTCCTGTTAACTTCTTTCTAAATATAATTTTCCAGCTATCTGCATTGTCTTTTCCCTTTTTAAATCTCATTTTTCTCCTCCTTTCTTCTTTCTCCTTGTTTTCCATGGCCTCTTATTTTGTCTGTCACAATCCATTTTTATGCTTGCTGGCCCTCACATAACCCTTGCTCATCTTAGTCCCCGTCTGAATTTCTCTTTCTTTCTGTTTTTCCTTCCTAGTTCTTCCCACTTTCCTCATGCAGAAAAAAGTTTTAGTGTGACTCCAAAATTTTCTTCCTTGGAGAGGTGATAGTGATGTATCATAAGTGGGACTGACCTTAGAAACTAAGACTTTTTCTAAGTAATTCCAGACAGACTAATTTGACACAATTAGATACTTAAGGGTTAAGAGAGAAGGTAGTATCTCAATCCACTAAGAAGATTTCTACTTGCAGAACAGATGGCAGGTACGAGCAAGCTCTCTCGCTTCCATTTATGAGGTCCTATGTGGAAATATGTGGAAATTGTTCTTGTTCTGCTTAGAGAAGCATTAAAATCTTCACCAGTGATGTGGCAGAATAATAAAATGCTGTCCAATACGTGTACAACACATTATCTTCTGTAAAACATTCGTCATACTAATTCCTAAGAGATGATGAAATTACCATTCAAAGGGATAGAATTACATAACAAATACTAATATTATAATTACAATTATAATGGATTATAAATGTATTCAGAGAAGTGCTCTAGAAAGGTAATTTGCACTATAACAGCTGGATTTAAACTGTCAGTACTTAGAATCATAGAATCCTAGAAGCGTGTAGGTTGGAAAAGTCCTTTAAGATCACTGAGTGCAACTGTTACCCTAACGCTGCCAAGCCCAGCAGGCAAGGGCAAAGGGGCCGAAGAGAGATTTCTGTGTGCTGCCTGCTGAGGGGCTAGGGCCAGATTGTTCTATGGGATTTTCACTGACTATGCTGATTTTTACTAATGATGCTCATCCATCTATACATTTGCAACTGTACCTGCACCACATAATCGTAGGAACAGCAACAAGAAACTAATCACACTCCTGTTGCCAATACATTCTTTGCATTACATTGTGACTTTATAGAAGACATTCCTTTTTCCAAGAGGAGGTTTTTTTGTCACTGTATGACTTAAGTTCAAGTTAATTAGTCTTACTTTTCCCACTACAGAACTTTTGTAATATTGACTATGGGGTAATCTTTTCTGGTAGGAATTGAGAAGCCTTTAAGAATGCAAAGTGTTGTCAAAACCAAAGATGTCTGCATGTATACAATTTCAGAATGTTTAGAATGGGAAAGAAATGCCAAAAAAGATATAATCTAATTAAATCTGGGCTTCCACACTGTGATATTAAAATATAAAAAAATAAAATTTATACTTGTATTGCCAAATTTCTCCCTGCTGAGAATAAGCACACCACCCTCATGTTGAAAGAATGAAATGTGACACCTCAAAACTAGAGCTTTATCAAACAAAAGAAACCCCCAACAAGCAGATACTTATTTCATAAGCGGATATCCTACCAGCATATCATATCAATGGTCTATATTAACAACAAACCTTTTGTGAGTTTTGGGTAAAGTGCCCTAGGTGTGCAAAATACTGTATGAAAAAGACCATAAACACAGTCTCTGTCCAAAATGGATTACCTTCTAAACATGATACAGTATGCCTACGAGTGGGAAAGATGATACAGAATGTAATTCTAAAACAGAAAATTAGAAGTATTTTTTTCCTCATCTTATTTCTTAAAAGACCTTTAGCATGAATGAGGGAATTGCTGGAGAGGTAGGAGAAGCAGATTTTGAGAAGGCCAGTGAAGTGGGAGCAGACTGGACGGTGGGCAGAGCCGCTAAGGCAGTTTGGCAGGGGTTGTAATGTCCAGGTACTGCAGAGGTGTCTGTGCTGCCGTCCTTACCTGCAGGCTGGGGAGTATTCCTCAACACGCTCCCCTGAAACTGAAGTCACCCATTTTCTGCACATCACTCGACTCATCTGCTACATCTTGTTGGCCATCAAAGTGAGTGAAGCTTGAAGGAAAACCTAATGTGTCGTGTGTGTCCCCCCCCCCCACCCCCCGCCCCAGCTGTAAATACCACTGTGGAAATACTACTGTGTCTGCCATGGAGCCATCCAAAACAGTCTCCGTGTTTCAGTGCCTTTTCTCTTCCACAGTGCTCCCACACTAGTTCTGTTTTCAAGGTCACTATGACATTTTTACAGCTGTCACTCAAAGAAATAACGCAGAAACTAGCTGCGGTTACAATGGCTATGGTAGCAATTTCAGTTGTTTAGAAGAGCTAAAATAACCAGAAAGTTCAATTGGTGACCAGCCTATTTATCTTGTGATTCAGACATCATTTGAAGATAACGTTTCCTGGAATTGATGCATATCTGTGTATGTGCTGAATCCAGGAGAGAGCTTTTACTTTTTGTAAGAGGGCAATCAGCTAAGCACTACACTTCCTCTATCGGATCTGTTCTCTTAGACAATAAGTTAAGAGTTTGGAATTTTTTCAAGAGGTAGATTTTAAAATGTAAAGTATTCTGAGGAATAAAATGAGTTGTTTTTCTCATTCCTTCACTTTCTGAAGTCATGAATTAAATCGCTGACATTCCATTCCTTGCCATTCATGAAACTTCAGTTAGCAAGGACTTCTCCCTATGGCTTTACTCAGAGGAGGGTTTCTACATGAGTAGTATTTAGTCACACGTAGTTGTGGCTATCACTAATAAACCTCAGTATCTCAGACCTCAAAGCTGATCCAACACTGTACTGGAGCTAGTCATTCTAGGACGAAACGATGAAAACTGCACATGCTACAAATACAACCATGGCACCATTTTAGATTCCCTTTACACTGCTGTGAATGACTTAATGAAGTGCAAAGAAAAAGGGGATCATTAACGAAATGAGAAATAGGTTTCCCCACCTGTAAAATGGGGATAATCATTCTTACTTTTCCTGAAGAGTATTAATAGCCGCTAGAAAAATGTGCTCTGGTTTTGTGATTATTACTGTTAGAAGACAAGCAAAATGAAATGATTTATAATATGCTTTTAAATGGATATCCAGACTATGGAACAAATACTTTTTAGGGCTGTCTGAGCACAGTTTGAACACTAATTAACTGGATTAGAATCTGATTTAATTAAATTCTCTTTGTATGAAAAAAATTCTTTTAGACAAAGAATACTCTATTCCTTTATTTTTATTTGGTGATTTTTTGTTTACTGCTTAAACAAAACTGAAAAAAGGGAATAGCGAATTCAAAGTAAGAACGCTTGTGGGAGGAATATATAAAGATTAAATTAAATTGGTCTTTGGACTGATTCAAGCTCTAAAAATAAGGTCATCTAGATCTGTTACCTAGGTGCCGTCTGAGCTGTGACTGTTTATGTGCATATACCCACACAGAAACTAGAGTGGACTCCTCCATCTAGATTACTGTCAGTCTCTTCTATAAACATGTATTTCGCTGAGCTGCTAATTGGGAAGAGAAAGGAAGATTTTCAGCAGAATGAACACCCTCATTTCAGTAAACCTGATCAGAGGATTGTTCACATGCTGGGAAAGGCTAAAGCACCCATGCATTAACCTTTACACAACAAAGTCTATATAGGTCTACCTTCATGGTGCAGGTAACAGTAGTGTATTTACTTGGCCTGTGCTGCAACACAGCCCACATTGGCCTTGGAAGCCGTTTAACTATGCTGTCATGATGGTATGCCCAAATTAGTAACCCCTGTGAGAGGCAGTAGGTCCAAGTAGCTCTGATGTGGCTGCAGGGCTTCTGGCCTCCTTTCTGGCCCCCCTTGAGACCAGGTGCTCTGGGGAAGTTGGTGGGGCACCTCTGCACCAGGCATCCCAACACCCACGTAACCTTGAACAGTTAGTTGCTCTCTAGTGATGTTTAGATGAGGTGTCCTCTAAGTGTTTCATGACCAATAAATATGCAGTGTAACTGCTCCTTGTTGATTGTGCTATTTACCACAGCGATGTAGACAAACTGTTAAATAGACAGAGTATTTCTCAGGGTCTTAAAATCTCGCCCATAACATCTAAAAATGCTTTCAGGTTTCATTGTTCCTTTTTCATTTTTGAAGTGCTGTATGAAAAAGGGTGTGGATCTTCATTTTTCCTGACTGCAGTAGGCTTTGAAGTGGCCACATTCTCCCCTGAAATGTATAAATTCCCTCCTCCACTGACTTCCCCTGGAGCTGAAAATACTCTGCATGTTCAATGCCCTGAGACCTTATAGTCATTGTAACTGCTTATTCATTATTGCATGAAAGCTCAAGTATTTTGATAACTTTAAAAAGTCTTGTGTGAGTATGTATTTATGTGTATATGCACATATGTACACATGCATTCATGAGCATAAGAGGTTCTGCATTGCTTTCTTAATTACTTTGGGATTTTGAACAATAATCTTTAAATAGGTTTTTATTGTGTACTTTCCTCACCCAGAAAAGAAAATGAGAATGTTAAGCACATGATCTAAAGAATTACAAGGGCATTTGGAAGTGCTGTTTTTACCATATAAGGCCTGTGATTTACAGTATTCTAATCATGAAGTGCATTTTCAAATTACAGAAGGCTTTAGTGGGAGATGAGAGAGATTGAACGAAAAATGAAGCTGCAAAAACACACTGCTTTACTTAGTTTAGGTAATTTCCCAGTGTGTTTGAATTATATTGTAGTGTTCAAATCTAAACTGCATTTGTCAATGTTATCATGGATTAATTCACATCATAGTTATTTGTGTAATTATATTTACTGGCTTTGTAGCAAATTGCTTTTGGAACAACCTAGTGATTAAAATATAGTTCCTAAAAAGCACTGTTCTTTAAGCTTAGTAAATATTCTAGTTGTCTTGACTTCAACTGATTAACTAGCCACTTGTATCACAGGAGAAAAAACTTTTATTTGAAACTGCTTGTAGAATACTTAGTTTGTAACGTACCAACAGATTACCCCAAAGAGACACCCATAGTAATATTTTTAAAAAACATGAATAATGATGAAAAATTTTATATCACCTATCTATAAGTGAGATATTTCACTTGCTTCTTTAAAAAAATACAATACTCTGAACATTATAATTTGTGCTACAATGCTCTTTCACTGTATGTTCTTGTTTATAGAAAACCAGGTGTTGCTGAGTTTACCGCCCGATAGTCATACTGAATTAAGTGGAAACTCTGGAATTAGGAATATGTCTGCGGTAGAGGTAAGAGGGACAGGAAAACAGTGACCCTTTGTAGGGAAGAATATGATACTTAGCTGGCTATGGGCCCCAGCTGTAAACACTGGCTGTGGGCCCCAGCTGTAAACACAGTAGTCTGGTTTTCGGACTATTCTCACAAAAGATTGGGTTTTTCTCTGGTTAGGGTCCATGGGAAGGTGGAGTCCTGGTTTATTGACATGACCCTAGGGACCCCAGCCAAGAGCTGAAGGGGACACACTTAGGCCTGGTCTTCTGAAGAGTCTTCTTGTGCTTGAAGCAAGAAAGAAGAGTCCTCCAGCAGACCTGGCACTGTGCAGCGGTCGGAGTGAACGGGCTGGCTCAATGCAACGACCTGCCATGGTAACCTTTTGCTTTAAGTAGTCTCAAAGGCCACATCTGTATTAGTAAATGAAGTGTACTTGAGAACAGCCCTGGATACTGTGGCCAAGGGGAGTGGGACAGGCCACATCCCTGCAGCTAAACACCCCTCCGAGGTGCCTCCTGGGAACGGCCTTGGGAAAGCTCTGCCTCTTGAACTGCGCCCAGGAACTATTTGGGAAATTGTTAGCTGGCAAAGAAGAAGTATGCCAAGGACCATTCTAGCAATTTATTAGTACATGTAATTGAGTTCCTGTGTCTGGGAAGGGTTCTGGCTTTTAGCTGAGCCGAGTAGAGTAGGCACAGCCTCCTTTCTTAGCAAAGGTGCTTCTTCCTAGGGGCTGGTAACTTGAGAAAGGAGGTGCTTTTGTTCAATTTGTGTACCTGCCTCTCAAACACAAAGTAGATCATGGATACGTTTAATTAAGCTTTTGCAAACACTGTCTTTTGTGGGGCTGTTTTCTGAGAATTTGGTTCACTTCTGATTCAAAAGCAATGAACCCACGCTTACTGAGCCAGCGTATGCAAGCTAGTAAATTCTGCTTATTAGAAGGAATGTCTTTAAGTCATGGAGATTTTGAAGTAAAGAGCCTTACTGAAATGCATTGGGCTGATGCTCATGGCAAAATTTTGGTCCCTCTGAAGCCATTTTAACTCCAGTGGAAGTGGGGTTTGGCCCTGCTGCAACCTATTGTAATTAAACCTCTAATCTTTTAATGAAAGAGATTAAAGACAAAGGCTTTTATGTAAAGATTTTTTTTTTTTTGTAACTGTAGTTTCCTGCTGTGAGGGTTCTGCAATTTAATTTAAGCATGAACTACCTCAACACTTTCCGAAATAGCAGTTTAGCTCTGGGATCCCTGCAGACAAGGCTCCCAGGAGAAAAGGCCTGGAATATCTTGGAGGAAAGATTAAAAGCTTCAGTAATGTTCCATTAAACCTTGCTGCTTTTAAAATAAATGGACACTTCATTGCTATAAGACGTTTTACCTGTAGACATGCATTTGGTGTCTCATGTTTTTAAATGACTTTGCCCCCATATTGCAGTCAAATCTTACGGTATTACAGGAAAGAAGGATTAAGGAGAAATACATATAATGACTAGTAAGATCAGTAATGATAAGTAGACAGACTCAAGTTCAAATTTTAATTTTGTGTGTTGCTTGATGTGGTTTCAGGATGTTATTGTTGTTGCTTCGTAGTATCAATTCATTAAAATAATTAGATGTGGCCTGAAAACGAAAACCATCCCACCTATGTCTTTTAGAGATGGTCAGATTAAAGTGTGTGGGTTTTTTAATAAGCACAAATGGATATGTGCTAAGTATTTTAATGGAAACCTGAAACCACAAACCATTTTCCTGCCTGTATGTTTTATAAGCAAAGTACTAAAACTTCGGACAGATTTAAAGCTCTCAGATCTTTCGTTCTAACCTGATTCCCATTTTAAAATAATTTAGGTGAATACATGGTTTTAAACTCAGGACTAAATCTACTGCAGTAACCCTCAATTTCATCAATATTTGCAATAATTATTAGAGTTGTGGTAGCAGGTGTAGAACCTTTTAAGCAATTAATATATCATTGTTACAGGCGGTGTGCACCTGTATAAGAAAGTGTGGGAGCTTTATTCCACAAAAATTAAACATACGTTATCTTAGTATTTTTTGTAATAAGGAAAATAAGTAAAACTTGGAAGTCCCACTTCAGCTGTTGCTCTGAAGCTTTGGGCTCATATCATCCTGACATTGAGAAACAGGGATGGTTGAAATCACAACAGGAGTTTTGCAGGAGGTCATAACATACACCTGTATTACTGACTGCATAGGGTCTCTTACAAGGCTTACTGATGTACATTTGAGCCACTCTGGTAATATTCAGGAGTCATTTTTTCTTCCACTATATATTGCTTTTTCTACAGACAGAAGTCAGTTATTTTTTAAATGTCAGGTAACTGATTTTGGGAAACATGGAAGGCAATACCATTTCTGAAAGCATTGAGGTTCCGTGACTATTTTAAATTTTTTCAGAAATTATTTCCAAAATCTTACCTAGTATTCTGTAAAGTCTTGTCCTCATCATGGCAGGTTTGTGTCTCTCAGTCATTGGCTTGTGGTTCTGGTGGGAAGGAGCAGCTACAGAAAGAAGTAGTCATGGACAGAGAGGTGATCTCAGAGGTTGTAAAGGTCAGTCCTCTGACAGAGTCCTATTAGCTGGGATGCAGCTCACTTTTGCCCATTTTTAATGGAGAGTCAGTGCAGAGACTGGAGCCACACTGTGATATGCTCATGGTGGCCTCAGCTGGTAGGTAGTTGCACTTCTATCAGATAGAGGTTTCTCTTCTGGATGCAGTAATCTGTCCCAGGAATCAAATATGCAGGTACTCACACCAGTCAGACTGCTTCTAAAACTGAACAGCAAAGAGCTCTAGTCAGCTCACAAGTGGGAAAGAGCACTGTGTTTGGATATCCAGTTACAAATGGACTTGAAAACCTTTTAGGAGAAGCCCCTAATAGAAAGGGGCATTGTGGAGAAGGTAGTTGGAACCAGGTGTTTTCCACTTTGCAGATATTCCCTTTACTGGTCCAGCTGCTGACCCCTGCTAGGCACTGAGCAACCTGAGAGATGGCTCCGCTTGTATATGATAAGAAATCTGCTATCCACAGGTGGGTACGGACACTCAGTGATAAGAGAAAAAAGTATTTTTGCTTTTTAAGAATCTGCCCCCAGATAAGTAATGAATGTTCAGAGATGAATAACTGTTCTGATACAATCTTCATAGCAACAGCTGATGGACTCTGCCCAGGCTCTGTGGATATGTGCTGTATCTAACATTTTAACATACTTACACTATTTTAAAATTTTTTTATTTAGACCATATATGTACAATGGACTCATATTCAGCCTTTCATTTTCCTGTGTTTTTCTTTTCTCCTAAAACTAAGACAAAATGTCAGAAGTGGAAATATTTATGAGAGCCATTTAGAAATACAGAAGAATTCAGCTCAAATGAGTTGTGATTGAATAGTCTTCACAATTGTTGTAGCAGGGAAACTTAATACAGAGTTGCCATGGAGACCGGTTCTTTGGCCACTGGTCTAACACATTAAAGCCTTTTAGTTCAGCAGTATGCTATTTGCAGATGATGCCATACATGATATTAACAAGTGGTTTGCCTCCATTAAGAGCAGAATATTTCTAAAATTACAGCACTTCTCTTTAAAGAGGAGATATGCAAAACTCCTTGAAGTTATTTGAATAATCAGTCACCTGCATGATATCAGTTCATGAAAATATTGTGTTCATATTGGAGCGAAACATGTTTATTGCATCAAAACTTAGCCAGCCATCCCAGTCAGTCCTACTGAAATCTAAGTGAGACTGAATGGAGGCTGGCAAGGTGTGAGTCTGGCAAACCAACCTTCTTCCAAGGGAACTCTTTGCTCAGTTCTGGGGTGATCTGACCTTTTTTCCCACTAACATTTTTCCAAGTAATTCTACTTTTGAGTTCAGGGGTGCTTTGAATGCCAGGCTTGCACTATGCCATGAAGAGTTCCTTTCCCCCAAAAAGATTTATGTTTATCACTGTTTAATGTAATCTTGTTTTTATAAATGGCATGCCATATTTTAACCACGTGACCATTGCACACAGTTCTGTAGAGTACATTTAATGGAATAAAAGGAAGCACACTAAACAGAAATACGGAAACTCGGCAGAGGTAAACCACTTAATAGCAGTGCCTGTAATGAATTTCCTAACTAAGTGGCCCACTTCATAAACTGATAACATAGACAGAGACTTAGCTATAACGGCCCTTGATCAAGCAATGGGCAGAAACAAAATGAGAGGCAGAGCTGTAGCTATCAAAACCCATTCTGGCCAGGCAAAAGCCTGGGGCACTCCCTGTAATGGCCTATTTGCTGGCTGAGTCAATATTTCATTCCTGCAGTCCAGCTGGACTGGAACGCAAAAATACAGAGTTCCTCAGTCCACCAATGCTGTTTCAAATAGAGCTTGAATAACATTGGGATTTTTTTAACTTTTGCAGAGATCTGGCACGAGGCTTTCTACAGAGCAGTTCAGGCAGAGAGGTAAGCCAGAGAGGCCAGAGGCTGTTGTCATGGTGCACCATTATTTCACTGGTGTCTTGTACTGGTCATTCCAGCTAGAGTGTAACAGCGTCTACACTAGTTAGTGTTTTTTAGGAAGAAAGATTTGTTCTCCACGCAGAAATCAAGTCTCCAAAAGTTATTCACTTTATGTCACTATACCGACAAGCATGTCGGTATCAGTGTGAAATTTATATATTTTCCAGTATCCACAGATCTTGCTGGCGTTAAAGGGACAAAATTCATAATGCTGTAAATGGTCCGGCTATATGCTCTTTTTTGGTCAGTTAGTTTATTGAGGTTGTGTTTGGTTAAGGATGTATAGCAATGCCTTTGGAACTTCTCTTTGTGGAAGGACATAATCTTTCCTCTCTGGAAGCAATGTGATTCAGCTCACCCCTCTTCCCACTACGCAGAGTGCTTTGTACAAGGGCTCCATTTTAATTTTCAATTTCCGTGTTTGTCTGCAGTTCATTTAAAACCCAGCAAAATGTATAAATAAATCAAAACATTCCTTTCACTTTGTCCTACGTTACACTGATTAATAGAGCTGGTTGATGTATTTTGAGTTTGTCACAATACATCATTTTGCTGAAGTCAAACAAGAATGGGAGTCTGAGACTCACTGCCACGCATGAGGATTAGCAAATTAGTAATGTGAGACACCTACATTCAAATCTTGAGGTTATGAATTATATGGGGTGTAAAATTTTGATATAAAATAAACAGATTGAGTCTATGGATGATTTTTCAATAAATGTAAAAAAGGTAATATTTCCAGAAAATGTATTTTTGACCATGGTCTGTCTTTGAAAGAAAGACTTTAAAAATCTTTAGATGAGGGGGAAAAACCCAAACCTGTCATCTTCTACTTAGCTCTAGTAATCAGCAATGAATTCCATTGCCATACTGATTGTTATTTTCCTAGTTACACGAGGTTTCTCTGAAATTCCCTTAAATTTTCCTTTATATTCCTTAATACAAATATAATTTATATCTGCAGGGATATATTCCCAGTAAGCAAAATATGCTAGTACTCTGGGCTTTAAATTAGGCCTCAAAATATGGAGAAGTGGTCTATTTTTTCAATGAGGTCCAGCTCCCCAAAAAATTCACAGAAAAATGGTCCATTGCTGCTATTGTGAGACACACAGAGCAAAGAAATAAAATTTTTCCTTTGAAACCCTGTTTCTTATCTGAAGTCTTCAATTCTAACAAAGGTAATAACTCATGCTTATTGAAATATTACTGCATTAGACACAATTTCTTAAAAAGAGATGACACTTCTTATATGATAGCATCTTTGGAATATGCCGCAAAGCCTGCTGAATCAGTAGCAGTACAAAGATTTTAGTAACACATGGAGATACACGAAGTTCGTGGTCGTAGTTTGGCATGGAGCTGGAGGGAAGAAATGCCTGGATGGTGTGTGGGCAAGGTGAGAGTGAGGAGGATCAGAAGCAATATTTTGCCGCTCCTATGGCTGCTACTGGAGGAGGACGGGGAGGCTCTGCCTCCGCTGCAGCTGGCTGCAGCATTGCCGCAGGCCTCCTGAGGGCCTTGGGGAGAAGGAGGTTTTGGTTTTTAGCTCTGGGTGCTTTTTATACAGCACTTACTGCTGCAAAGGACTATGCCACGGAGGAGGGACATCTCTGGTATGTTAATCAAAGAGATGTAACACAAGCACCCAGCGCTGTGGATATTTGGGCCCAATCCTGCAAACTGCTGTGCACTTGCCGGGGAGGACTCAGCACTTCCCTGACAATTGGTGTCAATGAGGCTTGGGGCAAGGGGACCTCAGTAGCCCAAGGGACCTCAGTAATCCCGAGAGGTGCTGAGCAACTGGCTGGATGGCTACCTCCGTCTTCAGGCCCAAGTGAATATTAAACAATTCAAATTACTGCAGGGAAGATCAAAACCTTCAGATGGAACAGAAGTTATTCAGCTGCCTAGGAAAAAAAGACAACCTTGAATGATTAAGAACCATGTGTGTGAGAGAGAGAGATATTAATAATCACATGACTGAGCATAGTATCCGATACAATACATAATTCATGAACTCACAGAAAAGAATGATTCACCTCTCCTTGAAAAATAATTAAGAAAGATGCCTGGTGATGCTAAGAATTCACCAAAGTCCATCGTTCTGAAAGAGAATGAAAACAAGTCTGTATTTGTAGTCTTCTAAAGCATTCCAAAATTCTTATAAAAGGGGGAACAAAACAAGATGTTTCAAATAGCTATCAGTCTCCTATGCAATCATCAGAAAACCAGTTTCCAAAAAAAAAAAAAAAATTCCCAAAAATCTTAACTTACATAAGCAAATAAAGAAATAATATACCCATAAAGCAATCCACAAATCAGGGAAGAAAAGTTCACCAAATTTTTGTGAAATAAAACTTACAGTTTTTGTTTTTCAAAAGAAGCTGAAGAGGTTCAGTCTTTTGTCAGGAATGGTTGGCTACTGCTGTGTTCCTTGTACTGCATGGCTTCGCTTCTTCCCAGAGGGACAGGAAACGTGTTTCCTTATCAGGTTATAAAACAATACTGGAAAATTTGCAATTGTAATTAATGGTGGCTGAGGTCAGTAGTTCAGTAATGTGAAAAGCTAAATTCAGGAGTTGTTGGAAGCGTTTTGCAAAGCGCTTGCCCCAGAATATTTTCATTTTCTCCTATGCCAAAACAAATTAATCTGAGAAAAGTCTCTCCCAGATTATATGGTGAATGAAATACATAATTTGGAAGTATTAGGGATAAAACACAACATTTTTCTTATTAGCTGAGACATTTCTTCCGTCCTGAATTTCAGTGTAATGCACCAATTATTTCAGAAAGCAAAACATATCAGTGTGATTCCATGGACTTTGCAAGGGCCAAGAAAAAGAGAACTGCAAATGAGTTTGAATCACCCAGGGCTGGGAGAAGGTCCTTTCTTTGTAGACCATGCTTGCTTCCAATGGGAATTTTATGGGATTTTGCACCTAGTCAGGATTGCATTATTTCAAGGAGAGGGACTGTCTGTGCACCAGTACAGGCCATTTTCAGCCTGGGCATTTCAAGTGGGACCATGCTGGTAGTGCATTAGCCACCAGGTGTACGATGATGTTCTGAGAGGTGCCTTGAAAGGCAACTGAGATATGTATATAAAGAAGATAAAATGACTGTATGTGGGATGTTGTCCTTCCATGGGCAGCAAAACATCTCCCTATAGCTCTGGAGGGCCACTTATTAAATGGCAACAAAGCTTTCGGGCAATAAGCTCTTTTCTCCCCACTTAGTATTGTAAGAGACAGGAGATTAAATGCAGTTTGTTCTTCAGGTAAGGGAGAAACATTTCACCTGCATGAAATTAATTTTTTTTCCTAATATTTGTTCTAATAAGCTTGTTTGTGTGAGATTGTGCACACGTGTTATTATTATTTCACAATAGTATTGGACACTTGGTTACAGCAATTTATTTTATATGATAGCAGCTTAAATAACTGCTTCATTATGAAACAACTGATGAAGGTCCCCTTATCAATATCATGCAGATGAGATACTTAGGTGCATATAGGTAGTACTTACAGAGGAATTGTGTATGTGCGAAAGAGCAGGTGTTTTTGCTTCGAATTTATGGTTAATGAGAGACCTCAAACATTCGATGTTTGCCCTGCTAAGCATTGTTTGTCAAGAAAGAAAAGATTACTAAATATTCACACATTCTCTAGCCTAGCTGTGTGAATACACAGAGGTCAAGACCGTTGTCTTAACAAAAGAGCACATCTCTTGTAGAGAGCAAAGACCAGCTCTAGTATTGTTGTATTTCCTCCTGATAATGGTAATTACTTTGCTTTGTCCGCTTTGCATTGCTTTTTCTGAATTTAACTAGATGAAAGCCTTCAGCCAGTAATGATAGCCAGCTTTACTTTGGATTTCTGCCAGCAACCTATAATTAAAGTGTTTTCTTGAGAGAGAACCACTGTATAGTACCTATTGTGCATTATGTCCTTGGAACTTGACTGCAGTAATTGAAAAAAAATCTCTAATTTGTACCTCTTTACGTACCTAGTCACCTCATGGGACTGTGGCAAGTGAAATTTTATAACTGTATTTCATGGGAATGTAAAAATGGACATAAAATATTTTATGGTGAGTTAAGCTAACTAGAATGAAGGAACTGGTTCCAGAATGGAAGTGTTCACACATGGAATTATCAGGAGTGCCTACTGAGATTTAAGCACACACCCACCATTAATGTTTTACATTTTCTGGCATAGATAAGACCTAAAAGTTCAAATCTTGTTTGCTATGTAATTTAATATTGCTCAGCAAAAGGGTTTCATAGTGGACTCAGTCAGAGACCTTTAAGAAACTGCTGTATATAGAATCATAGAATAGTTTCGGTTAAAAAAGACCCTTAAGATCACCAAGTCCAACTGTTAACCTAACATTGCCAAGTCCACCACTAAACCGGTCCCTCAGCACCACATTTACACGTCTTTTAAATACCTCCAGGGATGGTGACTCAACCACTTCCCTGGGCAGCCTGTTCCAAAACTTGATAACCCTTTCGATGAAGAAATTTTTCCTAATATCCAATTAAACCTCCCCTGGTGCAACCTGAGGCTCTTTCATCTGGTTCTATTGCTTTTTACTTGGGAGAAGAGACTGACCCCCACCTCACTACAGCCTCCCTTCAGGTGGTTGTAGAGAGCGATAAGGTCTCCCCTCAGCCTCCTTTTCTCCAGGCTAAACAACCCCAGTTCCTTCAGCCGTTCCTCATAAGACTTGTTCTCTAGACCCCTCACCAGCTTCGTTGCCCTTCTCTGGACATGCTCCAGAATGTCCTTCTTGTAGTGAGGGGCCCAAAACTGAGCACAGTATTTGAGGTGGGGCCTCACCAATGCTGAGTGCAGGAGGACAATCACTTCCCTAGTCCTGCTGGCCACACTATTCCTGATACAGGCCAGGATGCTGTTGGCCGCCTTGGCCACCTGGGCACACTGCTGGCTCATATTCAGCTGGCTGTCAACTAACACCCCCAGGTCCTTTTCTGCTGGGCAGCTTTCCAGCCACTCTTCCCCAGGCCTGTAGCGCTGCATGGGGTTGTTATGACCTAAGTGCAGGACCTGGCACTTGGCCTTGTTGAACCTCATACCATTGGCCTCAGCCCATTGATCCAGCCTGTCCAGATCCCTCTGTAGAGCCTTCCTACTCTCAAGCAGATCAACACTCCTACCCAGCTTGATGTCATCTGCAAACTTACTGAGGGTGCACTCGATCCCCTCATCCAGGTCACTGATAAAGATACTTGTTCTGGTTTAAGTGATGCATGACAGAGGACTAATTTCTCTTTTAATACTTGGGAAGACTGCACTTTTAGAAGACTCTAGTGTCTGAATTTGTAAAAATATTTGCTTTGTAGCCAGCTATGGTGTGTGGGTTTCAAGGTCTCAGTGTTTTCGAGCTTGCCAGGTGTAGGGATGAGGAGGAGTGAGACCTGAGCACTTGACCCAAGCTGGCCAACAGGATTGTTTCATACCATGAACATCACATTCAATATAAATTAGAAAGTTTGCTGCAAAGTGCTCTGTCTCCCTTGATGGCAGCAATCCAGAGAACATCTTGCCCTGGTGCTGGACCCCTGAGCCCTTCCCTTCCTTCCAAAGCCATGGCACTCGCAGTGTCCGACATTTGCTGTCCACTGCTGGGAGTGCACAGCTTCCTACTGATAGAATTGGCTGAGAGTAGTCTTTGCATATTCTGTAGTGTTATCGGGATCAATATTGGTTCTTTAGTGCTATTAATGTTAATTATCTAATCTTACTCTATTAAATCTGTTTGTAATTAAACTCCAGGGTTTCCTTATTTTTTTCCCGATTCCCCTTCCCCGGTGGGGAGGGGTCATTGGGTGATGGAATGATTGTCTAGACGACAATAAATTGTTATGGGTTTCTCAAACCATAACAATATTAAAGAGAACCAGCCCCAGTACTGAGTCCTGGGGAACAACACTTGTGACCGGCCACCAACAGGGTTTAACTCCATTCACCACCTGTCTTTGGGCCCAGCCTTCCAGCCAGTTTTTTACACAGTGAAGAGTACACCTGTCCAAGCCATGAGCAACCAGTTTCTCCAGGAGAATGCTGTGGGAAAAGGTGTTGAAGTCTTTACTAAAGTCCAGGTAAACAACATCCACAGGCTTTCCCTCATCCACTCAGTGTGTCACCTTGTCATAGAATGAGATCAGGTTAGTCAAGCAGAACCTCCCTTTCATAAATCCATGCTGACGGGCCTGATCACCTGGTTGTCCTGTATATTCTGCGTGATGGTACTCAAGATGATCCGCTCCACAACCTTCCCAGGCACCGAGGTCAGACTGACAGGCCTGTAGTTCCCCGGATCCTCTTTCTGGCCCTCCTTGTGGATGGGCATCTCATTTGCTACCTTCCATTCAACTGGGACCTCCCTGGTTAGCCAGGACTGCCAATAAATGATGGAAAATGGCTTGGTGCACACTTCCGCTAGCTCCCTCTGTACCCATGGGTGGACCTCATCTGGCCCCATAGACTTGTGTGTGTCTGAATGTTGTAGCAGGTTGGTAACCATTTCACCTTGGATTACAGGGGCTTCATTCTGCTCCCGATCCCTGTCTTCCAGCTCAGGGGGCTGGGTACCCTGAGAACAACTGATCTTACTATTAAAGACTGAGGCAAAGAAGGCACTAAGTATCTGAGCCTTTTCCTAATCCTTTGCTTCCTATGCTTTCCCCTGCATCCAATAGAGGATGGAGACTCTCCTTAGTCCTCCTTTTGTTGTTTATGTATTTATAGAAACATTTATTTATTTATTTATTTTATGGCGGTAGACAGATCAAGTTCTAGTTGGGCTTTGGCCCTTCTAATTTTCTCCTGGTTCTTCTAATTTTCTCCCTGCATAACCTCACGACCTCCTTGTAGTCCTCCTGACTTGCCTGCCCCTTCTTCCAAAGGTCATAAACTCCCCCGCTTTTCCTGAGTTCCAACCAAAGCTCTCTGTTCAGCCAGGTCAGCCTTCTTAGAATCATAGAATTGCTGAGGTTGAGAAGGGACCTTTAAGATCATCAAGTCCAACCATTAACCTACCCTGACAAAACCCCATTCTAAACCATGTCCCTAAGTACCACATCTACCCTTTTTTTAAACACCTCCAGAGAAGGTGAATCCACCACCTCCCTGGGCAGCCTATTCCAATGTTTAATAACCCTTTCAGTGAAAAAATGTTTCCTAATATCCAGTCTAAACCTCCCCTGACATAACTTAAACCCATTTCCTCTTGTCCTATCCTATTCTTCCCCACCTGCACATGGGGATGACCTGCTCCTGCGCCGTTAAGATTTCTTTCTTGAAGAATATGCAGCCTTCCTGGACTCCTTTGCTCTTCAGGACTGCCTCCCAAGGGACTCTGTCACACAGTCTCCTAAACAGGCCAAAGTCTGCCCTCCAAAAATCCAAGGTAGCAGTTCTGCTGACCCCCATCCTTACTTCTCCAAGAATCGAAAACTATCATTTTGTGGTTGCTGTGTCCAAGACGGCCTCCAACCGTCACATCACCCACAAGTCCTTCTCTGTTCACAAACAACGGGCCTAGCAGGGCACCTTCCCTAGTTGGCTCACTCTCTAGATGTGTCAGGAAGTCATCTTCCACACACTCCAGGAACCTCTTAAACTGTTTCCTCTCTTCTGTATTGTATTTCCAGTAGACATCTGGTAAGTTGAAGTTCTCTATGAGAACAAGAGCTAGTGATTGCGAGACTTCTCTCAGCTGCTCATAGAATATTTCATCTGCCTCTTCATCCTGTTTGGGTTGTCAGCTCCCTCAGGCAGATGGAATGGCTTTTTGTATACCAAGAGCTGAACCAGAAGAAAACATCATTCAAAGCCTGGGCCATCATGGTAAAGCTGGAAAGATTTCCATGTTGTGGTGTGCGGGGTTTTGATGGCCTCTGTCTTCTGCCAAAATGAGATGTACCTGGAAGTCAAGAACCAACTAGCAGAAAGCATTATAATCTGTCCTTACATAGAAGAAAAACAGTGCTTTTCAGGTACATGGGTTATGAAAAAAGAAAAGACTATGAATAAGAAAGTTGCCTTCTGTGTTAATTACTACCAATCTTACTGTTGGTAGTTTTTATTTTGGATAAAAGAAACAATACTGTTTGTATAGTTTAAGGGTAAATGGATTGGTTTACACTGCTTGCACCAAAGAAATACCTGGATTATTTATAAAAACAATCAAGTAAGGATCCCTACTTAGAAATTTTTCAACAAGGTCTGAACATTCACTAAATTGCTGAGGTCAAGGGCCAAAAATATCCATAGAATATTGCGCTACACTTGGTGTGCCTCGGTAGAAATGTAGCTATAATTAACTGCTACTGAAGCAGAAACAACTAAGTATTCATGTCTTAGTTCTTTTCCAAGTAAAAGGTGGGAAATTTGATGCAGACTCTCTGTTTAAAACCTAAAAAATCTTTTTTTTTGGTTTGTTTTGTTTCTTATTTAAAGAAAGAAACTAAAAGCAAATCTATCAAGTTACAGGATGTGTGCTTCAGAGCTTTGTACTTTATTTTTGTGTTACCTCAGCCAGACGTCTGTGGTAAGACAGGTTAAACACCTTGCTCCTGGTGGCTTTCTGATCATCTTTGTATCAAAGACACAGAAGTGCAAAGTCAGATTATGCTTCAGGAACTGTAAGGAAAGAGAAATTACTTTTTCAATGGGAAGAAGTATTCAGAAGCTTTCTATAAATTTTCTGAAGTGAAACACATTTTGATAAAATTCTTGGATGAAAATTGGGTGGAATTTGGATTAACAAAATCCAGCTTTTTATGTGGAATTTAAACACTGTTCCTTGTTATTATTGAAATGAACCTTAGTATACTGATGATCTGCATAAAGTTTATACACCTCGTTGTTTGGGAATTTCTTAATATAAACATGCAAACTCTGCTGTGAATACTGTACTTGCCTGAATCCGCTTTAGTTTCTTTACTGTTGTGTTGCATTAAAATTCCAAATGATGGTGACTTATGAGTGACTGTTAAACTCTGAAGATCTTTTATTCACGTGGAAGCTACTTTAACAGAGAATTGATTATTCTCCTGAGCAAATCGGGATTTCAACTGTCATTGTGCTGGAAAAGTCTATTTATATATAGGATCTGCCAACATCCCATTTCTTTCCAGCAGCAATGCCAAATAATCATAAATGATGGCAGAACTCTTTGGTTTGTTAAAAAAAAAAAAAAAAGAAGAAAAAATATCAGAGAAATTCATTTAAGACCTATGTATAATCCTCAGTAGGACGTTGTGCATTCCAGATTACATGGTGATCTAAGGAATCGCTAGGGCCAAGAGTCTGATTCCTTTGCCCAGAGGAAAAATAGATCCAGGAAACAAGAAACTTGGAAGGAAAGCTGGAGAAGAAAGACGTTTTGGAGTATGTTTGAAAAAAACCCAAACACAAAAAACTTCAATTGTTTATACAACTCAGAGTACATTATGAACTTATTTCTTCCATGTACCAAAACATATGGTAGATAACTTTCATGGGCAGCTAGAATCCTTGGACTTATAAGACCTCTAAGATCAGCAAATTTAGTTTTACAGCAGAGGCTTTTCCTCGAGGTCCTCTCCTTTGCCAATTACGGATTCTGCAAGCCCAGCTTGTTCGATACACCACAAGCAGATGAGCTTACTGTCTTAAGTTCCAATGCTCTGTCCAAATCACGTGGCAGACTGCTGCCAGGCATAATCAGGTCTGAAATAACTCGGCTCCACAGGCAGGAGTGGGGGACTCCTGGATGACTATCTAGACTTCTTTAATTATGGGTATTCATTTCCTTATCAAGGTGGTTTCCTCTTTATCATTACTGGTCCAATGGGAGAGAAGACCATAGATTTTCTCCCTGTAGATGAGTGCATTGGGGTTAAAGGATCTCTCCCACCTTTTTGAAGTCTGAAAGATGGTGTTTAGATACCTTTCCCCTTGGCTGAGTGAGCGCAATGCAAACCAGAGTGAAACGTTTTGGAGTGCAATGTGTGTTTCCATGCAGTGCCTGAATCTAAAACCAGGGCTAGGCAGAGACTTCCTCTTTGCCCTTTTTTTCAAGCAAGTATTCACCAGTTTATGATCTCATCAGTTTCTTTTATACTGAATTGTTACACTTATTTAGTATTTTAACCAGCTGCTTACAGATTTCTGTTATGATTATCAATTTTAGACTTCTATATTAGAGTAACATAGTTTGAGGCCATTTCAGGTAGCTCGTGTGTGATCTTTTCCCCAGCTAATAACTGTACCTGGGTCCATTTCTGATCCAATTTTTTATCCTGTGTTTGTTTTACAGTTCATTTAACTGATTTTTTTTTTCTGTTGTCCACAATCAGATGCACTTCTGAATGCTTAAATAGGAATTGCCTTCAGAAAAAAATATCCAAATAAGTTTCTGGCAATCAGACACCAGTACAAAGGTTTCTTTAACCCAGAGATACTAATGAAATATGAGTTAAAGTAAGCAAGTTTGGAAGTTCAAGATTCTCTCTGGAGATTACTATTTCAAAATTTTTCTAACTCCATATCACTGATCCAATGGAATTTGGAATTGAAGTTTGTAAGTTCTTTAATTGTAGTATTCAAATGAAAATGGTACATGAATGAGGTAACATTTGCAAAATGTAATTTTGATCCAATTCCAAGGAGAACATCTTGTTTTGCTACAGATGTGCTTTAGTACTAATTGATTATTGCTTTAGCAGAAAAGCTATTTAGAAGTGTTCCAAGATACAAAACACACTGCAACACAAATGGTGTGGCATCGAGCTATACTCTGTTTTCTCTTCGTTCATCTTTCTGAAATTAAATATGGCCAGAAGGAGGGATACAGCTTCAGTGAATCTTATGCTAATGCTTTCCCAGAAAATGTTTTCTTTTCTCCCTAAATTATTGATTGAGCTATTAGAGGTCTGAAATAAAACTTTAATTAGTTGTTAGAGGCTTCACAAAGTATGACCTGCTGGAACGTGTGAACGGAGTTGAAAGAGAGCCATCCGGCTCCAGGAATTGCAGCCAGCAGAACAAGACACTTCCATGGGCAGAAACTTAACATCTGTCGCAGATTTCTAGCGTTTTGGGCAAGGTGATTTTTTTAGTTGAAATTTGACTGATGATTTTTAGTTGACTGTGTTATGAAGTGTGAGAAAATATATAAAACACTGTCTTGAATCATGTGTACTGTCATCTTGAACTGGTAATTTCACATTGGGGTGTCCTTTTCTGTCCACAAGCTAAAATTCATCAGTCTAAGGGCATGTATCATGTAAAACAGTGCCCATTGTTGTCTGCTCCCTAGAGTGTTATTTTCAGATGCTCTCGACTCTGTATTCTATAGCTGTTTGCTTGAAATAGAGAGAGAAAAGCGGGCTGGAGTTTTGAAAGCGACAGAAGGAACTCATGTGCCTACCTGTCACTAAAAACCACTCCTGTAATATACTTGAAATAGAAAAAAAAAAAATTTTCTACTTTATGTGAATTCAGATGACAGGGAGGTTCAATAATTCAACGATCCGTCTTCTCGGCTGTCTACTTAGACAGAAAGCTCTCTTTGCCCTATCCTATTTAAGTTTGTCATAGTTGCGCTACGTGTACCCATCTCAGACTGTGGCGTTGCTCTGGTGATTTCATTTCAGGATAAAAGCTTGGACTTAATTATCAGTATAATTGTTTCAGGAAAAGTGATTTTCAGCAGATGGGAAAATAACAGTATTGGCAATTATCATGATTTTATGGCAGGATTTGCAAAGTTTGGGAAGGTTTATTAATGATTCTGAAGCCAGATATATTGTCCTATGCAAAATACCCACTTCTTCTTATTATTGTCATTTGAACCTAATTTTTCCTCATGGAGTACAGGGATTCCAAAAAACGCTGGTGAAGAGCTGACAGCATGAACTCCTGTGTAATAATAATAAACTTTATGATAAGCGAGTAAAACCTTATGTGACACTTCAACAAGGGGGGATGGGGGCTGCTTTTCTCCAGACAGGTAAAGGAAGACACAGATAAAAAGACAGCAATCCTCACTAATCATCTTGCAGCCTTCTGCTTTTCTTCCCAGTGAGGTTGAGGCAAGTTTACAAAATACAGGACACCAAAGAACAACAAGGGCAGCAGTGAGTGGTTAAGAGACTAGAAATCTGCCTAACATGAAACTTCAAGAGCAGTAAGAGGGGGGAAAATTCTCTTCAGTGAAACAGGAAGACTCAAGAGAAAGGAAGAATAGGAATTAGACCATGGTGGCACCAGAGTGTTCGGAAAAAAACAGTATGCCACAGCAGTAGGGCTGGCTGAATAGCAGGCTTTACAGTTCACAGATTTATATATTTTTTTTTCTTTTTTTTAATTTGGCTTAGTTTCAAATTGGAACAAATCCATTTTTTTAAGAAAAATTTCTTCAGAAAAAAAATTCCAGGAAAATGTTTTGGAAACACTGACATACTGTGTTTCCAAAACCACACATTTCCCCCTGACCCTACAGCTGCTAAATGGAACTGGCATTCACCGAGCAGCTCCGTGGGAAGGCGGGGTCTGCGGCTCGGCTTAGGGCTTTCTGGTTTTGGGTCAGCCACCATGGATGTGCAACAAGTAATGGGTTTAAACTGAACTATGAGAGGCTTTAGGTTAGGATTTATGTTAAAAATTAATTTTCTTTTTTATACCTATTTTACATGTGTTTATATCATGATTTTTTTATATATATGTGTACATTTATCTATTTTTCTGAAAAAGTTTGTCTATAAGGAATTGTGGAATTGCTGTAGAGGGTTTGTATGTGGTTTTTAACTTTTTCACATCCCTGAACAGCAATTCTAAGCATAATAACAGCTGACTTGCTTTTGTTATTTTGCTTTTCACAATCCATTTTAAAAGAAAACCGTAAGTCATCAGACATTTGCAATGCAAAGACTAAAAAATCTGAAGTAGATAGATGACACTCTGCAATCTCTTCCACTCATATTTATTGTGATTATTTGAGTTAACTGGCATATGTCAATGTCACCTGGAAAAATAATGGTTAATTTTTTTGTAATGTTCCCTGTATCCTATTTTTTTGCAACCTTTCTCTAAACATTTCCTTTCCCAAAATGTTTGGCTTCTTCAAGCCACTGTATGATTATACTTTTAAGAGACAAGAATAGAAACAACAGCCTTTTTCTTTCTTTTTGGTGGCATAGCAACTAAGCAACAGAGTTTGAATCTTTAAATGTTGTGTCCAATACTCACACTTTCTTGATCTATTTGTACAGAAAATAAAACCCCAAACCAGAAAAATCAACAACTTGCAAAAACATGGCTAGTTTAAAATGGCAAATAAATTACAATCTGCTGGTGGGTACCAGCATGCAGTAAAAGTATGAATAGCTCATGACAATTAATTGCAATGAATCATTCGCTCAGACTAACAGTGAAAGAAAAAGAGAGAGAAAGATATGAAAGAATAGAAGTGGGAAAAACGTAGAAATTAGAGAAAATACAAAAGGCCTAGAGTTTTGTCTAGGTGTGAAATTATTTAGAGCTCTTATAAATATCAACACATATATTCTTGATTAAAAGCTTTAGTGTGATTTGCTATCTGAAAAACTAACTGAATGTCTCTTACTTTAGCTAGCAAGTATCTTCTTGTCGCCCACGAAATTAGCTGATCAGTAATTTCAAAACACCTCCTAATACTTTCACATTATGTGCAGACTGTTTGTTTTAAGTCTGAACAGTTAAAATTACTGGGACTCAGAAGTTAAACTTCTGATATGATTTGATATGGATTTGTTCTCTATAAATAATAATGTTCTTTATTAGTATTTCATTGATTAGGTTAGCTGACTGAAATAAGTTATGTATCAGCTTTTCCAATGATTTAACTGTAACACAAGATCTTGGTAATGACTGAGAGATGTTTCCCTTGAATAATGATGTCTTTGCTGGCAGTGGAGGCCCAAATGCAAATGAAAGATGTTTCACAGCTCTCTCTGAAATGGGCTTAAGTATTTTTGTAATTAAAAAATTAAGACAAGAGAATGAACTCCAAATTAATACATTTTGGAATTTGCAAAATGTTTGAAGACACAACTGAACCCTCATTTATGATGCTTTCATTTGGATACTTATGGATGGCTGTGTTTAGGAGGAGAACTTATTTAATAGAAATTTTATAGCTTTAAAACATTCCTGCAGACAAATTTCTGAGGTGAACAAATACACAATGCCACATAGGATTTTGATCTCCCATTTTGAAAAATGTATTCAGAGTCAGTATTTGTGAACGTGTTCTTTTTTTATTTTTAATTTTTTTTTTAATAATTCGCTCACAGTTCAGTTAAGTTTGGCTGACTGCTTGAAACTTGAGCTCTGTTTCTTCATTACAAGACTGGTCATGACAGTCACAAATTATTTCCTTAGATTTCTGGTGAGATAGATGTCAGTCTTATAACCCAATTTATGCTGAATATGTTTGTAGGAAAAGAACAGTACCTTTATTTTACACATGTTTTTGAATGCATCTAAGGAAAATTCACTTTTCTTGAGCATTACTGAGAATTCATGAAATTTTTGAAAGCAAACCCATAAGAAATTAAAATGAATTTGAGAGAAATTATCTACGATGCAAACCAAAAGCAGCATGTCAATGACATATTTGGGACCAGAATTCTGGTGCTTTAACATCTTTATCCTGAGTTTAAAACAAGTTTAAATGAATAGCTAGTGCCAACTACTAAATATAATTGTATTAAAATAACTTAAATGAGCAGATTCAAAGCATAAGAGCTCTTCTTGTATTTCTGTGTATCTATATAAGTAGATAAATATATATTAAGGAATCGAATATAGATTATTTCTCAGGGTTTGATTCTACTTTTAACTTGTCTTAATATTCACTTTAAGGCAGGTGATTCCTCTCTATTTAGGGAACTCATTATAGTTTTAAGGCCTACAAACTCTTCCACAACCCACTTTGCTCTGCATTCTGAGAGACTTTGTACATTTTCAGCAGTTGGCTCTTTGCAATTTTTGCTTACTGAAATATAAAACTGAACAGTTAATCTTGCATAAATATTTATAGATAATAAAACTGGCATGTAATTCAGTACTTTTCTCGATTTAAAGGAAAACATTTGGTGAACTCTTGGTTATATTCATTGTGAATAACTTGGCAGCGTTCCCATTTTTTAAGGTGTCAGTTTACAGTTGCATTGTAACATAATCTTATCTGAACCCTGTACAATCTGTTCCGAGGCTAGGGAGATTAAAGAACAGAAAAAAGAAAGGGAAAAACGTGTTTTCAATCAATAGCTAATATATACATGCAAGAGAGATTTATTTTTAGTTTTAAATGCATGTTGTTATATTTGGAAATACTGAGTTTAAAATGAAATGTTAGAGTGTAAGAGCATGTACAGATATCTCATTACATTAAAGTGAAATTATGTTCAAGGCCTTCATTTTCATTGGTTGCCTCTGCTATAGTTTCACCCATCTTGTTCTGAAAAGTCTCTTGGTAGTACTTATAATAAGCTGGATTTTTGAGGATGCAGTCAGGTAATTCCAGTTGGGCTATTTTCCCTAATAGCCCCAAATAATACATAGTACAATATAACCCAATGTGATTAGAAGGTGGTTGTAGAGGTTGTGCTGTATGGCAGTTTGACATTAGTCTTACCGTTCTCTCTGTCAACAGAGATACATGGCCTGCGACACAGCGATTAAAACTAAGGGAAACCCTTCATTTGAACCAGAATCGATTTTCCTTCTTAAAAAGAACACTTTCTCATTGACACTAAAATTTGGGAAAAGGCAAAGCACATGGAGAGAATGATTATCTTAGTTTCTCTTCTCTATCTGAAAAAGTTGTTATCGGTCATTCCTGGGTTGCTCAGGCAACCTGTACATCACCACATCCCAGACCTACTTCTTACTTGTGAGAGTACGTTAGAGATGTGTTTCTTTACTTGATAATGTACTTTGATTTTTATTTTTTTTTAATTCTTTTTTTCTGGCTGTTGCCATGGAAGCTGCCACTTTAGTTCTGTTATACTCCCTTAAACACCTGTTAATCCTCTGACCTTTTCTGCAGACTTGATCCCTTGATCACCCCCAGCGTTGGCTGCGAAAATACAGAAAGATGGCAATATTCATTGTTGCAAGGCCTGCAGGGTTCCACTCCCCACACTTTTAATTATTCTGTGACTTTACATTGCAATAACATTGTCACTTAATTTCCCAGAGAGATGCTGCCTTGTTAGATTAAGGCAGATTTCTTTGTTTAAACTGGATTCTAATTCCAAAGAGAATCTTTCCTCTCTTCCACAAATCTTTAAGTTTACTTTAATGAATCCTTTGTCCCTGAGCATGAAAATGTTTCTGGCTAGTGATTTTTGAAATCAAATTGGCTTGGCATATGGTAAGTCACTGAGGTACAAATACGAATTTAATCTCTGTTATTGCTCATTCCCCTCTGATATCTTTCCTCACATACTGATGCCACTGATTGACCTGAATCAAATTCTTTTCTCATTCAGGATATTTCTGGTCTTGAAATAAATAATATTTTAAACAAGTTTAAAATACCAAAGTCCTGGAGAGATGAGAAAAACCAGCGCAGTTCTTTAAAAAAGTGTCTACAGGATACCCTGTTACATCTTCCCTCCCTGAAAAGTCATCCTGAAAAAGAGTGTCATCATTGCCTTTTAGTAGGTTTTAGAAATCACAGCTACACGTTTCTGTCTCACAGTAATATAACAATGACTCCAAAACATTACTTTTCATTGCCAAAATGAAGACTACCTGGTATCCAAAGTTTTTTATATCCATCTGTATTTGCATTCGTCTTGACTGGATTCTCCTGATAATCTGCTCTATCTAATCCCTCCACTATTCAGTAGATTTACTTTGCAGTCAGTGGAGTAAACAACACTAAAGTTCTTAACGTTTTGTTTTGCATCACCATGTTAGGAAACGAATGGCTAGTGCCAGCTGCTGGGAGTAAACTAATGTTGCTGAGAGCAGTGTGTATCTATCTTTAACTGCAATTACTGGTTCTAAGTGTTAGTTGAAATTCTGGGATAATTAATAGATAAAAACCCTCTTAGTTCTTTGGTTCAGTCTTCTTAATTTTAGTTTTTAGGACGACTTGTCTAGGTGCTTACACATTTTCAAATATTTGATTTTCTTTTAAGTAAAGTCTTAACTCAGAATTTCCTGGTTTCGGCAAATAAATGTGGGAAGAAATCTTCCACTTTATATAGATGGAGAAACAAAGTTGCATCTCAAGTTTTGCACTGCTTGGGCCTCAGACTGGTAATCCCTCTTAAAATCAACATTAACTTGGTAATCTTAATTAAAAATAATTCTGTTTATGCTCTTTTGAATTTGTGTTTTTGTATAAGCTGTATAACTTTACAGTACTAGCTCTAGTGTACCTATAACATATTGTGTTAAAACAAATACTGAGTACTAACCTTCCTTTCCCCCTTTCCCCTCTCTGCTCCTCCCAAGCCTTCAGGTAGCTAGCAGCTGATAAATCTAGTTTCTAGGTTACCAGTGAACCAGATGGTATAACACACATAAAAAAAGAGAGAAAAACATGTTTTCTCTGCACTTATTTAATTATGTTTTCATATTGCTCATTAGATAAGTTAACTTGTGCTAAAAACACATTTCATTCCAGGAAAAATATGCTGCTTTTCAAAATGTGACTAAAATACCTGTAAGAGTTTTGAGATGTAAGTTCCTAACTGTTAAAATATGCTGTCATGCAATATAACAACAATTAATACATGCGACCATGTAAGTATGCATAATAACTAGTGATCATTGTGTATGCTGATAGGAAGGATAAGAAAGGGGGCTGTTGTGTATTTAGCTGGTCCTCTGCAATTGCGGAAAGCAGAAAACTCTTCTCACTGTGGAAGAAACAAGATAATGACAGTACGATATTAAATGCAAACATCAATTCTTTGGAATAAAATACTAGGAGGAAGTCTATCAATTAAGGTTCGTTATTGTGAACAGCAAAATTATGTTGCCTGTCAGTTTAAAGACAAATAAGAGACTAGTGGAATGAAATCCTTAATTCTCTGTTTACCACATAGCTGCTAAATCCATTATTACTACTTTGGAGAAGATTTATATTGGCTATTTAAGCTTCTGTTTGTGATAAACTCTCTCTCTACATATTAAACTCTGCTTGGGTTCTGAAGTAAATAATGAAATTGTCAGCCTGTGTGATCTAATATTTTAAATATTTTAGACTAAAAGAAAAACAAGACGCCGTGAAAACATAATTGTACTAATACTGGGATTGTCAGCAGGTCTTATTAGCTCAGGCGTAGTCCTGCATTAATGTAGTTAAATGGCTTTTGGACACGAGGTGGCTTGCATCCAGCCAATTTGAAGTGTGGGTGGGGCTAGCCCACAGCTTTCTACATCCAACAGTATAAGCACACACTAAGCTGATCGGTTATTTATAAAAAGCAACTTAATGTGTTTGGGAAAGATTACATTCTGCTGAAATATTTGTGCTAGCATAGGGACATGGATACCTGCCATCTGGGGCTGATGAAAGCTGGTAGAGACTTCTCTCAGAGATAAAACCCGCTGCTTTCAGAGAAGGAAGCACCCTATAATGCTGTAGCTGTCAAGAAACCAGTATGTGTTACCACTGGTTTCTCTGTGACTTTCCCCAATGAAGGTCTTTGGAAGAAGTGTAGTTGGAAACTATTCTCTCTCACTAACAAGATTTATCTGTTCTTTAAATTATTGAGGATATTGTGTCCCATCCTTCGTACTCTGAGCCTTGGACCGGGTTCTCAAGTAGAAATGAGTTGACAGCACTAGTGGGTAAGTTCCTTGTGGCATCTCAGGGACCACTTCTGTTGGTTTCACAAGTAGAGCTGTTGCGTGGTGTTGTTAAAGTATAGCAGATACAAATATGAGATGGAGAAAGCCAGTCCTCAGTCCTTGTACTTAGACTTCAGTCACTCACGATGACTAATCTTTCCTTATTGAGAGAAGCCTCCACAGGACTTGTTAACAAATTAACTGCTCCTCAGTAGTTAGTTTGGCTTCCTTGTGTACCAAACTTTTTAAAAATGATAATGGAGCCTGCACTGTAGCACTGGCAATGGATAGTGCTAGCAAGTTTTTGTAGTGGTTGGTATCAGCACTGTCACCTAATTGTCACAGTAGCTATCTGAACAGAGACTTTCATTTCAGCACAGTACAGATAAGAAGGCAATGAACTTAAATGTACAGTTAGTGCTTTGGAAATAAGGTCAAATGCAATTGGCTCCAGACAAATACTGATACTGTAAGGCTAGATTGGAGCAGAAGGTCTTACTCCAGGTACCGTTTAACATTCAGTCTGCTGAACGTATACCAACAAGTGCATCAATAAGATAATTGCTTGTTTGCTGTTCAGCTCTTAGAACATTCCTGCAAACCCAGAACACCCCCACTGCAGCCAATTATATTGCGTTGGATTTAAAACAGTAACTATATGCAGAACCTCAACAATACAATCCTAACTCATTGTCACAGTCTGGATTGCTGTAATAGGTGCAGGGACTCAGTACAAGAATGCTTCTGTTGAACAGCCCATCTGCTTCTAATAAAGAATATATTAACGATAATTAAATACAGTAGAATCAAGAGGGAGAACACAACTCACGCTCATATCATACTAGAGGAACATTACTATATACTTAGCATTAATGTGCAATAACCTCATTCACAAACTGACAATTCCAATCAGCACTGTAGAACTATACAATTAAAGCATCAGTGTAATTAAGAGCAAAGCTTTCTGATAGGCCACATTACAAACAAATGACTATAAATTTGAATAATGTGCTCATCATGAAATTGGCCGTTAATCAGATCATAATCAGCATTATAGCCAATCATAAAAGAAATGGATTGTCTGGCTTGAGAACAAAACGCTACCCTTCAGCTCATCTACAGCCCAGGTTATATGTGTGTGTGCATATTATATCTTGGAGTCCTTGTTTCCTGAGCCGCTGATTTCCTCTGTCTATGATTTTGTGAGTTTTGTGTGCAGTTGAGGTAATACATGTCAGAACTGGGTAAACGGAGGAGGGAAAGTAGTCACTCAGTCACTCTATATCCATCAAAATGGAGAAAATGTAAAGAAGTACAAATGAAGGCTATTGACATTGCTTATTTCCTTCCCTTCAGGGAAGCCATTTTCAACTGTGCAGATTTCCATTAGTGTAAACAGAGTTATTGGTGACATCAATTTCAAGCTTACTGTTAATAGAATATTTTCACAAATGGCTTGAGAGACGCAAGTGTCACAGATGACTTCTAAAACTGTATTACTCCTAAAAGGAGAGCGGACACACTTGCCTACTTTTCCCTTGGCATTAACTTCAGTAGTTTTGTGGTGAGTTGTATTAGCTTCTTGGTCTGACTGGAAGCTGATCTTCCCAGCAGAATGTTTTCATTTGAACAAATTGGTTGAGGTGGTTCACTCCAGAACGACCACAGCCCAAACAAAGCAGCAGGGCAGGGAAGCAAGATGGGGCCAGAGGTTTAGAGCAGCTTAAGCAAACCTTGAAATTCATTTTGAGCGTGGTCATTTTCATGATTTCTGACTTGCACCAAAGCCTCAGAAATCAGAGTGGTCTGATGGAACGCAGCAGGCTTTGAATGGAAATAAACACCAGGTAGTTTCTCTGAGAGCTTTCAGTTATTTGTATAAAAGAAGATTGTAAGGCTTGCAATTCCAAATGCTACCTTATTATACATAAATAAAACATTAAAAATATAATAATTATAATGATGATGGATTTTGACTGCTTGTTTATAACTAACAACCTAGAGACTAATTAACAATCTGAAAACTAATTCTCCTAGCTTCAAAGTGTGAATTAGTGCTTCAGGGTATTTATCTATTAATAGCATTATTGTTGTTATACCTGTGATAATAAAAAGAAATAAATGAGATTAGTTTTGTAGAAAAAAGATACGTCTCTATTAGACCCACTTGGTACAGCTGTAAAAGATTTTTTAGTCATGTAAATCTTTCTTCCAAGTCTGAAATTAAAGCAAAAATTTTCAAGCTGAATATAGTTGGAAAATAATTGTTTTTAGTTTAATGTAATTTCATTAAATAATTAGACAATCTGAGAGAAAATGTGACTGGGTTTGTACTTGTGAAGCAAAGGGTAACGTTTTCAAGCAGTGAAGTGATAAGACTGCTGGCTGGGATGGGACAATAACCTAATAAGTTAAGGTGATTATTATGTTAGAGCAATTGTGAGGCCCTAGAAATTTCATTCCCTGGAAAAATCATGCAGCTATTGGAATTCAGTTCCAAGCACCTGAAGAGCAAAGACATTAATCAAGAAACTCAGCTCAATTTGCCAGGGCATATTATGCTTGACCAAGCCGATTGCCTTCTTTAATGATACACTGATTCTGTGAACGAGAGGAGAGTTGTGAATGTAATATATCTTGACTTTTATGATGTTTTGCACACCATCTCCTACAGCATTTTTCTTTGTAAGCTGAGGAAGTATGGACTGGGTGATGGGACAGTTAGAAGAAAATTGGCTCGACCACTAAGTCTGAAGGGCAGTAATGCACAGTCTGAGATCTGGCCGGTGGTCAGTAACAACCATAGTACCCTGGGCTTGATGTTGGGACTGATACTGTTCAATGACCTTCAACAGTGTTCTGAATGACGACACAGAGTAGCCTCAGCAAATCTGTAATGAGAAAACAGCTGACTGAGAATGGCAACACCTCATTCTGGAGAGATTTGAATAAATCTGAGGATTGTGCCTACAGAAATCTTGTAAGCTTCAACATGGAAAAGTGGAAAGTGCTGTTTCATGGGCAGAATTACCCTGTGCAGACTGGGAAGTGACTGGCTGAGAGATCTGCAGAAAAAGGCTGGGATGTTACAGATGATGTCAGGCTGTGCAAGCCAACAGCACGCTCTCACTGGGAATAACTTGTGCAAACAGTGTACTGAGCTGAATTTTGAGGAGATGGCCAAGAGACAGAAAACTTATCATCCTCTTTACGTGTCATTGGCAAGGCCACTCAGGAAAAATGAATCCCATTCATGTCCCTGACATTCAAAACACACATAAAGGAATGGGAGGGGATCCAACTGCTGGGCTATCAAGATGCTCTGGTGCCCGGAGAACATCTCCAAAGAGAAGCTGAAGGATCTGGGTTTATTAGACTGGTGGAAAGGAGACTAAGGGCCAATCTAACATCCGCTTACAACTATTTCAAGGGCAAATGTGAAGATGATGGTGCCAGGTTCTTTTTGGTAGGACAGATAATGCAGCAAGGGCAATGACTACATATATATCTCAGACATTATGAAAAACATTTTCACTGACAGGGGGATGCAGTACTAGAACAAGTTTACCAGACAAGTTATAGGATCTTCATCTCTGGAGGTATTTGAGGTTTGGCTAGACCAAGCCTTGGCCTATCTGAACAAGTTCTGGATGTAGTTCTGCTTGGTGCAGGATGTTGTACTAGATGATCTTCAGAGTTCAACATAATTCTGTGCTTCTCAGCTCTGAAGGCTGCTTCCATTTCAGACTTAAAGGAGTTGTGTGCTGCAAAGCTTTGTCTGTTTCTTATACAACCAGGTGAGCAAATAAAACATACCACTTCCACAGTCTTTCCTTTATTGATCAGGCTAAGCTTGTGCCTGCTGTCATCAGTATCCTGTCACACCGAAACCCTCTTCCAATAGTTTCATTTTTGATTAATGTCTTCCTTTGGGACTCATGTTAGTCAGACTGTTGTAAATGGATATGAAACTCCAGTGGTTTCCTCCGGTGGCTTACTCAGTTACTTCTAGTTTATGCTGCTATAGGTGATAACTGTGGAGATTTGCCCTGAGTTGATGAGAACTCAGTAGGTGTAAAATCAGTATTAATGTGTCAACATTAATGATTCCAGGGCTGCACAGATTTTGTGATCATGTTTTCTATTACATAAGATTGCAAGGTTATCATAAGGTTAGAATTCAGGAGTTTTGCTTTTTAAAGTCTTGTGATTAACTACTTGGAAGGTGATAATATTCTAGAAATGCTGGTAGAAATACATATTTCTTCTTAACTTTGAATAGTCAATACAAAAGTAAAACTCTTGTTTGGAAAGGAGATAAACCCCACCTGTGCTCTTACTCTCCTGCATACAGTGTTCTAAATCATTAAGTTTTTGTAGAGACTGTGATATATATCAAACATAGAGTATGTGAAGTTTAACAGACAATCATTATAAGTGACAGGAATCTACACTATGACAAGACAAGGGTGTAACTCATGGGGAAAAGAGAAAAGTCTATTCTGATGATCTCTTCCACAAACTTTTTTTTTAATATTTAATGTAATTGCAGAAAACAGTGAACTTTTTTTTCTTCCAAGTTGTGTAATTTCAAGGCAATAAAAAGAAGCATAATAAGAACATATGGAACATGGACTTTCAAAAAGAAACAGTTGGCAAAACTGTGCTTCAGATTGCTGTCAGAATATCAGCCTTTCGGCAAGCTTGGAGTAGAACAGATGGGAAAAGTCAAAACTGGTAATCTTTTTCCACGCTTAACACAGGAGAGCAAGTTAACAGTCTAATTCATCCTTGGCATAAGATAATCGCCTCTTCATTTTTTCTTTTAACAGTATTTGTGGCCAGGGCCTTTTTGTTCTCTCTCTTTCTATATTAGGGTCAGAGAATCACTGTAGATTACACATATGTGCTGAGGTTTATGCACTAGACTATGAAGACTGAGGTAGGACATGAGGTCTTATCTCTCAGTGGAGCGCTGAACTCCATTTCATCCACACTGCATGAAATGAAAGCAATATGATGAATGGGAGTTGAATGAATGGGTGTGCCTTACTCCAG
This sequence comes from Pluvialis apricaria, assembly GCA_017639485.1. Classification (NCBI taxonomy): domain Eukaryota; kingdom Metazoa; phylum Chordata; class Aves; order Charadriiformes; family Charadriidae; genus Pluvialis; species Pluvialis apricaria. The sequence continues at coordinate 24,681,334 of CM030010.1, read as the reverse complement.
GACCTGTTTCCACAGGGCGCCTAGCTTTGACAGGCTTCATTTTAACCGTTTGGATAATCCCTTTGATTTCAGAAGCTTTTTTTCTTAGGACTTCAGTGGGACTTTGTAAGGAATAAAAGCTATGCACCTGCTTCAGTTTTTTGGGGTTTGTGCATTACTGGAATGATGATGCATCTCTATATTGAAGTGACTTTACAGGTTCTCAGCACCTTACAAGTAAAACTTGAATCTATTTAACCTTAAAAATAATAATTACACAGCTGCTACTTGGAAGAGATGCAGCTAATATCATACCACAGCAGATATAGGACTAAGTTCTTGGTTCTTGGAGTAGGGGAGAATCTGCTCTCTACACACATTTAAATGCTAAAACAAAGGCCAAACAACTCAGTTTTTTGATCTCTTCAGTGACTGTACCAAATCTCCACCTGAATAACAGGCAATAGGCTGGTTTGCATATGTCTGTTGCTCTGAGAAAAAATAACTATGGAAATATTACTCAGGTGAACAGTGCATCCTAGAGGATTGCAAGTCTTCAGCTACAAGCAGCTTATGTGTGAGACACAAACGTCATGTTCAGCATTCAGGTTTGAAATGCTGAAAGCCTGCAGTCTCTCCGTATACTGGTGTCTGCTGTACCATGCCTTGAAGTGGGTAGTATAAGAGAAGTGGGTGATGAGAGCTGTGAAGTTCATTCCTTTTGTAATACCACAGTAAAGGATCAGTCCAAACAAGAGACAATAATGATAAACCTTGCAAAATATCATTTTGCAATTCAGCTGCTGATAACTTGTGTCCAAAATAGTTTAGGGAGTCAACTGGGGCTTCCCATCTCAAAAGTAGATGGAGGATGTCTTTGAGGGACAGCTGAATATTTGACTGCCTTGCAAGGTAACCAAGGTCCACCTTTGCAGTGATGTCAATGGAAGCTGAGGATAATGAATATCTTCTAAAATTAGGCATTCTTGAATAGATGGAAGACTTCTGGAATACAGATAGCTTTCAGGATAAGGGGATGTTATGACAATCAGTCAGCAGTCAGGGTCATATGCTAACTTTGTGAAAGATGTCCTCTACTTACTTATTTCACAGCAGCCTAGAATTTATGTAATTACAAAGCCAGTCTTCCCTGGTACCCTTGCTTGACCTCAATGCTACTGCTCCTAAGAAGAACATTTTTCAAACTCTTCAGCATGCATGGGTTTGATACCTACTTTTGCAAATTTTACACTTGGTAAAACTTGCAGGTATAATTCTTGGATAATATAGCTCAATCCAACATAATTTTCTGAGTGAACTTTTGAAGAAATAAAATAATTTTTTGTGGAATAGCACTTGAACTGTATTAAATTTATGTATGGAGTTTGAACTTAATGAACGCACATAGAAACTGCACAATTCCATTTGTTTGGTCCTTTTGAACATTTTCCCCCCAAAACATTAGAGTCTTGTTGAATGGCTGCAAAGATATGTCCAGGCTAATAGAGCTAAAGCTGTTGAGTTTTGTTGAAACTTGGATCATGAATCTTATACTATCAGCTTAGTCAATTAAAAAAACCCTGATTATAACAACTAAAAGGATAATGTATACTACAAGCCTTCTTAATTTTGAAGGGGTAGAAAGACTGGGTATTCAGGAACAGTTAGGATGAGAAAGTGAAAATTTTTAAGCAATATAGTTTAATATTTATTATCTCAGAACAGAAATGAGATTTTGACCAATGCATTGTTCCACATTTACACATATGCCTTCTGGTTTGAGCGTTTCTACCATGGTGGCTCATATGTTTTCAGGCTAACATGAGGAGAGAGTATTTTTAGGAGAAAGAGAGAGAGAGGGAAATATGGTGATATCTGTTTTTGCTTTTCTACAGGCAGAAGGAGTTGTTGAATTGCCTAATTAGGTGTTAATTTGTCTGAGCCGAAGATCATGAATTTTAATTTTTATACCTTTATGAGAGTACATAGAATGCCGTATCAAAGATGGAAGGTAATTGATAAGAACTTCTGGGTGTTCTTCCTGGCATTGTTCTATTTCTTCCTGTGATAACTCTGAGGACAGTTAGATTTGACACAACTTCTAATCACTTCCCATTGGAAGCCCTTATGAAGCAGCACTAGCTCTATACGCTGTGTAGCTTTAACCATCAAAACATCTAATTTGAACTAATAAATAACAGGACAGTTCAACACATAACATCTTCTGCACTCCCTCTGCTTATGTGCTTTTCTCAAATGTCTGTGGAATCAGCAGGCATGCTGTGGTTGCTATGAATATTGTGGTGCAACCTGGAAGAATAAGGCAGATATCTTCTTCCTTCTCTACTTTGCTCTGTTGCTGTGTCACATAGCTTTTAAAATTTTCCTGTCAGAGTGATGGTATATGGCCAATTACAGTGTATTTCTTAGGAAAAAAGATCAGTAAGACTAGCCAAAAAGTGCTTTATTTAGCTCAGTCTGTCTTTCCGAGTAATTTCTACTAAACAGGTTGAATTTCAGAAGTGCCATTTAGCAGGTAAATATCAAAGGATTATATGAGAACTCTGTGATTTTGCAAAGATGAATAGTTGTAATGTCATCCCAAAGAAATAAGGCCACGTGGCAATCTGTAAACTGAAGAAGGAAACTCAGAAGCTGATAGATGTGTGAAACAACTAAGAACATATTACAACATGCTCTTAGGGAGAGTTCACACTTTATCTGAGCTTGACCTTGAAAATAAAGTGATTCAAACTGTTTCAGTATTTCTAAAAGACATAAAAGGAAAACACGGATCAGTAAGAGCCAAAATATGCTTCAATAATTAAGTTTTGAATGCTATGTTTATTTAATATTTTACATTTTGCTTGGTTCTTTTGGGAACATTTTACTTAGTTTACTGTTCAATTACTGTGTAGACTATTTTTTTGTAATTTATTTATCTGAGAAGCTCTTGCAAAGTACATGAGCAATGACTTGCTAAACAGTCTCAGAAAAATAAGTCTCAAAATATTTCTGTGCCCAAAGTGTTGTTGCTGAAATGGATGTAAGAACAAATGGAGTTCTCTGATTTTATACATCAAAGTCAGACTTGAAGTGTGGAAAAAATCTAAGTACTCTCCATGACTTCTTAAATGATAGGAATTGTTTTTCTTTTTTTTCCTTTGGAGTTTGAAAATAAAAATACCTTTAATTCATGCTGGAAGGAACTATAATAACAACTGTGCACAAACTGTGGTTCATGCATTTTTACCTTCACTGACATTTCAAATTCTTGCATTTTAACTCAGTTTCTTGTAGAACAAACTGAAATGAACAGATCTCAAGGGAAATGAAATATTAACGGAAAAAATAGATCTGTGCCAGATGATAACATATGCCACAGAACAGGTAAGTTAATAATTGACAAAAGAGTCATTTATTTAACACACTGAATCATATACAGTGTACAATTGTTAAAAAGGAAATGTTCTAGTTTCAGGCAGTACTGACAGGTGACCTTGGTACAATTAATTTAAAAAATGAAATTAGATAGATCTGTAACCAGAGTCTATTAGGGACTTAAGTCTCCAGAAGTTAATATTGAATGAAAAACAGTGGGAAATGTTGTTGAGTTTTTGTGGTTTTTTTCCCCCCATAGTTTTTCAGATTTGATGCAAGTTATTGGTATATTTATTGTCTTGGTGATCAGTGAGGCAACACTTGGAAAAACCAGGTAGGAAACCAGGATCTATTTTTGGATATCTGGAGGCTTAGTTGTTCAGAAAGATAAGAAATGAAATTTCTGTTCGTAAAGTGAGCTAATACAAGTCTTGTAGACCACTTCAATGCTATTAAACACTCACAAAATTTATCTGGTCTTATGCTGATCTTCTAAAATGGGGCTAGTTCCAGTCTTAATGAGGATCACCCATCTGTATGGTTCCATTTCAGGTGTTATTATGGCATAATAACTTGCTAAAGAGCAGGTTTGAATTCTTTAGGTAATTTCTGTCGTGTATATTTTATTTTGCTCTGCAGTAACCAAAAACATTAGGTTTTCAGTGCCAATTTTAGCTCAGTAAAGATCCTTCTTGAATGTCCACTTTGTGTCTTAACACTATTTGCTGTTTTGTGGCCACAGCACTTGTAATAAGATCTGCTAAAGGTATTATATTTTATAGTACTATCACAAAATGAATATACTGATTAATTCTTAAGAAAAGATAACTGATTTTGCAATATCCCCACCACCAACCTCAACTGTTTGCTCCCTTCAATATCACATGCAGTATCATTTATTTGCCTTCACCAGGAAGGTCTCTTTTGTGTGTAAATCCAATTTTGGATTGTCATTTACTCTAACAGTCTGTTTATTCATTTACTATGAAAATCTCTTTAATTGTGGCTGGGTTTAAGACCATGGCAGCCATACATGTAACCCAAAATGGAAACATTCTTGTCAGATCAACAGAACTCAAGTCTGTTGATGTAATTAGAAAGGAAATGGGCAAACCTGCATATTTGTATTTATTTATTTCCCCTCCTATGGGGACTGCATCAAGGGTGACAACAGGCAACGCATAGATGGCTTGCAGCTCCTCATTATACTAAAGACAGAGCAAATCATGGTCAGGCCAAATAGTTTTGGCTCTTTCAGTTTTAGTTCAGTGCATTCAACCCTTTCTCTTCAGAAAAGATGAAAAATATTCAATTTTGTTATCTTCTCCTTAATGGAGGGACTTAGCAGGACTATCAGATATATTTTTGGGTAAAGGATCTGAGAAAAAGCTCTTCACATTTTTATTACAATGTTTACAAAAAGCCATGTGTGATTAGGAAAGGTTTTAACTCTTCTCATTTAATAAGTTTGGTGATTGGAATAATATCACTTCTGATCTTTGGAGAAATCCAAAGGAGGAAAAGGTCTTTTGAAAGAAAATTTAAAGATCCAATCATGAAGAATTACTAAAGGCACTTAATGGGAAATGATTATTCTCTACCTTAGGGTGAAATGAGAAAAGCTTTATGCCTTCTTTGACTTACCTGGCTGAGGAGCAGAACAATTTCTGTAGTGCAAGATGCTTAGCAGAATTCTATTACCTGAAGTTATCCTTACAGATCAATAGTAGCCTTGATTGATCTATAGTTCAAATAATAAACTTGATGTGTTCATTTCGGTCTTTGATTGACACTTACTACCTGTGTGAAATGTTTGTTCTTTGAAACTTTATCTGTACTTTAAGACTTGAGGAAAAGCATGTAATAGAGGGATATGCTCTAAATCTACAGACATGATTGCCTAAAAGTAATTTTTGCCTCGCTTATTTTGTTGGTACCAAAAAAAAGGAGTGGTCTTATGGCCATCTCCATGCTATGGCTTTTAAGCATACTGTTAAAACAGCACATGATCTTTTAGTTATGGTATAGTATTTCTTAATTTTCTATTACTATATATAGTTATATTATGGAAATAATTTTGTTTAAATATCTTATTCCATCAAATTCCTACAAATGCACTAAGAAACAAATCTTCTTTTGGTTAATGAGTGAGAGTGAGGTCACTGTCAGATGTTGACATGCTGTCATTGCTGCTATTGATCAAAAAAAAAAAGTGAGAGACTTCCTGGATGTAGGAAGTCTACACGTTGGCAGCTTTAAACCAACTTCTGCAAGGTAGTGTAAAGGATGATTATAGCAGTTTGTCTGATTGTCTGACATGGGGAAATCTTCAATGAGGTGAAATCGGGGCTGTTTACAAAGCTTGTACTTTCCCAGTCAGCAAGAAAGGGAAATAATGGCTGATTAACTGCGCTGTAGACATGGCTCCAGGATTATTCTAGCTGCCTTTGTTTGCAGTCACCTACCACTGCCTCATGAGTTGGTGAGTACCTCTCTGTAAAAGGAAAGGTACAGAAACTTGAGCCTATGGTGATTTTCGTCTCCTAACCATCACCTGAAACCCAGCACAAGTTTACACTAACTGGCACTTGTTTTCAACAATTTCAGTATTTTAGATGACTGTGTGATAGCCTATGTAAAATTCGTTTGTCATTGTAGACCTGTAGATAAGAAAATGGGTTCCAGTCAGCACTCTAAGGAGAAACAGGACTTTCTGTTTTAGAAGATCTGCTGATTGCCTGGGGTCCATGTCTGAGATGTTGACTCTGGACTTTTGAAGACTGCTGGACTTTCTCCATCCCTTGGAGTTATTGTCCTTTGCTGCTCAGCCACGTGGGCGCCAATGACACTAACAAGGGAAAACTTGAGCAAGGCAAGGGTAATAACAGTCTAGGTGATGTTATCCTTGATTCTGAGAGTCAAGAGGAAGGCCTTGCCTTTGCAGGAGCAAACACATCCTGTGAGTAAACGCCTTGCTGCACAGCTAGTGTTGCAGGTAGGAATGAGAACTTCTGGGGAGAGAAGGGATTCATTTGACAAAGAGTTGCAAAAGCCCCTTTGCCAGCAGGCTTTTTAACCTAGTGAGGACAGCTTTTAACAAGGCTGCTAGGGGGGAAGTGAGGACGGTGAACAGCTGTATAATAACCCTGGGCTGTAGGAAACAAGACTTTGGCTTGTTTTGTAAACTGTGAGATATGATCTCGTTGCCTAGGGGGAGCCAGGGGGAAGGTAACTAGTGGGGTCCAGGATAGCCGGCTGATCTTCAAGGAAAACAACAAGCACTGAAAGCACAAGGCTCCATTGCAATGTGCAGGAACTAAGCAACACCCCAGCCTGGCAGAATAGGAGACTCCTAATTAAGCTCAAACTCAGAAAGGAAGATGAAATAGGCTACAGGTTACCAGAAGAAATATATTGCCTGGGCAGACAGGGATGAAACTGCAAAAGCCAAAGCTCAGTTGGAATTGAAATTGGTAAAGGCTGAGGACAGTAACAAGACAGGCTTCTGTAGCTATATGTATTGTGTTTGTGTGGCAAGGGTTTGGTAGTGGGGGGGCTACGGGGGTGGCTTCTGCGAGAAGACTCCGGAAGCTGCCCCTATGTCTGATTGAGCTGGTACCAGCTGGCTCCAAAATGGACCCACTGCTGCCAAGGCTGAGCCCATCAGTGACAGTGGTAGTGTCTGGGGGACCCACACTGGAGCAGTCTGTTCCTGAATGGCTGCACCCTGTGGAAAAGCAGCCCATGGGAAGGACCCATGTTGGAGAACTTTGCGGAGAACTGTCTTCCATGGGTGGGATCCCACATTGGAGCAGGGGAAGAGAGTGAGGAAGAAGGAGCAGCAGGGACAACATATGATGAACTGACCACAACCCCCATTCGCTGTCCCCCTGTGCTAGACATCAGAATTAGGAGCTTTCTGTCTCATTGTTATCAAGCAGTTCAGAGTAGCTGCTTGATTTTTATCTATTTGAGACGAAAGACCTCATGGGAGAAGGCGGTGAGGGCAAGAAGCTTAGTGAGACTGGAAGGAGTGTGTGTAATGAGAGTAAGTGAGAGAATCAATTAGCTGCCAGGGTGGGATCAGAGACTGGACCAGGTTGGGCAAAAAAGACACAGTGACACGGTCTTCTTGTCCCCACAGCATGGTGTGATGAAGAAAGTGTTGAGAGTAGGGAGGAATAATATGTGATCCAGTAATTAAGAATCTTTCTTAATGCCTATTCAAAAGGGAGGTGAAGTGCATTTTTCAGATTAATCTAATTCTGGAATTTCTAGTTGTTTGCTCAATGTTACAGATTTATTTTTTTTTTAACACACTTTGTGCACATGTCTCATTTGAAGTATTCTTCAATATACGGAAAGGTTACTTTAAAATGTTTTTAATTCAAATTACAGCAGAGCTGAGTCTGGTTTCAATTGAAGGGGAGTGAAAGATAGTAAACAGATCTAATTTAAATATACATTTTAGTGGAATTGCTTTCCTGGTAAAGATTATTTCACACATTACCATTCCCCTGAACTTTTTAAAATAACATAAACAGACAAACCACACAGTAAGGGAAATTTGCCCTTAAAAATAAGCAAAAAATCTTTCCTCAGCAGGCTTGCAAAAATGGTATTTAAAAACCTCACTTCTTCCCTGCTATTTTAAAGGCTAAAACACCGGGCACAGATCTGTTTCTGATCATTTATGAGCTAATTACTGCACTTTGTACTGAAATAGCTCTCTGGGATTAAAAAATCTGTTGCAGCTGTGGAAAGAGAAATTCAGAATATTAATGAAGCAAAGATTTTTGTTATCTTGAGTATTTTTGTTTAGTTTTTTGTATGCTATCCTTTTCCAGTATAAAATGCAAGAGAAATATAGAGCAACAACAAAAACTGAGAACTGTTATTTGATTTTTTTTTAAACTTTCATAACAGAGAGGAGAACAGTATATACTTTTTATTACTGCACATTAAATACAACTTCACCACATCGCTATCATTGGATAATAGGAAGATATAGGAAGATATAAGTGGGGAACAACAAAAGTGGACAAAAGCTCTGCAAAGCTGAGACCAACTTTTCACAAGGGATATTTTGTCCTTTTTAAGATTACAAGATTTAATGCAAATTAAGACAATTTTTTTAAAAGATATGCAAATAATTAAACTAATTTATTTTTTGCCTGCAAAGTATTTATTGGGTCAACACTGCTACCTAAAATCTCCGGACATTTGTATTTTTTTTTGGTATGTGTGCCTGAGCAGACAACGTCCCTGTGGCTTTAGGCTTCCAGTGTTAGACTTCAGTCTTGGCAACCATGCACTTGCAGGGTAACCATCCACCTTCAACTGGAGACGCTGCTGCTGCTGAGACATCTTGATTAAAACTGGTGGAAGATAGCTAAGCTACCTTGCAGGAGGAAGCAGACCACTGAAATCTGATATTTCCACTGAACATTATTCCTGTGGTAGAGGAAGTTCTTCCTCACAGCACCACGACTCATCCTTGTGGCATTTGGCTTACAACTGATTTATGAGTTGACAGATACAGTCTGACCAGCCACTTCTCCCAGGTGCTCCTCACACCCAGGCAGGTGGAGGTTGTCCTGACAGCACAGCTTCTGCTGCTGGCAAAGCGTTTTCCTGGGGCCTCCTCAGATCAGGGCAGGAGCGGGCTCTGAGCTGGCTGATCTTGGGGTGCCATATCCCAGTAGTTTGAGCACTGCGTGGCAGACAAGACCCTGGTTCCTAAAACATTTTCCTCCTAAAAGTGGAATGAAATTGCCACTAGGCTGCTTTTTATTTCTGTCACTTGACCTAAAAGAAAGTTTTCTGACAACATATTTTTCAAAGGATAAAAAGGGAAAAGAACATTATTTCAAATTTGTGACTCACAGTGTTACTGGTGTGAGTGTTAAACTGTCAATAAACTCAGGCTGACAAAACCAGTTCTGCATTTGTTGATAACAGAGGGAGCTGTAAAATATTTCTTGAGGAAATAAGCATATTTGAAAGTCCATCATTTTTTCTCTGCAACATTTTCTTAAAAAGAAAAAGGAAGAAAAAAATTTTAGTGGCACTAACTATTATAGTTTTGCTGGGGACTCTCAGCTTTTCCTCCAGCAAGAGGCTTCCATGAGGTTCAGCGTTTTGCCTGCTCAAATGCATATCATTTCTCTGGACCTCTTTGGGCTTTTAAAGTTGACAGAAATTAGTTGGGCTGAGCCAGCATAATGTAATGGAATACAAGAGAATAGCACAACTAGCCCAGGAAAAGCTTTCTGAGCAGCTGGACCACATGCTTGCAGAAAGCTTCCCCATTGTGCAGCGACAGAGCGTTACACATCAAAAGTTACAAAATAGGGGCCTTGTCCATGCATGTGGTTATTAGAAAAATCATAGAAACAGTTTAACCACAGCACTCTGATTAAACATGAATTAAGCAAAATGGTTTAAAAACTGCTTTGGTATGCCATTTTTCCGGAGTAAAGCACTTTTTGCATGCATTTAACTTTACTATGAATACTCCCATTGATTCCAGTGGGACTGCTCTCAGAAATAAATTAAACACTTGTTAAAGTTTGCAAGATTAGCCCTTTCCCAGTGGAATTATTTTGAGTATATATTGGCTCAGTAGGGATGGGAGTAGGTCTAATTTATCTAAGAAGTATTTCCCAGATAAGGTGATACATAGAAGTGTATTTTTAAACATAGAGTTCTGAGACTCTAGATTTCAGTCTAAATTTGGGGTAGGTGTGATCCACACTGTGCTTCAAAGACTCCACAGGTCTGGTGTCCTGAATGTCCTGAATGATCCTAAGTGATTTAAGATGTAGCGATGATCAGGCTGTAGTTCCATTATTTGGGATATGAAAGCTTTGGAAACAATACTATTTTAAGGCAGACATGTCTCTCTCCATCATATCATTGTGTGTATATGCACAGGTATCTATATATATCTGTGAATAAATATATATATACATGCATGGATTAATTCAAGTTTTTGACTCAGAGAACAGCTCTACAAACAGCTTTACTGGGACAACATAGAAGATGTCCTATGGTGGGAACTCTGTAAGCTCAAAATACATCCACAGCTTCTCCGTTATAGAATTACTGCTTCAGTCTTACCATGCCTAGCTTTAAGGGGCAAAAGCCCAGGGATGAAACCACAACTTTTAGCGAACAGCCTTAAGTCTATAGAAGATGAGAGAGTTAGATGGTTAGGATTGTAATGTATAACACCCACTGACATAATCATACCAAGGTGACCCACTGTGAAATGGAAAGGAGAAGGGTTTCTGCATTTTGTTGGAGGCAACCCTTTTAGTGAAAGAATAGTAGCAGGACATACAATGTCAAAAGAGAAAGTAAAATGTTTTAAGGTGAACTGCTTAATATCTGAACCCTAAGCAGAGAATCAGGTAATAATAACGCATCACTTACAACTTTTAGATATAAAGAAGTAGAAGAGTAAAAGTGAATGTGATTTCAAGGGTTTTTATGGAAATACACTAAAGGATATTAGAAAGAAAATGAACCAGTAGAAGAAAAGAAATTCCTGCATACTCTGCAATTGGCCTTTAAGAAGCAAAGAAAAGCAAAAGTGCATGGCAGTAACTAAAAATATATAGTATCATTGTCCTGGTTTGAGGTAAAACAGGACCAATTTTGTTCAGTAACTTCACTTCTTAGCTGGGCCTCTTCTAACTACTGAAATTAACAGCATATTGTGCAGACACTGTTCACTCTCTCAGAGTGATCAGACCAATGTTTATAGCTGATGCCCAGGCATGGTATGCAGAGAGGCTCTTGCTTATACTCATTGCTCTAACACCCAGGGCCAACCAACTTTGTTATTTGCCCCGTTGGAGGGTTGTAAGAGGAAAAGCGCAGTGGGGTCCCACCTGTGGGGAGAAGCGGACAGGACAGGTCACCCAAAACTGACCAACAGCGTATTCCATCCCATCTGCCTCATGCTCAGTATAAAGCTGAGGGATCAAGGGTCAGGCTCTTCTTTTCCCTTCTTCCTTCAATGGCCGGCGTCTGAGGAGGACTCCGTCTGTTTGTCTGCCTTTGGACCCCATCCTGAATCCAGATCCAGAATCCAGTTCCCGTCCGTCACCGAGTCCAGCCTGGGACTGCCCCAGTGCCAGCCGGTGTCGTGACTGTCATCCTGGGAGCTTGATACGGTTTTGTATATTTCTCATTATTTCTTTTTATTTTATTATTAATATTCCATTAAAGTAGTTTAGTTCCTTCTAAACTCATAAGTCTCTTTTTCCTCCTCTACCTCTCTCTTTGAAGAGGGGTAGAGGGGAACATCTGTTGGTCCCATCTGGGGTCCCCTATGTCCCCAGTGGCTGATTTGACCTAAACCACGACAATCATCTTTCTCTGTAAAGCATTGTCATCAGTGTCAGAGAAAGTCTGTTACAGGGATCAGTGACAATTTGTGACTTTTGAGGAACAAAGGATACCTTTAAATATTCTATAGCTGCTGATAAAAATCAGGTAAGGGGATACTTAGAAATTAGTACCTGTTCTCTTTCTCTGCAGACAGAGAGGCAGAATTTCTACTACCTATCTACTGTCAGTTTGATTGATATAACTGTGGAGAGGGAGTTCCTGCTTAGTTTGCTTAGCAGTTGTTGTTTATTAAGAATAGATAATGGTACCCCATGACAGATCTATTGTGGTAGTTGCAGTCCTTCCCAAAAAGCTGACATTTACCCAATAATGAATAACTATAAACAATGAACAACTATTGTATGGCAGGAACCTAAAGAACATTTATTGTTTGCTTCTTCCCTGGAGTCTCTTGCTGCTTTTGTGCTCGTGACTTTCCCAGGTACAGCATTTTGCACTTGTTTCAAAGAAACACTTTCAAGACAGCAGCTGCTTAAAAGCCATTGTGCTGCTAACTTAAGAAACTGCATCTTCAAAATATTATTAAGTTGTTGCTTACAGTAGTTGACTTACACTTGGTTCACTCTTTAGCTTGCTGTTAGGAACTGCTTGGAATCACAACAGAAGATGTTTGGCAAAAAAATGACAGCCTGAGTAGATTTCTGAATGATGATTTTTTTTTTCTTTTCTTAACCTAAACTTAAAAATTGTAAACTGCAATTTAAAATTAAAGTAATCAAATACTAACATATATTTTCATGTAAAGAATACCCATTAAAATAAAGGAGACAAAGAGCAAAAATCTATTAGCAAAGACTGCATGTATAACAAATCCAACATGGAGGAATGAATGATCATGCACTCACACGCACTCTCTCACACATACTTGTTTGCATTATAAATTAATGTGGAAGCCTTTCATTGGTGAAATGGGAGAGCCAGTTGTTTCCAATCACGTGCACAAGTGAAAGCAGGGGTGTAACAAATTATGCAGTCACTTGTGTCTCAGATGGAAAAAGGATTAACTCTCCATGTGCTGCCTTTTTCCTCTCCAAATGCAGAATAGGGTCAACTAACATTTTAAGTCTTCAGATACATAGTAAAAGACTCTTAAACAAGAAATGTGAAAGAAAAGGCCTGTGGAATGTTACTTTTTTTTAATGTGGTTACACAATGAATGGATTTCTTTGTTGTAAATTGAAACTATCCACTGGTGTAAATTGAAAAAGTAGTATTTTAGAATGCTTTGTAAGTATCAAAATATTTACATATATTTGCGTAATCATAAACTTGATCTTGGAAATGTTGTACTTTTAGATTGTTGTATATGGTTTCCTTAGCAATGTATAAACATTACAAATGAAAATCTGAGCTCTCCTTTCTTCTTTCAGCCTGACTTCAGTTTTGGAATGAGTAGAAATCATCCTTTCACTGTGTGGGTTTTTTTTTCCATATTTAGTAAGGTTTTATTTAATATGCAGTTCTAATATGTATTTGCTTCACTATGTCTTAATTTCTTTATCTCTTATAGTAATATATATTAGGAATACATAAAGAAATTATTCTCTACAGATCATGAAATATAATGTGAAGATTTCCTCTGAAATTATTTTATTTAAATCAGACCATTTCTATTTGTTTGTTTGAGTGGTCATGACTAACAAAAGCACACTTATGCTCTGCAGTGCATGCTTCTTCATATTTAAATGAAGAGGCTGGCATCTCCTTTTGTGTCAAATGTTATATTTGCCAAAAGGTAATATTTTGTTAGAGAAATTTGTAAGAAAAACAAAGGACAACTAACACAGGTTATATTGGTTTACTCCCGTTTAGCATCTCCGTGAATCTGAGAAACTAGGCATAAACTGAAAGTGAATTTGAACGTGCTTTCCCCCGTAAGCATTATAGTCACTGGGCTACAGTGTACCTCAAGTCCCTCCTGTGTGGTACTTTTCCACTTTGTACACAATGCTTTAACGTTCATTAAAGCAGACAGTGTGAGATGTGAATAACATTTTAGCCTGTGGGTTCCAGTCCCTGGTCAGGAAAACGTTTAATAATTTATGCAAAAGGAACAGCCTTAAAAGGAAATACCGAGGAAGCCCATTGAAGGGGCTTTGCAGCTTCTAGTTCCAGAGTTAACAGACATCTTTGTATGGACATTTTGTATGGCAGCTGTAAGCACTTGCTCCTGAAAATCAGGTCTCTAGAGCTATAAGAAGATTTCCAGAAATTCATACACAATTACTGAAGCTCTTCAGTTTTGATCTAAGAGGAGGAAAGAGTTTCTGCTGCTTATGCTTGTGCACTTAGCCTCAGTCAGATAACTGCACTCTCTGGGTTTTTTTTTATAGTGAATGGAAGAAGAGTAAGAGATACTTCTCTGTAGGGTGATTTGGGATGTGAATCCAAAGCAGATGCTCTGATTTTTCTCTTTGGAACTGTGTTTCTTTATTAAATATTAAATTGGTTCTCTGGAGTCTGTACTTCAAGTTAGGCGGTACGACTACCCCTGCTACTGTTGTAACCAGCCTCTCCAAAGCACAACCCTAACATGGGAAGGAGTTGCGTATTTAGGTCCCCAAGAACTGAGCAGAATAAATGTCCAGTGGGCACATACGGTAGCATGTATATGATGCTTCTAGGCATTTGAAAGGTCTCTCTTATTAAACTGTTTTTTTTTTTCCTAGCCCTAAAGAAATCTTTAACTTCTCTGTGCATGAACATAAATACTTTTTTTTTTTAAAAAAAAAGAGGGGAAAAGGGAGAGAGATCATCTTCCTACTTTCCTGAGTCAGTGCCTGTACTAGAAATGCACATGGGCTATTTTCTGATAAATTTGATGTCTCAGTTACAGTAAAACCTTTCTGGTGCTTTTATTTCAGCAGTTTTTGTTGAACCAGCTTTTGTGACTGAACTTTTCAGGGAAATCGTGAACATAAGACTGAAAAAGAGCAGAAGGAACATGGGAGAGGACAGAAGTATTTCTCACTGTGAACGTGTTTCTCTGAAGTTAGTTTTATAGTATTTACTGAAAGGCTTTTCTTTTTAACTGCTTCTCTGCTACGATGAACTATGATAAACTCCTGCTATGACAGATACCAAAACATATTTGGGGGAGTAAAGGAAGGCAGGTAACGTATGATTAGCATCACTTCCCATATCCATTCCCTCTGAAGAATCCAGCAGGTTTGAAATGGGAATTGCTTTGGCTTTGCTGAAGAATGTTTCCAAGCAGCAAGAATTAGAAAACACTGCTATCTTGTGGCCAAAGGGCGAGCAACAACTGGAAAAGGCAGTTTACTTCCTTATCTGTCTATCAGATCTGGCTTTGTATCAATTATAATAAAAATACCTGGCATAAAAACCAGAGTCTTGAAAAAATAGATAATTTGTGAGACTTCAGACCTGGGAGGACTGAAGAACTTCTCCAGATAAAATCAGTTTTCCTCTGGCTATGACTTCTGTTGTACATTCCTAAGTTCAAAATAACACTGCCAGGTTTTTAATTCTGGCGTTTGCACACCTGGCTGGTTACATACGGTTTGAACATGCTGACTTGACAGAAACAATGCCGCTGGTACTATCTGGAATTTTCTGAGAATGTTGTGAAGGCTAGTTTATTGCAGGTTTTAGCTAAGACAAATAGGCGTTTAAAGCTTTTAGAAGTTTATTTTAGAAAGTTCAGGCATTTGTTCTCTGACTTCCAGTGCTAAAGGACCAGACAGTCTTCTCTGGTCTTAGCCAACAACTTCGCTCTCTTATACATCCTGTGATCGCCTACAGACTGATCTTGCACCTGCTTGAAAATGTAACTGCAGCTGACTCTAATAATGCAGGGCTGAGGTCTTTGTGTGTGATGAATTTCCATTGACTTCAGTGGAGTTCTGTGCAGCTTGGTACAATCCAAAAATTTAGGTGTTAATTTTGTTTGTTAGTTAACAATTAACAATCTCCTATAAAGAAAAAATGTGTTTTCTGTCTATTCTTTCCAGCATCAGCTGTGAATTTTAGTTCCAGGATACGATTCTGTCTTAATTATGGCTATTGGATTTTGCTCTGTAACATCTGTCTTCTGTGACTGATAATCTGTTCTCTCTCTGAATCCCAGTGAAGCCTTCAATCCATAAAATTACTTGCTTAGTTCATTAATATCTTAAACTCAGGAGAAAACTAAAGACTTTGGGAACAGTGATAAGATGTTCTAATTCACTACTATCTTTGCTACGACATAAAGCAAAATGTTTTTGTTTGGAAATACTCTCACTATAATGTTGGAGTTCCTAATGTTTAAATGTAAATGTTAATTTTTTTTTCTTCCCATACATCTGACATCCATTTTTTTCTGGATATACTGGTAAAATTCTTGACCCAAAGAAGACAGCTTCTGATTTAGCCCTTGTACTGATCACACTAATCCACAAAAAGTGACATTAATGAGACGTGAATTCAAGTCACCAAGGCTTTCAAATAATAGAGTTTATATCAAACTTTAACCCTCCAAAACTAAGCTTAGAATATCATTCTCAGACTGTTGATAATATCAAGTCAAAAGAGAAACAAGAAATGTATTGCCAGAAAGAAGGTAGTACGCCAGGGAGTAAGGAGTACCTGCTTTGCATTCAACCCTTCAGCATGGAGCCCATCTGAAAAGTGATGATTTGACAGAATTGGCGTTGGCCTGGTTAATTGCACATGATTCTGAGTGCTGTATGGTTGAAAGATTGCTGTGATCCCTAAGTATAGAAGGAAGGAATAACTAATATAAGAAACAGGAAGACATGTGACCACGTGTAACACTGTGCTAGGAGACAGGAGTTTTGGTAACAGAATTTTGCCTGTAAATGGGTCAGGAGTGGATTGGAAGGTTCTGATTCAAGGCTGAAGAACCCCTTCTGTTCATGTACATTTCCTTGCTTTTATCCCTCTCAACTCCATGTTTTGTCATCACAAGATGAATGCTGAGTCATCTCAGAATTTGACACCTGTGATAACAAGGGACAGAATTCTCTTTCAAAAAACCAAAATTGCTTGCTTTGTTTTAGCTGCAGCAATTCTTCATGTGTGCTGGAGGGCACCGCATGTCAGTAGGAATATCTGTGCACATGTTCTGTGCTCCAGTACTGCACAGCAGAACACTTAGTTTTGATAAAGTCTGTGTTCTTATCTGAAAGGCATCCAACTCCTTTGCTTCCTTCCTCGTTCCCCAGTATCTAAAATATATCAATACTTACCTTCCAATCTTAATTTCTTTGATACCCTTTAATTCTTAACATCTCTTCAAAGCATTGGTCATTCTGGGTGCTGGACATTGCGATGTGGATGGGTCAACAGTGGGGGTCTAGCCAGTCCTGTTCAGCTAAATGAGTTAACGGCAGGTTTTGGCTCAGGTTAGTGCATTATGATCTATGCAATGTATTGCAACACATACAAACATCCTTTCTTGATAGAAACGTTGGCACTTCTTTTTCACAAATTATTCTTGTACTGTATTTAAATGGAATGCATATGAAATAGTGCTTAATGAAGGTTGACTTCCCCCTTTAAAATAGTCTAAGAGATTCTCTTGGCCTGTTTAATCTTTGTAACAAATTAAAATATATGACAAATGTACTAATTTTTTGCCTCTGGACTCATTAGAATGCTTTTGTTTCAGGCCCTGGAAAAATCATTCTCTTTCTTCTGGAACTTAGTTGCCTGAATGTGCTACATTTCAAATTAAATATTCTCTAAACTTACCTCTGTCCAAAGAAGAAAACCCAAACAACAGGGTTACTGTTACAATACTGTATAAAAATTTAAAAGATCTCTAGGTAATGTTTACTGTATGTGTACTGTTTCTATGGTAGCAGTCCTTCAGCTGTTTCATTGCTGCTTTCCAGACCAGATATATATAAACCAGATGGCAAGTGGGTTGACATTTCAGTTTGAGTCATGCCAATTGAAATCGACAACCTCATGTTAAGTATGCTAATCCTTAATTGGAAAGTATATCCCGTTTGGACTACTGAATTTGCCGAGCTTTCATTGAAGAAGTCTCCCTGCAAATCTCTGTTGAAATCTACTAGGATAAAACAGAATATACAAGAGGGCAAATACCATCTTCTCTTGAAAAAGATTCATTGGGAGGAACTTATGTGATGCTTAAGATTAGACAGTGGTTGTTTTTTGGGTTTTTTTGGTTTAGTTTTAGTTTTTGTTTTTGTTTTAAGGAAGAATGTCTTTTTGGACTTAGGGACAGTGTTTAATGAGGCCATAGGAGTGCTGGATGAACAGCAAAATCCTGAAAGTTTGGCTTATTTTGACACCTTGGGTTTTTGAAACTGGGCTCAAAGCCATACATCCAGAAGGCTAAGGGATCCTATAGGGGCTGCTCCTGCTGCTCAGAGAACTGATCATTTCTAAGGGCTGCTCTTACACCAGTTATATTTTCAGGGAATGGGGCAGAAAGCAAGCAGCAGGGATACCAAAGGGAAAAAAAGGGTGCTCTTGATCAGCTCACCTGGTGATCTGAAAGGCAGGCTGCATCCTGTCCTCTCGTATCATCACTAAGGGAGATGTAATACTTGTTTAGGTTGAAGGCACTCTTTCCTATGATTGTATAGCTGTTTGACAAAAAAAAAAACCACAAAAGAGTAGGTTTTTTTTTCCTTTCTTTTTCTATGAAAACTCTCAAAGGACAAATCACATAAATTGACACAAATGTTTGGGGGAGGATGGAATCATACATCTTAATGATGTTTCTTTTCTGCATTTTGAATGAGAAATTTAAGCAAAAGTCAAGGTTTTCTTTTTAAGGACTAACCTTAAATGATCATGTCATGTCCTGCACTTTTATCTCCCTAAGTTCTTGTCCTTTGCTCCTCACATTTAGCATCCTCTCCTTATGAGAGGCAGGAGAAAATGAGGGAATGCTTTCAAAGCACTTGACTTTTACCGTTTGAAATGAAAGATTTCTTTTGAAAGTTCAACTAACTTAATAATTCGTAATGATGTAATTTTATTTCATTGAAAAGATGTTGGTCCCTAAAACGAAATTCATTACGTGTCTTCTCTTATATATGTCTTCGTTTTTTTTATGAAAAAAGAGGAGGAGAAAAAAGAATTCCCTTACATATCCCTAGAAAATTAACTCTCAGGTTGCATAGCTGTTAGGTTTCAGGTGTTCATGTATTACCTTGGAAGATACGATGTTCAAGAAAATCCAGCACTGAAGATTGAGTAAAAGCAATGAATTTCATAAGGTACATGATAAAATCCGAGTGTTTAAATCTCTGAAATAATTCATGGGAGAGAATAGGAACACTGGAAACGGTATGAGCCATGTTTTGGCTAAAGATTGAACATGGTCTTTACTGAAGGAGTTTTGCATTATTCTAGGAGTTTTGCATAATAAGCATTCAGTTTTTTACAGATGTCTGCTAACACAGCTGCAGAGGGAGGGTGGCACCTAACTGACATGGTTTAGGCATAAAAAGCCCTTTGTTAAAATGCTGTGGCAAAATTTGACTTGTTATATATGCAGACTTAGCAAAGGGTTTAAAAGACCTACAATTCCCCACTAACATCTCCTGCGGCAGAGTGTGTATTTTCTGGTTTTTGTAATGCTGTGATTATTGCACGTCTGGCAAATTTTTCTTATCCATACTTTGGCTGTGTCCATGCTGGCTCTGCATAGCTTGTTTCTCTTCTCTGTGGCTAGAATAAGCCATATGGATTAAAGCATGTGATTTGGCAGATAGAACCTATGTCTGTGTTGCTAGTGTTTTGCCAATGCAACATGTCTATAAAGTAGTCCTGGTGTTGGACAAAAGAAGGCCAGTGTAACACCCCTCTCATCTCAGATTGTGTAATGAAGATATGCTTCAAGTTTTCTCTGGTTCCTGTAACTGCTGCATGGGAGCAGGGAGTCAGAGAAGTCACACATGGTGTCACACAGGGACCATTTGAATTCCCACTCTTTATGCAGTTCAACAGTTGTTGGGTTCACAGATAAAGAGGAGGGTTGGATTCTTCTTAGCATTAGAGTCTGCATCTGTAGGTAGCCTTGAAGACTGTGGCTAGTGCTTGTAAACATCTCAGCCTGCCATAGTCTGTCTAACAGACATGAGTCTCTGACTGAGGACAGGGACAATTGATAGTCTGGTGGAAACAGCAAAGATGCAAATCAAAGAAAGAGACATACATTTTTTTATTAGTCAAATGAAGCTTGTGCCTCTGTGACTACATTTCTTGAGTTCAATCTCATCATTTAACAATCCACCAAAGAGAATTAAATTACATATGTGCTATGCATCACTTAAAGATGAGCAGAATGAGTCCTTCTATACAAAAGTATTTACCATTGTGACTGCAGCTGCAGAATTGGGCACATTTTCAGCTTTCAGATGAGAAGAAACATGGCTAGAAAAATAAATGAAACCTGACTGAAGCCTCTTTGCAGAAGAACTCTTCAGTAAGTTGGGTTGTTTTGTATTTTGCTCTACTTTGTCAGACATTTGCTGGGGAAGAAATTAAGATTTCTTTATTAACAGAGAGATTCAGTATCCTATTTCAGTCTATTTTAATTTTTTTAGTACAATCTCTTCCTACAGGTGCTATGTGAACAAAAATAATAGATAAGCAGTAAGCAGTATTATTAAAGTGCCTGAAAATGGCAAACTCTTTTACTTAATCGTGTTCTACTACACAGAATGCAATTCTTTAAATATTTTAATTCATACAGATTCACAGGCCAGTTAACATTTAAGCTTTCAGAGGATTTCTATTTTTGATGAATCACATGTTAAACTAGTTCTGAATGCAAATAGCTCTATTCACTTAGAAGTGTTTTAGCTACATCATTTTGCAGTTTGTGGAAGTGTTAGGGATCCAAGGGAATCATGGTGTTCAAAATCTCATTACTTATTTTGAATTTCAGCCATGCTTATAGTCACATTTGTCATCTTGTAATTGCTATTTAAGTTATAGCCCCGTAAGTTCTAAGACATACTTAGTGGGTTAACTTTTCTAGTCTCTAATCAGGTGCATAATTTTGGCTCCCTAGAACAAGTTTTGCCACAGACGGATGGCTTTTATGGAGTCAAGTGGAGTCTGAAGTAATCAGTTGCACGTACTAGAAAAAACATAAAAGTCTTGGACTTAAGCAGCATATGTAAAATTAGTTAAGAAACACTGCATATATATAATTTGATTTACCCATTTTATTCAGTGAGATTTATTTTTTTTTAGAATCTCCAGTAA
The DNA here is from genome assembly GCA_017639485.1 of Pluvialis apricaria. Classification (NCBI taxonomy): domain Eukaryota; kingdom Metazoa; phylum Chordata; class Aves; order Charadriiformes; family Charadriidae; genus Pluvialis; species Pluvialis apricaria. The sequence goes on along the minus strand of CM030010.1, from coordinate 24,660,331 downwards.
ATGCATTCTATATATACCCAAAGGTGGAATTTTGAAACAAAAGCACATATCTTAATTCGGAGGTGCAAGCGCGTAGACTGTAGTATATGGAAGTTGCAGCTAGAGCATGACAAGTGATGTCAGTGGATGTGATGCCAGATTTGTATAAAGAACAGCCAAAACCACAAAAGATGACAAGAACAAAAGTCCAGCGATAACTTTGAACATCTTAACACTTTGGACTTAAAGAAACGGATTCTTCATGGTCCTCTGAAGAGCCCAAGGCTTGCGGGACACAGACTGGTGAGATTCTGTTAGCAAAATGATGCATCACTGCTCAGTTTTCCCTGTCTGTATATACACTCAGCAAAGCTCATCTGTTAGAAGACAGATTATATTTATCTTGCTTGCTGAATATTGAGTTGTCCAGTATCCTAGTGTAGGACTTTGGCAATAGCCAGAAGTCTGTTCCAGCTTTAGCTTGAAGTAAGTATACTAAAAGATATGAAACACAGGCATCTGAACTTCAATGGTGAAATGTCTTACACTAAAGACAGATTGCATCTGTTAAGTGGAAAACTTTAAAACAAAAGTTTTGAAAACACATCCCTTCTTTGCTCTGCTCTGCTCTGCTTACTCCTGGTGGAGCGTATTTTTTTTCCCTCTGGTCTGACTTTGTAGTTCAACAACTTTCCTGACTTCCTTGGTTGCAGCAAACCATATACAGCCCTGTCTGGGGCCCTGGGAAAATTTCCTTCCTTTTGTTTTCTCTTGACTCTGCATTTCCTCTGCTTACAAGCAAGTCCCCTGTTCCCCTCAGAGAAACTACCAGTCTTGACCTCAGCCTTTTTCTGTCTGCCAACAAGGATGTTTCTCTCACCTTAGCATGCTTAGTTGCTTGTGGGGTAGACCCCCTCTAGAGGGTCTATCTGACCTGGGATGAAGTAAACAGAGTAGCTTCTTCCTTGCTGTCCTATTGTGCCACTTTTAAACAAAACGTAAAATTGGAACTGCAAATAAACAAAGACAGCAGTTTTTGCACCCCTTAAAATTTGCTGCCAGTCACAAAGATTTAAATGGAGAAACAACTGGTATCACAGTCAGACAAATGTCAACATAAATATGTTCCTTGCTGTGTACTTGTTTCATTATAAATGCAAATACATTTGTAACCTTTGAACAATTGTAACCTCTGAAAAAACATCTTTTTGGCATCAGCCTTCTTGACAACAACACCTGGAATTAAATTGCTCAGCCATTCGTTACTTGCCATTGATTAAAGCTATCTTGTGACCCTGCTGAGGGGAGGTATGGCTCTCCAGAGGTGTACTGTGACTGGAGAGGGAAAGCAAGGTGTTACTTAGAAAGATTTAGCTTAGCATGTTTCAAAATAGTGACGTGGCCCATGTTTATACCTGTTGTCCCAGATTTCAGAAACTGGCATGTCTTTGAAGAAATGTTTGAGTGTGTGCCTGGTATTAGCATTTCTCTGCCATCCCTGACTATCCCTGTCATTCCCCCGGGGCTCCTCCACCCTGCCCAGGGCCCAGGACCCCATTTCAGCGCTCCCCGGGGCCATCGGCCCCTGCCCCAGTGACACCGCAGCAGGGCCGGGCTCCAGCTGCCCACAGCCGGGGCCTGGCCATGGGCTCTGCTGAGCCGGGCCCACCTGTGGGCCCAAGTCCCAGCTGGGCCTTGGCCCATCCATCACCATGGACTTACCTGATGGCCCAGTCATGGTCTCCTGCCTGCCCAGCTCCCTCCCACTGCGGTGGGATGGGCCATGGTGAGGGAGCACCCAACGGCTCCCAGCTCCTCCCTGTGAGGAGCCTCCAGCCATTGCTGCTCCCTCGCCTTCTCGAGGGTACGTTTGGGGGTTTCTTCAGGTTTTAATTTAAGCCGTGTTGGCTTAGGTCTAGAAACAGCATTGATGAAGCCTTCAGGCATGCAAGAATTGTTTTAGTTTTTAAATGCTTGTGATTCAGCTGTCGGCTAAATGTGTCTGTTTCCCTTTCGTCAGCCGCCTGACTAGGAGTACCTGCACATCCAGGGCCCCCCAGCAGCACCAGGCCCATCTCGGCGTGACCGAAGCCATGCAGTAAGTCCCCCTTGGAGTGTGCTTGGGGTCAGGGGCAGGATCCCTCCCGAATGCGATGGCAACTGTCTGAGAGGTGACCCCAGCAGTACAGCAGGGCTGCCACAGGTAGGATGGAGCCATCCCGGGGGTCTCCTCACACCTGAGCTGCAGGCTGGGTCATGCTGGGCGATGACACAGGGTGGCCCTGTACCTCCTTCTGCCCCATGGGGCTTGGGGAAGGGAAATGCGCCTTCTCCGGGGAGCGATTAGCTCAGTACCTGGTGGGACCTCAGTTTTACCCCACCCTAGAGCGGCGGTTTCTGAGCATCTTTTACTGTGGCGACCAAGTTGGGCAAAGCCATCTGAGTCAGCGGCATTCTTCCGTGCGACTGCCCTCTGAGCCATCGGTCCAGCCTGGGAGAGTGTTGGTCCATGGCTGACTGCATGATACAGGAGGATAATGCACTTACAGAATGTTTTGTCTCTGTTTTCTATGCAGAAAAGTCTGCATGAATGAATGAGATATCCCTAATAAGAAGGGAAACATTTTTTTTCTTCTTTTTTTCTTTCTAGCACATCTTACATAAAATATTAAACCTAAAGTGCCATCCTAGATTTCTGTTATGAGAAAATGCCATGTTGGCAGGTGTGCTTTGGATTACTTTGTAGATTTTGCCTAAGTTATTTCATCTGTTTAATGACTAGGCTTAACTTTTGTGATAGGAAGTGCACAAATACTATTTATGGCTAATGGTAGCTTGACTATATTATCCGACTTTGTGTGTGCTTTTTTATGTGCATGTATGGATATGTGTATAAAAGACACAACATTTTTAGGTGTTTTGGAATAGAAATTATATCTTTAACTAATTAATTTAGAAGGGAGATGTTTAAACAACAGCAAACCCTACAATTTAGAATATTAACAGATGCCATTTCTACATGCAGCTCAAATATTGGGACATACTTCAATATTTTGGGTATTCCTGTGTGGTAGCACACAAAACAATATTCCTAAGAATATTTATTGTCTTGTCAAAAGCTGCAGTTTCATCAACTAAAACTGAACAGCACTTAAGGCAATTCATTCTAATGGTGGAAACATTTTGCCCTGTAACTATAGCATTTTGCAAATGCTTCCATAATACTTTCTCTGTCGCTGCCATGTAGAAGTTGGATAGCTCCACCAGGAATGTACTGGAATTGAAATCCGTATGGAAGAAACATTACCTTGAATGGGAAAAAGAATTCTGATAGAAAATGAAAAATAATCTATTGATTGTTTTATTCCTAGCCAAGAAGCTGTTTCCATACTAAGGGCATCCTCTGTGTGCGAATTTTTAATGTCTTAAGCCTCCTACTGCTTCATTGTCATTCTTGGATTTGATTAAACTTATGCAAATAAATGCACCATGGATTAATATATTAGCTGCAAAACAATACAGTAATGTCAAAGTTCTTTTGTCACAGTGGAAAGGATGGAAATCAAAGAGACCATGAAACAAAACATGAACTAGGGGAGAAAGTCATAATAGAAATCACAGAAAATATATGAGGTACCTAGCTGATTATGAATATACCTAACTGGTATGAAAGCTTGTCACTGGGAGCAAATGCTCACCATAGCAATTTTTTCTATGGTTGTTTATGCTTTCAAGGTTATTTCCTTAGTCCATTGTTCAAATTTGTATCAGTAAACATTATTTACATTCATATCCATTTACCTTTAACTTCTGGAGAAAGCTTTATTTAAATAACATCCCTACTATTGAAATTGTGTGGGTGTGTGCTCTTCACATAGAAGATATGGAGGAAGATGACCTCTGATCTTTAAATGTTTTATTTCTATAAGCTCTCAGGAAGGATCAGAGGAGAGACAGGAAGGGGAAGGTGCAGATTGAAAAGTTGACTTAGCATTGAGACTAAAATTCAGGGTAAAATATATTACAATACATTTAACTTCATCATCAATCAAGGTCATAAATCCAAGAAACTTCAGAGTAGAACTTGCAAATTTTGCGTATCTTAAAGTCTGATATTTCAGTTTAAATTTCTTGCATTAATAAAGTGTACTGATGACAAAGCCAAACATTGCTGCAACAGATTTGATATTTTGGATAAACAATTTCCTTAAAAAAACCAAAACCCTGATTGTCCCCCAAAACTTGTACTACCAGTAGTGTGAACACTCTGGCTATACTTTATCATAATAAGGTTTTAACTCTGCTATTAGTGAAACAATGAAATATCCATGGAGGATTTATAGAACACTTCCTCTTTGAACGCCTTCCTTGTGTCTTTTCAGGCAAAGTTAAGGTTAAAGGGATTAGGTGAGAACCCAGAACATGAGCAAGAGGGAGGACAGCATGAATATAGCAAGGGACAGAAGTCTGATTTATAGACTGGAGGGGCAGAGGATAAATACTAGCAGAAAGCTACTTCAGGTTAACTGGATGAGCTACCCATGTAAGAAATGCAGTGGCCTCTTACTACTTAAGAGGAGGCTTATATGAAAGATAAGGACAAACTTTTTAGCAGGGCCTGTTGCAATAGGACAAGGGGTATTGGTTTTAGACTGAGAGGTAAGATTTAGACTAGATATAAGGAAGAAATTTTTTATGCTGAGGGTGGTAAAACAGTGGAACAAGTTGCCCAGAGAGGTGGTAGATGCCCCATACCCAGAAACGTTCAAGGTCATGTTGGATGGGGCTCTAAGCACCCTAATCTAGTGGAAGATGTCCATGCTCATGGCAGGGGAATTGGACTAGATGACCTTTAAAGGTCCCTTTCAACCCAAACTAGTCTATGATTCTATGATTCTATGACTCCATGATACTATCGTATTTCAGGCCACTGTGTTGTCTAGCAAATGGTTCCATGACTGAGGTTGTTTGAGAGATGTCTAACAATGCACTGCTTGGAGCAACTACATTGGCTTGAGGGTGTTACGGTTAATCTAATAATTTAGCATCATGGACAAAATGTGGGTGTTATTTGCCTGGCTTTTGAGGTATCTGTATTCAGGAAAACATTGCCTCTATTGTTTGGACTATCCCTAGGATTGAATCTTTACCTAAATGGAGATTTGGTACGTAGTGAAGCAGTTGGGCTCCATATCAGTATAAAGTACTGATTTGGGTTTTCTCTTACACTGTGTTGCCAGGAGTTTAAATAGGAAAAAGCATTCTCATTTAAAACTGAGCATGCCCACAAATGGAGATTATATATTTATAATTATCTATTTGACTGTGTGCTAACTTTATTAGTGGTAGTAAATTCCCTTGTAAGTAATAGCTATTCAGCATAAATCTGAAGAGTGAGGGTTGCCCAGTAGTATGAGAACAGCTTTTATTCTCCATCCAGATGTATGAAGAAAGGCTACAGGTCTTCTCTTTGACATGATCTTGGTTTTGGGATGCTGCCTCCTATCTGAGAAATATCTGGTGCGTGTGAATGAGTTGGGTAGAGAATACAGTCATTTGTTTCTTCGATCAAAACATCCTCAATTCAGAGCAGGATTCTCTGATGTCTTCAATGTCTCTCACAAAAAAATGTTCTGCTTTTTGTGGATTTCTAGGGAAATCTATCATCTGCAGTCTCTTAAACTTCTGAATAATTTCAAGTGGTGACAGTAGCAAGCTTGATGTTTTTAATTGGATAGGCTAAAGCAGGACATCAGTAGATTGGTTTGAAGAGTCAGATAGCCTCCACTGAGGTTTTGGAATTTGAAATGGTTCTCCAGATCCCACTGTAGTTCATTCTTCACGTGGCAACTGCCAAGACTCTGAAGATGTCCATGTAGAGTTCAGGAGTTGTAGTGGCCTTCCTCCTACACCCCACTTAGTCTTGCCTTTCACAGCCTGAACCATTATTGGCTGGTAGCCATCATTACGTCTCGTGGTGCCCTGGAGTTATAATAGTTCCCAGCTGTTAAGGACCTCTTTTCTTACCTGTCCACATCTAAGCCATCTGGCTAGGCAAAGCTGAAAGATCAGGAGGTCAGAATGGAAGTTCAAATTACCCTTACTGAGTCTTTGGAGCCTCTCCTGTCCCAGCTGTCTGGGATCTCAGCCAGTGCAGAACTCCCCTGGGAATTTTCTGCCCAGTGCAAAAGCCAAAGGCAGGAACATGCTGTGTCCTGATTGATCTCCTGATAATTCAAAAGGTAGATGGAAAAACCAAATTACTTGTACGTATAATAGAAAAAAACATTAGTTTCTAGATTAGTCATAGCTCATGGGAGGTCTGACTCATGAACACTTAAGGCTTGGGGATGGTAATACTACGTTCAGTGTGCTTTCTATTTCATACAGAACACTTGTATTCATGCAAAGTGAAGGTTGAAAAATTACGCAGCTTGAAGTCCAAATTCACAGTTACAGTTGAAAGCTTAGCTTGAATATTGGCAATTGTGTTATGCCTTGAAATGAAGTGTTAGAGATTAGAGTAACACAAACTCTGCTATTTCCCTCCTCAGAACGTGACAATCTGGTAAACCTCTGCACTTCCCATCTAGGGCTTCTCAAAAGCGAGAGACAGACTGGGATGCTATGAGATTGCAAGACCGAGCGGCCATCATGTGCAATGAATGCAGAGGGATAGAAACTAGCACCACCACCAGTTGTTAAGTAGCGCTGTTGACCTGTATAGATTAGTGGGGGCCCATTTGTGTGGCTTTGAGCTGACAAAGACTGCCTCTCAGCCATGCCCCATTGCCACTACTGTATCATCTGTGTGACCTTTGCAGGTCTTACCATACCCACACTGTGCTCCCTTGTAGAGTATGGGTGTATGCAGACTCTTCTCTGCAAAACTGCTGTGGAGGAATTTCCTGGGTGAGGATGTGTGGAAAGAACTAAGGAGTCAGACACCAGTTTTCCTTCTCAAGGAAAGATTTTATCTTCTTTCCTTTCAGTCTTCTCCTGAGTCCTCTTCATGTCAGTGTATTCATCTCAGGCTGTCTACACTTTGCAATATGGTGCCATCTAAAGACACCTAAGCTGTCTTAGAACAACTGACATCTGGAACAGGAAGAGGCTGACCCTGTTCAGAAGAGCTCTCCATGGGATCCCGAGAGCACTGCTCTGATGATGCATTTCACCATTTCCAAGACCCATGCTCATCCTTACAGCTGGACACGAGAGCTAAATATTTTGTAGTATCAGTTGTTGCTCCTCACCACGTTGGATCTAAGTGGTAGAGCACTAGAGCTTGAGACAACCATGCCTTTTTGTTGACAGTCTGTTCAAAGGAGAATTGCCTAGAAGGATGACAGTTGTGGCTAATACCCCACCTATCTTCTTAAATATACCCAAAGGTATTTGAATATAGTGTTTGTGAATTTACACAATTAAAAAAAAAAGTATACACAAAATTTGGTGTCTCTTTACCACCTTTCTTAGTATGAGGTAGACTAACTTTTAGAAGTGCCCACCTCTATCGGCTTCAGAGCTAAGACTATTAACTCTGAGTAAATGTCACAACTTTAGGTCAGGAGGTGAAACCTGCCCTGAACTGAGAGATGAAAAGCAGTGAAAGCATGTGCTATTTCTAGGATACAGTATCACTTTTAATCTTTTTTTTTTTTTTTTAACACTTAATTTCCTAGGATTTATTCGCTAGTAAGCCAAAGAGTGCAGAGCAGTGAATGCTGCCCACCAGAGATTGTTTTCTGGCTATGTAGATCCTCAAAGTGATATTGAGCTGCTAGAATAGGCAGGCAAATAACAACCTGAATGTCCAGTAACCCTAGTGGCATTTGTTTTGTTTCATTTTTTTTCCTCCTGTGTTCCTCCTCACTTCATGAGTAGAGACAGCAATTCTACAATTTGCAAGCATGAATGCAAAAAAGGGAAACTACAGATGCAAGAGAGCACGGACAATTGGTCCATATAGTTCATCAGTCTTGACATTTGTTCAATTTCTTTCATTATGCAAATTCACTACAACTTGAAGAATAACTACTTGTAAATTAGTTATTCAGGAAGGTAGGAGCCTACCTGAGCTACATTTGATGTCACACTATGCCTAGGTAACTAAGCTATTTTCTCTTTTAACAAAAATTAAAATCCCTGGATATTCATAGTCATTTGAATACAAACATTATTAGCTTAACATCTGGTGGGTTAGTTTGTTTTTTTGTGGTTTGGGTTTTTTTGTTGTTTCTTTTTTCCCCAAGTGTAGCTGGTAACCAATATTTCAATTTATTTAGTGATATGAAAAGGATTAATGATCTATATTATCTCCTTAATAAAATATTTGGGATAAAGAAAAGACTGACTCTGATGCTAAACTTGAGTTTTAATTATTTTTATCTAATTAATGGCTTTACTTTTTAATATTTGTAAAACTCATTCTATGCTTGAAAAATGAGCATTTATTTTTGTAGAAAATACAGTGCAATTTTTAAATAGACTCCCAAATCTGAATTTCTGCTTTAGTTGCTGAATAAAATCTTGATTCAAGTATGCAGCTCCATTATTAAGTGTTAACGAAACAGTAGATGGCGCTCAATAATTTGCAGGATTTTTAATAGCTTTTTAGAAACAGTAAAACTTGTTCTTTTCAAATTAAAGTAAGGGTAAATTTAGTGGCAGTAATACTATAATTTACATCATTCTAATCACCAGTGAGGGGGTCTGCTACACAAGCAGCAGTTTGATTAGGGATTAGAGGCCCACTCAAACTGTGAATTTTTCCTTGTTTCACAGTACAAATGCTGTTGGGTGGTATACTTGTCAGGTTGTTGCTAAATGTGCTCCATTATATTCGTGTTTGTTAATCTGTTCAAGCATTTGATTACTTATTGTTCATTGGCCTTGTTATCAACAACCTTGATATTCTCAACTACTCAATTTGTATAAAGAGGTAGAACACTGTGGTTCACTACAGGATGGTATCTAATTTTAACTTACTGTGTTTTGATGTGGAAACGCTGATTTTTAAGATGTTATCTTTGTGATTTTTCATGTTAAAAATATGTTTCTGCTGGACAATCTGTTACATGGTCTCTCTATATGAAACGTACGGAGAGAAAATCCAGCCCCCATGGTGTTTTCCAGAAGCAAAACAATTCTTACATACCATCTCCTATAGTCTTGTGGAGAAAGTCCCCTTTGTGACATGGAGGATTAGGTGTTACTCTGCTTTGCAGCTCTTAACATAACCATTAAAACTTCTGAGCCTAAAGTTGGGACTTAAGATGGAAGACAGATGAAAGGTAAAAATTCTGCTCTAGACTTCAGAAGATCAAGTTCAGTTTCTTTCTGCCCTGAAAGACTTCCTGTGTGGTCTTGGATAACTCTTAAATCCTTGAAGAATGCAGTGCCAACAGCCAGGCATCTCAGCTTGTGCTAAGGATATGTACTTTAATCCCTCTGTTTCTGAGTTCTCCATTTGTAAAATGGAAAGAGTAATACTGCTCTATTTGCAAGGATAAATGTATTATTTGTTACTGCACTATGGGGTAGGAGGTGGAGTACTTAAAATTGATATCTAAATCAATACACTTGGAAGAATGGTGATGGGGTGAAGCTCTGTACTGTAGAGCACAATGATTGCACACCTGTATGCTTATTCTAATCAGTCTTCCTAAAAATACAAGAAATATGGACAAGAGGAACAAAGAAGCTGAATATCTTCTGTGCTGTAGGGGGGGATTTTTTTGAAAGAGACTATATAAATTCATAGTTCACTGAAATGTAGCAGGAACTATTCTGTTACTCTCCTTTGAAAATTCTCTGAACATATAAAGCATCGGCAAAAAGCTGGTAAACAGAACTTTTTTAATGCTTTCCTATAAATTTCTCTTTTTCTGTGATAAATCAGAAGCTTATTTATTGTAGTCAGAGAAAGGAGGTCTTGATGAGATCTATATGGGGATATTGAAGGCTACTTATGCAGCTGTGCATTCAGTCTAATGTGTTACAAAGGGTTTTCTAGCTGTAGTAATTTCTACATAAGATTGCCCCGTTTCCCTTTCTGTTTATATATTCCACCCAATCTTCAACATCATTGCACAATTTTAGATGGCTACCAAATTCAGAATGGTTTAACCTTATGCATGATTAGTGCCAGTTCGTCCTCCTCTGAGGTACCATGAATTAGTTTGTGTCCTGTAATGGTGTTGTTTTCGGGGTTACTTCTCATGTGAGGTGTTTGCTTTCCAGGCTCCCGTTAATGTCCAAGATGTCTGTTTTCTTTCTTCAATCGGTGCTTTCATTGCAAAAACATCTGGGTTGGACCACTGGTTCAGCTTCCAGCTAGAAGCACTGGAAGCGTGACTGTCAGACCTGTCATAAAACTGGAAATGCTCCTGTCTATATGTTGACATTGGCACTGAAACTGCTGCACTGAAACAATAAAAATTGGGCCCAAAGGAAACAGGAAGTAAAACAGTATTAGAGCAAAATGAGAAAAGCTCATTTCTAAGAAACAGAGAATTTATTATAAAATGTCTACAGTTGTGTACTTTTTTGGGGGAAGAAAGCCCTGTATGAACCTCTGTGTTCTCTCAGTGGAAGGCCTTGCCAATGTTGGCAGAGAACAGAATGTCAAAATCTGTGGCGAGGTTGCCTTCTCCAAAAGCCAAACTACTTTGTTACTAAACACTGAATGACCATGATGGGGACTACCACCTCCTTGACCACTCTGTACCTCCTTTCTTACCTCTTGTTTGTCTTGTCATGTTTGGACATAGGAAGTATCTTTCTTTTTTACACCTTTATGATGCCTAACTCCTTCTGGATAGTACTAGAAACAAACAAAAAAAAAACAGGGAAATAAAAGAAGAAAAAATAGTTCTGTTGTTGTAGTGGCAGTATCAGTTGAGGAATGTTAACTGGTACTCCCTTGGTGCAACTCAGTAAAATAAAACAAATAGTGTTCTGACAAATACACAGAAGCAAGTTTGAACAGTTTTCCTTGTTGCTCTTAGGGTATATTCTTTTGCAGAAAAAACAAGACAAGCATGGCTGAAATCTTTTCAAACTTATTCATAGGGGAATATTAATCTCCAGGAAGCACAATAAACACAGACTTTGATTTCCTTTTCCTTCCTTATATAGACAACCCAAGAAATGCTGCAGAAAATGAGTAAACCAGAAGCCAGACAGGAAGCAATATACAGAATCTGAAGCACTGCAGGTCTTGTTAGCATTAGATAACCATATGGCTCTACAGAAACCATAGAATAACAGCCATCCTAATTATAGATCAGTGATGAAAGCAAGCTTAACCTTAACCCCATTAAAACAGCAGCTGAGGAGATCTCATCACAATGGAAAAATGCAGTAGAGTGAAAAGGATGCCTTAAGAATGATATCTAAAGATCCATGGTAACAATCTGTATATGGTTTTACAACAGTTGTGCTAACTTGATTTGCTTTTCACATACACTAGCTTTGTTGCAACTCTTGTCATAGTAATAAAGATCCTGGTTCCTTGCCTTGGACAGCATTTTTCAAACAGTTGCAAACTGCTATCTGCTGCTCATGACAATTTCCTTTTGTCCTGCTGATGTGTGCTTTATGTTTTATTTTTTTTTTTCTGCAATTATGACATTAGCCAGCTCATTGAAATGCCAGATATTCAAAGTTTAGGCTGTTCATGCCTATCCGCATAAGGCAATTCCCTCCCTTCTAGGTTGTTTCCTGGGGCTAGGCACCATTTCAGTGTCTGCAGTGACTGAGCTCCTGGTGTCCCCTCTGCTGACAAAATTCTGTTACTGTAGCTGATGGTTGTTTGAGAGGGCTGAATATCTTTCGTTTCAGAGGAACTGGGGAAACGTACTGGTGGAAACTGTCATGTGACTTTGACTTTGACTTTTCATCAATCCAGTTCTGCATTGATTTTATCTAAGGGAAAAGCCTCTGGCCCACAATACAGGCTAAAGTTACGCAAGAAGTTTCTGGCATATATAGAAGTACTCCTAATCTTTCCAGTAGAAGAGTCTTAAAATTTTAGCCAAGAAGTAATAACTCAAGTTAGGGATCTGATTTGTGTTCTTTTCATTACAATTTTGTTTGATTTATGGTAGAAATCTGGACAATGGATGAATTTTTCTGCTAGTGTAAACCTGCTATATCGATGTCCATACAGTTACCCCAGTTTATACTCACAAAAAAATATAAACCAACATGCCTTCAAAGAAAGTCCTTTGGCTCTGACTGTTTATAAATGTTACTTGTGCTTTGCTACCATTTCTGTCATATTCCTTACACTTCTTTTCATATTCTGTGTTATGAGTAAGCAGCAAAGATATTACCAGCTATCAGATGCTCTTACCATACTCTTAATGTCTGATTTCTTTTTTTTCAATATGTAACAGACTGTACAGTGATATTTTTGAAGTAAAAACTGAAGTTGTCCTGGTGAGATGGTGTTTGGATCTAGATCAGGTCCACAATAAATTGTTACTCATTTTGTATTAGAGAATGAGTCAGTACTTTGGATTTGACAGGATTAATTCCCTAAGTGGTTTTAGATTTTGGCTGTAAAATACCTAGAAAAAAAATCTGAAAATCTTTTGTGTATACTATCTAGCATCAGTGGTCATGAAATATGTAGATTCACTTGTCATGAAGTTTAAAAAGAAAAAAGAGATTTTAAGCAATTCCATTTCTCCTCTAATCAAATTCTGCTGTGAAATAGTTTCAAGTTTTGAAGTAAGATTCAAGTTTGATTAGCTAATGACTTTTTGAGTTCGTTTGCTGGAATAGGAAGTGGGTCAGAGTATCTGGGTGATGTCATAACAGATCTCTGATTTGAGAGAGATACATTTTCCCTTGTAAACTGAGTTATCATGTTTATGTGAACTAATACCTAAAATCATACTAAATGGGTGTTTCAGTACTTCAGGGAATTACTGGAGTGTTTAGACCTCTGCCAGGAATACAGAGACTAGCCTTCAACTCTGGTGCAAGGGTTATCTCAAAGAAATGTTCCAGTCAGTATTTGTGTGCCAAAATGTAAAAAAATGAGCCAGTTCCCAGGAACTAGGGAAATAACTGAAGGTAATATAGTACTAGATTGCTGCCTGCTGGAATCTAACAGAGGTGGGGTCTTGCACAGGGTTTTCCTCCAGGAATTTTCCATCCAATATACCTACCAAAGGAAACCTCACTTAGAGAGGAAACAAGAAAATAGTTCCTTCAGTACTCTCATGCCCCTTGCAGTCATACAAAAGAAACCTAACCAAAATTAGAGTTAATATTCTGTGATCAATATCACATGATGACACGAGGCAATTCAGCAGAATCACACTTGACCTTTAAAGGATTCTATAAACAGTGCCTGAAAAATGTTAGCGGATGTTCTGTAACAGAAAAAGCAAAGTTCATTAAAGGTTTGTAGAAACAGTTTGGCCATAGAAAAAAAGTGTGCAACTGCTTGGTTGTGGAGGCCATCCAAATCTGAATCTGTCTGGATTTCAGAAACCTTGGGTGAGTGGTAATGTTGAGGGAATCTCTGCTTCTTTTTCTTTCTGTTTGGTCCTTTAACAATTTTTATAGTTAAATTAGTATTATGAGTCTGAATAAGATATAGGTTTTGTGAGGACCCTGAGGGCACCAAGGGGCCTGATGGCCCTACCACCTGCACCTGTGACCCCTATCCACACCCACTGCCTGTGGGCCCAGGGGCTTCATTTCAGCTCTGCATTAAGTGAGAGGGCTACTGAATTAGGCATCTTCTTTTAGGAGGACCTAACCTATTATAAAATTAAGGTAAATGAAAATATCCATCCATCTTCAAAGCAATTGTCTTTTCTTAATGTTTGAGAATTTGTGAAGTTTTTTCCATTCCAGCTTCATAGAAACATAGAATCATAGAATATCTCAAGTTGGATGGGACCTATAAGGATCATGGAGTGCAACTCCTTGCTCCTTGCAGGACTACCTAAAACAGAATACAGCTTGGCTTTATGCTCAGCTATACTGCTACAATTCAGATACTATATCTGTATCAGGTTCAGTTTCCAATGTTCTTTGCTCATTTGTAGATGACCTGAGTTTCTGGTCAGAGGATCATGATTTTTCTCAAGTGAACAATGAGGGTAGTTTGGAAGATATCATGAAGTGTTACCTGAATTTCATTGGAAGTTTTTCATTAAGTACTTCAACTCAGACAAAGTAAAGATGTTGTCATCAGCTGCCTGTACACTGCCGCCAAAATTTTCTCCATGACAATCTTGTTTTACTTATGTCAGAGGGTCTTTGCAACTTTCATACAAAGCATTTTGGAGTACTCCATAAATATTAATTTCTCTTTGATTACCTTATTTCATTACCCATACCACTGGACAGATGAACTAAAGCTCAAGTCAAAAGTTAGGAGCAGACTGCCCTGCAACAGCTGCATAAAAAAGGATAAGGTTATGTGTTTCCAAAAGAGTGAGAAATGAGCAGGCAGCAAGAAATAAGAAAGCTGTACTGGATTCCTCTGGAGTTGTATTATGTGTTGGAAATTTTTTTAAAAATCAGGAAATGTTGGCCTGTGTCAGTTGTCCTCAACACAGGAACAGAATTTAAGTATGCTGGCTCCTGCATTCTGACTACTATATGACACTTCCTTTGGAAATTTTCCTGCTGAAATAAAACTGGAAGTTATTTCAATATTGCCAGATATATCCAAGAGTTTTTATTCAACCTCTTAATAAAGGTGCAAGACAAAAACCCCAACCCTGTTGCCCCATTGCCTTTTTTATCAATGTATATGTCAGTAGAAGGTGTAGATTCAATACAGCAGATCTTTCCAGTTTTACATAGCTGCCATCAAGAGACCCTTATCTAGACTATGAGATGGGCTGAACACTTTCTTTCACTGTCCAGACTGATTCATTAAGTGAAGTTAGACACTGCTACAGTTTACCATCTTTATTAATCAGACTGATATTGGACTTCATGTGACTTTCTTTGAATTTATCAATGGTCATCATGTTCTAAGCTATTTTAAAACGTTTCAACACTACTTTCTTCCCAAATAGGGACTGTGAGTTGAAATCATGACACTTAAAAAAAAAAATGTTCAAAAAAACATTTCAGAAATGTCACAATAAATCCTTAAGAAGCATGAAGGAACAAAACTACTATTTCAAGGAATTATTTATATGCCCCTGGTTATGTCACGTATAGTTCTTCTCTCTGCAGCCCTTTTGTGAAGTATTATATTTTCCTATCCCAGTAAGGACTATTTCCTTAAGTGTGTTCCACTGTACTGTGTGCTTTTTGGCATATGGGTTTTGATTTGTCACTTAAACTTTACTACATTTCATTCATTATACTGCTAATATTATGAAACACATCATTATACTCATACTGAATGTCACAGCTCCACAAGATCAAATCTCACCAGTCTTGTGCCTGAAAATCAGTTCTGAGAGAAACTAACACAAAGAGTATTTCTCTTACCCCCCTGCCCTTCCCCTGACTACCACAAAAGATGCTAATATGTTTCTGTTATTTTTCCATTCTTTCATCTGTGGGAGAAATTTCATGTTTGGTTTCTACATTTGCCTGCTGGATTCTTTTCTGTGGCATACAGCTCAGGAAATGTCACTTCCATGTGTCTTTGGATTCCTGTATGTTTGGAAAAAAACCCCCAAAGTATCTTCTTAATCTTCAGCATTGCTGGATTTCACCCCTATACAGGATTTTCCTTAAGTGACACATAAATATTTAAGTACAATTTTAATGAATACTGAAATGAATACTTAAATTTTTCAAAGTATTGTTGTGAAGGAAAGTATTGCTATACCACTAGTTTGTTTTCTATTGAACACACTTGAAGGATTTATGATAATTATTCTGTCTTAATTATTTAATTTTTGAATGGTGCCTTTAAAAAATCCAACTTTCTGTCCATTCTGCATTTGCATTCTCATTCCAGAACATAGTCATGCCGCCAGTGAGTTATGAAAGTTCTTTTTTACAATACATCCTTAGAACAATGTTAATAGCATGATGTTGCCAACACACTGTCTATTGCTACATTAAAGAGAAGCTGGTACTCCTATGCTATCTACTCTGACCTGTTAGAATAAGGAGTGTGGATATTTTATTTTTTTTTGCAATGATATGAATTTTATGAAGATTGCTACCTTTTGTGCTTATACCTATATTGCATTGGTTGCAGCTTATGTTTCCTCAATGAGCTTTACTTTATCTCCAGGAATAAACATGACAGTACAACGTAGAGCAGCTGGATGCTCAGTGTGAGCCAGCCACCCAAATTTCTGCTCAAAGTGTTTCTTACAGCCCAGGCTGAGCTCTATGGTCTTGCTGGCTCACACACATCTATCAAACTATTCTATGATTCTGTCAGCAGAATTGATACCCAGCCACTCATGAAGGTGGGCCACCTGGCCTTTGAGGGCCTTTCAGGAACATTTCAGAGCCTTTCAGGGTCCTTCTCCACCATATGACTAGCAACACATGGAAAGAGTGGGTTGTGGGCCACTGGAAAAATGTCACAGATTTTAACTTGAGAATCCTCTAAGAACAACAACAAGAACTGAGGAAGTGATTTCTATGAACTGACCTATGTACCTGAAAGAGGAGGGATGGATTCACTAGTTTATATCTAGCATCAGTATGTCATTGAGTCTGAAATTACTAAACTGCTTGAAAAATCTTGAAATTTGAAAAATAATACCTCTGAGGAGTTTTTTTTTGGGGGGTGGAGGGGTTCTCCCATTTTGCTGCAGTCTGCAGTCCTACAAGTTTCTGCAGGCGGAAATAACAGCAGAAACTCACAGCCAAACTGAGTAATAACTCTGAGAAAAAGAAATAAATAAATGGAGAAAGGGAGTAAAAAGAAACATACAGACCCTCCTTCACACAAGTAAAAGGCTGACAGTGCTGTTGTAAGTATTAAAAGCAAGTATAGTACCAGATAGAAAGAGATGGAAAAGTCAAAGAAGGAGAAAGCTCATGTGGTATTTCAACCTGTAAGCTTTCATCAACAAGGTACCATCTCAGATTTCAACCTCCATGCCAGGAAACCTTTCTAGGGAGCTGGAAGGCTCATTCCTCTTCCCTGTGGTTAAAACTTAGGGAAGAGCATGAACAGACCAAAGTGCTGAGATATCATGGCAGCTGTCCCTTTTGGGTCGGTTCTTCCCCCTGCCTGTGAACATGGATGGCTTTGCACTGTAGGCTGGCAGAATGAGTGCCAGTGTGGAAGGAGTTGAACCTCCTATGTTGGCCATCAGATGGACAGAGAAACCTTAGCAGGCTTCATTTGTAACTGTTTCCCAGTGGCTTAGCTCAGTCTATAGGCAGGACGCAAGTTCTGGAACAGAAAGGCAGAATGTAAACCTCTATGTGAGGGTTGACCTTGTCTGACCCACAGCACATGGCTTGGTCACACATCTTTTACAGCGTGGAGTCCTGAGAAACAAGACTTTTTATATGTAGTAATTGTTTTAAGTTGTCTTTCTTGAACCATATATAAACATTACTTTATGATAAGAATGCAAGGTATTTCAATTGTTAAATGCAGAAAATGTTGCAATTGAGTCTATTTCAGTATTTCTGACATTCTGGCAAGCAATACTGGACAGGTGCTTGTGCAGGCAAGTCTAGACAAAACACGTTGTCTAACTAGAACAGACTCTTTTCCTGCAAACAATTATTGGAGTCATGATTACTTGATGTGCTTCAGCTTTCAGTAAACTGCATGAGTTCAAGGTGCTCAGCCCTACTCAGGGTTATGGCCAATAACTGAAGAATAGTCATCTGAAGATGCATGTCACTATATCCATCCCGTAATTAATAACATTCAGATGACCTCACTCACTTCCTTTAATGAATGATTTAACATCCCAAGCACTTGCAACTATTTAGCATTTGAAATATGTTAATGTTTTGAACATTTGATGGGAGAAGAACATTTGAATAATTTACCATAAATATTTTTCAAACATTTTATTGTCATCAAATCTGGCGTGGCCCATTTGCTTCATCATATTGCCTAAAACTGCAGCTGCATACCACAAACAAAAGAGGATTAAATCCAGAGTATCACATTTCCAGATTTGCATATAATCTGTTTCACTAGCTGTCAAACACCATGCAGCTGATGCGTCTTTTGGGAAAGGTGTACAGTTTCCTGTTAAACTAACATGCAGACTAAAGCATTAGAAGTTATTTATTTAGTAATTTATGTTGGCACCCAGACACTGCAGTACTATGTGTCTGAAAAACAAAAAATCAACAAACTACTGATGAAACCTGTAGACCCCTCTGCATGTTAAATCTTATTTCTGTTTCCCATTAATGCAAAGGTAAATTGAAAGCTTTTCAAGTCAGGTATGTTTTTGCCCTTTGACAAGATGCTCTGATGGACTACTGACAGAAGCCTTTACCTGTCACAAAAAATGCTTTATCAGAGACTTGGAAAATTCAAGCCTAATGTCACAAGGGTGACACAGTAGATATAAATCCTAATATAGGAGATAGAAAAGGTAGTGATCTCACACATAAATGGAATTTTTTTAACAAATAAAAGAATAAGAATATACACATTCACACAAGGGGAAAATAGTTACACTCTTCAGACACACAAACTGGAAGATATCTCTATAGCTTTTGAAACTCTGTAAGTAATGTGATACTTATGCAATGTAGCATTCAACCTCACTGAAAAATATCAACAAGAGAAAACCGAGGAACTAAATTTTTTAAATAATTCTTTACAGTCAGTATAGCTCCTAAAAAGATGGCAAACAATGTCTATAGGTCCTTAAAGAAATGGAAACAATACAGAAATGAATTAATATTCTGGAAAAAGATGAAGTTTAGTATGTTTTGGTAAAAGAATAGTGCAGCTCTTTTCATGGAAAATTTATGGCACAGACACACAGAATCTTTAGAGTAGGGTAAGGGTAAGGGTGGAAGTATGCTTCATGGTAATTTTTCTTTTCAGGAATATTTCCATTTTAGATGGTATCCAGGTGCTTAAAATTGAGAATATATTGACAAATGATATGTACAATGGAAATGAAGTGTATTAATGTGCTCTCTTAATTTTCTTCCTCTTCCGTCTTTAGCTAATGAACAGGTGTATGAGGGAGTGTTGGACAGAACACTGTTCCACTGCAGTTCCCCCCTCTTCTTAAATATGTTATCCCAGAGGCACTACCACTGTCACTGATGGGCTCGCACTTGGTCAGTGGCAGGTCTGTCTTGAGGCTGGCTGGCATTGGCTCTATTGGATGTGGGGGAAGCTTCTAGCTGCTTCTCACTAAAGCCACCCCTGTAGCTCCCCCGACTACCAAAACCCTGCCATGCAAACCCAATACACGAGGCCATAAAATTCCATCCATTGATTGCATCCAGACCAACAATGTGCAGTGAATGAGAATATTTCTCTTGTTTCTTGGTATTTTTCAGAATACCACCTTTGGTTGAACGTCCTCACCTATGGAAATTTGTTACAGTCAGTTAATAAGTTCTTCCAGCATCTAGAATGGACTTTCAATTCCATTTTGAAATCTATTGACTTCAACTGCTCGTTATTGAAATGTTTTTGGTGTTTGGCAGATTAGAGAGTCCTCACATGTTAATGTAGTCATCAGAATGCAGGGTTTGCCATGATAAAGATATTTTTCCCTTTAGATTTTTGCAGATGGAGCAGGCCAGTGTTAATATGTATTCTGACCTAAAATTATTTAGCAGTGTTGGAAGATGAAAAGAATCCTGAACTTTGCCTCCTGCTACTTCTTCCCATTCCAGATGTGAAATGATAACAGAAAACCAAACAAGAATCTTACTTCTTTAAGGAGGGACTAGATTTTAATGACTTGACTGTCATAAAATGCAGGCTTGTTCCTCTACATTTTTGACAGTAGCACTGTGATTTATGCATTTGCACTCATGGGTGCGTATGTAGGCCTATCATGCATCACAAGTGCGCTGATCTTCCACACAAAATAGACATACTTTTGCATAGGCACAAATGCAAAAAGAGTTGAAATTGAGTATCAGAATCTAGCAGGGAATTAGGATATTATGTACAGGAAAAAAAGGGATATTTCATGATTCTCTGTTTAGGTGAATCTATGAAGTGAGAGTTCTACTTTAGCAAAATAATAAAAAAAAGAAAACAGAAACCAGAAAGTTTCATCTTTTGTCTATGATAATTGCCTTACAGCATTTCCTCTCCAATAGGTAAAACTAAACTAACTATAATCAGTTAAATTTGGGTACTCTGTCACAATGTGATGAGATGCCAGGCCTGAAGGTAAGATTTAAAAGTTCTTTGTTCTTTTCAGGCTATGTCTTACAAATTAGTCAGAAGGGTTAGTTTTCATTTTGAGCCATTTTTTTTTTTGTACCTTTTGTTTTATGTCATATCCAGGTGTATCCTAAAGATTCTTACAAAAGAAAGAAAAAATCAATTAATAGTCTATCATCAGATAGCTGCTCTCTCAATACAAAACATTTCACAGAAGACAAGTACACTAGATAGGAAACAGAAACTCTTTCTCTTTGTAATGTTTTAGGTGAGGTTGCAAATTGAGAAGTCTAACTGCATGATTATATTCAGATGCCAGGCAAACAGACTTTAAGTCCCTTTGAATATTGTTTGGAAACTCCATAAACTTGTTTCCCAGATCCCGAGGCAAAGCCGTATGGTAGATATTCTAGCAGTGTGATTTTGCTGGCAAGAAAAGCATCATAAATGCTAACAAAAGCCAGGAGTCATACTAATCATGAAGTTCCTGTACACAGTGAATCCAAGACCACTGGAAGCATTTTCAGCTTCCTTTTCTGTGTACAGAAGGTGTGTAATGAAACACACAGGAAAAATAATCCCTCTTTAATCACTGAATTGCAACTATACACATGAAAAGTGCCAAATGCTACCACTGTAGGAGAAAGAATTTGATTTGTCTACTGGATGATATAGCTCTAGCAATGTTAACTACCTACTTTAAATGGCAAATATACTTGGATCCAACCAGCTGGAACATCTCTTTGGGAAGGAATATTTATTTGACCTTTGCACTTCTGAGATACTTGTTACAAATCTAGAAACTATTCAGAGACTATAAATGTTCTACTCTGGTGCAGATATTTCTTCAAAATCCTAAATAACGCTAAAATGAAAAATAAGGGAAATCCATGCTTAAGGTTGTCATCTCACTCTTGTTATATTTTGTAGAAGAATTAGTAGGATTTGAGAAATAGTCTATGTATGATGCTAAGCATATACTATGAGATCTATCATGCAGAAATATTCCTGAAAGCCAAGAATAACACACAGGAAATTATACTGGGCATTTGCAGTAGACCTGGGGCTCTTCGAAGTCTCCATGTTTTAACTTATGATGGTCCATGAGGGGATCTTTTCTGAAGTATTTGAATGTCACATCAATCAAATATTTAGATGTGAAATTGCTGGTACGTGCATCTGAAACAGAGACTAACCAATGGGTGATTTTCCCGTTTCTATCAGTGACTTTTAAATAGTAATTCAGGATTAAAAAAAGAAACCATCGCTCAGCCTGCATCCACTAATTACTTTTATTGACATGCTGTGTATGAACATGCTGTGATCTGACCCCACCATTTGCCCTGTGTACTGATTTCACTGCATCCAAAATGTCAGGGAAACATTTCCCCTGAATGTTTGTTTCATTTTCTTACGTGTGTGTGGGTAAGAGCGTCTCAAGATATAAAGTAAGCTTAAAGCATAATTAGCTAGAAGTACTTCAGATTTTCTGGAGTTGTGGTAGCGTTTCTAGTTAGAAGAAACAATAATTTTCAATTGTCGTCTGCATTTTCTTAGGAAAAAAATGTTTCTTTTCAAGTGGAGAATTTCCATGTTTTCTTTCTGGTTGAAAGAGAATTTTTTGGAAAGTCTGAGGTTTCTTAAATGAACATTGTACTCCATCTACCATTATAATTTGTGCTAGTAGACGTTTCCCACTACTTTTGTTGTTCAGCCAGAAAGCTGCATTTCTTCATCCATCATGAGGGCAGAGTTGAGGTTAGGTCAAATGATGCGTGCAAAGTGTTTCTCAGCTGTTGTTTAAGCAAGCTTTAGCTATTTCTGCAGCTGATTTAGAGTTCTTTGATCTGTCTCATTCACTATAAATATAGTGAAGATGTAACCATGATCAAGGCTGAAAGCAAAATATACTGACCTTAGTTACCTCTGTGCTAAAATAACGATGGGCAGGAAAGGAAAGAAAGCAGGAACAATGAATTAAAGTATAAAGAACCCAATTCTTCACTTCTACCAGTTTGTTCCAGTGGATTCCACCTAATTCAGTAAATTTACTTCTGATTTACAATGGTGTGTGAGAGAGCAAAAGCAAGCTTCATATAATTGCAGAGAAAACTAAAAGGAGATGTGATTAATGTTCTGCATTTCTCATGGACCACAAATAAGTTAGATTAAATACATTACAATCGATTGGAGCAAGGAAATGCTTGAAGAATAGGCTTCCTCAGGAAACCTAGGCTCTATAGAATAATTTGTGATTTTGCAAAAAACACTCTTGCATGAGCACTAAGCCTGTTCATTGTCCACTGCAGTGCTCATGGCCTTTTGCTGTCAGACAGAGAACAGTCCAGCACTGTGGTAAATTTTTAACATGACAATTTTACTGTCTTCCATTTCTCCATGTAGTTTTTCACTCCCAAAGCTGACTTGCTAATGTTACTATGTTTCAGCCAAGAGGCAAAATTTTTATTTGTCGGAAAAGCACTTTTTATAACTTTGGTGTGTCT
Source organism: Pluvialis apricaria (assembly GCA_017639485.1). NCBI lineage: Eukaryota > Metazoa > Chordata > Aves > Charadriiformes > Charadriidae > Pluvialis > Pluvialis apricaria. The sequence continues at coordinate 24,637,537 of CM030010.1, read as the reverse complement.
GGCATTAAATAATGTGGGAAGAGGTTGAATAAAAGACACAGTAGCCTTACTGAAAAAAGAAAAAAAAAACAACAAAAGCTTGAAAAGATCAGAAACATATTGAAACTGATCAGGCTCTATTGTTATAGAAATCAGTTATATGAAATCAAGTATCTTCCAATACAGTTGACTTTTTTATACCACACAAGAGGTATTCTGATCTTATGGGGAGGTGTAAGGGCTCGCAATATGTTATGCAGGTCATTTAGTGACACCCAGTCACTGGCATGGTTCTTTTTGTTTAATTCCCTCCATATCTCATTCTAGATGGGGCACATTCCTCTTCTTTCAATGCTAACCATTTTTTCTAAAACTGATTTCCCTTCTTGTTCAAAACTTTCTCCTTTATATTCATGTGACCTCTAGACCAAGACTCCTGCAATAACAATATTTATGCCTTGCAGAAATCACTTTATAAAACATGCCAAACAGAAACATCAGAATGATGAGCCAAGTACTCAAAAACTTAGAGAGTGAATCAAATTTTGATATTTTAAAAGTAAAAAATATTTTCTTACTTGTTTTTTTTTGTTGTTGTTTTTTGGGAGTTGGGAAAGTCATCTTTGCAAACAATTATTTGTCAAGCAAGAGCATAAAAAATAAAAACTGAGCTCAGATAATCTCATGAGTTCAGAACCTAAAGTGTTAAAAAGAAAAACACCTGAGCCTTTCTAAATGGAGTAAGTGGACAATAATACATTAAATCTGTCTTAAATTAGCCTTTTTCTTTCCTATTGGATTCTATAAAGATTTAAATGATTTCTATTAAAAATATTTTGCATATCAAAGCTAGTTAAAATTGTAGTAAAAAATGCAAGAGGAAAATGTATTTTCCAAATGCCAGTTTCTTAAATACAGAAGAGGCATAAACAGTTTCAGCACACAATAAAAGGCAAGTGTGGGTCCTCAGTATGCATCTTCAGAAAAAAAATAAAGATACCCAGTGATTCTTGTTTATTCACACTTGTTACACAGATTAAACAATAATATTTTAAATGGTAGGGCTTGGATTCATTGGCTTTTCCATATATTAAAGTTAGGCATCTACTTACAATTAGTCGTGTAGGCTGCCTGTCTAGCCAGTCAATATGTAGGATTGTGATATGAGATCTTTAATCTGGGTAATAATATTATGTTAATCTGTCAAGCACCCACAATATGTGTTTGAACTATGATGGTAACTACCATATTAATAAAATAAAAGACAGTAAATGGAAAGTAGTGAGGAAAAGTTTGTGGTGTAGATATTTTCTAAAGAATTGCCTTCTGTCCACGTGCAGGTTCAAAACACATAAATAACAGAAAAGAGTTTTGAATGTGCCATATAGGTCATGAGTGATGACCACAACATCTTGGTTTGTTAAGTGTGATGTGGAATAGGATAATTTTTGTCTTAGCCAGTTAATAGTTCTTTCAGGCTCTGAATAAACAAAATGTTTAAGAGCTTCTCATACATTCTTAAAGTTCTTGGAGCACATTGCGTTCTGCAGAGTTAGGAGTTACTGAAAGAAAAGGAAATGAGAGAAACTGAAATTTTGAACATGATAACTGTTGAATGTCCACAGTTCTTGGAGATGTTCTTCATACCTTTGTAAACTTGGAGCCAAAGGGACTTGTGCAGTAAAACTGCCTCAGTCTGGCACTACAGAGATGACAGAAACTCTCCCAGTAAACATCAAATTCAGGCTATCTCTGTGAGACAGCTTATCTTTTGGAAAGATGATTAGTCTTGAGGAAAGGCTTTCAGGTGATAAAGAAATTGTCACTTTCCTGTCTAAGCCGTTCCGAAGGATAAATACCACTGGGGCTTTCAAAAAAGAAACATTTTACTTTGTATTTGCTTGGCTTCAACATATGTTTCCAATATACCTTTTCCTACAAGATCAAGGCTGGTTGCTGTCAGAGATCTCCTCCTGGTATATAGGCTTAGGAGTTCTTTGGAAAACTTTGCAAATTTGAGAAGAAATAAAAGAATTATGTTTATTTTCAGAAAGTGCTGATATTGGCTCTGTCTAGACTGTGAAGCAAGTACTTTCTGCACTTAGGCCATGTTCCAAACACAAATAGAAAATTAAAGTTGGGTGCATAGCCAAAGAGAAACTTACAGTGTGCTTCAATATGTCCCCCAGACTGGATCAATCAGAACTAAGACTGCTGGGCACACTGCAAAGCATACTTACACCGTGGAATGGTTGCAATCAATAAATCCTAAGCCTTGTATTTAGTATTCACTGGGGAAGAACAGCTTAAGAACGCTAATTTGTTCCTTCATGGAATATTAGAGTTGCATGATGAAAAAAGCCACTGGGTTGTTTACTTCTGCAATCTATCAGCTTTGTTTCAGTCAAAATGCTGATGCCTTTGTTTTCATTATTGAAGTGTTCCAGCTCATATACACTATGTATCTACCAAACCTAGTTTCTCAACAGAATTGATGTCTGCTTTTCATATTCAGTATCTCTTATGTTGTCTACATTGTAGGCAGATCTTTAAAGCATCTGTAAACTCATCTGTAAGTTCTCCAGCTATATCTGCCTGGGGAAGATTTTGATATGTCATTGTAATTTTAAGGGATTTGATACCAATCTAATTTAATACATTTAATCTATTTAATAGAATCTACAATTTTCTAATCATGATCAATCATGAAAAAAGATTTTCTGGAAAAAAAAGATATAGATTAAATATTTCAGCAGAGGGAATACAGCTTTAGGATACAGGTAGAAGAAGCAATAGTTTTGCCTGAAGACTTGAAGAAGAGAGACATAAATCAAAATGTCTAGAATACTAAACAGGGTCTGTCTCCATATAGTCTTTTAAATCCTGATTTAGTTTTCTATGAAAGTCTCAAAATATGTTCAGAAGTAGTACCCAGTCCAGAAGAGGTACATACTCTTCAGCTCTTTCGAAAATCAGACTATTATTTCAGTGCAAGAAAAAGAACAAAACTTTAAATACTGTTGGGTTTGTTTGGTTTTTTGTTTGTTTGGCTAGTTGGTTTTGATAATCTTAGAATATTTTGTCTTATGCTGAGGCAATATTAATACTCTAAGCCTGAGCATCCAACACCTTATGTGACATGAAAGATGAATTCTGGTCTGAGAACCAGACAACTCCTGGGGATGTTAGTGGTCTAAACATTCACGTCTTTATCCATCAACAGTTAATTAAAAGTTTATAAAAAAAGAGAGCTGTTTTGGAAAGAAGGTATGGAAACAAAACTGGTTTTAGTTGCCAATAACTTTCAGGACAAACCTACAGCCTAAGTTGATTCTTTCTATATTATTCTCTGTTGGAAAAGCAAGAAAAAAAAGATTATCAGGTTCACTTTGTCTTTCAGCATAGCTCCCCTTTACCCAGGAATGTCACATGGCTACTCTATGAATTTCATTTCTTTCTGATCTTGTGCTTGTAAAGCACGAGAATAATCAGAATGTTCATCTTTAAAAATCCCATTGACCAACATTATTTACTTTCCATACCTCCACACTTTTCTAAGGGCAAATCAGTTTGGATAGTAGATACTGGTAAGTAGTGATTTCCCGCAAGTGACTTATTAATTTTATCTAAGTAAATCTTAAGTGTAGTATTTGCTAGTTGATGTAACTGCAATAATATTATTTATAGATGAAATGCATTAATCTTGGGCAAAATATACCTGTGGGTAACCATGCAGATGGTTGGAATTCAGTAGTTAAAAAGTGGAAATCATTCTATTTGAATATGGCCAGGACACAGGGACTATTGCACTATGTTTGTGAGCAGAGCTGTTTAGAAAATGAAATGCCTCTAAATATTCATGGCCTCAGTTTAATATTGCATCAAAGGATGGCAGACAGTGGTTGATTTACCTAGCCGGAAATACTACAGACATTGCCAAGGTTAAAACAAATTTAGTTCTTTCTTATTCATTTACTAAGTGAAAAGTATGTGACTTTGATGCTAATGCAGTGCAATAAAAATGAAATCTGCGACAGTTTTGCTACTGCCAAATGGACTACTCTGCAAACACTATGGAACCATCAACCAGGGTAAAAAAAAAATCATTTTCTTAACTGTAAGAAAAATACACTGACCTTGTTGAGTCTTTGTAACAATTAAATGATGTATGAAATGCTTATAGTGTACAGAAAGAATATACACAATGCATCTCTCTGTTATTTGCAGTAATGTCCTCAAAAGTGGCTAGAAAACCTATCAAGCCTGGAAATGCCAGCTAAAAGAAGGGAAGGACTATATGTATGAGGGAATTGGATTAGAAATAGCATACAACTTTTTTACTTCTTTTTTATTTCCTACCCCCCAGACTCCCCAGATACCTAAACAAGCCAATGTAATAAGTTTTCAAGGTCATTAAAAGGACTGTGAAAATACTTGCTAAAGTGAGAAAATAAACAAGGACACCACTGTGTCTAAAATTTGCTGAAGTCTTTGTTAATGTAGTCATAGAAATATCTCTTTTCAAATAAAATATTGTCAAATTAAAATCTTTGTCTATATTTTATATAGGACTAGGAGCAATCAAACAAGGTAAGGTCAGGAGGAAAAGGCTTGGGGTTTTCAGGAAAGGTGGGTTCCAGGTAGAGAACTGTATTGGATGCATTGAAACATCAAGCTTATGGAATGAGGCAGAAATAGGTAGGAGTTACCTGCTAGGTGTATATGTGGCCCCACACAGAGACGGATTTGGAAAGCTGGAGTAATCATCTGGAAAGATGATTAACAAACAAGGAGTCTGACAGCAACAGGAAAAAAATTGCATCCAGTGAGTATAGCAAATCAAGACGAGGGCCCTGATCCGGCAATATTATGTGCATGTTTAACTATACCCTTGGGACTTGTTGGATTTATAGGAAGTACTCACATAAATAAGGTGAACTGTCTGCAGAGTTGAGGCAAAGGGCCAAAGCATCTGTCCTCAATCTTATAATACAGTGATGCAAAATAAATTACCTGAAAAATAACGGTACCTTTAATTCCAGTACTCTGAGCCTTTAATTCCTCAGTGTATTATATGTGGATTCATTACAGTATATGCACTGAGTCTATCTAAACAGTTAATACAGCATGTAAAATAAACTTTTCTGATGTAGGAAATACATTCTCATCTAAGTGAAAACTGAACTCATTTTATTTCATAATCTGGTTTATGTCTTCCACATGACCCAAGTGATTAAGGCCAAGTGGAATATATTTCTGGCTAATACTCGCTGTAATAGTCATTGTTTTAGTTTGTATAAACCTGAAATGTCATTACTAATGAGGAAAAAGGATTTTGGTTTTAAACAGAAATTGTCCTTTTAAGTTAAGGTTGAAGAAACTGTGTAATAATTTTAGTGTGATGATAATAACTAATCTTGATTACTCTTGTTGGTCTGTAGTGTTTCATACATTAAACATTGGGGATCATATCTATGGCTGACAAAGATGATGTAGTTTATTATATTTTATTAACATAGAGATAATTAGTATCAGGTGCAAATCTACTTGAAGGTCAAGCCTCGAACAAATTTTAAGGGAGGTTATCGGTGAGAAATCCATTGGTTAACTTTTGATGAATTATTTAAGAAGGATTCAAAACATGCTTCCTGAAAAAAAGGAAAAGTTGAATGCTAGACAGGTATCTCAGGTAGTTATATTAATGCATACTGTGACTTTTTCAATGAAATTGAGAACTATAGAAGTTAGAACAATGGTCAGACAAATGACATATCTTCTCCTGGAAAAGCAACTGTAAAAGGGGTCTGAGCTGCCCGGCTATCTTAGAGGGAGTTAAACTCCAAACTTTAGCAGAAGGAATTTGAGAAATCAGCAGATAATTCCAGTGTATGTGCTGTTCCACTGTTGTTGAGTACAACGGAAAATTCTGGTCCAGAGAGAAAGTGGGGTAAAACAGGCTAAGCTTAATAGCATTTGTTTATAATAAATCATCCCTTTTAAATAGATTTTGACAGTGTTGCTGAGAATGTAGTCTTCAATAGCGTCAGAGATACAAGTGTGTGCATTTCACTTGTCTCTACTCTTTGCAGTTTCTGGACCTCTGAGGCTTCAATTTTATGCTGGCTTCTTTATTTTTATTACTCTTTTAGTGTGTATTAGGCTAGAGTTATTGCTGGTTTCCTCCCTCACCTCATTGCTCACCTCAGGCCTTTGCAATCCTTACAGTCTTTTAAAATTTTATTTCTATTTTCATCAGGGGCTGGCTTTTCTCCATGCTCTGGCATTTTAGTTATTCAGGGATGCACACTGTAAGCCAGCTTAATAGTTTGGTGCCACAGCCTGATATTCAGATCTTGCAAGGACACAAACTGTTTACACTCATTTTTAGCAATGCTGATGGTTAATATCTGCTCTTCTGTTAAATGGTGAGAAAATTGATGCTTTACATTTCCCTTCCTAATTTTTATCCTGAATTCCAAAGGCTCTGCTTTATGTCCTGGGTTAATAGCCCTTCAAAATTTTAATTTAGAAATCATCTGGGCATTTGGACAGAAACCGAGTATAATTCATTCTGAACTGGCATGTCTCATGTAGTGGAATACCTGCCCTAGAAACATCCTGCAAGACAGTCTGTCTGGTCCCACAAAATCAGAAGGTGATATTGGTCAGCACAGAGGAAGGAGTAGGAGATAGTCTTACACATGGAGACTCCCATGAAGATATTTTTGAGATCTTGAGGCAAACCAGGCAAGATTTTAGCTTTGTGAAGATAGTGGAAAAAACTCTCTGTGGCTTAGGCTAGATTTGACCTGTGTTGTGTGTTCACACTGGCCAGCAGCTAAGTGCCGCACAGCTGCTTGCTCACTCTTCCCTGGTGGGATGGGGAAGAGAATTAGAAGGGTAAAAGTGAGAAGACTCGTGGGTTCAGATAAGGACAGTTTAACAGGTAAAGTAAAAGCTGCATGTGCAAACAACCAAATTAAGGAATTCGTTCGCTACTTCCCATCAACAGGAAGATGTTCAGCCATCCCCAGGAAAGCAGGGCTCCATCAAGCGTGACGGTTACTTGGAAAGACAAATGTCATCACTCTGATCGTCTTCCCTTCTTCTTCACCCAGCTTTTATTGCTGAGCATGGCATCATATGGTGTGGAATATCCCTTTGGTCAGTTGGGGTCAGCTGTCCTGGCTGTGTGTTATTGTGCATCTCCAGTCTACTCTCTGGTGGGTCAGGGTGAGAATCAGAAAAGGCCTTGACACTGTGTAAGCATGGCTCAGCAATGGCTAAAACATCACTGTGTTATCAGCACTGGTTTGGTCACAAATCCAAAACATAGCACTATATGAGCTACTGTGAAGAAAATTAACTCTGTCTCAGCCAAAACCTGTAAAATCCGTCATTAGAAGGCTTTACATGAATTTTACAGCAATTAGATGGAGCACATTGCTATGATGTCTCATAGCCTCACAACCATTTAGTTTTCTTAGGTCAGTCTTTTAAGTTAGGAAATGCTGTTTCCTTTATTTAACATGCTAAGAACAGAAACACCAATCAAAGTTCACTCTAGCATGAGGTTCATAGCTGGCTTTGGGCAAGTCACTTGTGTTTTGCAAGGTACATTCAAAGGCTCCTTTACTAGGGTAGGGATCAGAAGCAGAGTACTGACTTCGGCATTCTGCCCAAGCTCATTTGACTTCATGTAGTTCCTTCTGAGTTAGATTTTGATATGTAAACAAATCCTAGGCTTTTGACCAATGTCATTCACCAAGTCGCTGGCAAATCAAAACTTAAATCTAGGTCCTGTCAATCTTCTCACTTATGACTGAAAAAATTAACACTGAGTTTCTTATTTGAATATTTCACAAATTAGGTGTAATGTCTTTCCCCCCATCTCAGGCTAAGAGGAAGAAGGTCTTATCACAGTAAAAGGTATTAGGCTTTTAATTTCATGCTATGAAAGATTATCTCTGTGAGGTATTCTTTTATCAGATTCTAGGCAGCTCTGATAGACCCTGAAAATTAACATCTGAATTCCCTTAAACTTCACTACTACTGCCAAGCAGTTTAAAAACATTGTTGATACAGAGGCTTATTAATTACTAGTATAGTCTTTGTAATTGCCTAGTCTAGAAATTGATGAACAAAGTCATTTCAGAAAGCAATCAATTTGAAAACTAATTTGTTGGCGAAATGAACCATATAAACAAAATGCCACTTGCAGTTTGACTAAAATGAGATGTGCTTAACGAGCCTATCATCATCTGTGATATTCATCATGATGGGTCACAGTTACATAAAATGTTATAAATCTGAACCAATGCACATAAAGCTGAAATATAATATTGTATTCTGAAAAGAATAAAACATAAAACAGATGGCTGCCCCATGGAAACATCCTTAAATCTCACATGTTCTACTCATTGACTTTTGGGCAGATGAACTGAAACTGAGTAGGGGGAAAAAAAGGCAAAAAAAGCAGGTGTCCTTTCCACATTGTATTTTACCTTATTATTCATATTGGAAGTTGAGACCAGGGAGGCAGAGGTTCTAGGTTAGAGTGGCCAAACATAGGCCCTTTTGGAGTAAATTGATGGACAACGTTTCCTTCTTTATCTTACACAGCTCCAGAATCAATTGTTTGCGGCAAAACATAGATTACTGCAGGCAACATGGTGGAAGGTTGGGGACTTGCCAGAGTGTTTTAGGGTTTTTTCTAATTAGTAGACATGAATAAGAGTTATGAGTAAAGTTATAAGTAAAAATGATGAGATGGTTGGATACTAAAAAGACACTCAAGGGGCTAAGGAACTGACCTGCCTGACATAATATGAAGTCTATTTTCTATTTCTTCAGTGCTTAGCTAACCAGACAGCATGTCTCCTCCCTTCTGACTCATGACCCTATCTTTCTTTGGAATGTCTAAAACAAGAAATAGGCACTTACAGCTTCCCCATTTAATATCAGATGATTAGATGTTTCCCAGCAATCCCTTTTTAGAGAATTGTTAATTAAAAGGCATCTGGAAGTCTAGGAAAAAAGGGGATTTGCTTAAATATGAAATGTTGCTTTGTAAATAGTGAGAGAGCAAAGTCCTATGTACAAAGAAAATTCAAAACTTTTCATGTAGCTCCAGAAGAGGGAAAAAAGTATTCAAAAAGATGGACGGAAATAGAGAAGAGGAGATTAAATACATTTGCTATATATTCATTGTCCTATATATATTCATATAATATATTCATATTCTTCTATGACAGATATTTATATGGGGATGCTTATATATCTATGAATGTATGCTTATATACGTGTATACATGTGTTACGTGTGTGTGTGTGAACATATCTGTATATGTATAGAAAAAAAATGTCATATATACTTACATGTGTATGCAAGTGTTGAAAGAAAGAGAGGTGAGATTACTCTGCTGAAGCTCTTTGTTCTGTGGAAAGACATTCTCCTGGTGTACAAACTATAAATAAAACATATTTTCATCAACACAGCAGTGTTGATGAAGCTCAATTGCTAGTTAAAAAAAAAGGTTCTTAAAATTAATATGTCCAAAAGAGAAAAGTGATAATTTTTGAGAGCTTTTTATCCCCACCTTGTGTCCCCCCCCTTTTTCTTATTGGGAAGGATTGGGAAGCAAAGGGAATCATCTTAGGTAGGAGACTGGATTGTGATCTCACAACAATATAAATTCATTGGTTTCAGTTCAATTATTCCAGATTGACAATAGTGCAACAGAGAGCAGAATCAATTCCCTAATCACTGAAGTGTTACCTGACGGTTTGTAAGATATGAAGAGTCTATTGATCTCTGCTGCCAGAGGACAGTATCTCAAAGTAGTGTGTGTATGTAAGTGAGAAAGACACAATAGCGTATTAAAATCAGTATTGCAAAAATATCTTTCCTTTTGCCCAGACAAATGTTTTTCAAGGAGAAAGTAAATACCAAAATATAGGGGAAAACTTCTGTCAGCATGGGGGGGAAAAAAGGGTTTTCAGGAACATACGGAGTAATATGTGGATTAACCCAGCAAAGAAGGACCACAGACTGTCAGGTTAGTTCTGGTAGAAAGCTGCAGGAGCGTTGCCACACTGCCTCTGGTACCTGAGCTAGCCAAGGGGCCCTGGAGGTATCTTACCCCACTTGGGGCCCCATGGAACGGAGACTGCTTGAGTGTCCACCCAGGAGATGGATTTGATACGGGACTTGGTGAACTTCCCAGCCCCTGGCAGTTGAGGCCAAATAGGATCTTTTCAGCAGAGATAGTCCTTAGGTAACTGCGTGGGGACTGCAGCAGGGAATTTGTAGGTGACCCATTAACGCACAAACCCCTGCTGTGTCCTGTTGGATGAAATTATTAGTTTTGTAACATCCAAGGGACACTGCCAGCCTTACATATATAGCCGGATTTATTTGAAGGAAGTGATGTGATTAGCTCGGATCCCTATTTAATTTGGAGGAGAGTTCTTGAGGAGACAGCTTTGTAAATTGTTTAATCGGTTAGCTTTTCATAGGATAACTGAGCTTTATAAATTTAATTAAATCAATAAGCAGCTATAATGATTTTTTTCAAAAATTGTTTTTTTCTAAGCAGAAGTAAAGGAGTTTCTGAAAATCATTATGCCTAGTTAATATTCCAATAAGAGGTCTACTGACATGTAACACTGTTTGAAATCGACATATGTGTCTCTTGACTACTTTATCATCTAGCGCAGTACTGGGAAAAGGTATTCCTTTACTTTGCTTAGGGTTTTGGCCTCACGTCTTTGGAAATGGAGTCAGAGACTAGAGAGAAATTTGCTTTCCAAAGAAAAAAAAAAAAAAGAAGGTAGCACTCTGCCTAGTAGGGTTGGACCAAACAAGATCCTGCTTGAAAAGTTGAGTTATCATCTTGGATAGGAAGCTTTATACGTGAATTGACAAAAAGAATCTATCTTTAAAGCTGTGATCCTTCACTATCACATCCCTAAGATCTTGTGCATTTTCTACAGGTACAGTTAGCTTCTCAGCTGCAAATCCTCAAGGAAGCTGGCAGGCAGCTGGAGGCTCAGCTGAAGCCCAACCATAAGTAAGTACAGCTTTAAATGGTTTCAGCAGCATTGTCTCTCCTGTTGTGTTCATTGCACACTGTAAGCAGTGCTGCTTGGCTAAGCCTGCAAATACTAAATGGAAATATTGAGAACTCAAGACTACTGTATTCCTGTATTTTCTGCTGAAATTGAGAAGATTTTATAAGGAGGGTATAGTAACAGAAAAATGGGGCATAATTGACCATTTTATATTCCTCAAATGATTCTACTAAGGGAAGACTAAATAAAGGAATTTCCTGTCTTAAGAGTAGGAACTTAGACTCGTTGCTGTAGCTAGCCTTCTTGAGCAAGTTCTCTAATTTTCGAGTAATAAATATGCTGAAATGATTTCTTGCATGGGCTGGTTCATAATTATAACAACTGTGGGAATAAACAATTCTGTTTAATTTATGCTAAGAACAAGGGCATCAGTGGCAGATAGACAGGTATCAGAAATACACCATCACCCTGGTATAGACAATTAATGCTTTTCCTAAAGTACACGAGAGCAATTTATGTGCATTAGTCCATCCTTTCCTAATTTAAGGTTTATGATCCTTGTAATATCAAGATATATGAATTTCAAGGATTATGCATGTCCTTGGATCAAATTTCTCAATAGTCAATGAAGTGTAGCAATTAATTACAATAAATAATGCAAGTAGAACTCATGACAAAAGGCTGGGTCAGTAACTGAACAAAATGGACAAGGCTTCTAATCAGCTTATTTAATATGCAGAAATATAAGAACAAGGAATTTAGTACAAAGAATTATAGGTCCATCTGGCATGAGAATGAGGAAAGGAAACTCCAATTTTCACCATGTCCTTCCTTAGATATTGACAAGGTTATGCAGTATGTCTGAGAGAATTCTGTTGACTAGCTCTGGCTCTAGCATATCATGCATCAAACAACAGTATAACCTTTGCTTTGTTGCTTGGTAGTACTGGCCATGAAGTCAACTTTAATATTTGCTTGCAGTGTGTGATCTGTGTGATCCCTGAGGTTCAGTTACCCTAGTCATTTAGCTTGCATTCAGATCATGGTGATGGGGCTTCTCATATTAGAACACGTGTCTTAATGATACAATAAATCTGCACGTCATCCATAATGGCAAAAATGCAAACTTCCTCTTACAATTTTTTCTTGCGTTTGTGCAGAATACTTAAAAAATGTCAGTGGAAGTGCTTGACCCATCTGCACATGCTAAAAAGGCCCGCAGAACTGCAGCATCACAATGTTAATAATAGTATGAATGTGAAAGACAGCTCACTCCATTGTCAGTGCACTTTAATTAAAACAAAGCCTAAAGATACATATCCAGAGTTCCAGTCATTCTTGTGTATTACTACATGTTAATGCCTCCTATACCAGTAGCAATAAATATATCATCTGATATATTCAGTGCTAGTCCCTGGATGCTAGTGAAAGTCCCTGGATGAAGTCTTTAGTGAGACCAACAAAGCACAGTTGGTATCTAAGTGAAATAATATTTGTTGTTATTTTTAGTTTTCTGGTTGATGCCAGAATTCACTTTAGATATTCTCCTTCCATACAGTAATAGCAAGTTGCAAGTAAGTAAAGATCTGGACAGGAAGTGAGCACATGTTTTCTAGAGATCAAAGGCGTTTTTTCTAGCTTACTACTAATTCTTCCAACCCATTTAACCTTATGCCCCTTCACTTGTAGACTGTAACTAGAATAGAGACACTGTCACCACAATCAGCAGCTTGAAATTTTGAGATGCTAAGAATGCTTTAAAACACCTGTTTATTCATTGCTATCATGGATTCCTTTTTATTGTTTTATTTATTTTCCAGTAATTCTGAGCAGCTCCAACAAAGATTAAAATTCTCTGACTTGTTGCTTTTGACTGAGAGACTCATGAACCACATCCTTACACCAAGGATAAGACATTTAGAGGCGAAATCAACCAGTACAGTAATACAAAACTATTATGTCTCTTTCTTTCTCCAAGCACTACTCTCTGAAGAGTTTACAGTGAAAACCTTTGCAGTAAGACTAAATCTCATGGAAGCCCTTGTGCTCTGGCAGCATTAGGGAGATTTGAATGCCTCAGTGAAATTTATCTCCTTTTTAATGGTGAAGGTTTATCAGCCTGTGGTGTCCCAGAAAGAAGGCCCATTCTGAAGGCAAGACTTCTCTCCTGTAAAAGTGCTGTATGATGGGTGGAGTTTGCACCTAGCACATGGAATTTGTGGGTTCTAATTCTGGCTTATCTTCTGTTTTATCTCTGGACACTAAAACTTGCTAAACCATGGTTGTTTCTCTGCTCCTCCCTGTGTAACTTGTTTAATGGATATTATGCTACTCCCTGTTTTGATGCTGTGGGTATTCACGACAATAAATGTTTGTATGGAATTTTGTTCTCTAGGAACGTGAAACCTTCTATATTATTTCACTGAAGAGCATCACCAACATGTTCCTAATCCATACGGATAGACATTATACTTAATGCTTTTAAAGCTGGTGGTGTCGTGTGTATGCATAAGCGTTTTAAGTATGAAGAAAATAAAACTTAGGGGTTCTGTCTGAAGACATATATTGGCCTTCTGGGACTAATATTCCAGGCCTTGTCTACAAAATAGGAGTCTATTGATCTTGAGTCTTTCCTGAAATCTGATTTTTCACTTGCCAAAGCAGAGCCACTGTTTTGCTTTATTTATAGACTCGAGGGAAAGCCACAGAAATATAACTGGGGAAGAAAAAAAAAAAGAAAAAAACTTTCTACTTGCGAGTCACATTTGGTTAACTTTCCTACTGTTCTAAGGCAAATCAGTGTCAGTATTTCTTGAATGAAAATATAAGTAACAAATTACTGTGCATCGGAATCTTGATTTCAAAGTAAGATTTCCGGGTGTCTTCTGTAAACACACATACATAGATATGATACTTCTTAAACTGCAAAATATGAAACCAAATTTTCACACTGTGTTTGTATGGATAAGTAGCCACAAATGACCCGAGCTCAAAGCTGTTCAATCCTATGAGTTTGGTATGAACAAACAAAGAATGCACTAGCTTTTGTGCTTGTGAGGTACACATCTAAGGAAATCTAGCTGTGTTGTCTTCAGTTCACAGCCAATCTATTTTTTACCTGTTGCCTAAGTGTATTCTGGATTCACGAAATATGTGAAAGCTGGAGAAATTAATTCGAGGCTCTTTCAGCATTCATTTTACTGTCGTGCACAAATTTTGTACTGACTTTTAAGCACAAATATGCTCCATAAGATAGTATGGTGAGAAAAAAAAATGGTAGCTGCTAAGTAGTATGTGGTATTCCTTGAAATACTTTGTGTTTTGGGATTTATTTTGAAAGGTTTTTAAAAGAGCATTCAGCATTAAAAATAGTAGTGTTCACATTTTGCACACTTATATTCACATTTTGTGTATGCACAAACACACACATCTACATCTATGCACATATGTATATATATACATGCATAAATGCATATATATATAAAAATTATTTTCTCAAGCCCAAAGATTGACTCAGTAGCAAAGCCAGGAAAAGAACTGATGTCTCCTAATTTTAATGGCACTTCTCTCTTCAGTGAACTATACATAATAACCTCTGGCTTAGCTTCAATTTTTGATATTAAGCAGACAGCATTGAACAAGATTACTCAGTTTAAATTAGATCTGATTCCCTAACATGTCCTGTCATTAGATACTATTGCATAAATTGCCAGTTGCACTTTTACCCACAAAGATGATTCAAAGTGTACAAATATTAAATGCTCATGAACGTTTCATAATGGAGAGAAGAGACAAGTCTTCTATTAAAAAATTTATTGTAGTAAAGAGGTAATTTTTTTTTTTTTTTACTGGTTCACTTAATAGTTTCTATTCCAGGATACATTGCTGCCTTGATTTAATCTAAGGCAAAATATAGATTCAATGTTTTAGCTCATAGATTCTGCTAGTTCTCTATTTTCTTTCAAAACATGTTCCAAGGTTTCTGAAGTGGTTTGGCTGATGTACCTATACTGTTATTTTGAAATCTGTTCACCCCACTGCAACGTCTAAAGCATGTAAGTGAATACATTTACTCTAATAGGCACATTTAGCAGATAATAGGCTTGACATGATGTCCTTAAGTAGAAGATGTTTGGACTTGGGTATTCAACAACATGACCTCATAAGACACAATTTAAAAGCAACATTTTTACCCCAGTTGAGCATGCATTCATAATTTAGCTTGGTTTTGGTACAAATGCTAATGCTAGTCTTTAATAATCTGACATGGTAAGAATATTTAGTCTCTGAACTGTTCTGCATATGTATTACAGCTAACCCTGAGGTTAGGTTGCTTGAAATTTTTAATAATCCTTCTGGATACTGTTTTATAA
The DNA here is from genome assembly GCA_017639485.1 of Pluvialis apricaria. Taxonomy (NCBI): domain Eukaryota; kingdom Metazoa; phylum Chordata; class Aves; order Charadriiformes; family Charadriidae; genus Pluvialis; species Pluvialis apricaria. The sequence continues at coordinate 24,622,113 of CM030010.1, read as the reverse complement.
ATATCAGTTTTGGAAAACTGATTTTCCACAAAGTAAGTATTTTATGAGTATGTGCATTATCGATCACTTTTCACTAACACGTAAACAAGCAAAACTTTGCTTTTCCCAGTTTATTCTTTGTTTTGAGTTCAGCTTACACTTAGAAATTTCTGCCACTTCACTCAATGCCAATACCAAGTTTTTATTGAACAGTTTGCCTATCCACATGTCAAGTTGCTAAGAAATCCATCATGACGTGGAGAAGGCTAGGGTGTACTGTAATCAAAACTTGTTATTTCAGTATTTGTCTTAACATCCAGTTGAAATAATAATTTGGTTAAATCCTTTGCCTTTCTTAAATGGGATGTTGTTTTAAAAAAGACTGGAAATTTTGTCCTTGTCCTAGGCACATAGTGCTTACAGCATGTGCAGAAGATATCTAAATTTGCTTATTCTCAGCTAGCATGAGTGATGATGGCAGAGTAGCTACACAGATATTGAATAATTACCCAAAGGTCATGGGTGGGATTGTGCAGACTGTTTTGAAGCCTACGCCACTTTGTTATCATGATACCATTATTGGAGATAACGGGTCATAACCTATGGTAGCAAAGTAGAGAAGTGTTTGCAGCCACCAGATTTTCTCTATGTGTATGTGAGTCTGTGGATGTACATCCAAATCTATCTAGTAGATCATATCTATTTAGTGAGAAACAAAAAAAGTGGTAGCTTTTTACTGTTCACAGATAAAGGTATAAAAAATGAAATTAAGTCTATCTGGGCTTTCTTTTCAATTTCTTTTCATGTCAGTTTAAAGCACAGGGTAAATTCTTCCTTTAACAATTGCATTAAAAGCAACGGGAAAACAATGAGAATATAAAGATTCAAGAACAACACCTACCCAAGAGAAAATTGATTATATTGTCTGGTATATGAGGAGGAAGGAACACCAAGGAATTGGCTAAAAAAAATAGTGTTTGGAGGGTTAAAAGAGCAGTGCTGAACATGAAGTGACCAGATTTTCAAATGAATAATCAGGATACATGCCAAGAATGGACTTGGTCTGCGGTGTAGGGTTTGTTTGGAGGTAGATAGAAAGGCTTGTGTGGAGGGGTATAAGAAGCTGAGTTATGAGATGAGGAATGAAAGGGTTTCTCTCATCAGCTTTCTGAATCAAGTCCTCATTCCTTTTCAGTTTCATGCCTTTAAGTATAGAAACTAAATTATTTTAGAGAGGTGAACATGTAATTCATCTTCTGGTTTCCTTTTTTTATCTTCTATTTATATGGTTTGTGTTACTGTAGTATTTCCAAGTTCAAGCACTTTGCTATTATTTTTATTTGGGCCCGGTGGTTTTTTCAGTTTTAAAGGCTTTTGTTTCTGTTATTTTGAATTCCCTGTCTTCCCTTTCCCAAGTTTTCCATCAAAACCTTCCGAGTAGGTTTGTTTCTTTGTCCTTTTTCCTCACAGTGTTCCTTGATTGTTCTTTGCTTCTCTCTTTCAGCTTAGCTAAGATTGTTCATTCCTCATCCACCCACTTACTTGCTTTACTTTTCTCCTCATGCTAACAATCGCCCACGTACATGGTTTTATTTCATTCACCACTCTGTCTCTTTCCTGTTCGACTCAGTCACCCACTAATTCATGCCTTATTCTGCCTCACACTTGCAGTTGCTCATTCACTCCATTTTAGGAATCTGAGGGAAATGCAAAGAGAGTAAATGTAAAAAGGAAGCATAAAGAGCAAGAAGAAAGACACAGGCTGTGAAAAGGGTGGAAGTGAACTGCTGAGAAAGGCAGTCAAAGAGATAGAAAAGTGTGAGAAATTCTTAGGGTGTCAGGAAAGCAGTTACCATTGGGATGTGTTTGGGGGAGCAGATTGTGGAAAGGAGAGTTTTGGAGAATGGATAGATGGAGTCGGAAATTGCTGTTCCAAAGAATTTAGTCTTCTGTGGGATGAACTTCATGTGTGAATTCTGTGGCTGAGCAAGTTCAAAAGCCTTTATTTTAAAGGTGATGACCGACTTATGGCTTTTTACTTCAGAACTTTAGGTGATCATTTTATAAAACTGTCACAAGACTATCATGGTAAACATCAGGAGAGTCACCAGGTGTTTCTGTTCATCATCCCATGTAGACCTTATTTATGAGTGTATGTTCCCTTGGAACAATACTGAAACATATTGCACTGTATCAATCCAGTGAATGATAATTCCCAAAACTTACTGCAATTGCAATTTGAACTGATAGGTCATAATCATCATCACTTGCCGTATCTCAAAACAGAGACTTCTCACAGAGAAGCAGGCTTGGAAATTTGCATCTTGCATGCTAGCTAATTATATATAATGGCCAAATATACATAAAACTGGGGCGTGTCTTATGGAATACACAGAAAAGTGCAGCAAAGTATGTTCAAGCAGTGCACATTAAATCAATAAAAATTACATATATCCTCTAAATGTGTAGAATAAACATCCAAGAAGGATAACATTATATTTATAGGTAATATCCTGTGCAAAATTTCACTGAGCTGAAGGACATTAGTATAACTAGGTAATATTTCAGATTTATCAAGTAATCCTACAGCTTCTAAAGCATAAATTTATTTTAAATGAGTCTCTGCAAAAGCTATTTGTATTTATATTCAACATTAATTTGCCGAATGGAGAGTATTGTAGAAAAAATTGTGACCACGAGATGGCAGAATTCCCATTCAAACCTCAGAAGTTAAGAGAACTGCACATCGAATAAAAGCTCACTCTGAACTTTGTTTATTTCCGAAGCTATAATATGGCACTTCTGGTCCAAATTTCGATTTAATTTTGCAAGACACGGGAGTTTATGAGAAGGCTGTTTTTATGTTTCAGGTGTCGTGTATTTTTGAGCCATTCTACCCTCCATCACTGGTAATACTGCCATTTTTCTGCCACATGTATTAACGTATTGGAAATGCTGTTTTAAAACATAAATATATTACTTCAAAATAATTGAAATCAGCCTATGTGGTTTTAGTAGGCTGAGAAATGTGGAGAAGACATATACATTTTCTGAAATTCACACAAAATATTAATCAAAGTCTTTCCCATGGATGCTGTCCTGCAGACAGTTTGATGAGCATTAAAGAACTTCCATTTTCACATGCAGCCAGATCTTTTCTTCTGTACAGTGGAGAATCCAAGATACTTTTGTTTGACACTTTTCAAAGCATCTTCTCTTTTAGAACATAGTTCATCAAGGTGAGATTGTTAAAAAGGGTTGGTGTTGACTGACCTCTCTGTCCAGGGAAGCAAGGTTGGCAGTTCTAGACTTTTTTGGGATGGGAATCATAATATTGTGTGTTTCCACTATGACTCACCTCCTTTGTTTATACAAACATGCAGAAATCTCAGTTTTCATTTAAAATAATTTTTTCTAGCCTGAGGACTATGGCGGAAACAGCTTGGTAAATGATTTAAGGAACAAACCAAAAGATCCATATATTTATGATTTAAAAAAAGTAATTATTTTAAAAGCAGGATTTTTTTTTTTATGGCCTGACTCATAAGCTTTTCTTCCTTTTTTTTTTTTAATGGTGTAACTTAAAGATGTTACTGACATCAGTGAGTTTTACCATTGATATCCAATGAATTGAGGCCAAAGCTCAAGTAGACTTTTAGAACAGAAATATTCCTGCCTCATGGTTAACTTTAAAAATAGCTACAAGTGCTAATGCACTGATTATAGGTGGAAGAAAATATTTTTTCTGTGAATACAGGCGGTATATTTCCCCTTGCAAGGAGGAAACACAATCTCAGTTATACTATAAACAATACAGACAAAATGACTTTGAAAATCTGTTCAGTGTACTGAAATAGTGAATTTTAAGAATTTATGTAAAACTTTTATCTTATGAAATTACAGTGTTGATGCCCAGTATTTTTAGATTGTGGACATTTATATCACCATATGGTCCTAACTGTAATAATATAAAAGATCAACGAGCTCTTTGACCAGTGTATCACTTGTCTTTAGTATCATCTATACCATGTAAGAACATCTCTAATCTGAGCAAATTCCATTGCTGATATCTTGATTTATTGTTTTAATGTATCCAGTGTGCATGATTACTGCATAATCCCAACGCATTTTAATAAATTGCAGTGAAAGAGAGCCACATGCCAGGTTGATTAACATAAATGACACACCAATACTTTTAAGAAGATAAATTCCCCAGTGCAAACTATTTAAACTGAATATAATGTCCTTTGATGCACTGTAGTATAACTGTCATGGTTTAACCTCAGCCTGGCAATTGGGACAACACAGCCACTTGCTCACTTTCCTGGTTGGGATGGGGAAGAGAATCAGAAGAGTAAAAGTGAGAATACTTATGGGTTGAGGTAAAGACAGTTTAGTAAGTAAAGTAAAAGCTAGCTAACCAGTGCCAAGGAGCACAAAGCACAGCTGAGTTCTCTTGTAGCCACAGCTGACTAATTTTTTTGTACTCACATTATAATACCATCATTAGTTTCAGTTGTTTTTCAGTGGCAGTGTTAGTTCCTCTATAGATGCCAGTGTTTACCACAGTAGTATCTAAGACACTATGTTTTTTTCATAGTGCTAAGAATGCAAAATAAGTTAGTTTTCCCAGATAGGTCTCTTAGTAAAAAAACCTAGTGTCTGTATGCAATCAGAACAGACTCAATTGGACTGACTGACGAATTAATCTTCATCAGTTTTCATGGTTTTTAAAAACTGTATTGCTGGACTATTTTAAGATGGAAATTTCAGTAACTGATACATGTTAAGAAACATCAGTAAACTAGGAACTGAGCTGCAACAGGTAAGAAAATGTTTTTGCTTCATATGTTTTATCAAATGTAGTCTTTTGTGATGCAGGTCTACTTCTTTCAGTCACAGAAACATGAAACTGTTCAGAAGCGGTCATAGATATTCATGTATACCTATGTACATGTCTAGATACATCTATAGGCTACCTTTGAATTGATGTTTTTCTCATCATACTTCTCAGGATTTCCAATCAAGTCAGAATCAGAAAACAAGAAGAATGTGACTGTTAGAGGTATATGAACGTCCTTACCATCTTTTACATGGTGAGATTCAAATTAGGCTCTCTCTTTTTCTCTGTGCATTCCATACTGTTAATCCAGAATATGTTTAGTCAGAAAAATGAGCTAAGGTTAGATGTTCCTTAAGGAACTAGTTCATTCCTAAAGAAAAAAATGGTATGGACAACTGTTTTAAAAGAATATTAATTCTCGATGCAGGTATCTGCTGAAGAAAGTTGTACTTTATTTAATTTGAGATGTGGAAATCAAAAGTTCATGAGCCTGTGTAGTCCATTCTTCTTGTTAACCTTGTTTATTTGCTTCTGTTATCCCAGTGGAAGACATATTTACATAATGTCTTCTTTCTGGGAACAGTAAAAATTTTGGGTACACTTGGAAGATGAACCTTACATTAAACTTCATGATTTAAAACACCATTTCCAAAAGCTGGTTCAGAAGAATAGCCAGAGTTTCCATATGATAGCTAAGATGAATTATGATTCTCTGTGACAGCAGTTGCTGCATTTCTACCAAAGTATGCAAAGATAAGAGAAAGATTTCACTAGTTAACTGGTAATAGGTGTGAAGATATCTGCATTGCCCCTTTCAGACTGCAGGGAGAAGGTACAGGAAGATCAGGGACAAAAGCTTTAGCGTACAAAAGGAGCCATTCCAGAATAGACTAACAGCTTTCTTATTCTATTATTCCGTCTGACAATGGCCTTTACCAGATGCTTTAGAGGAAAGTGCAAGAAACCCTGCAGTGAGCACTTATGAAATATTCCGCCCGTAGAGGAAATTTCTTGTTAATCTCTGCCAGTGATGATTGGTTTATATCCTAGAGCATGATGGCTTGAAGGTTAAATATAAAATAACTTTAGGACTAATACAACATACTACTGTAAAAGAAGCTGTTTTTTTCCTGAGATACTTTAGTTTTATAATGTGATAGCTGGCATTAGCCAAACAACGTTAAGCAAATTCCTTAGAATATTTCAGCATTTATTGTAGAGGCTGAATAATGAAGGAGATCTGGGATAAAAACAAGAGATTAAGTCTGTGTGATTTACAAAGAATTCGTGAAAACAGGCATATCTATTTTTTTTTTATGACTTTTTGCTGTTTTATGTACTATCTTATGGTAATATGGAAAATCTTACCTAATTTTGCTAGAAACTTTTACGAAGGCTTTAACCTGTTGTGTGCCTTCAGGTGATTCTTAAGGAGGAGAAGTTTTTTTAAATTTTAATAAGCACATTTTTATAAAAAATACTAAAAGACTAGCTTTTGCACTGAAAATGCTTTCTGTTCTCTGGTCACGTTCCTGACTTCTGTGAAATCATTGGTTTACTATTCCTTCTAGTCACAGAATATTCTACAGGCAAAGATTGAATTTTCTTGTTTTAAAAGAAGAGAGAAAAGAAAATTCTTCAAGCTTGCTTTTCATATCATGAAGGGGCAGAAGGCATACATCCAAACGTCTTTCCTTCCCTTTAAAATATCCTTAAATAAAGAAAAAGTGGTACACTTTTATTTTTGAATCATTCACAGGCTTCCCCACCCCACCACCCCTGACTTTGTGGTGAAAAAAAAAGAAAGGCTCTAAATAATTTAGACTGTCCAATCTAAGCAGGGTCATGAGAAGATCTCTTCTAGATCTAGAAGTGCTGAATCAGGATGTTACTGTGCTCAGCTCTCCAAACCTATAATCCGCCAGCTGGAAGTTGCCATTCCCACAGCTCTGCTGGACAAAGGAGTCTGAGAGCTTTGCCTTATCCACTTCAGGCAATGTCAGTTCTCTTTTCAAACTGCCTTCATCAGCTGATTAATACTACCGTGACTCCATATGGAGTTCTCATATGACCCATTCTGCCAACAAGCTGCAGAACTGGCAGCCTCTTGGGAAGAGACAGGAAGAAACTCTTAGGGTTGCTAATACCTTCAATTGTCACTGCTCTTTGCTAGATGAACATTTGTCTGCAGCCTACAAATGAGCTCTCTATGAGCACTCTGCTAAGAACATCGCTATGATTATGCTTGTGTTTTTGTGCACTGCTTGTGAACTCTTCGTCTCCGTCTCCTTGCTAGCCTGGCTATCTTAATCTTGCTGGATATTTTGAACTTAACCCACTGTTGTATAGTTCAGGTTCTGCATACCCTCAGTGCAGGTTTCAGCCTAAAAATTGCCCTGACGCCAAAGGAGAAAAAGAAGGGAGGCAAACAGCTGATGAACCAAACAATCCAAAATTGTTCCTGATTGCAAAATAGTCAAAATTACAGACAATATTCTTTCTACTCATTTTAGATCCAGGCTTTCTCTGAAGTGAGCATAGCAATGTACAGGAACTAGCACAGGTAGCAGCAAGTCCTCAGTATTTTAAGTTACAGAGATATTTTTTTTTCTCTACTTTATAATACTTTATATGTCACTTATATGTCTGAAAGCATTGGAGAGGAAGGTGCAGTTAGGTGGGGCAACATCTCAATTCATTAAACTGCTTCCCCAAGGGTATTCAGTGTTCAGTAAGGCTTCCTAGAAATTTTGCCATAAGTAGTAATCATACTGCAGGTTGTTGGTAGGCAGCTCTCATCTGTGGGAAGAACAGTTATCCAAGTAGCCAAAAGCACTTCTCAAAAGACTGATGTACATAAGCATACACATATGGTGTGTAAAACAGTGATATCTATCCCCCTGCTATGGGAATGAATGGGAAGGAGAGATGTTAAATAAGAAATAAACATCAACAGGCAGTTGCTACACTGCTTTGCCTAGTGCTCTCCTAAGGGGAGTTTGGTTACTGAAGGTATGCTGACTCTGGTACTTGCTGTATCAGGCATTAATCTGCTGCTGTTCTCAAGGAAATTCTGACTTTGTTTCGCAGACTGAAGAGAGTCCTACACTGAATAGAAATCAGACGACCACGTAACAGAAAACACAGTGGTCTTCATAGAAAGAGCACCCTGTCAAGACTGAGATGTTCTTCCTGGAATATCCAACCTGTTCTAAGACATGGTATTTTTTTTATTAGCTTTTTGTATTTGACTTCCTCATTGACACCTTTATCTCACTCATTTGGTTTACTTGTTCATGATATGTAGCACTTTGAAAGTATGGCTCATCAGCAGGAAAATGTACTTGAACAAGCATTTGAAGGATCGAAACTAAGGGCACTATATGTGATCAACAGGTTCCTGATTTTATATAAAACCCTGTTGGCTTCCAGCTGGACTGATTCTTAGATGTAAATCTGAATGTGAGGATGGTCATTTATTTATACCTGTGAGACATATAAATAATGTATAGTAAGAAGTAATAATAATTATTTTAAATATTTTCTTTTTATGCACATAGTAAGTTAAAATGCAACACAAACTTGATAAAAAAGTAGTATTCATGTGATTAAAATTGAATGTTATTATACATAGAAGAATTGTTAGTGTGTTAAACAATAAAATTAATACATGGAAGTAATAAAAAGAAACTTTAGAAGAAATTTGAGGTCTAATTCAATATTTTTTCAAAGTGATATAAAGTTGAAATGACGTTCTAAGATACTTAATTTTTTTTTCTTTTAGAATTTAGATGCTCTGTATTCTATAGAGAAAAAACCTAGGGAATGTAGAATAAATTAACTTGAATTCATTGGATGTATGCCAGCTACTACCTGCTGAAGTTCCGCTCCTGGTTTTATTTTGATAGCATAAGGCTAGATGAAATGAGATTTTTTGCATTTTTCCTACTGATGGCAATCACTATAACTAGAGAGAACATTTACAGTATTTACAGCTCTCTTTAATGGTTAGGGAAAGTCATCATAAACAGTGACTAGAGAGAAATTAATGACTACATAGGGCCTGGCTGCCAACAGACCTTTTCATGTTGATCCTGAAAATCATTTGCTATCATACTTAGGTGTAGATGAATTTCATTTCTAAGTGGCATTTCAGTTTCAGCAGGACAAATTTGGTACCTCTAAGTAGGATGAGTTTGTCTAACATACGGCATGACTCAGACTTTCTTTCTGGACTTTATTGCTGTAGTAGAGATGCTCTGAATCCCATTCTGTTTACACGAGATCAGGAAAGCTTTCACTGGGTCACTGGTCCCTGCTGCTCATTAGTACCAGCACAATCTGACTCAACTGGAGACTGATATCAGCTATTTTTCATTTGTACTTTTTGCTGCTGTCATTATGCTGTTTGATTTTAAAAGACATGAAGTGCTTTTTAGAGACCTCTCTTTCTGGAGATGATGTGCTGAGGTTGTGGCTTCTTATATATTCACATGCATAAACAAACTGGAGTACATAAATTCTGCAAACTGGTATCTCTCTGCATTGGACTCTCCCCTTGGCAATCTACCAGTATAGGTTGCAGCTGTTCTAGTAAAGAGTTGCAAGATTTTTTTTGTGTTTACCACTACAGTTAGAAACTAATAGCAAAGATGGCAGTGGGTTTCACTCACGTGTCATTTATACAAGTAAAATTTCATTACTTAAAATGCAGTTGCTTTAGAGGGGCATGGGCTCTGGATTATTTGCTCTTATTCACTCCACTTAGTAGCAGAGTCTTGAAATTAAGAGAGCACTCATCTGCCTCTTTAGATCCCAGTGCCCTAAGTTCAAAAAATCAAGAATTGACATAGATAACATTTTATTTCTAGAATGGCTAGAAACAATTAAACAAAAATAAAGGGTTCAAGACTCTAAATAAATTAAGTGCATTACAGAAAGTCTTAGCAACTTAAAGCAACTTAAAACTGCACCAGAAACAGTTTTCAGATCAGCATAGATAAGAGTAGAGCTGTAATGTGCTTTTTGTGTGTATTGCTAAATAAGCAAAGTTTGCAAAGTCACTGTGTGCAATAGTATAGACTGGATTTCCTGAAATCGTTCACTTGAGAACAAACCAGGTAAGCAATCTGAGTTTTGCTTCCAGTCAGTGCCTCAGCGCTGCTTGAGATAGCAACCTCCTTCAAACATCCCACATTGTCAGGTTTGTATAGATTTAAGAGCTCTGGTGTGCTACTTGAGCAAGACATGTTATAACATCCTTCTGGGATGAAATAGCCTCAAAGCATCTGGGTAAAAATACCTTTATTAGTCACATGATCTAATATGAAAGGATGAATTTTAACATGGATTGTCAGGCTAATGACAGTGAATTACATCATCCTCTTTATGTGCAAATAGTGTATTTCTGTAATGTGAATTGTTCCTGTTTTATATCAACTGAACACTGGTCCATGCTATGTAATGCTACCCAGGTATAAGGTAGCTTTGGTCTAACATCTGAGAAAAACCTTAGGAATCACACTCTTTCATGATGTTTGTTGCTAAACGAGTGCTGGTAAAGTATTTCGAAATTCCTAACAAAAGTGGCTTTTTGTGAAACATATGCAAATTAGCTATGAATTTCATTAACTGTAACCTCTCTTGGGAAATCCTTGGAAGACTAACAATATCAGGTGACACTGGCCTTTTAAAAAGTAGTTAGCTGTAGAGCTTTAGAGCTTTATTTTTTAAATGCAAAAGTGACAATTCATTGAGCTCAAGAGAGAAATACCTAATAAAGTCCTAATAAAGCTCAACTGTTTACTGTCAGCTCAGAAAGCACATGAATACAATATTCCTAAAAGTTCTTCAGGAGTTTGGGGCTGCTCCCTCAGAGTAGCTGTCTTTATTTAAACTCAAGCTTATCAGCTGGAGCTTCCAGACTGATTGAAACTGCTTCATTGTAAAATAAGGAGTCAGTGTCCGGAAGTGCACCTAGAAACAGACTGCAGAAAAATGCAGGTTATAGGGGCAATAACCCCTATTTGGTACAGATTGTTAGATAAAGCTGTCTTGAGACTGCCACAAATGATAATGGTGTTCCCTGCAAATTAGGATAGACAGTCAATTTGTGTAAAGGACTGCTTCACTAAGTGTGTATAGGAAAAATACGTTTGCAGAGTAATCATTGCTCTTATTTTAGTAACTTTACTTCTTATCAAGTGATTATCTCAAAGATCAAAGGCAAACCCCCTGTGAAACAAAGTGATGAGCATAACTATAAGAACACGTACAAAGATTTAACAAGACCGGTGTTCTGGCAGTGCCCAGTAGCTAAAGCTTTGGGAGAGAATAGCAGAACAGGGCAAGTAGAAAGTAAAACTTTTCCTGCTATGGCTTCTAACTTCTGTCAAACCATAGCTCAGGGACTTTGTGAGGGGGAAATTTTTTTGTGTGTGTGTGTGTTACATAATAGCCTTTGAATTTTTTTTTTCCATAACTTTTTTCTAATTGCTTGTTAAGCCCACCTAAGCTTTTGACATCTCCAACATCCTGGAGCTATGAGTTCTACAGTTTAATTATGTGCTTTGTGAAAAGTGTTTCCTTTTGTTTGCTTTAAGCCTGCCACTTGATAACTAAGTCTCTTAAGTTCCTTCATGGTGGGAACCAGGGAACAGTTCTCTGTGTACTTTCTGTACTTTCTTTATTCCAGTCAATATTTTATAGCATTTCATCATGTTAATCTCATGGGTGTTCCTTTTCCACCTAGTCTTTTTTCATCTCTCCTCATTAAATAACAAGTTTTTATCATCCCAGATACACTTTTCTGTATCTTTTCTAGTTCTCTGGAGTCCATTTTCAGATGTGGGGAAGCAGAACAGCATTCAATATCCAACAAGATTTATTCCTTTTCCAACTACGTCTACCATTCCGGTGCTTTCATGATCTCTTGTGAGTATTGAGATGAAGCTTGTATGGATGTGTTCATAAAGACTCCCAAAACTCTTTTTTGAGTGGACATAGCTTATTTAAACTCATCATAGTAATGGTTGTTTTGTATTAATGGATGTTGATATTCGTCAGATATTTTCTTGTCCAGACACTCATTATTATGATAACCTTCTGTAGCTTGTTGCAGCTGGCTTTTGTTTTCATAACCCTAAATAATTTAGCGTTGTCAGCAAAATTTGTCATCTCTTCATCAGCACCACCGGATCCTGCATATAAGCTCTGAATAGAAGAGATATCCACATCCTTGTTTGGCTTTTCTGGAAAACTCCCTTCACAGAAGAATTTTTTTTTAACTCTTATTTTTTGTTTCTTATCCCTTAACAAATCAAGAATCTTAGGGAATATTTTTCCTATTATTTCAAGTAACTTACTGTCTATAAGAACCTTTGGTGAGGAACTTTGTTAAAAGCTTTTTGAAAATTTAAGTACATTATGTCAGCCACATCTCCCATGGTACTATGCTCCTGAATTTTTCAAAGAGCCCCAACAGGTTTGTGAGACACAATAATACACTACAAAAGCTGAGTTAACTTATCTCATTATATCATATTTATTTGTAGGTCTATCAATTTTTATAATTTAGTTTCCATTGCTTTTTTTTCCTGATAAAGAAGTCAGATTTACTCATGAATATTTTCTTCTAGTCCAGCTGAAACCTGTCAGTAGAACTAGCTTACTTCCATTGCCTTTGATTCTCTCAGCACTGAGATCGCTTTCAGTACTATTAATCATCTGGCAATTTCATATTTGACTTTCTTTGATTTGTAGGTGAATACCATGTCATTGCGGTTCTAAGAATTTTTTGACTGAGAGTCCAATTGCAGACAATTCCTACAATTTTCCCTCTATGAAAAAGGTTCCCATGTGGAAACCAGTCCAATCTCATCTATAGAGGACACCAGTATGAAGGATTAATTTAACAGTTCAGCTTTGGCCTTGTCTTCTTTTACAGCTTCTCAATCATCTATTGGTACTACAGAGTCTTTGGCAGGCTGCCTGCTTTCAATGCTGAAAAGATTTTATTATTAGTTTTTCTATCTTTATAAAAAGTTCCTTAAAATATTTTTAGATGTTTCTTATGGCTTTATATTTCACTTTCTAGACTTACACTCTTTTCTATTTTCCACATTTGCACAAAAATTTTAATTTTTGAAAGTTACTTTTATACTAGTAACAATTTAATAAAATTATTTTTAAACCTATTCCACAACTGTTGTTTGCTTTGTGTTTTTTTTAAATGGTATCTTCTGTTCTTTATATGAACAAAGTTGTTTGAATCATTTTATTTTCTCATGACAAAAAGGGGAGGAACACATTCTTTTGTGTGATAGTGAAATGTATTACAAGTGTACCCATGGTATATGTAGTTGCACTGACAGCCCATAACTTCAATGCTAGTGTGTTTGAATTTAAGTTTTGTTTTGCTGCTGCTGGAACTACACAGTGTTATTTCAGCATCTTCTCCAAATTTTTGGAGGCACAAAATTAAGATCTGAGGTGTGATGCCAGAAGTGTTGATTTGGAGATACAATCTAAGGACACAGTTTTATAGTAATTGTTGTAATCATACCAAAAGATAGATTTAATTTTATAAGAAATGTGCTTCCAAGTAATTATATTTAACCAGATGCCAACTGAAGGTTCTTCACTTTAGGGTGCTGTTTTAATCCAATGAAGTAAAATCAAGCATATGATTTTATTGCTGTTTCAAAGAAGACCTGTTTATCTTCTCAGAATTTATATGATTTAGACGGTTTGGAGACCTATTGATGTTCTGTACTCTGTTTCCTTGTCCTGTAGGCCATGTATAGGAAAGATTACTATTAACATAAGTAAATCAATACACGTGTACACAGAGAAACTAAGTGTTCTGATGTAATATTGCAAACATCAGTGTATTCCAGTATACCTAGGACCTCAAGGAGCAAAATATGTGTTTTATGTTGAGCAGTTACGTAGCTGAGAAATTATATCTTTTGACAAAGATATAATTGATCCCCCCCTCCCCCTTCTTTTCTATTTTCCCCAGAATAATTTGCTTATTTTAGTAGGGCCCATGCAGTTAGTATACATGACTGACTTTCTCTTTCTTATGCTGATTTAATTTCTCTCCTGGAGAAAAACATTTTAAACAATTCAGGACTTTGACATAAAGTTTTGCAGTAGCTCATCTATCAGGTCTTATTCATGCAATATCAAGTAACATGAAATAGAGAGGAACTTGCCACTGCCATAGTGATGAATATCTTCAAAATGTTGTGCTTCGTTTCCTATTCATTATGTAAATGAAATCATATTTACTTAAATGGAGATGTTCTTCACCTGATGTTGAAACTGCCTCTCAATACCATCACAGCCACCTTGCTCAACCAGTGATGAACATTCTCCAACAATCATTTCTAGCTGCAGAGACTTTTCCAATGTCTGCATTGGAAACTTCCCACAGACTAAATCTAGCACATCTGGACACTTTCCAACTCTTGGAGATGACCTGACCCCCCTCCCCACCCTTTTCAGGTATTGAAATCACCACTCAGTTTCGCTATTTCTGTGATGATTTAAGTGTCTAGCGTTCTCTGTGTCATTACCCAGGGGGCTGCAGGCATTGTACCAAGGTATATGCAGAAAATCAGTCTGCAAACCTTGCTGTTACTATAGACTAGTACAAAGGCAATTGTTCATGTTGTATTTTAGTAGCATAACTCAGAAAAATAGCAGAATTTGTTTGATAAAACCATAGTTCACTGGAATTTGAATGGGCAGCTATTTTCTACCTACAGAACTAAATCCAATTGGAGATGTGGAGAATTTATCAGTGAATCCAAATCTAGGATGTGTACATATAGCTTGATACTTAAGTTCCAGAGTGCTGTCTGGTAACTGCAGAAATTTATTCTGTCTTTGCTAGCCCCCTGCTTTCCTCCATACAGTGGATTGGAAGGAAGTGTGGGTTTGAGGGAAATAGATTGAGTAGTTTGCTGGGCAAATGGCAGGCATAAGTCAATGAAAAAAGGGAGGTGCAGGTGCCATTTGTTTTCAGGGTGCTAATGTACCTCAGACCCACGCTAACAGGGCTATTACTACAGGCTGAATGAGAATTTGTTCACTTTCAGTGTCCACTGTGGTAGCTGCACTGTGCAAAGTATTATCTGTTTTGTATATCTAAATTGTTGATACTTACTTGCTGGGGAGTGTATGTTCCTTTGCCGTTCCTCATTATCTGCATATGTCAATAGAATTTCAGTTTCCTGTCTGTCTGTTCTGAAATTTATAATCAGTGTCTGCAATTTTACAGCAAAATACCTTCTATTCACATAAGGGAATACCATTTTTTTTTATTGGTTCAAAAGATGAAGTGGAATTTCCAAGGGGAGGAGGGGAGGTGCTGTTTTTTATAGTTGTCTTTCCACCCACCATAAAAATATGAGAAGATATTTTTAGTCTTCTTACCTAAATATCTTGGAGAATTTGAAAATCAAATGGATTTTGAGCTTAAATTCAGATGATAATGAAACCAAAACTTTACTACTGATGAACCACTCTGAACACATTTCAGGTCCCTCCCACTACATTTCCAATCTGCCTAACCTACCTGTGTTACTTCACTCCTGAAGAGGAAGATATACGGTGACGGTGATGCTTAAATCAAACAGCTGATGCAGAAACATTATTATTTAAAGTGTACCATAAATTTCTAACAAGAATTTGAAGCATCTGTATCTGTCATTGTACTGTCGTACCTATATCATTGCAGTTATGAAGCCTAGAGTCATTTGGTTCAGTTCGCAGAAGAAAGAGAAGTCTGGGGATAATCAGAGAGAAAGAATTTTCTATATTTACAAATGAGAAACATTCATAAACATGGTATAGAGGAGCTCAACGTTGTTATTGACCTCACAATAATGAAGGTCTATTCAAGTTGTTTGATTCAAACTCTTGCCCGCACTGAAGTGTGACCTAAACTTATTTTTCTAGGCCTTAAAACCCTAGCTTTGAAGCTGTCTTCCTTGGGTCTATTATCTCTTTTTTTTTTTTAATAACTTAACAATGCCCCTACAACTTTTCCTTATTGGGAAGATTGTTTTCTTCTATATGGGAGAAAATACAGAGGTAAAAAAAAACAAACAAAGGAATGAATACTTCAATGTCTCCTGTTAGAAAGCTGCCATGTGTTTTTTGTTGCCGTATCACATTTACTCCTTATCTTTACAGGTCATTACACACACTGTGAAATAAGATGTATTTCAGTGAGGATTTACCTGAAAATCTGAACTGGTTAACAATACAGATGGTTGTTTTTAAATTTTGTGGTTCCCTTGGGTTTTCCAGCAAGGTTTTGGTGAAGATCCTTAGTACCATTAGAATACTTTACTGCAATATTCCTTGTTTTTATGTTTTTTTGTCCTCATCATATTCCAATGTCTCCTTCAGGCATTCCTTCTTGTGTTATTTCCTTGGGAGTTTGGGAAAACCTTCTATATACCATAACTTTTCTCCTTCATTTGTCTCATTTGACTGTTGACAATAATCAGTAGCAGGGGTGTTGGGATAGGCGTAACACTAGTGGTATCTTTAAAATAGCAAAACCGAGGTTTCTAAGTTGCCTAGGAAGTTGGATTTTTTTATATATCAGTCAGCAGAATAATGAAGAAATTCTCATTGGAATACTGCTAGCTGTAACTTCTTGTAATTCCAGGCCCAATGTTGCCTCCTTTTGATATTCATTTCAGTATGATATTCAAATTCTCTGATAACACCGCAAACAGTCATTATATTGTCCTGACAAAGAACCATGTAAGCATATTATCTCCTAGCCTTATTTGGAGATTGTGTATGCAGGATTGGAGTTGACTTCCTATTTGTGGGATAACAAATTAAAGTAGCTAGAGTGTGAACATTATTGTATCCATTTCTGATTCCTTCAGGACCTCCTTTCAGACTTCAGCAGGTTTTCTGGCAACTCTGAATCTTGCCTCACTGCTAGAATTTGAGTTTACAATTTGTCTTACTGTTTGTTAAGGTCGGTCCTCCAGAAAGCTGAAGTGGTTAAAAAGACTTTCATGCCACTTCCCACAGTAAGCTGGCAAAGGGGCAAAAAGGTCCATAGCTATTTAAGATCTGTGTAGAAGGTCTTGAGGACAATAAGTTGATCCTTCAAATTTTACGTGGCTTTCAGCTCTGCACAGATGAAAGTAGGAGAGCTGGAGCATAAACGAGGAGGAGCTTTATATATAATTCTGAGCTATGCCAGAGGATCTAGGCCAGTACGTTAAGAAATATTTCTCCAGGGTGCTGTTTTTTGGTACATGGAATAATATATAAGTATATTATATATAAGTATATAATAATATATAATATATAAGTATAATCAGTCATAAAATATTATGACTATTGTAAATTAGTTTTTTATTTAATGAATAGAGAATAAGATCTGATGGATTCTTGTGAAGATTGCCGCCATAGATATTTCCATTTACATAAAGCATTTTTTTAATACAGAAGACCTTTATTACCAGTGAAATCTTAGGACTATATAAACTTCTGTAAATGATTTTTCTAAATATAGTTTGATGATTCGCATTTTTAGTGAATCATGATGAGAGCTTTGATTCAGTACCATAGAATGTGCTTGTAGTTTTGTCAAAATGCCACAAGCAATTTTTCTTTAGGATACTGAATATTTACTATGTGTTGGTAGTATAACTTTTCCCCTTTGGGAAAAATAACCACCCAACCCTTTCCTATCTGTAGTTATTCTAATACTTTTGCTTTTGATATCTAATTATGCAGTAGAATCTCACAAACATGATTGTTGTCTTTATCAGTGTCGTATAGATAGTTAACCTTCAATGGCCAACAGATTCTTAATGATAACGCTTTTCTTCCAGGTTTAGCTGTTTTAAACTTTTAATGTCTGTAAACTGATAATATCTTAATATTTGTTTCATTTTGATAGTGTTGGTGGATTTACTATCACTGAGAAGCAAATGTGACATAAATGTATTACATACTAACGTAATACATTTACTAATATTACTGTCTATTGATATTTTCCATGATTGTTGGATTAAATTTGAAAAATAAAGCCCTTTGCAAGCGGGACATGAGGTAAACAGCTGTGGTTGTGTTAAGTGTTTCTAAAAATGATCACAGTACATGGTGCACTGTTATTTCTTTTGTGTTTAAAATTGTGTTAGGCCTGTAAAACTCAGTATGTCAAGTTTGTAATGAAATAATTTGGAACTTAAGGAGCTGTGTGGCTCAGGATTATATGTTAGAGAAATGAGAATTTTATTAATATTGGAAAATGGCCACACTGATTCAAGAAAGTCGTATTGTCTTTCTCAATTTGAAATAACATGAAATATTTTCCTAGGATTTCACTTCAAAGTGTTCAGAATATACAGTATCAGCCTGGCATGCAATCACTGCAAGATTAGGCACAAGCAGAAAAATATCTGTCTCCAAAGATTATGGCCTTGGATATCAGTGCATTTTCTTGGTGTTCTGTGACTTGTGAAAATGTTGATTAGAATGAAGATAATATTGCAAAGGAGTAAAGATCACTTGATATTTGCCCAGTGCCTTACATGCATAAATGCTTATATAAATTATTATTAAAAATTGTGGATGCATCCTGTGGTAGTTTCTTTATTTGTGCGTGCACAGAAGATACTAGGAGCTCCAGAGCGCTAAAAATTAATTTAATCAAATAGCTTTTTAAATTATTATTATTATATAAACCTGTTTACAACAGGCAGCATGAATACATACTATAAGCCGATACAAAAAGGATAAGAAATGCACCATCCTGTCATGGAAACGGAGAATGACATGACATTGGAAAGTCCATGAACAATGAAAAAGTCAAAACGTACTTCCATTATTGCAGATTCAATTGAGAAATTTGTGCAAATGCTAATGGAATCCTTGATCTGGAAAAGCGTTTTTATGCAGCCTTTACTTACCTCTAAGCAAATGTTTAAATATTTTTCTGATTTACTGCTATTGAGAGACTTTATTTAGGAGGCTTTTCTGCAGTTATGTGCAGAGAGGTGTATGTGCTGCTGTAATGCTAATTGCATGGCTGTCCAGCTTGGGAGACTGTTCTGCTGTGCTCCTCATTGCAGCTGTCATGCTCAGGTCTCATCCTAACACGGAGTTGGGATGTGGATGAACGTGCAATCTGGCTGAGAGCTTAGGAACAATCTTGGATCCCATAGGATTGGTATGCTCTGATTTGCTACATTTTTGATCACTTTGATTTTAAAATGTATTCTAAAGAGCAGCTGTAAATTACATTTTTATTCAAGCATGGCTCAAATTTGTTTCAGGCTAAAGTAGTTTAATATTCCAGTAAGATACAGGCAAATAATGTTGACACAGTTAATAAAAATGGTTTTAAACCTAAGTTAGAACCTTTTCCTGGGCTCAGAATTAAATACAGCTCAAGTGTAGTTTGCTCTCATCCATAATGGCTAGTTAAACACTGTTATACTCATTTTATTCTGAAGACACCTCTTGTAACATGTTTTAATATAAGTATATCTGGACTGAAGTATCGGTCAGAAAGCAACTGCTGTTGGCAGTTATTTCATTTCTAATGTGCAATAACACAGCAGAAGCAATTCAGTGAATCACAGAAGTAGCTTCAGGGAGCCCATAGGCCATAGAACTAATTTCAGCCTGTGAGTAAATAAAAGATGTGAAAATACAGTTTCCACTTCCTCAGTGGAATCAGAATGACAAGGTCAATAGACACGGATTACTGAACTGTACACATTTACAATATTGGTACTTGTACCACATAGAGTATAAATATACAAATCCTTCCCACCCTGTCAGTCTAATGAGAATTATGTTGTTTACAAAGCAGTGATACAATACTTCAGAGAAAAACAACATCATTTCCTTGTGTTTTATTATGCAAATAGTTTTCATGATTCCAAAGAACTAATTTTGGAATATATCCTGGTAATGGCCATAGAGACTGCTTTTTATTTTCTGATGTAGCCTGAGAAAAATATCAGGATTTTTACTAAAGTGGCTGGTATGAAAGTAAGAAATAAAATATTCCACCCATTTCCCCATTTTTACTATGTTTCAGTGATGGTTTATTTAAAAAAAATATTTCACAACATTGGGAACAAATGGGGAAAAAAAAGCCCAAGAAATTAAATGAAAAAAACCTCAGATTTATTCTGTTCTGGTGCCAGTTGCTGTCTGAGTTATGAGAGTTAGCTGGAATGTGCAGTAATATTTTCTTTGGGTGCCATTTTCCAGGTATATGAGGTTAAAATATCTTTATTTTTTTCTTACAACTGAGGAATTTTAATATTCTGAGGATGTAGTTTGTAACAGTGCATCTAATATAACACAGCTGGAGCCACCAGATTTGCAATTTGGTTTGAGTTTTGTCCTAGGTTATCATTTTGTTCTTTTCCTACACCAGTAAGTCTCTCTCCTTGGTGAGAGAACACTCCTTTCCTTCTCTTCACAGGTCCTAAACAAAGAGAAAACCTTTCTGCCCAGCAAAAAGAACACGCAGAAGCCATTGAGACCAATTAATTCATACCACTCCCATATATTTACTGGCAGTGACTTCTGTTTCTAATTTATCTAGGCAATTAACAGACACAATGCTACTGTCTCTTCCCTTGCCCCACCTATCTTGCTATTTGTTTAGACATTGAAACCTGTGCAAAGTCAGACAACAATGAAATAGAGAAATTAGACTGTAATAATTTACAACCTCTACACTTGACCTATATTGCCTAAGTGCTTGATAATGTCATTTAATTGCATTTCTCTGATGAAAACTTGTGACAGGACTACTTATTAGCATTGACTATCTTGGAAATCCATCTTTACTGCTTATGAGACACCTTTTGATGGTTTTGAAAAGAAAATCTATGCCATTACAGTATATATCACAGAGAGCTCCTCAAACTGTCCAAATTTTTACGTGTCATACACTTTGTATCATCATCAATTAACTTAATAATTAATATTGTCCTCCTGCCTCACTGGATAAAGATTCTCTGCAGCTTAGCAAAGCTTGTTAAGAGAGAGGAGCTGTTGTCTGTATAATGTCTGCCTGATTTACTGCAGAAATGTGTAGATTTGCCATGACTGAAAGAGAAATCCAGTGGAACAGAAAGGAAATCTTCACAGTTGAAGCCAATGAATATGCTGCAGTGAAAACAATAAATTCTAACTCTCTTTGAATTTTTGCAATGGCAAGTGAGCCAATTAAACCAAAATTCTCACACATTAATTTTAATTTTCTAGGATACGTCATGTTTGTTTTGAAAAACATCTATCTTGTATTCTCAGCTATAGCTAAATCCAAGGGATGTCTACCTTAAAAATATACGGTGCTATCTAAGGTTCAGTACCATGAGAAAATCAGATATAGGTGCATTAGAACAGGCATTTGCTGCAATGGATGCTTTTACCTTACATTTTCTCAATTCCCTATTTGTTAATTGGAGAGTATAATCCTCTTTTCTCACAGGATTGTGCAACAAAACATTAATTAAGATTTGGAAAGTGTTCAGATTCTAGAGTACTGAGACCCTGACTGAAAAGCCCCTGAGAAAATGAATGATTCAGTCCACTAGGAGGATTTGAATACTGTCCAATAAATAAGGCCTATAGGTACATATTGAAAAGCACAGAGAAAGTGTTGAAGAACTGCATGTCAAATAACCACTGTCTCTCTGCCCTTCTGTGCAAAGGTACAGTATGTGATTCCAATCCAAATGCAGCCCAATGGATTTGCAGCTTGCAAACGGAGATGTGTATGGGTGAGTTTGTATGAAGATGTAAGCTCATGACAATCGGATAACCAGTTTAAAGAATTTTTTGAAAACAAGCAAATGAAGAAACAGAAACTTTAACTGAACTGTTAATGCTAGAAAGGCAGAAACCACCTGAAATATTGTCAGTATCAAACTATGAATTAAAAAAAAACCCCTGCTCTGAATTTATCTTCCCAGATTTTTATAGTTATATGATCATGATTAATTTCTGCTTTCTTTTTTTTTTTTTTTCTTTTTTTCTTCTGTATCTGTGTGGAAGATCATCAAAAATAATAAAGGAAATCTATTCTTTTGGCTTCCCTCTATAGAAGCTGTTAGGCAGTTACTTAAGTTTAAGCAGCGATTGATCTGGAAAGCTTCAGCAGAACCGCATACATGCTTAAACATATGTTTTGGCGTATTGGTGTTGCCTTGTAGATGACATCCAGGAAAACCTAAATGCTCAGATGAAGAATGATTTAAGCTAATATTATTTTCCACAAAGTAGCGTGAGTTTCCTTGTATGGCCTTTATGGAGGAAAAGAACCTATAGCTGTGTTTCTAAGAGCTGCTCTGCACAAGTAGAGAAAGGCAGTTCCCAAACAGAACTAATTTGCTTGGGCAATGCTGTAAGCTTCCTCTCATTTTCTGTTTCAGCCCAGGGAAAAGTCACTCGAATTTCACACAAAAGTAGAATTGGTTTACATCTGTGTTATATACAAGACATTGGAGTATTCTTTTATTCATTAAATTAAATACGTGATCTCCAAGTTATCAGGTGTACACTGTGAGCTGACATCTATCTGTTTTTTCAGCACATTAA
Source organism: Pluvialis apricaria (assembly GCA_017639485.1). NCBI lineage: Eukaryota > Metazoa > Chordata > Aves > Charadriiformes > Charadriidae > Pluvialis > Pluvialis apricaria. The sequence continues at coordinate 24,599,672 of CM030010.1, read as the reverse complement.
GTACGTTATTTTTTAAATATACTGGACTTGATTCTATTGTCATTGACTTTGAAAGAAAAACTTCCAAATGTTATAAACATTATAAAGAGGCTTAGAAAAAGTTATTTGTAATTTCTCAGTTGTAACTAAGAGAGCATCAAATGCAGTTATGGTGTATGTTGTTCAGCTGCATCTAATTCAATCATTGAATCACTCCTACTATGGGGAGTAATAGGAGTTCTATTATTATTGAGCACTTACAAGTATTTGAGAAATGATAGTATATGCAGATTGTAAGGAACAGGTACCAGACGACAACTGCCTAACAAGTCATTTGATTAATTCGGTAAACCTAACCCGTACATTTGAATGTCACATGTGAAATCAAGTCTTGTAAGATGATTATGAGCCTTACGTTGTTATTCATCTACTGTGTACACTAGTCAGAAAAGACACACACCACTGCTCTCAGTGATAGAGAAAATTAATAGTGCTTTTTTCTTGAACTCTTAAGAGAGAACAGTGGTGTCAATACAGTTACTGCAGTTACAGGATGGATTTTCAATGCACCATATTTAAAAAATGAAAACCAAAATACCATTGTAGATAGAGATACATTCAAAGTCCTGCAGAGATTCCCCAAGAAGATGGAATCAAAAAATGTCACTACTAGAGGAGGTTGTCCTCTGCCCTTAAACATAAATGGAGTGAAGATGTCAGCTCACATTCCACCTTCTCTGTGACTCCAGATATGGAACAACAGCACTGTGGCTAGGCTTTCAATCTCTGTTTTTATAAAAGTGTCAACTTTTGTTTCAAATGCACCAGTTCTTATTTTTGCTTTCCCATTCACCCATGATAGTTCACCAGTCAGTTTAAGAAGAAACAGTTTTAAGAATTCATGCCTTGGTGATATGAACACCTGAGCTCCCTTGTGTGTTTCAATGCAGGAACTAACGAGTGAAGACGGGTGATTTGTAGTGTAGATAATACACAGTTGGGTACCCCAGACGTGTGTCTATTCCTTTGTCAATGATGTTAACAAAAGGCTGGCATGCTGAGTAGTCAACCAACGATATAAAATATTTGTCAAATGGATAGGTTTCTTGGAAATAAAATACTATTTTTGCTTCTCTAATATATTAGTAAAACGAACACATGAGTAAAAATCACAGCTGACAGGCACTTTTCCTATGAAATTTAATAATCTTTTTCTTTAATTGAAAATGGAAGGCTTAATCTTTCTTTCATTCACATTAAGTTATGTTTAGCTTTCTCTGGAAATGTCCGTGGGCCTGAATTTGCCAAAGCTATATTTATGTTTTTAATGTAAGTGAGATTTAACCCTTGAGTGTTGGAGATTAGAGGATTTATGTGGGGGGCATAGAAAAAGTTTTTTTATCTTAGTATCTGGAGAGTATATTGACAGGTCATACTTTGATGTGAGGATCATTTCTCAGGTATAGCACAAGGAAAGCATTAGTATAATAACACATTTGACTTGTAAACATTTACATCAGAAGTGTATAGTGTTAAAAATGCTAAAGACATAATTTCAAATTACTTTTACTCTACCTTTCCTCTCCTTCAAAATTTAAGAAATAATAAGTAACACAAAGCCTGTGTCCTCTCAACTGTTACAGAGAAGAGGACAAAGGCAAATTAATGAACTGTAAAAATACTACTGTAAGAAGAGCAGGAGCCCATGAATGCCCAGAACACTGGCACCAGCATGTGTAGTCCAGAAACAGCGGTGCTCAAAGAGCAATTTACAGAATCACAGAATGGTCAGGGTTGGAAGGGACCTCTGGAGATCATCTAAGTCCAACCCCCCTGCCACAGCAGGGACACCTACAGCACATTGCACAGGATGGCGTCCAGGCGGGTTTTGAATGTCTCCAGTGTGGGAGACCCCACAACCTCTCTGGGCAGCCTGTGCCAGTGCTCTGCCACCCTCAAAGGAAAGAAGTTCCTCCTCATGTTAAGATGGATCTTCCTATGCTCAATTCAACAAATTCAAAAGATATAAAACTCATCCCTGTTTCAATTCTTGATATTCAGAAGGAAAATTTAGAAAATGTGCTTTCACATTGAATACTTCATTGGTAGTTTCCATCTCTTTCTCATTCAGACAGAATGTGTTTCACTGTGTTTCCAATAAAATGCAAGTACATGAAAATCAGAAATGTCGCTGTGTCAAATTAAAAATTGTTGAATGAAAGAGACTGTACCTTTCGCAAGATAAGAATCAGGAGTGAACTAGCTAACTGCAGGAAGGACCTAAACTGCTGTCAATTAATCTACTCAGATTTTGCTTATTTTTAATATTTGGGATAGCATTTTTCTTCTCATTTTCAATAGAAGATTTGTTTAACACAGAGCACAATGTGTTACCAATACTGCATTTCCAGTCTTATACACTAATTGTAATCACCATGTGATGAGTGTGCATAGCTTTTTAGGGTCTCTTGATGGTAGAGGAAAGAAAACAAACTGTTATAAAAAAAAATTAGAAGGCTGATTGGCCTAGTTCTCTAGGTAGGAATGATTTTCTGCTCAATACACAGTTGGGACCCATATGCAAAGAAGGGACACTGGGGAAAAAAAAAAGATTGACAATTCCGTAGCAAATTTGAGTGTATCTGTCATCACTATTTCATTCATACTGTGTGTTTGTGGTTCAGAAAAAGCACACTATAGCAGGCTGAAAAGCAAAGTCTTTATTTCAAGTGTTCTGAAAGCTAGACTCCTCATTGCTTTGAAGTGCTAACTACTTTTAGCTAAAAAAAAACAGTAGACCACTTTGGAAAACATTTGGGATATTTACATATACCTTTAGTAGATTAATGCATTATCCATCAGTATAGCTATGCTAGTGAATTCCTAATGACAGGTTGTTTAAAACACATTAAAAATGGCTCCAGTCTGAACACTTGATGATATAAGTAAGACAAAGGGGCATTGGACATGGAGCTTTCTCGGTACATGAGTTTCTTTCGCTTCTGTTGTCTATGGTACTCTGTGCTAACCCAGCTGCTATGATGTCAGGAACATACTGTAAATTATTTCTTAAAAATATATCAAGTTTTGAAAGGCGGCACGTGTACTCTATCTACTCTAACCAGAGTACTGGGCCTTTCTTGACAAATCTTTTCACTTTCTAACTACATGCCTCCAAGGCTTTGTATGTGCTGGCTGCTTGAGATCTTTGCTAGTTTTCAGGCTCCTGGACAGCTTGGTGGACTTTGTAAAAGAAATGAAAAGGTATTGTTTTCCCATCCAGGCTGCCATTTGTGGCATTGTTCACTGCAGATGGTCGCCTGAGCGAACACAACGAACGAAGGAGGGTCAGTTTCTTACTTCAGTTGGTAGAAAAGGGTTGAAGGCATCTAAGTAACGAACATTTTGTAGCAATGAACTTTTATGCATGCCACCAGGGTTTGCTATACCTTCAAGCTATTGTCTTCAATGTCCATTCTGCAAAGGCCATTACATCTAGACTCTGTGAAACTGTTGTGTTGAAAATTGTCTGGGTCACAAGCCTTTTCAGGGAGTACATTTTTGTAATATTTAACTCCTAACAAGCCAGATTACATTCACAACAAAAAAAGCAGAAAAAAAGTATTACTCCAAGAATGGGCAAATGTACTAGAAAAGCAATATAAATAAGGTGAATATGTAAGACCCAATCTCCAGCATAAACTGTACTATTTTTGTAAAAAAACTGTCTAAAAATAGCTTGGATAGAAATATAGTGGTTCTGTTACAGACTGGCTTCTAGTACCAACAAATCATCGTATTTAAGGAAACTCATATTTTACACTTTGTGTAAAATCCCTGTGCCTTCAGACTTACACATTGTCTATGGAGTCCCATCAGACATACATTAATACCTACCCGTGAAATCAGTTCCTCAATCTGGAAAAGCGTATGTCTCCTTTTGTTCTTTTTCATAACTAGTTCCTTGCCTCTCCTGGCAGCCCCCAGATTTTTAAAGCTATACTGTAGGGAGGAGGACTAGCCACAGATTTTGATTCACATTGAATTTGAAAGACAGGATTCTTGACAGTACCCCTAGCACCACGTTGGGCTGTGGAGTCATCAGCTCAGCACTGGCTCAGAGGGAAGCACGTCAATTATTGAGTCGCCAGCACCACCTCCTGCACTATCTGGTTTTGCTTTGAAGGGGTCTCCTCTTCAATGCCCGGTATTGCTCACCTTATGAAATCTGACAGGATCACAGCCTAAGACAGCACAGCTACGGGCCTGTTTTGCATTTCTTAAACAGTGCAGTGGACACAAGTTTTCCTGCCACAGGAGGAGATTTTCAAAAGCAATTTGAAATCAACTGTTATGGAAAATGAAGAGGAAGACTGATCAGTGTCAGTGCATTTCTGTAATTTAACTTATATAATGCCAATAGGTACTATTTCTGTGAGTACATGTGGTCTTAAAATACTAACGAAGAGTTTTCTTTTGGGAAACCTCACTTACATCAGTGCTGCCCTGTTAGAAAGAGGCAAATCTCTTGAACTACTGTCTGGTTATGGCTCTGCTAGATTCATTCTGTTCCTTACTGGTTTTGGTTTCCAAATTTCTCTTGAGATAACTTCTAAATGCAAAGTTGATGGTTTAAGATAATAACACTTTCCAAATTCATCTTTTTCTCTGTGGCAGCATTGCTATGAGAAAGATTTTGTCGAAGTGTTCATGTCTCATCAGAGAGTACAGTCCTTTAAACAAGAGTATTATGTTGTCTAGAAAAAAGGTGAAGTAATGCTTATGGATTATTGCAGGCAATTTGATCCAGGAAGATGTCAAGAAGAAACATTTTAAAATATTAAATTCCGAAATATCACAGAGCGCACTGGCAATTCAGTATCAGTATGCATATTTCAAGTGTCAGTATGGCACACTGCTGATGATTGCAATACCTCTTTTGGAGTGCTAAGTTTTGATTTTGAAAGATATAGGAGTTAAAAGATTAAATTCATAAGATATATTAATTTTTCTCCTTTATTAGTTAGTAAACTCACAGACCCGTGATTCTGCTGGTCATGGCACTACAGAATCAGAGCATTTAATCAGAAGCTTGTGAAATATACACAGTTAGAAAGCCAGAAAGTACATTTGTGTCACAGCTGCATGTCTAATATGCACAAATGCACATGTGATATGTGTACATTTGCAAAGAAGATGTGTGAGCACATGTTTAAAACAGAATAAAGTGTAACTTTGAACTCTCTGTTCTCGGTGTCTGTAGTTCCACTCTGTTCTCACTGATGTTGAAGATGTTCTGATCAAGCCAGGGGTTGCTAGGCATGCCTTCAGTTTTAATTCCTAAGAGTAGCACTTTAGTGTAACAAGTCTACTGCAAAGGACTGTAAGATTTACCAATTTCCTGAATACTGCTAGGTGGGTTGACATTAAAATCGTCTTATACAGCTACATGGATACTGACAAGTGACAGCTCTAGGTCAATACTGAGGGAAGGGGGAAAGTCACTTGCCTTAGCTATTGTGCTATTGAAGTAAATAGCAGGCAGAGCACCTTTGAAAACTGTCCTTTTGTATTGCATTTGTTTGTCTATTATTTTAGGGCATTATAGAAGCAGCACCATGCAATTTCACCTTTGATATAATTTTTGGTTCTTTGTTCTTTAGCCTGCATTTAGCTGATTCTTTTTGTGCTCTGTTTGGCATTGGGTTTCTCTGCTTCACCTGTCACATCTAGATATCTGTCTGTTCACTGCAAACATTCACTAATATGAAACACAGTTTTCTGGGTGCTGTCATTGTTCTTGCGTGGAGCAAAAAATCTAATGAGAGACACCATCACCACACTTTATACTCAATTGCATCTTTATCTTGCTGTTCTAGATACCCACAGCTTTTTGCAAAAAGTAGGATTAAAGAGTGTTTTGAATTTTCTAGTCCTCTTCTCAATAAGGTGACTGCTTCACCAGTAGCACAACAGAGCTTCCAAACCAGACACTCTGCAGTGGTTGCTTTCCTCTATGCCTTCTATTTAGCTCTTATCTGGAAAAATCTGTCTTGTCTTTTTTTTTTTCCCTGTGTCATTCTCTGTAGATCTATAGCACATGAAAAATATGGGTTTGCTCAACATCTTAGCTCTTGAGTACATCTTCATTTCCATTAGTGAGCGATCATATAACTACATCCCTGGCTGCTCACTGCTCAGGGTCCAAAATGTGCACATTTTGATAACATCTTACATCTTTGTGAAATATTGATCTCTGTGAAATATCTTTGGTGTCTGTCTGTATCAAAAGAATTGGGCAAATTTAATTCCCAGAAAACTTCAGTAACTTTAGCAAGTTAACACCAATGTAATTTGGCTAACACCATGCATACTAAATATTCAAAATTTTCTTTCTATGTTTTCAGGAACAAGTCTAGAAAGCCATTGTTTTCCCTATCTTGTTACACTGACTTCATAAACTCCATTATGAAATGTTTGTTTTCTGCTCATCGTCCTGGTCTCTGCTGCTCATGGACCTCTCTCTGGTATTTTCCACATCCTTCTTCAAATGTGGACCACAAAACTCAACATAGAAGTAGTTTCCTCTGCTAAATTGTATCAGAGGTAAAATTTTCCCTACTTGATGTTCTTCAGGTTGTGCTCATAAGTGTTACATTAGCTTTCTTTGCTGCAGATTGCTCCAACAGCTATACTGATGTAATTATCTACAGTGACCCATATGTCTTCCTCTGAATCACTGATTTCCAAGACAATTTTAACCATTCTTGAGGAATAGCTTGCATTCTTGGTTTCCAGATGGAGAACCTTGAATTTGGCTGCTTTAAGATTTCTTCAACCAAGTAATTCAGCTCGTTATCTATGACCCACTGCACAGCCAAATTTCTGCCATATGTCCAGCCTCCTTTTGGCTTCACTTACTTTAGGCTTGAAACTGATGAACATTTTACTTAATTTCCATTAACTAGCATTTAATTTTTGACAGAAAGTTTTAATAATTCTGTTGCTAGTCTTTGGTGAGGGTAAAATAATAACAAAGCCATGAGCACTGTGCACTGGTGTGTGTCAGCTATGGAACCCGAATAATGATAATATTGTTTGACACAGTAACACTAGTAGTTTTTCACTGGCTATATTCTTGCACCAAATATACAATTTGTGTATAATTATCTGGAAAATAAAGATGGTGATTTTAGTGAAGTTAGACCAAGGTTACAATAAAGAAAAAATGTGACCACTATGATTTGTGTAAAATTAGATAGAAACAATTCAATATGTACCTTATGTTTAGCATCTATATGCATGTTATCACTGGTACAACTACCCCAAATTGGCTTGCACAGAAATGCGCTCTTATGAAGAGGAAACAAAAAAAACCTTCCCATGTTTGACAACAAGAGTGATTTTAATTATTTTCCTTGTTCTGCAAAAACTATTAAAAAACCCCAAAAGAACTTTACACATGAATCAGACAGCAGCCAGAACAGAAATGAGATTAGGAAAAAAAAAAAAGGAGTAAAGTGATAGTAAGGTTGGAGAAATGAACATTATGTAGCAGACAATCCAAAATGCACAGTCAGAAAGCAAAATCAAAGATGCAGTCACCCGAAAAGCACACCAGGCTCACAGAAGCTACTTTACTTTTAAAAATTGGAAGTTTTGTGATATATGTATGGGCTGTCTGCATAATTTGCACAAGAATATTTCCTATAATTCCAGTCTTCACATCGTGTTGCCAAGTAGGAAGCTCGGGGTCCTTAATCAGTGTAGTTTACCCTTCTTTTAAAAAGATACCTGAAACTGTAGGCAATGCTGTTTCCCACTATATGTATGCACACATACATAGAAACATAGAATCATAGAATCATAAAATGGTTTAGGTTGGAAGGGACCTTAAAGATCATCTGGTTCCAACCCCGCTGCCATGGGCAGAGACACCTTCCTCTAGACCAGGTTGCTCAAAGCCTCATCCAACCTGGCCTTGAATACTTCCATGTACATATATGTATAGACCATTTACCTAGAAGTAGAAATCTTGGAAAGATTTTCTGAGTCTTCATGAGGGCTTTGCTGTTGGTCTTTCCCTTCATAGGAGGCTAATCATCAAATTATTAAGTAGCCAAAAGGAAAGCATCCTCCAACATACAAGTTGTTAACCCAATAGCCTGTCTCTGTCTAGACCAATAATGGTTAGAAATATAGAGTGATCCTCCCATGGTATACTTCTAGCAGTCTGGAAGATTGCATTTCAAAGGTGGTGCTTAATAGCCACCAGTAAATGTAAAATAATCCATGACTTTGCCCAACCCTATTTTGAACCAGTTTGCCCTTTTGGCCTCTACAACATCTTGTTACAAAGAGTTCTACAACTGAACTATATGAATTATGATTTGATTGATACATACACTATATTCTCACTTAATAGGTCCCTTGTTCTTTTAATGCAAGAAATACACTGAGTCAGTATTATTTCTTATTCTCTGTACTATATCATTCACTAGTTAATCTCTGTCAATGTACTCTGCTCCTGCTGTTCTGCCTCTTCCAAGTTAACTTGTCCAGACTCCGTAGCTCTCCTTTGTATAGAAAGTAAAAAAAGTGTAATGTCTGCATGCCTGGGTGTGTCATTTAAATGTTTAGGGAGTTTTCAGGCGGGTGCCAACTGAATTCTGAGTTTTCCTAAGACTGGTGGTCACGGAAATAGGGACTTCTGGGTCATTTTCTTAGACTTAGTTAAAGAGCATTCAGGTAAGTCTGGAATTCACACAGACCTCTGATATATAATGACACAAAGCAATTAGAAGGAGCAAATAATTTATGTCTGATGTTAGTTCTACTACCTTGTGTGTATTATTTTCTGTAAGAGAAGAGAAATTCCATCTTTTCATGAGCTTTGTTATTTCATCTTTCTCAGTTTTTTGCTAAGCGTTTCAAATGAAAGCTAGAATTGTTTATGGTTCTAACAGTGGCGTGATTGCTCTTCAGTTCTCTATATATTGACTCAAGAAATTTTTCCTCCCTTTCTCTTTTTTACCCAACTATTTTTATCCTTTACCAACGCTGTAAGTCTTCATTATGCTCTTTAAATCTTCTTTCCTTCTACAGTGCTCCTTTTGTTATGTTACATATAATGGGTCAAAATGATCTCTGGCACAAACCCACAGTATTAAACCAGGAATTAATATGGACCAGTATTCTTAGACTGAAAAATGCTTACAGTCATTTGAACACCAAAGATAAGAGACAGAGGCATATTTCTAAAATCTTTGCAAATGAAGGAGACAGGACTGCTGTTTAAGGGAGTTTCAACTGAGCACAGAAACAGACTGAATACAATCAATCAAAAAAGATTTATTCAAGAGTCATAAATTAGGCTCTACCTTAGATTCCTTCAGTCTCCCTTTCTTATATATCATCTCTTGTCCTGACATTCAGTCTGAAGTATTTCCTCCAGCCAGTAAAGAAAGATTTTCCAAACTCAAGAGTCCAATTAGGAAAAATGTTCCCCTGCCTTTCAGCATTGCATTATCTGAACCAGTTCCCTCCAGAGCACCCTCTACAATGGAGGCATTTATAACTGAAAGTATCTCAGTAGGAAAGGGTACTCACTTATTGTATGAAAAATTGAAAACTACAGACTGAAAACAGGCACAGCTTGAGTGCTGCAGTATACCTGCTTTGTGTCTGTTTTATGACTGAGGCAGTATTCAACAATTGTGAGGAAAAGACAGGGTAAAGATGGGCTGAAAAGTTTGATAAAAAGTAAGAAAAGTTCCAGACCAGCTGCTATGAGAAGGGTCCACAGTTACAAGTGCTCATTCCAACTTTCAGTTAGGAATTACTTCAGCAGCTTTTGTTTTAAGGATTCCCTCGCCTTTTGAAACTGCCTCCTTCACTGGCATTTCCAGTTCCTGCAACAGCTCCTGTTCTGCAAGTTAGCTGGCCTCTCCTGGTCTGTAAGGGGAAGATTTTAAAAATAACAAACTTTAGCCTCTTTCCCTCCATTGTCAAGGTTTTGTCAACAATCACAAGAGGTAGAAACATTCTCAATTGCTTGTTCATCATGCTGTGATGAATGGGTCTCTTAGCTGTGCTGGCACAAATGTCTGTGCACCCATAGTCAGCTTGCAGCGAACTGATTTGGCTTTGAAAACACTTTTCTCTCTCTCCTTCTCTCTCTCTTTCTCCCCAAGTAAACTTTAAGCCAGAGCAATTGCCCAGATTTGCTCTCCGCAGAGGCATAGAAGTGGTTCTGCTGGAAGAACTGAAAGGTTAATATGGTGCACAGACAGGAGTGTGTAACAACAGAGAAGCCAGTATTTGTAGCAAAACCACAGCCTGTGACACCAAGAACTGGTGCTTTATAAATGATGCCAAAAGTTGGAAACATAGACCCCATGTGTTTTAATTACATGACATATAATTTAACTGTCTGTTGGAGGCTGTGAGCATAAACTGGAGAGATATCACTATATTTGCCCTGTTTTCAGAGACAGGTTTCTAGGCTCCATAGACATATGCTGTAGTTGTTCCAGAGTTCTCTATATGCCCTTCTTTAAACGTGGTATTTCTGTCTAATCATCAATTAAAATAACTAGGGAAGATCTGACTCTGTTATTTCCTTTCAGTTTGTCTATGCTATTGGTATTCTCCACCTTTCCCATCACTGTAAGTTCATTTGTTTTCCTTGTGGCAGCTGATGTCAAGCTGATCTGTATTTATCATCTCACCTTCAATATTTGCTGGGATGTGCCACAATTAAAGCAGCTGACATTTTGCTGTAGGCAGAACCAGAATTATATTGTGTGCGTTCTCTGTGGGTTACTCATCTGGCTACCCTTTACAAACACACAGTCATTTAGATTCATTGCTAGGCAGTTCTGTTTTCTGTGTTGACCTAATACACCGCTCATTTTGCGTCCTGGGTTTGGTTCCTGCTCCTCTGTGTTATGAAGAGGTAATGTGGCTGGGGCAGTAGAGACATAGCGGTGACGGACGTTAGAAGGGACAAGATGACAGAAATGTAAATCAGGAACTAAGCAATGACTAAGACCATTTCTGGCTGGCCAAAATGTTGTGATACACAGCTCTCTGAATTGGTGAGAGGTTGGTGGCTGCAGCAAAGTCTGAACAATGCATCCCTGATCCAGGCAGACCCTAAAGATCTGAGCACAGTAGCTGGGCTGAGCACAAAATACTGTACCTGTTGAGGACACAGAGCTGAGAAGGAGTGTATCAGCAAACTGCATTTCAGGGAAGAAAAAAAAAATGGCTTAGAAGAGGATAAAATAGGTGAAGGTGCAAATCTATTTTCATTTCACAGAGATCACTTACAAGTGGTTTCTACGGCTTCAGAGTAAGAATTTGACTATTTTGGAGACTAATTTAAAAGAAATATTGCTGATCTGGGATCTGAAGAAGGCGCATGAGACCAAAATCATACTTTTATAACTTTCGAGTAGGTTTAGATAAGCGTCTAAACTTAAAGTTCACCTGAACTTTTAGTGTTGACTCTTGACTGGTTTAAACACATCGTCACTCTATTCGCAACATTGACAGATCCACTGTCCAGTCACATTGTGTCACATGGAGTTTCATGCCATCAGGTAGGACAGATAGAGCTATGCCATGTCAATGCCTGATGGAAGCTGGCAGAATGCAGTACAGTAATAAGAAAAATGCTCAGCAAGTTGGCATCTTCGTGAACCAAGTAAAAATCAGGATATAAGTACCTAAGTTTCTTACATGAAATATCTCTGGCTGAGGAAGCAAATGTCTTTTCATGTTTCATTTCCTTACAATATATTTGGAAGTACCTCTGCTTTGTTCGAACTGCTACACTGGTTATCTAATGATGATTTAATGAAGTGGCAGTGGATCAGTTGGTGCTGTGGTTGCTAACAAAGTGGCTCTCAGCAAAGTCTCCTGCTCAGCAGGTTAGAGAATGGAGTCCACAACCTCAACTATCAAAAACTGGTTACCGTAATAAATGAATGGTCTCTGCAGCCTTCAGGGTGCAGTGCTGTCTTAACCTCTGGACATCCTGCTCGCCTTTGCTCTTCTTGTTTGTATTATTCAGCTTGGCTAAGCATTTAGTCACAGTTTCTTGTTCAATTGTTTCTCCAGAGTACCTATAACATCTCATCTTCCTTGAAAATATATAAAGACTCTAAATTTTGCTTCATGCTGTCTTTGAGAAAAGTTGTGTTGCCTGCATGAAATGAGTCAATTCAAGAACTTATGTGTGCGTATACTGTGTGGGGACGATAAAAGTCATGCATGAAACCTATATATGTATATGGGTAACGTCTTTTAAAAAGCTAAAATCTTGAACTCTGAGTGAGTTAAACATCAATACTTACTGTCTGAAATTATATTTATATCTTCAGTTTGCTTTAAAAAAGGGAAATTCAGGTGCAAAGCAAAAATGCTGTAAAATATTGCTAGCCACAACTGGGGAGAACTTAGGGACAGACAATGAAGTCAATGGTTAGATATAACAATGCTCATTTTCATTTGTCTCCTAACATTTAGAACTCTATGCAGATTTTGGGGTTTATCTTTTTTTTTTTTTTAAAGTAAGCAAGGGTTTATACCAAGAAAAAATATCTCTGCTAGAGTAATTGTAATGCACACAAGTACTTCACGTCTGCAGCAGAAGCAACAAATTTCAAAATGAGTACAGGTTGAGAACAATTGCTCCAAATTTAACTTAATTATGGTAATTTGCTGGTTTGTTTGTGCTTAGCACTTAAGATGACATTTGAAAGCTTGTTAAATGGCAAACAAGCATAGGGAAACTTGAAGGTGTATTGTGCAATTGTGAAGCAGAACAAAGTAAGAATAATGCATCCTTCAAGTAACCCACAAAGAGGTTAGACAAACTACAGTATCTGGGTCTACTTAATTTGATTGCATTCTCACTGCACAGACTCAGTCTTAACCTCGGCATCTCACTTTGTTGAATCTAGAGGGGCAGGCAGGTTTCAGTGGGTTCAAGTGGACTTAAACTCCAAATTTGATCATAAGCTTAACATTAAGGGTAAATATTATAAATTAAGTCTCCCCCTGTTGTTTAACCTAACCTAAGAAATGAATTCCTAGTTTTCCTTTCCCAGTGCACACTTTTTATAGCCTTCTAATTAATCATTTTTGGCATGCAACTCTGTGTACCTTTTAGCTTTTCTTTTTGGTGGGCTTTGCTGGTTGTCTTGTTCATTGTCTGCTTCAACAACCAACAGGAATTGGCTTTGTTTGCTGACTATTTCAGATCTATTGGTACATGTTCAGAAAATGAGAATTTTGTTCCTCAAACAAAAAGTAAGATTTCCACAACTGGGTCATTCATTATCACGACAAAAACTAGATTTTTTGAGAAGAAGGACCATTCCGTGATAGCCAAGGTGTTAGAGTGTAGGGGCATTCTGAAAAGGTGCGGAAGACTCAAAGCAGTAACAGCGTTACTGTGGTATAAAGATATACATGGGGCAAGGTTTGTCAGGAGAACTAACATCTTGTATTAAGTCAGCTGATATACTTACAGTAGCAGACACTCATCATGTCACTCTCATTGGTCCACCGTCTAACCCCAAACCGTAAGCTCTCAGCTGGCTCATCACCTGTCCCTAGGCAGGGTGCCATGCATCCCTGCTGCTCTGTCACATAAAGGGCAACTGCCCATCCTTGCCGTTCTGGCCTGTTTTTCCTAAAGTATCTGCATCCAGCTACGGCAGCGCTCCATCTGTGTGAGCTATCCCACCACGTCTCTGTGATCTCAATGTGATCATAGCTCTGCAATCACGCACAGACCTCCGATTCCTCCTGTTCATCGCCCACGCTGTGTGTGCATCAGTGCACAGGCACTTCAGCTGGGCTCCACTGATGCTGATCTCCCAGGAAAAGTGTGAACACATTTCCCATCATGCTGTCCTGTCTGCATTTCCTTATTTGTGTGCATACTCTTGGGGTGGCCTCCTTTCACCCCTGGTTTCTTGACTACAAGGTGTCTCTTGTCCACAGCACCCTGCACACATTGCTTGCCAGTCCGTGTATTTTCTTGTATGCTTTTTAATGAAGGCTCTTATCAGTCCTGGTCATTGTGGGTGCACCCTGACAGCAGGGCTAAAACTAATGTCCATTTATGCAGTGTGTAACTGGCAGCATTGGCAAAATAAATGTGCTCACACCATTAGACAGAAAATAAGGAATCGTAAAGACTAACAATGTTGATCTTTCCTGGCTATCTCAGACATTTTATGGAAGCTCTGTGTTACTTTCCCACTGCTCTATCCAACAACACATGATAAAGAACAATATTTTTAAATGGGAAGATCTAATAATTTAATCTATATGAATTTACAGAGAAAAAGAGTTACCATATGTTCATTTTAAATAATTGTTTGGTTTCATTTAACTTTCATTTAGCGGTCTTAGTTCAGACTGTAGCACTGTGTTTGTCTCATGCTTTCACTTGTGCCGCACAGACTTTGTTACCTTTTAATTCATTCCCCGAGCAGTTTAAGATGCTGGGCAATGACACTTTAAATCTTTGGGCGATGTTCATCTTAGATTGTATGTTCTTCTCTACATTCCAGGCATGAGACGATCTGGAATAACAGTAACATAGAGGTGCCTTCAAGATAGATGTTATGCTAAATACTCAAAAAATGCCATGCAATTCATCATGGTTGAACATGTATATTAGATGTAAAACTCCATCCATTCAAATGAGTTATCCTATTTCCAAATAATATACCAGTCAAAAATAGTGATGAAAGAGGTGAGCCACTCCCTAGGTGGTCTTTTTATTTCCCCGCCCACCATTGATTACAACAGCCAGCTGGCAATTGCTGGATTTCGAGCTTTCAAGAAATCTAAGATGGCTGACGGTTAATATCAGACACTCACTGAAGTTTCATCTTGGTTTGAAGAATGCTCTAGATGTATCTTTTCAATATTTATTCAGTACTTTGACAATAAAAAGGGATACTAGTTAGGTTTAATTCTATTGTGGTCGTTTTCTGCCATACATCTTCCTACTTTTGCCATTCTGAAGTGAGATGTGGTGTAGAAGTTAGAAAAGAGAACTTGAAGAGGGCTGCTGAGAGTCTGAAAGAACTTTAAAAGCTGTTAAACGTTTCCTTTCAGAGCTTCAATATGCATGCTACACATACATAACATTTGTATTGTACTCTTGCATCTAATGGCATATTTAGATCGCCAGATTACTGGGCATTTAGACCAAGAAATGCTTTTACCTCACAGCAGCCTGATGCTTCAAAGGAACCAGATAAGTTTGCCATGGCAATTTTGGAAGGATACTTCTTTGGTTTTGAAAAGGCTTGAGATGTATGTTATCTTGGTGACACACCGTAGAACAGGAACTAAGCATACCTGATCTGTTCGTAGAATTTGGACCACAGTGTTTCTGTTTATTTTCACTTAGACTTTTAACTGTATCTGCTATTTTAAAATTTAGTGATGCTTTCTTAATTAACATTTTTGTGATGCTGGAAAAGGCACTTTTGAACATATTTAAGATGCCGGAATTTATTAGAATTTTTCTAAATAAATAAGCTATTGTTTGGACAGCACAGAAACATACCACGGGTAGATTGGTGCTTAGGCACATGGTTTAGTTGTGGGTTTTGCAAGGGTAGGTTGAGGGTTGGACTTGATGATCTTAAAGGTCCTTTCCACCCTGTACAATTCTATGATTCTATGATTCTATGATTTTCTTCATTCCTGAGAAAAAGAATGATGTGTCCCTTTTCATTGGTACATGAATTGCAGTATTTGATAGCACTGTTTTTAAAGTTTGACAAGGGTCTAAGTAGTGATAAGGCTGGATAGCAAGGAGGCTAAGGGGTGATCTTACAGCTGCTTGGAAGGCAGTCACAAAGCTGACAAAATCCTACTCTTCTCCATAGCACCAGATGACATAATAAGTGGCAACAGCTTCAGACTGCACTTTGGGGCATTTAAGTTGCCTTGCTCTGATCAAGAGGACTGCCATATGTCCCTTCCAACCAACATCTCTATATTTCTAAGGAGAGGAAATGCACTATACCAGATTAATTATTACATATTTTAATTTAATACAGATTTTACCTTCTTGTTATATTTTATCAGATGGCTGCATTAAAAGTCTGAGCTTCAACTTACTAATGACAGGTTTCTTATCTTCTCAATGTTTCACATAGCAATCTCATGACATAAGCCCAAAACTTTTCATTTGATGTCAAGCACAGCTTTACAACTGGGAAGAAGTAAATACATTAGATTTAGAGATTCATAACTGTGATGCTGCAAAGGACAACTGTCAGCACCTAATCTAACCTCCTGACTGCAGGGATTTTTCAAATTATTACTTGTGTGAACCAGACATATCATTTAGGAAAAAACTTTCAAATGCAATATGTCATTTCCAGTGAACTTGTAAGACTAGTAATTGCAACAGTGACCACATCTCCAGTCTTTACATTTCCCCACTCATTAAATTTTTTCAGACATTATCACCAGTGATGTGATGTTTCTTTTCACTGTTCATTGATAAAAATATCAATTAATCCTTTACATTCCTCATTAGAAACATAATCCTTTCATAATAATTAGCTGTTCACAACCCTACGTAGACCTATCCATTGATCTTTTCAAATCTTAATGTTTACTTTTTTGATTTTTTTACCTAGCTGAGTGCTTCCTTCCACATTTCATTTTGAAAAACATATTTTCCCACGATCAGTTTTTCCATGAATCTTTTTCTCTTCTGATCAGGTTTCCCACAAATTTTATCTGCAGTGATTTCATTTTGATCTGCTCAAAAAAGTGGGGACATTAGCTCAGGGTCAGCTATGAGCTCATCCTCCTGTCTCTCCCCAAACTGATGAACATAGTTAAATCTGATGTCCTTTGAACACACATCAAGTCTCAGACTGAGTTTGTCTGAAGCTTTTCTCAATATATCTTGCTTTATCGGAAATAGTGCATTCAAATTCTATTTCTAGTAATAAAAAAGATGCAAAAAGACAACCAGAATATAACTTTAAAACTATCTAAGAAGTCTGAAGGGAGCTTAAGGAAATAAAGACACATTTTACTGGGATCATAACACATGAAGATACAGTTAGCTATGAACAAAATTGGTGAAGAACCAGCTTAACAAAGTAATTTCAGAAAATTGTGCAAATCAGATTCTTCTGCCTTTTAATTAATATTTGATTTTCTCCTAAAGCACTGCTGTTAGTTTCCATTTGCAACATATAATCTGGTTGTCTCAGCTCTTTTTTCTTAACCGTAATGGAATGTTTTCGATTATCTATCACTTCATCTTCTTAAGTGTGACCAAATGCCGGACTGTGAATTTTCAAAAAATGTCCTGATGTCCTGACGTCTGGACCACAGTGTATTTAAGTGATGGAGCTTCTACTTAAAGATGTCTTAAGATATTTGCTGATAGAGATTTAGCTTGCTTTTTTCAAGCTTGATTATTTAATAGAAAAAAAAAGGAATATTTTCACCTATTCCTAATTACATTTGCATACTGTTCTAATATATTTCTCCTAGGAATATGAGGAAAATTCCAGATACTGATCTCAAATGTACTGTGTAAAGCAAGTAAATTAATGTGATAAGTGAAATCCTTCTGCATTTGTATTGCTCAGCTAAGAACAGAGGGTACTGTTCTTACTGGCTAGTAACTCTTAAAATCATACTCAACTGTTTATTTTATGTTACCTTTTTTTTAAGTTTGAGACCCCTGATACAGGGATTTAGACAAGACTGCATGAGGGAAGCATCATGTGCTAATTCTTTATTGCTGCATCGTATAATACCAGGTCATTAATCATTAGTAGAAAGAGTAAAGGTCCCAATTTAGTGCCCTGGGGAGACATCTCCATTAATCGCTTGCCAATTGGAGGAGACACAATTGACTTTAACCTGCTGGCTATGGTCCATAGGAAAATCTCTGACCCATTTAATCAGCCTGGAATGTGTTCCATAACCTTTCAAGTTGGATCATCGAACGTCAAGTTCTGTCGAAGGCTTTATTTAGTCAACCATGACTGGTAACCTCCTTATCTTCTGCTTTTCGTGTCAGAGGTACAATAGTTTTATCAACACATGTGCAGCTACTTTCTTTTAAAGCTGCCAAACTGTGTTCTGTCCAAATGGTTCTGAAAGATTTACTGTAACTGTGCTGGTATCATATTTTATGCACAAGCTCAATGAAAAAGTGAAATATGTAATTGCTTTTTTTTTCTGTCATTTCATCTGCACTGTGAATAGTAAGCACATTTAGTGAGCTTCAGTCAACAGTAACTTCCCCAGAGACTTGAGAAATAGTAATAAAAGACCGCCCTAGTTTCTGATATGTAGTGTATTCTTTCCTGTTCTCTGTTAACCATAGCATATGTTAGCATGGTATCATCATTACTGCACTTTGCATCACTCTTAACAAGGAATAAATGAATTCAGAACTTCTGATAGCACTGAATGACACAGTGAATCAGGATGTTACTGTAGTTGGTTTGGTTTATTTCTTTTATTTCTGTGCACTTTCTTTATGTGCCAGTTCAGATCACTTAAACCATTTTGTGATGTTTTATGAAAATATCCAGTAATATCTGCTGTTCTGGAAAGACTAAATCAGAGTCCTTCTGAGGGATGAACTGACTTTGCATTTTGGCTTATTCAAAAGCAGCAAACCAAGTGCAACTGCAGAACAGTGGCAGTCCCAACAATAAAGCCTCTGTGTTTATTCTGTCTGATGAAACAGCTATCTGACATCTACAGCTATCTCATAAAATGGGACCAGATTGATGAGCTTAAGTTATTGAGTGTTTCTTGGTTCTGTGAGCATTTTGTTGCTTACAGCTGTGTATGCAGTTTTCTTTCTCTCTTTTGCTGTTTCTCTCTCCATTTTTGCTGAGAAGGAATGCTTTGTGTTTTCAACCTTTCCATTTTACAAATTTGTCTTTAAAATGCCTTGCTGCCTGGATGATAATAACAGTGAAATAATTTCTGTCTAACTGTAGGTGCATTCATGAGCCTGACAGAGTGAGTGCAAGGAGTAAACTGTACATTTAATTAGTGGCATTTCATTTCATTTTCTAAGTTAGGATCAGCATCAGTCTGTTATTATGTCTAAAAGGATGTATTTAAGAAACAGTATTGCATTTCCTTTAAAAGATTCTTACTACATTTGAATAATAACAGCCTACAAACATATTAATGATAACGAGTATGCAAAATGTTCTGTACAAAAAAGGATCTGACAAGCATGAATGGTGACAGATGATGACCGGAATTTTCAAAATTTATGATCATTACAATGTGGAAAAGTAATTATGAATAATAAAAATCTGTTGCAATAATTAGCTGTAATGAATGCTCATAGCAAGGTAAATGAACTGGAACAATTTAAGGCAATAACACATGATTTGCATTTTATACTATGTCAGAACATTTTATCATTAGACAAGTCAGCAATATACTCTTATATTAGCACAACTTTCAACTTTTTAGCCATGCACCTCATGTTCAAATCTGTTGCCGAGCTGTGATGGGTACATAAAACAAAAGTGATAAAAAGAATTAATCACATTAATAAGACAAGCTTAACTACATTTAAAATAAATATTTTCATGTGAATGTTGGTTTTGTGTATATACTAATAAATCTGTTTGTAATGTAGGACTTCTCGACATAATAGTAAACCATTTACAGTGTGGCAAAGAGTCTGTTTAAGGTGTAAGTAAGGTGTAAGTGTGTATGTTGTACAAACTAGGACACATCTGTGAAGGTCTTGTGGAATTTTCTATGTATATTCATTCATGCTATTCATTCCGAAAGCAAGACCTGTTTGAAACGGTCAGGTTCCACTTCTCCGAAACTGTTTTAGCATGTGAGAATGTGCAAGTGCCCAGGGAGCCCAGAGCCAGGGGATGGGTTTGGAACTACTTTAAAGTTTGCAGATCTGTCTCAAATTCTTTCCAGCAGCGAACCATGAATTTGAGGATGATAAGGTTACAACAGACTGGCTCTCACTGTTGGATCAGAGTAGTCACTCCTGGGTGACTGTCATCACTAGCATTCAAGGTCACTTTTTTCATTACAGCGGGCCTTTCCAAAGAGCTGTAATTCATCATTCCTTAGACATGTGACGTATCAGATCTAGGGGCATCTCTATGATTACTTCAGTTCTAAGTCGTCTTTGCTTGTACCATCATTCTGCCAAAGCACAAAATAGGAGAGCTTCTTGAAGCCCACAAGGCAAGCTGGCTCTCCCTTTTCTGTTCTGTTATTTTAAGAAAATGATTCTGAGACCACTGGACTGGTAACACTTCTTAAGCTTGGCTAATTGTTGGTTTGCCAGAAATGTGTTCACTCTTGCAAAGGCAAACTGCTTTTGAAAAGTTTATTGCTAGTTCCCTACTGTGAGTCTAGTTGCCATCAGTTTTATCCTTAAGTCACAGAGTTTTGCTACTCCTTGCTCTAACACTCACTTTCTCTCATTCCTGAAGAAGTTTATGGCATTTGGCAAGTGATATTTCCAAATAAAGTTGTGACCCAACTGATGTTAGAGTCTACAGAAATCTGTCCGCTAACTATAAAGAGAACTGAACCAGGACTTCCAGAAACACGTGGCAAATAAGTCCTCTCCCTACTCTCTGTTAGGACACAGAAGCTGTCCTAGTAGCTGCGCTGAATTTTGCTATTGAGCTGTCTGCTTTTTCAACAAATTCTCTGAAGCTGAGGGAAGAATTTCTGAGCTTGCCTTTTATAAGGTGTCTTTGGAGCAGACACCTTTGCCAAAGGCTTAAGAGTAATTTAAAATCCAATTTTTTTAAAGTACAAATAATAACTATTATTTAATACTGGAGTAATAATAAAGAATATCAGGTAATCTTAGGAGGCTTGGATCATCTTATTTGACACAGCCTTTGTTTTTCTATTCGGTCTGAATCAAGCATTAATGCAGAAGAAATATAGGCTGATTCTGCCCTTAAACCGCTTTTACCCCCCATTAAAAGTCAGTTGAAGTTTTCCAGGTATATTTTCACCTAGGAAGCTTGTGTCATATGAATGAACCCCCGGGCAGAGACCTGAAGAAACCCATTCAAGACATCTGGGAGTTAGAATCCCCTTTTTTTTATTTGTTATTACAGAAGTGTTTGGATAGTAGTATGGGACCAACGGGACACATTTTAATTACTTGTTACTGTTTCTTCTTAATCTACTTCAGAGAGTGCAGTGGAATACTGAGCATATCACAGTTCCAGTCCTTGTTCTGTGTGAGGTTTTTTTTCCCCGTTAACTCTGAACAATTTGTTTTTTCTGGGTCAAATGAATTTCTAGATAGACCAAATACTTTCATGTATGACAAGGACAGTAGGACATCAAAACATATATACCCCAGGGAATGGCTTTAAACTTCTCCTTTTGATAATACTCTTCCTGACATGTTCAATGCATCCATCACATCAAAGCTTTACTTTTTTTTTTTTTTAAAGAAACAGCTTAAATCTGTTTTTCTTAGAGACGGCATGGAGGTTGTTTAAATAGGAAAAAAAAAACCCAAATTATATACTTTCAGAACAGGAATTGCAATATGCTTGAGCAGAGACATCTGCTATTTTTATTTTCAGTTCCCCAGGAATAGAAATTTGTTGTAGAAAATGGTAATTTAATGCGAAAGTCTACAGAATACTGAACATTAAAACCGGTGGCTATAGAGATAATAAAAACATTAAATTGGCCTGAGCCTGTAGCTCCGTTCTGGGTAAAAGCTTGCAAGAGCCTGGAACAAGTTTACTCAGAAGCAGGCTTTGAAGTGGTGCTTACTTGGGTGTCCTGTCTGCACTACGCATAACACTAGACACACTTCTCTCTTCTCATGGTTTTATTTTGAACTAAGTAAAAATACTTGTTTATGACTGAAAAGAGTTTATACATACAGGCTGCTCAAACTGGGAAGAGGTGTTGCAGATAAAAGGATCACTGCTTTGTAAAGAAGCTTATAACTTCCTCAGGATTGCCCTTTTTACACTCTAAGTTGCCACATGCCTACTTTTGCAAGCTGTGGGACAACCTACAAAACCCCCACTGAGGGCTCCTGCGCAGGTGGAGTAATACTGTAATGTGTTTAAGCACTTGTAAAAGGAAATTCTCTTACATCTCTTTTGCCTTATACTGTGACTGCATGTCACTGTTAAGAAAGAACAACAAAGAAAGATTTTAGTGAGGTTTGTAAAGCTCCAGTGGGAATGGATGCCTCTGTTCCCAGGGTAAGTGTCAGCCCTGCCTACAGGAAAGTCAGAAAGACCCACTTGTTCTGCTTAGTCACCTGGGCATTTCCAATAGAGGAGTCTGGCACCAGCCCCCAAGCTTCCCCAGGCGTGACAGTGGTGCTGCCTGCTCGGAGGAGCAGTAGGATCTGTGATACAGGTCCTAGTGATACTGAGCTCTGACCTCAGCAGGAGGGCAGACATTTGCCCATTCAGGGATGTGAGGCTTGCTTTCTGCGCATGCTGGGCTCTCCCAGGTTCTGCCTCACTGAGCACACGGCGGGAGTAAAGAAACAGGTTGCCTGGCCTCTCATGGGAGGGATCGCATGACCTTCATGAGAAGCAGCTGCTGCTGGACCCCCATCCCTGCCAAGTTCAGCAGTAGCTCCTGACTTCAGGGCTGAGAATCGTACGCCCACGCTTTCCCATGCTCCATGCTGAACATGGTCAAAAGTGCATTGCTTGGTAGAAAGGCCAAGGAACACTGCAAGCAGTAGTTTTCTCTACACATTTTACACAGTATTGATTAGAAGCAATCAGTGACTGTGCCAAAATTAGGAAAACTAAGTTGTTCAATGTTATAAATAAATTATCTCTCTTGACTAATTTATGTTGAGAACTCTTGTTACAGGGTTACTTACGAACGTCTTCATACAATATATGCTGCTGTATTTGTAAATGCTATTTTAATAATTGAAGACAATACAATTTTAACAGTTTGATCCCAATTCAGAAATGCGAATTACGTAGTCCGCTTCAGTCTGACATATTTAAGTTGCTGTCTACAGAATGGCAGTGTTTTGGCCGGCATTTCTCTTTGCACCATAGACTTATCTTATGTTGCTCACATTATGCCACATTCTGTGCAGTTGGACATTTTTTTATTGCATAAAGCCAATGGTATTTAAAATAATTAGGTGTATGAGAATACTGAAACTAAACAAATTTCATATTGCTTAGAGCAGAAATGCAGTTTGAATAAACGAAGGAGTTCTGCTACATTTATCTCTGCGCTGTTTTGTTGTACTCACAGCCTTTTTTTTGTTGTTGCAGTTTTGTGACTGGACTGAAGAAATCACATGCAATCTTCACAAGATACTTTAAATGCAAAGCGTTGATTTAGATGTGGTTCTTAGTTCTACATGATGACTCTGATTTGTGTGATCATTTGGCTTCTGTCACATCTTCTTTTCAGCAATGTTCCATGGACTGTATTGTGAGGATGAGGCGGAATTGCTGGTGTTTTGATGCACATTATGGTATATATTATGGCATGCAAGTGTTCTATAAACAGTGAAACATTAAGATTCACAGTCTCAATTAAATCTTATCTAGCTGATAGATACAATATTGATTTTATTGACATTTCCTGACATAATGTTTAAGACTTTGGTTAAACAATTTAAGCAAAGTAGCAGATCTCCAAGCTGTTTGGTGTTAAAGGCAGGAAGGAGAGGATGAGAACTGATTCAGCACCAGCAGTCTGTGTAGGACAGTATATAAACCAGCAACTTACTGGCACTTTTTAAAATGAGCAGAATTCTGGGTCCCTGCGGGCCTATGTGGGATTTACAGCCTCCTGCAGGGGAAGGGAAAATCATCTGCGTCTTGCAGGGTTGTGATTCATGCGGAGTGCTGTAGCTTTGGTGGGAACACCTGAGAAGCAATACTTTGCCTCTGCAAATAGCAGGAGTGCCCACCTTCCTCTTTTTGGTCCTCACTGCAAGCTGTATTCTTCATTTCTATGAATTAAGATACTTTTGGATGCCTAACCATTGCTCCTGCTGGCCGCTTACATGACTAAAATCTTGTCTGTTGATAAAGATAATGAGTTCACAGCTCCCAGACTTCATATCATCTATTTTGTTCCCTAACTGGCCCAAAACATATTTGCAGAGTTGTAGTGAGAAAGAGAAGTATATCAATGTTTTGGCCACTATCCAATGCCTCTTAGCAGTGCTGGTGGTAGCAAATCTGTAGAAAAATAGCGCGGCATTCCTTTTTGATGAACAAAATTAATTTAAACATAAAGCAGTGAGAATCTTCCTACCATAGATTATCGCATCTCATTATGTGCTTTTTACAAGGTATATGACTGTGGAAATTAGTCTGGTCATAAGTTTGTTCTGCAAGACTTTCAGGTATTGACTCAGCTCTTCAAAATGTCTAACAGTGCTTTCTCTCTGCCTGCCTTAGACATACATAGACATTGTAAAATGGATATAGCCTCACCTTTCCATGCACAACAGATGCAAATACGTGAGAGAGGGGGAAAAAAAGGAAATGCATGCTGTTAGCGTTATACTTCATGAAACACTGGTAATGTATGTGACACCGAGGCACGCTCAGTGAGCTTGCATGCTACATCCCTGTTCCTGCAGGCTGGGAGCCCATGGGCTCTGTGAGAGCACGGGCTCTGACTGCACGCAATAGCTTTTCAAGGG
Source organism: Pluvialis apricaria (assembly GCA_017639485.1). Lineage (NCBI taxonomy): Eukaryota > Metazoa > Chordata > Aves > Charadriiformes > Charadriidae > Pluvialis > Pluvialis apricaria. Next base: position 24,574,960 of record CM030010.1, on the reverse strand, counting down.
ACTTTCTGTTCCCTTTATGCTATTCACCGCTAAGTCTATGGGAAGCCAAAGAGATCCAGAATCCCATTGGCACAGAAGTACTGTATTTCCTAGTTTAACCTGTGCTTTTAATCCACATAACGCCTCGTTAGTCAGGCTTTATGGGTGTAATCCAGAGCCCATTGATCTCAGTGGAAAATTGCCCGCTGATTCCACTGGGCTTTCGATCACTGACTGTACATGTGGTGTTAATTTCACCTTTAAATCTTGCACAAACCTACCAAGTTTGTGACCGGCCTAATTCTTCAAGGTTATACATAACTGAAAGTTAAGTGAAAAACATGCTTCCCCCTGTGTACCTGAGACAAAATCCTGCCAAGTCCGGCACAAAGTGAGGGGAAAAGCAGGAATTTCTGGATGTGAATCTTCCCCCTACCCCTCCCCAGTTTTGAGTCTGGAGGACCCCTGTGCCATGGAGGTTCACAGACTTGGCTTCAACACCTGGCCATGCTGTCTAGCTCCAAACTTGGCCTGGCCTCAGAAGTGTTTTTCCTCAGAACCATGGGTGCCTCCCACAGAGAGCTGAAGGGGATGGAAAGCTTAAGCTGTCCCACAGGGAACTTAAATCCTAATTCAGGAGTACCAAAAATTGATTCTTTACAGCTGTGGAACAATTTTTTCTTTCCTGAATTGAGGGAAGAAAAGCTTGAGGAGCTACAATATATTTCTAGGAGCCAAATTTTTTATTGTACTTGGAAATTTTTATTTGATCAGCAGCCTTGAGATTTGAAGAGGATTATTCACCTCCCTTCCTTGTTTCGAGAATGAGCATAAATAATCCATTTAGCGATAATGCTGTGCCTCCCAGTGTGCTTGTTTATCACTAGAGTTCTCCAGCTTTCAGTGGGCTAGTGCACTCTGATTTCTGGCTGGATTTATGATGCAAATGTCAAGCAGGAACTCTGTTGTTCTGTTTTTAAGCCAAATCTCTTTATTTTTATGTTGTATTTGAATTATACATTCATGGTGTCATCAGGAAATATTTGAAAATATTAAAATTCTCTCGATATTTAAAACCAGGTTGGAGGTTAGCTCCAACCTGAAAGTTAACTATAAGTCCATAAGAGTACCATTTATGGATTGTTACTTTCACTAGATTTTCTCTAAGGGTCATCTTGTGCATTTTTGGCATGCATATCAAACACGTGGCCATTCTTTCCTCACTCTGTAATGTCTTTTCACTTATTTTATTTATATATTTTATCTTTCTCTTTAAGAATCTGAGTATTTTTTAAGGGTTCACTGTAGGTAACAAGGCCCTTTTACAGGAGAAGATACATCAAAATAAGGAACAGTCAGAGAAAAAAATTGCAGGAACAACAAGAAAAAAAAGTGTCTTCATTAGTAAGACCTATGGGAATAACTGTAGGAAGAACTTGTCCCAAAAACTTTCACACAATGCTTAGTGTGGTCCAACTGGCATGACAAAAATCAACATGGCAGGCACTGAACAGAATACAAACTATCTAACTCATAGGTCTTCAAATGCAGTTGGAGCTGTGGATTCAAAAGTGACTGTGTGATTTCAGGACTTCAGTGAAATACAGGCTTCCTAGTATAGAACGGTAACTGGAGAGGAGGTGCTATCCTTGGAAGCAGTTTAATAGCTTATACCATTTCACAAAACTATTTAATTTAAACTATTACTTACTATTGTTTAAAACTATTATTTAAACTAAATAGTTTAGTTTAACAGAAAAACATGAAGTAGGGTTATATTGCTTCTATATTGGCACTGAAGTATGAACTCTACCAGGATTATCATCCAGTCTCAAAACAGACCAGTAAGTATTTTGTTAAATTAGAAAGCCTTCAGATAAGATCTACAAGAATGACACAAGGTTTGAAAAATGTAGCTGGCAGAGAGAATTGTGAGAAGCTAGATCTGTTTAGCTCAGACAGTGGTAGTTAAGAAGTAGCTTGGTGGTAATTAGGGGTAGAAGTAGGTGTGATCCAAGTGCAGTAGGTGCACAGACACAATCACATCGCAGGAGAGGGATCTGTGCACCTTATCGACAGTGCTAATGTAGGAGATGAAGTCTGCATAGCTTCTTCAGTAAAGGAAATCACAAACTTGATAAAAGGCATCTGCAGGGTCTAATAATGAAGATGGCAAGAGATTAGTTAGAAAGAATATTGTAGACATTGCAACTAGATAAATTCAGACCAGAAATGAGTCATTGGCCCACTCAAACAATTTACCAGACCTTGCTGTGCATTTTCCATTACTTCAGGGTTTTATTTTTTTTCATCATCAATTTGGATGTTTTCAAGAATTTTCTTCTACTTCACAAGAACCAGTTTGAAGAAGCCCAGCATTCAAGTCACCACACTGGAAGAGTGCAACAGATATTCTGGATTTATATTTGTGAAAACATAATACTCATGTTTCTTACAAGTCTGTTTTCAGGAGCCTTTGATTTAATAAGTAATTTAAATAATGTAATAATTAATTTATTTCTATTATTTTTAGTAATAATTAATTTATTATTATTTAATTTTAAAATTAAATAATTTAATAATTTCTGTCAGAAGTAAGCATTTATGCATACAATACATATGTACAGATAGAAAAGATTCAAAGAAACACAGATTTTTCATTTTCATGTGGCAGTTTGATTTTTCGTAGGTAGAATACTAAGGCTTCCTTAGTCTTTATGTGGACAGTGTGTTCCCAAGTACCATTAATTTCAATGAGAGTTGTAACTATTCAGTATTACTAGATTTGAACTGGGGATTGATTTATCTTTTGTATTATGAGACTAGAATGATTGTACCTGAATAATAATAATGTTGCTCAAGTAAGCGAATGCAAAAGTTCCAAGACAAAAAGACCATGGGTCCTAGGCACGTTCTGCGATCCCTTACTTTTACACAGGAATTGCCCACTTGCTATATATATCAGCAAAAAGATGGCAATAAGCTAAGAAAGGTATCTGAGCAACAACACAAAAATTTATCTTTGGCTTAAGAAATCTCAATGTTTTTGAATGTTATGCAAACTAAGAATACATCATAGGATGAGGCGAGAGAAATTAAAGTCATTGGAAGGCTTTTTGTCTGAAGCAACACACAGTTTGGAGATAGAATAAAAATTCTTGCTAGCTGATAACTTTTTATGTTTTGTATTGCTGTATTTTCTCATTTGTAATTTACGTGGAAGTTGAAATATCCCTGGAAAAGGCTATTTATATGATATTTCAAGCCTGAGAAAAAATGGGAAGGTGAAATCCTCTCAAGAAAGATTGAATGAACATTTCCTATCCAATTGTGCAGAATTCCATCAGTTTGAAAAAAAATTAAGGCATGTGTCCAAAGTCAAATTGCTATAATCATGTGCACCTAAATCTGTCCCCAGTTACCATGATGAAATCTGTAATCAGAATTATATAACAACATCTGAATGGTTCTTTTCTATAACTAAAATGTTCCCAAATACTTCTGAAAATGAAAACCTGAAATCTTTATTTTATTTCAGTCCTTGTCTTTCAATCTTTTGATTTTTAAACAGCATCAAAAATGAAGAGATGGAATTATACATGTGACACTTAAATTCATGCTTAGATAGACAATAATAAGAACAGGTATAATCTTTGTAAATAACACCTGGGGACAGATAATCACCAGTTACATTGATTTTCCTGCTCAGGATTTTAGTCACTGGCATTAGTCAGAGCTTTATAAAGGAATAAACACTTCTGTAACAATAGATTTTGTAGATTTTTATAGAGGAGTTTAATTTTAGAATAAAGGGAGCTTTAGACTGCATTGTGATGCTATGTTCTTTGCATGAAAGCTTTACATATGCTGCTTATTTCAACCCTGAGGCAAATACCAAATGCTCTTTAAGCACTGGATCACTTTTCTGTTTTCCTTCCAAGTCCTGACTGAAAGTTTGCAAGGAGCTCAGATGAAGATTTGGTCTCTACTCTTCTCCATTTACTATTTTCATCATGCAGATCCAAATCCTGTGGCGTTTATAGCACCCCCACAGAGGCACTGAGTGCTTTTGGCCATGTGTATACTTGTTACATCAGGTAATTGGTGCTTACTTCCACAAAAAAGACACTGGGAATGGTTTGTGAAACTGCTTCTCCAGTGAGCTCAGCTGAGCTGGATTTGAGCCTCCAAGGAGTGCACGGTTTGTTCTGCCCTGTGTAGCTCTCCACGGCTGAGAACAGTCTAAATAAACTCAGGAGCTCCTTTCAGGAATGGGATTTGAACCTATGTCTCCTTCGTGGGGGGAGTTCACTGTTGGAGGACAATATGGTGCTATAAAAACCTATTAGTTATTAGGTGACACTACAGCTGTACATTTCAGTACAGGAAACAGCATTTATACATGACTCAAAATGAAAAGGTGGAGAGCTATGTAATGTCCTTGTCCTGAAACAGATTAGCAGTGCCATCAAGAAACTTCTTTTCTTGACTGTGCTATACCCTTAGGACAAATGGGGAAGTGACTCCAGGCCTCTTGGAGACCGTTTCTCCCTCCCTCCTTTGTGTGCTGAGCTGAGCTTCAATGAACACTGTGCACGTGAAAAGTCTTGTTAAGAAAAGGTCTCTTCTTTCATAACCTCTCCTGGGCAGATTGCATTCCTCATAGACAGTTTAAACAAAGCCAACACACCTTAATGCCCCTGGTTGGCGACAAGAATTTGAGGTGATCACCTGAAGGATCTTTTTACTGAAAGCTTGCATTTAGTCTTCTTCCCTTCCCTTCCCTTCCCTTCCTTCCCTTCCCTTCCCTTCCCTTCCCTTCCCTTCCCTTCCTTCCCTTCCCTTCCCTTCCCTTCCCTTCCCTTCCCTTCCCTTCCCTTCCCTTCCCTTCCCTTCCCTTCCCTTCCCTTCCCTTCCCTTCCCTTCCCTTCCCTTCCCTTCCCTTCCCTTCCCTTCCCTTCCCTTCCCTTCCCTTCCCTTCCCTTCCCTTCCCTTCCCTTCCCTTCCCTTCCCTTCCCTTCCCTTCCCTTCCCTTCCCTTCCCTTCCCTTCCTTCCCTTCCCTTCCCTTCCCTTCCCTTCCCTTCCCCTTCCCCTTCCCCTTCCCCTTCCCCTTCCCCTTCCCCTTCCCCTTCCCCTTCCCCTTCCCCTTCCCCTTCCCCTTCCCCTTCCCCTTCCCCTTCCCCTTCCCCTTCCCCTTCCCCTTCCCCTTCCCCTTCCCCTTCCCCTTCCCCTTCCCCTTCCCCTTCCCCTTCCCTTCCCCTTCCCCTTCCCCTTCCCCTTCCCCTTCCCCTTCCCCTTCCCCTTCCCTCCCTTCCCCTTCCCTTCCCCTTCCCCTTCCCCTTCCCCTTCCCCTTCCCCTTCCCCTTCCCCTTCCCTCCCCTTCCCCTTTCCATCAGGTCTGTTAAAAGAGAATTTTTCTTAAGTCAGAAAACCATTTTCTAAAACTTTATTTTCCAAGATACAAAATTAATTGCAATTATATTACATTGAAATGCTGAAATAAAGATGGATGACTAATCAACCAGCCTATTGAATATATTGTTTATTGGGAAGGGAAGAACTTCCCCAGCTGCAGTAATTTGTCACTTTTGTTGACAGAAGGAGTGCAATAAATTCTGATCTAGAGTGAGATACTCTCAGCTTCACATCATCCAGCAAATGTCTGTAATGTTTCTTCTACATGGCCTTTCCAGTGACCTGAAATATAGATTCTTACCTGATCACCACATCTTCACTAGAAGTCAGCTTACTGTAAATCACTTTTAGCATAGAGTTGCAAATGGGTTTTGAGGAGCATATAAGGAAATGCTTGGAAGTATTATTTTACTTGAAAAACTATTATTAAGGTGCTGTTGAAATGCTGTGATAGAGATCATGGGAGAAATACTTGCCTTTGACTAAATCAGGATATTTGAGGACCAGAGGACTAAGGCGTAACTACTGGGGGTGTTTAATTTCTTTTATTTTTCCATCCTTAGTTTAACTTCTCTTCATTGATCGAAACTTTAAAGTATATTGTAGTGTTACACATCCTGTCTCTACACAGGGAATTTGTGTATTTACGATACTTTTATGTGGACTACCATTCCAGCTCTGAAGTAACATGAAAAGATGAAGTAGAGTGTATCATGAAAGAATATTTAGCCTTGCCGCAAAGTCTTATCATATCACACAAATTGACATACCTTTCACGTCCCAAAAAAGATAGTGGATAAGCATTGCAGTTGAGCAAAACCACTACATAATATAATTACACCAAATGTTTGTCGAGCTCATCATTATTAGCTTGCTCCCGATACAGCTAAGCTTTAATTTCCAAGCAAGTAAGGGAAGTAGTAAAATAGATTTTATAACCAGCAAATGCATATTTTTATACATTTCTCATAATATGTGCTGAAGAGTTACATATGGTCTACGATGTAAACATGGCTGTAAAAGTGGCAATGCAGTACATGCATGTACTGTGGAAGAGAACATGTTAATTTTTTACTGTAAAAAATACTGTAATTGATTGATCGGTTCATCAGTTTAAATCAGGAACTGAAGTGACATCTGTTGACATGCAGTTTGATCCATAACACAGCATTTCTTAGTCAGTGCCATTCATAATGTTAATTTCTAAACAGATAAATATTTTCAATGAGAATGACATCTGGGCAGAAAAACAATGAAACAGGTAATCTCCTAATTCAGTTGAAGAACTGTTCTGTTAAAAGTAAGGGCCCCAAAGCAATGGGAGCTGAAGAGCAAAAGTCAGGAAGAAAAGATAGCGTGATTGCATAGTACTGCATAGTTTTGCTTTCCAGAGGGAAACAAAATAAGAATTATAGTGATAAGCTGGGGGGGAGAAAGTTAAACACTGCAATACTATGTAGGTTGACATTAAAAAAAAACAGGCCATAAATGAAAAAAAATAAATCAAGATTAGCTATGGGAAATACCCATTTACAACTCATATTAACTGCATGGCCAGACTGTCAAGTGCAGTTTTCACATTTTGTAACTGCAGCAAAGGATGAACTACGTGGATTAAGGATCTTTTATTACTTCTGTCAAAGTAAAAAATTAGAAGGCAAATGTATACTTTTTCCAGAAACATCCAGACTCTCTTAAATTAGAAAAGATGCCTATACAGAATACTGGTGATGCGCAATGTTAGAAGAGTCACGAGGAAAAAATTATTTCCCTGAGAACTGAGGTTTTCTCTTTCCCCCCGCAGTGTTCATCACAGTAGCCTCCAGCTGTTTTCCTTGGGATACAGCCCTATTGCTCTGGGGCACCCAACCTCCAGGGTATAAAGCGTAGCAATTTTTAATTTCAATTTCCAACACCTGCAGGAGGGAGGGAGCTCTGGTCCTTGATACCATTTAGCCATTGACTTCCCTGAAAATAGGATTGAGCCATAATATGTCCCTGGACAGCCAGGAGACATTAGAGGCTAATAAGTCTTATGATATATGCACACTATTGATTTACCATTCTAGCTTTTAAAATCTGAATACCAATGGCATTTACCCAGGGATACATGTTTAAGCAGGTCCATATGGAAATATTTTCAATGCATCAAAACCATGTACTTAAGAGTTTTTACATTGCATAGTTTGTCAAAACCACTCAGATTGTTCTCAGATACATATATATATATGTAGATATGAAGATATATTGAACTAAAAAGCCTTAAATAAAAACCAAGTGTTCATAGCTCTTCTCCTTTGCTAAATTCTCAAAGTGAAATTTCACTTTGTCCTTGAAATATAGGTTTAGCAGATAAGGGAACTGAAGATCTGATCTAGAGACAAGACAAATGCCCCCTTGGTGCTGCACTTGAAAAGATGGGCCTCTAACCATGCAGAAGTTTAACCTTGTGAGGAAAGATGTGCAGGGACACGAAATCTAGAGCTTTATGTTGAGTTTGTATGTGTTATGCTATCCCAATGGAGCTGTTCTGTTAACTATTACAGCCAAGACACGCAGCTTACTATTTCCTAATGTGCATTTTAATTTCCGTTGAAAAGACTTGCACTTCAGGATGTGGCTGTGCTGTCATATCCTTTCAAATGTACACATTTTACTCATTTAAAAGCTTTGCTTTAATTTCCAAACCTGCCTTACAACAGCAGAAATTTACGTTAAGGTGCTATCCTCGGGAACATTAAAGCCAGGAAGGGACCAGGAGAAAGTCTGAAGATAATACCTTTCAGTGAAAAAGCTCTCCAATGCCTGGGCGCAGTTCCAGCTAAAGAAAGGACACCCCCCCATCACATGTTAGTCTGCTCCTACTGGTATTAAGAACTTTTCTTAAACCATAAAAGATATATCCCAGCAGAGAATACTCAGCTAACTATCTAATGTTAGAAGAAAGATTTTTTTATATTATGAGATTAGTTAAACAGATTTTTCTGCAAGGGAAAGAACTATTAAAATATGCAGTTTTTATGACTGACAATCAGCAGAATGAGTGTTTCATATAAAATCTATTTTCCTTTTGGGACACAATTTGTTCCTGATCTCTCTCCCTAGCAGATCAGTTTCCAAGGAGGGTAAAAATAAATAGTCTCCTTTAAAAACAAAACAGTGACTGAATTAGTATGCTCCTGTGAAACAGCAATTATTTCTGACAGGTGAAAAGGCCATTAGACATGAATTGATTTTCAGAGGTACTGTGAACTCAGCCTAGTTGACAGGAGCTGTGTGCGCTCAGCACCTCTGAAAATCAGGGTCAGCCTTGCAAGGTGCCGAATGACCTCAACCCACAGAAAGTTTTCCACATGTTTCAGGAACTGGCCTTTAGAAACGAGACAAGAAATCTGTAAGCTCAAATACGTACTGTGAAAATTATGAAACACAGTCCCTGAGCTGTCATGTTGTCTGCTTTAAACTGCATTGAACTTGGCACCATGAGGTCCTGAGAAAGCCATTTAACTTCCTCATACTCTTTCAACTTTTACTCCTTCCGTGTCTTGTCCTTCCAAATAGTACCAAGACCTGGATTGTCTTATTGTGCTTATGAATGCAGTACCTAATACTCCTGGGCTATAGTATCAGTTGGAACTATTTATTACTATGAAATGGCTGTTCATAAATACGTGAATTATGGAATATAACTGTTTAGAGAAGGGGTTGTAACTTTGTTGTAACTATGCAGTGTCTCAGTGGAAATCCATGACTGAGAATACAGGTGTGTTGGGCCCTCCATATTCTTCTAGAGTAAAAATAAATTTTGAAATTGTGATCTACTCAAAACATTGACATCTAATTAGCATGTGAAAAAGCCAATACAAAACAGGAAAAGAGCAATTTGTATGAGAAAGAATAACGAAATACTAACACAGTCGAGACATCGAGTTATGTACAGAAGAATGTATAATTAATACTTTTTTTTTTCTAATGTCTTCATTTTCTTTTGTCTTTGTGCAGAATCAGATTAGATCTGCCTCCCGAAGATCAGTGAACGCTTGAGTCCAAACACATCTGAATTTTGGGGAAGCTCAGACTGAGTCATGATTCCAGAACTTTGTGTTGTGGGCATCTTTTTTCATGTCTTGATTGCCTCTTCTGTCGTCCTTTCCACACATCCCTATGTATGTCATATGTGCTACGACCACTTAATTTTATAGTAGCAGAAAAACCCTATGCAAGCAATATCAATATAAATATTCTGTTTGTATTTATGGGTTAAGTTTTCCACCTAAAAAGAGCTTAGAAAGTTGACTCTGTTCTAATTGCTGCCAAAGACTCTGTTCTCAAGTCCTTAATTTGTGCTCCATTTCCTGGCTGTATAAAGAGAGATTAACAGCATTTGATTTACCCCCAAAAAATTTATGGTGGGAGAAAGTTAATGTTTGTAGACAACTTTGGTATTCTCAGTCAGCAGGTGGTTTAAACAGTGACATGTACTACAAGCTTACATGTCTGCATCTTTAGAGATTTTTATGTGCGGTTGTCCAGTGATGCTCATTTTAGAGCACCCTTTTAGTGTTCTGGTACCATAAATGTAGCTAGAAAACAGCAGTGTTTAGGATTATGATTGCAGTAGAATGGATTTTGTTTTGTATAGTGTATTAGATTTTACTCTTTTTTCCATCAGATGGGTAAAGGGAATATATAAATTTCTGGTAAGGCATTTAATAAAACAGTGACCAGAATGGTATGGCTAAAATGATGAAATTTTCATAGATTTATGTTTCCTGGAGCATAAGGGAAAAACTTGGTGCTATGTTTGTGTCTTGGCTCTTGCAACATTCCTCTATAGTCTAGACTAGAAGTATGTCTTCTCCCAAGTACCAATATTTGGAAATTGTCCTAAAATGAAACTCCTTTATCAAATCCTTTGCACCACAACCCCCAGACAGGAAATACCAACATGGGGAACCTTGATCTGAAAACTTTGAAGAGCTTGACTAAATTCGTACTTTGACTCTTTGAAAAGGACCCTTGAGAGCTGAAATGTACGTACCGTGCATTTTAGACCTATAGCTCACAAAATGAAACTTGACTCCAGACAGGTTTCATTAATTGGGAGAAGTTATGATGATAAGCATTGCTTTACTTTTCTTTCTTCCTAGCAATAAAGTTTGCTAAGATTACATTGTGCTCTATCTTAACTGTCAGAGTAAAGAGATTTCATGTTACTAAAGTTTTGCTTTGTATAGTCATAATGAAACCGTACTAAATAATTTCTGTGAATGCTTGGAGCATTTTCATGACTTTCACGCAGCATAACAGGTGACATGAAGCAGGTAAGACCCGAGATCAGTACAGTGACCAGTATGCCTTCACCCAAGGTCCTGTCAAGCTATGCAGAGCTCGGCTTTTTCAATGAGAATGAAGCCTCTGTTCATTGAGGGGAAGGCCACAGTAGCAGTTTTATTATTGTCATCTATGTTGCTCACGTTTCATCTGCAAGCTGTCTTTATAAGGTATTGCATTTGGAAGTGAGTAAACCTTATACTTTAAAGATTTCAGACAAAGATACTATATAGTAATGCTCAATTTTTTATTTATCTTTATTCGTTGAATTAGTTCATTATACTGTATATTGTTTGTATGTTACATTAATACTTATTGGTTAGAGCATAAGTGTCTTTCTGAAAAGCAGAAAAGAGCTTCTAATTTTCAAAAGATCTGTTTATTGTGAGCCATTTTCTTGCCATGAGCTAACCCACCTGGTGTTCTGTGTCCATTTTATTAGACCCTTGCAGTGCCAGATTCTGAGAAGCTGGTGATTTTTTTAATCAGTTCATCCATTAGGTAGATGTTTGATTGATGCCACTCCTATGAACCCGGAAGTGTGAATATTAGTTGAGAATAAGAAAGAGAAACCAATTCAGAGACATTGCTCTACCTTTCAGTGGTAAACACTAGATAAAATGCTCTGTATTAATCTTTCAGTTGCTTCCTTAAACTTTTTTATCATTGTATTTGTGGATTTTTTTAAACTTTTTTTTGCCAGAGACAAAAAATAAACAACTAACTAATTTGATACAGGTACACCAAACACACTTATACATCTAGTGTCTGTGATAAAGAAGAATAACAGAATTTAACAAATCCTTCAGCAGTCAATAAGTGAATGAGGTTGTCTCCAGCATTCCAGGAGTGTTTCACTCCAGAGCTGCAAATACCCCAGGACTTGTCCTGCTGTGTAACAGCCAAGTAGGAGCTGCTATATTGTTCTCTTTCTCCCCACCATTGCAGAAACTGTGTCAGAAGCTGTCCCCACTGGCTTTGTGCTGTCAGAGAGCTTCCCTGCACCTGGTAACTTCTGCTAGTCTGTCCGAAATTGCTTCCAATTGTCTTTGAATCACTTGAATGACTTTGATTTCACTCTGTTCTGACTCTAACCTTATCTATGTGTTTGTTCTTGGTTATGAGCAAGCAAAACAATATATATGAAAGGGTACAAACAACCTCAGATTAAATGAAACATAGGTAGGCCTTTGACCTAACTCTAATCCGAAAGAGTTGATAGTTTAAACAGTTATCAGAAATTGCAAGAACGGTGGTTTTTTAAGGGAGGTTGTGTGCTTGTGGATTAATATTCCCAGCATAGTAGACAGGAGTTATTTGCAGAAATCTGTAATATCTTATTTTCTTTATGAGTAGAGTTGATTTAACTTTAGATATTGCAAGAAGCATTTTGTTTCTGATTAGTACAATAAGGAAGGTTGATGGACTACTTTACATGGTTGCATTTCGCTTTCACCTATATGAAATTAAAGCAGGAACAGAAATAAGGCACTGTATTTTAGGTAACAAGTGCTTTGCAGTATTAAAAAAAAAAATTAAGCAAAAAATGCCTGATACAGTCTGTCCTTCATAATGTAGTTACTTTTTTCCTGGTTTGATTTTGCAAAACCAATGCTTCTTTTTGCACTGTAGTTTCTTTAGCATTGACTGATGGTTAGGTCAAAAGTGTCAACTGTGACCAAAGCCAGAACTGAAGTTTCAAAGAACTTTTCTTCCCACTCATTGGAGAAAATGTCAGGAAACACTTCCCAGTGACCAAAGAGCAAAGGTCCTTTCTTTAAAGGAAACAGGTTACATGTTACATCAGAGCTCCAAGGAAGTTTAGGGAGTAAAACTCTCAATCTAAGTAAACTAAATAAAGAAATACTTTACCATTAAGGCCTTAATCTATTTAGGAATAGGATACTCATTCTATGCAGGCAAAAAAGCTTAACCATATACCATGGTGTGGGCTGGACTGGCCACTGAAATGAATGACAGATGCTCTTTTTGCCCTCTCTCACCTTCAGAGAGAACAGAAAATGAGAAAGAGACTTATGAGTTGAAAAGAAACTAAATTACTTTAAAGAAATATTAATAATAAAATAATAAAAAGGAAAGATAATAATATTAATAAGAAAATAATGAATTATATACAATATATACAAAACCATCTCAGGCTCCCAGGATGATGATCACATTGCTGGCAGGCACTGGGAAAGTCCCAGACTGGACTCAGCGATGCACAGGAGCTCCACTCAGGAACTGGATTCAGGAACACACAGATCGGAATCAAAAGCAGACGAACAGACAGAGTCCTCCTCAGACGCTGGCCATTGAAGAAAGAGGCTGATCCCTTTGATCTCTGAGCATGAGGCAGATGGGATGGAATACCCTGTTGGTCAGTTTTGGGTCACCTGTCCTGTCCGCTCGTCCCCGCAGGTGCGACCCCTCTACCCAATTCTGCTTCTGACCATCCAACCGGACAAATAACAAAGTTAGCTGACCTTGGTTGTTATAGCAATAAGTATAAGCAAGAGCCTCTCTGCATACCATGCTTTGGTATTCACTACATCAGAGTTTACCTGCTAGAAGTGGACACTGAAAAATATGCTGTTAATTTCAGAGAGTTAGAAAAGGCTTAACTGAAAAGTAAAATTACTGAAAAGAAATTTGGTTCTTTTTTACTTCAAACCAGGACACATAACAGAGAATCAGAGCAGAAATGAAGCTCAATATCTGTGTTAGATATTACAGTATTTTTCCCAAACATTCTTCCTGTTGTTGCCTCACCAGAAAACGACTCCTCAAATACACATGGAGTTGTACAACTAGTAAAGTCAATCCCAATGCATTTGTTTTAAGCAGGAAAACTTTATAATTTTATGGGTCTTAATCTTGCTTACTTAGACTAATTTATTTTTGTACTGGGAATATGAATGACCTTTATAAAATGAGAAAAACACCCGTTGGATACTTACTGCACAAAGGTATTCCCTGGGCTTGGGACTTGACAAATACTTCTAATTGGAAACTTTCTGCTCCCTTGAGTGATCAGGAAAAATAGGAATGTGTCATAGATGGGGTGGGATGGGCTACATTGCATTCCAGTTATGGCCTTCTGTGCCGGGCCCGTAAGAGGCCCCAGGAGCTAAACTATATGTACTAGCAACTGTGAGATCCTGACCTGAGTGTGAATACAGCAAAGACGCTTAAAAATATGATGGTTTCTCCTTTCCAGTCGTAGGTCAAACATAGGAATAACTGGAGCATAAGCTTCTTATATTTCATCTTGGTTTTCCTGAAGTTCAGTCGTCACTAAAATGGAAAAGGAGGTATTTTGTAAGAGCTTTTGTTCTGTGTATCTGCCTTCCTGCATTGATCATGCCCCTTTTATGCAACTGTAAAGACAGGGGCGCATGGGAAGAGAAGTGTTTCTTTTGAGGTAAATCAGACAGGGGGAGGCAGAAAGACATGATTATTAAATCAGGATTTATTTGAAAGTAGGTTAAAAATATGGAAGTATAGTAAAAAATATTACAGGGTGTTTAAATGGGATAAAAGCCTAGATATGAAGAAAACATACAGTTCTGCACCTCTGCTGCAGGGAAATAAGACAAAGACAGAGGTACTGGAGCCTGGTTGACTAATTGAGAAAAGGTGGTTAGGGCATCTTATTTTCCAGAAGAAACATCAGACAAGTAATGTGACTAGTATCATCTGTGGCTACTCTTAATTGGTTACCTGAAGTGGCCAGGTGCCCACTTCTGGGTGGGCCGTTTGTGATCAGCCTTGGCAGGTGGGTGGAAAAAGGTCCTCTTTCATCAGTCTCTGGATCCACAGTGAGTCTGCTTAAATGCTTTACCATTGCTTCTCCTTTTCCACCATTGCTTCTCCTTTCCACCAAGTAATACGCTGGTTTCAAAGTAATGAGGGGTATGAAAAGAAAAAAATAATCTTTCTTGTGATTGCGCTGTTGTGTAAGTACCTGGTGTGGGATTTACTCTACATTTTTCCAAGTCCCCTGACATAAGCCTGCATCAGAGATGGAATACAGAACTAGATGAAGTAATAGCCAGCAGAAAAGGCAGTTTTCCTTCTGTCTAGGAAGAGAAAAGATAAAAGTAGTGTCACTGTCCCTCTGCTTGTCACTACATCCGTGATATGTGTTTGTTACTGTTGCCATACCAAACTTCAGTCAGGATAAGTTTATGAGAAATCTGATTAAATTCACTCCTTATTAGCCTTTCTTCTCAACTTTACTAGTGAGAGATACAGCATCTCTTGGCCATGGTCCAAATTCACTTGATGTTAGTGGAAAGAGTATTTAGGGTTTCAATGGATGTATAATTAAGCTTTTATACTGTCCAGCATATTTTTTTGTATATGCTTTGGTATATATGAAATTTTTTGCCTTCTTTGTTGTTCCCCTGAGAACGAGTCTCTATTTGGTTGTTGCTATTAGGAGGTTTTATGCAGGTGGCAAATACCTCTATAGCACACATGTATCAGAAGAAAGTGCTCATATAGCGTGCTTTATCCTACTCTAAGTACAGGAGAAATACATAAGTCATAACACATAGCAGAAATAATTGCTAGTGAGATGCAATTTTAAGGGTATTACACATTTAGCCTTTAGTATAAATGGATACAATATTGTAGCACAATTTATTGTGAATTAGGAGGGCAAGGTCTTTTAGTGATACCTGACGCCAGAGAACCGATTTCTAGCAAACTGCTTTGAGCGTTTACCATGTAGCACGTACTATCCTAGGTTTCAAGGACGCGTATTAGCTTTCACCTGGTACAGGGAGTAAGGGGATTGGAAGGGAATAAAATATCTATAATTTATAACAGGATTTTCTATTTTTATGTAATAGTAATTTAATCCTAGATTAAACTCAATAAATACATAACACTGTTTCACTGCATTCCATTGCATTGGGATAAAAACAATTAATTTTGATGTTGTGTCCTACACAAAAGGAGACATTGATTAAAGTGTTTTTATTACTTCATGCAACAACAGAAAAAAAGGTGTTTCTCTTTCTCCCTAGCATCCCTGTCTGATTTAAAGAAACAGTACATCAGAAAAAAAGAAGAGAATGTAATTCACGTAAAAGTTATTCAGATAAGACTGATGGTTGTTCATGTAATAATAAAGTAATACTTTGTCTAATCTACTTATCAACACAGTGATCTGACACTTCAATAATAGGCTAGTATGACCTTAGAGGTTAGCAATGACACTGCTTTCTGAACATGACAGTACTTACCAGGCTTTTCTGACCCTCTCTGAAATGTTTTCTTTTACATAATAATGTGGGCATAGTGGTTGCAGTATGACAAAATGAAGCTTGCTAGTCTTTAGAAGTCTGAAATCTTACCTGCCATCTGAAACAGAATGCGCCTGCTCTGCTTGCAATGAAGGGCTTGCCTACAGGACTTCAATCTTGCCCTTTTACAGCGGAGATATGGCAGTTATAGCAAAAATGGACACAGGAGAAAAAAAAGAACACTCTTACCATGTCAAAATCCCTTGCTTAAAGCTTAAAAAAAAGAAGTTTACATGAGTAAGTAAACATCTTTGTTATTCTTTCTTGAAATAAACTTTTTGATCGTGAAAAACTTGGAAAAATGAAACATCAAACCAGAATTTTAACTTTATTACTGTAAATACCTATTTTATTTTCCTCACAATTAGAGGTGTGTCTAGAGATGACTCTAGGAACGTATTTTTCAAAAGCAGGTGAATTTAAAAGTACAGTGGAAACAGATTTTTAGTTGTTTTATGGGCACTTAATGATCAAAATATATATATCAAAATTTTCAAACAGAAAAATATCTTAAAATCCATAAGTTTTGGTTGTCTAACCCAATTAAAGGCTTTTGAAAATCCTATTGGATACTGATTCACATCATTCAGTAGTTAAAAGCATTTGGAAAAGTGATGTTTAGACGTGAAAATTTTGAAAGGGTACTTAGAATCTGAAGTTGCTCAGTTTATTCCTCTCTATTGAAGGTAAAGCATCTTGTAAGTCACAAGTTCTATATATTTTAAGTTAACGTTTGAAAATTCTCATGAATTTTATTTAGGGAAGATAATTTTTCACCGAAGCATCATCTTATTTACTTTTATTTTTTCAAACTATTAAGTTTCTAAAACATTCAGAATTGTAATTATATTTGAGGGAATTATTTTAACAACATTTAAACAATTTAACAACAATTATTTAGAATACTTTTATCTAAAACTTAAATTTCCTATATAATACTTTCACTGTTGGTGTAGGCAATATTGGATCTGTGCTTCTTTCTTTGTATCTTGCTAAATACTCTCTTTAGTTCAGTTTTTGATTTTTGGGTCCCTAGACAAGACTGTCATACTAAGGATCCTATCACTGCTGCCAAAATAATTGGTTCTTTGAGTAAATTTTGAATACAATTCAACATTTCTCTGGAAGTTTGCAAAACATAGAATCCATTAATTTATTTTATCTGATGTTTCTAGTTATATTTCTCACTTCCTTTTCTGGATGGCTCAGCTTCCATTAGTTTAGACCTTCTTTTTCTTATAATCCTTTCTTAAAATACTTATATTTTAAACTCTTTTTTTATACCTAGCCATTGAATTCCAGCTTTATGACTCATATTAAAAAGTTTTGTTTATTGGTTTGTTTTTTTATTTTTATTTTGGAATTAGTTCTTAATTAATCTTATTATTTCTCATCCTATAATTATACCTTCTTATTGTGCTCTTACTGTAACTCCTCTATATGACAGTTCAGAGTATTAAAGCATCTATGGTATTAGCCCTTGTCTCATGTAGGAGAGGAACGGGAAGCAAATAGGCTCATGATAGCTGTTCCCGGTGAGAGATCCCTCATCAGAACATCTGTTCTTCTGGGTTTGAGAGAGGCACACTCTTGTGTTTCGTATCCAGGTGGTGACTCATGCTTTTCTGGAGGGTGGCATAACAGAGGACTAGTGACCCTTCTGTGGTAAAAAACTAGGAAGGGAGTAATTTAGGAGAAGAAAATATCTAATACTGGAAGACGTTTATGGACTTGCAGAATCAGCTACAAGATCTAATTCCTGTTCTGACAGATTTTCAGGTGTCTAGTTTGAGACATCCTCAGAAACAAACTTGCATTACGTCAGCTCTAAAGTTACGCTCTTTAGCTCTCATTTTTACTTAGGACTGCCTGGCAGGGGCAGTGCCAGCTATGTTTTTGGGGGCTAAAGAAGGCAAAGTGTGTCTGCCTCATCCATCCACCTCCTGGCAAGTGTGGCAAATCAGAGTCTTACTCTTTTGTAGGGGAACTTCTGTGTCATCTACTACTGCTGCTCAGGTGATGATCCTAGGTTTTCCTTATCCAGAAGATGATTCAGGAGAACTAAAATGTCATGAGTACTTTTCCCACCAAGGCACTGTGTGTGGCGTCCAATGCACAAGGAAGATAGTATCACTGAGAAAGAGGAGTTCCCTGTCTCAAATGTTCTCCTTTATGCACAGATGTGAGTAGAATTAATGCTGGTGGAAACATCTGGAAATCAAAATGACTGAATTCACAGAACAAATTGGTGAATATTTATAACTACTTTTTTTTCTGTGCCTTATTCTCCCACTGACACAAAAAAGTTTAAAAATATAATCAAAGACATCAAATCAATGAGTATTAACTGTGTTTGTATCCCATCTGATATCTGCTTATCCCCACTTCCTTTTCTTTTCCTGTAGGCCATCCAATTTTTATTGTACTGTAAGATTATACTTCAGTGATGCACAGGTCTTAGAAGCAATATATGACCAACAAAGACACTCAGTGACATCCAGATTTGATAGAGTTACATAAGCATTGGTTTGAGATACATGAGTACAGTGGCCTGAATTTCTTCCAAAGCAATTACATTTATACTACTAAAGTGTAACTGGTTTCAGGGAATGTACGCTCCTAGGGGAAACTAATGATTTTTATTATGTTTCAAGTGGTTTATTGGAAAATAAACTGGTTATAAATGGTATAGGCTAGGCTGTCCATGTAAATCAAAGTAGTTGTATTGAATCAGTGGAGCTACATTATTTGATACTGTTAAGGAACTGGTTCTGTAATTCCTTTTCTTAAAAGAAGTACTGGTCTGACTGATTATAACAATTTTATGGCAATACCATATCAAGTTATAGTTCCTGTTCACAGAAGGCTAGACTGATTTATCAGGTTCAGCCCTGAGAAAGCTGCAAATTTAACTGCTTTTCAGAGGAGGTTCAGCTGCCTTCCCTACTGCTTTGTCTTGGCTGGGAGCAGAGGTAGAGTTGTTGAAAACTATCCAAAGGAAAATGTTATTTTTGTGAAAACCAAATTATTTTATATCTAGCAAGTGTTGACCATAATTCTTTGATGTCAGAAAGTCAAAACATCTCAGACTTCTTGCTTCATTTTGAATATGCTTTGCTCTGATTGCGCATTGGTTTTTTTGTCAAACATTCTTTTCAAATGCATTGTTTTGATTTTTAGGTCAAATCATAACAGTACATTTAATTGTACATATTTTCGTACTTTTTTCAAATTATTGAATAATTATTTTAACCGCATTCTACAATGAAACCAACTCAACATTTTCAAAATAAAATAATTTTTTTTTTTAAAAAACTCCTACAGAATGGTATCTCTGTGGGGAATTTCAAGTCATTTTCCTGATTTGGCAGGAAGTAGTTTTTTCAACCTTGGACTTTCCACTTGTTGAACAGCTGTGACCTAACTTGTATTTGCAGAATCTAGGAGGTAGGCTTGCACCACCGGGCCAGAGGTGGTCCTTCTCATCCAGAAGTACACTGAGCTACAGACATGTAATAGAAAAAAAGAAGTTAATTGAATTTACTGACCTGCAGGGTGACTTTCACAGAGTCACAGAATGGTCAGGGTTGGAAGGGACCTCTGGAGATCATTTAGTCCAACCCCCCTGCCACAGCAGGGACACCTACAGCACATTGCACAAGATGGCGTCCAGGTGGGTTTTGAATGTCTCCAGTGTGGGAGACTCCACAACCTCTCTGGGCAACCTGTGCCAGTGCTCTGCCACCCTCAGAGTAAAGAAGTTCCTCCTC
The DNA here is from genome assembly GCA_017639485.1 of Pluvialis apricaria. NCBI lineage: Eukaryota > Metazoa > Chordata > Aves > Charadriiformes > Charadriidae > Pluvialis > Pluvialis apricaria. The sequence continues at coordinate 24,555,146 of CM030010.1, read as the reverse complement.
ATGTTAAGATGGAACTTCCTGTGCTCCAGTTTGTGCCCGTTACCTCTTGTTCTGTCACTGGGCACCACTGAAAAAAGACTCTTCTCATCTACCTGGCACCCTCCCCTTAAGTATTTATAAGTATTGATAAGATCCCCCCTCAGTCTTCTTTTTTTTAGACTAAAAAGACCCAAGTCCCTGAGCCTTTCCTCATAAGAAAGATGCTCCAGCCCCCTAATCATCTTTGTAGCTCTTTGCTGGACCGTCTCCAGCAGTTCCCTGTCCTTCTTGAACCACGGAGCCCAGAACTGGACACAGTACTCCAGATGCGGCCTCACCAGGGCAGAGCAGAGGGGGAGGATGACCTCCCTCGACCTGCTGGCCACACTCTTCTTGATACACCCCAGGATGCCATTGGCTTTCTTGGCCACCAGGGCACATTGCTGGCTCACGGTCATCCTGTTGTCCACCAGGACTCCCAGGTCCCTTTCCACAGAGCTGCTCTCCAGGAGGTCAGCCCCCAACCTGTACTGATGCATGGGGTTATTCCTCCCCAGATGCAGTACCCTACACTGGCCTTTATTGAACCTCATCAGGTTTTTTTCTGCCCCAGTCTCTAGCCTGTCCAGGTCACGCTGTATGGCAGCACAGCCTTCCGGCGTGTCAGCCACCCCTCCCAGTTTTGTATCATCAGCAAACTTGCTGATGGTACACTCTATCCCTTCATCCAGGTGATTGATGAATATATTGAACAGGACTGAACCCAGTACTGACCCCTGAGGGACCCCACTAGTTACTGGCCTCCAGCTAGACTCTGCACCACTAACCACAACCCTCTGAGCTCTATCGTTCAGCCACTGTTCAATCCACCCCACTGTCCATTCATCTAACCCACACTTCCTAAGCTTGCCTATGAAGATGATATGGGAGACAGTGTCGAAAGCCTTGCTGAAGTCAAGGTAGACAACATCCACTGCCCTCCCTTCATCCACCCATCCAGTCACGCCATAGTAGAAGGCCATCAAATTAGTCAGACATGACTTCCCCTTGGTGAATCCGTGTTGATTACTTCTGATAACCTTCTTTTCCTCCAGATGCTTGGAGATGACGCCCAGAACAAGCTGTTCCATCATCTTTCCAGGGATGGAGGTGAGGCTGACTGGCCTGTAGTTTCCTGGGTCATCCTTCTTGCCCTTTTTGAAGACTGGAGTGACATTGGCTTTCTTCCAGTCCTCAGGCACCTCACCTGTTCTCCAGGACCTGTCAAAGATGATGGAGAGCGGCCCAGAAATTACTTCCACCAGCTCCCTCAGCCACTTGTGGGTGCATCCCATCAGGACCCACGAACTTGTGGGTATCCAGTTTACCTAATTGATCCATAACTTGTTTTTCTTCAACCAAGGGAAAGTCTTCTTTCTTCCAGACTTTCTCTGTTACTTGTAAAGTCTGGGACTCCTGAGGGCTGGCCCGAGCAGTGAAGACAGAAGCAAAGAAGGCATTCAGCAACTCCGCCTTCTCTGCATCATCTGTCACCACGGCACCTGTCTCATTCGACAGTGGGCCCACATTTTCCCTAGTTTTCCTTTTGCCTCCAATGTACTTGAAGAAACCCTTCCTATTGGCCTTGACATCCATCGCCAGATTCAATTCCAAGGCTGCCTTGGCTTTCCTCATTTCATCCCTGCATACCCTGACAGCCTTCTTATACTCATCCCAAGCTGTCAGCCCCTTCTTCCACATACTGTAGACTCCCTTCTTTCACCTGAGCTTTTTCAGAAGCTCCCTGCTCAGCCATGCAAGTCTCCTGCTTCCCTTGCCTGATTTCTTGCTCTTAGGGATGCACTGATCCTGAGCTTGGAGAAAGTGGTGCTTAAATACCAGCCAGCTCTCTTGAGCTCCCCTACCCTCTAGAGCCCTCTCCCATGGGATTTCTCCAAGCAAATCCTTGAAGAGATCAACGTTAGCCCTCCTGAAGTCTAAGGTTTCAACCCTACTTGTCTTTTTGTGCATACTGCACTTAATCCTGAACTCTGTCTTCTTGTGATCACTGCAGCCAAGTCTGCCCCCAACCTTAACATCCTCCACCAGTCCCTCTTTGTTTGTCAGTACTAGGTCCAGTAGTACACCTCTTCTTGTGGGCTCCTCCACCACCTGAGTCAAAAGGTTACCATCAATGCACTGGAGGAACCTCCTGGACTGTACATGCCTAGCTGTGTGGCCTTCCCAGCAGATATCAGGGTGATTGAAGTCCCCCATGAGAACCAAGGCCTGTGATTGTGAGGCGGTTCTCACCTGTCTGTAGAAGGCCTCATCAACTTCCCCATCCCGATCAGGTGGCCTGTAATAAACACCTACAACAGTGTTTCTGATGTTACCCTGCCCCTTGATCCTTACCCACAAGTTCTCAACTTGTTCTTCATCCCCCCCGCAGGGAGAGCTTGATACATTCAATACGTCTTTGAACAGGAAAAATGTCAGTAGAATAGGCAGCATAGTGATAGTGTTATTTTTCTTCATGTAAACCATAGTACAAGTTTTTGCCTTGTAATTTTCTCATGCATAATTTCTACTTTCCGTTCCATGAGCTGGTTTCAATACTTGAAGTGAAGTATATAATATACAGGTGATAATCCACCTTTTGAAAATTCTGCAAAAACCATGTTCTGTAAGATCAGACTGTGTATTTGTATAGGCCTAATTTTGTTGTTAAACAGGAAATTTTTCTTTAAAGAGATTTGGTTTTGTGATCTAAGATATGTTTTCCAAGTTACTTAGTTCATCAACAACTTGATTTTGAAACAACTTGTGTCTAAAGCAGTAGATGTTGAATTAATATGGTACCTCCCAATTCTCAGATTGACAATTAATCTGCATTCAATGAGAGTGGTCTTTGTTCCTTCTAGATGAGCATATTCTTCCCTTTTCGTTTACTATTTCTGGAACAAAATTTGTACTTTTAAAGACAAGTTTTACTCCAGATTAATTTCAAGAATTAATTCATTCTAATCCTGAAACACATGTCTCTATAAGAAAACAAATTTAGGGTGATTTTAATTACTTTCTTCACTTTTCAGGACAGTAGCTGTCATGAAGGTTTTGCCTGCATTAAAGCTTCCACTATTGTGGCCACATATAGATTATGTGGCCAAGCGAAAACTTAACAGACCAGTATCTGGTGATCTAGTTTTGGAAAAAAAGCTGTGTTACATGATGAGGAGAAAGACAGATTAAGTATATCTAATAAAGAGGAAAAGAAAGAAAAGATGAAAAAGTTTAGATTAAAGATTGCCTTGATATCATTTTTGGGACTTGAATGAAATAATTGCAGCAGTTTTCCACTCAACAAATCTTTTAGTGGTTTACCTTGACTACAAGATGTGTATCACCATCTATTACTTGCAGAAACAGGTAAACATAAATGAGATTTTTATTCTGAAGCAATGTAAACTGTTCCCTCAAATTTCTAATGGTCTGAGTTAAAAGAATACAGGAATAATGAACATATAATATGTATATAATAAATGTAATAGACATACTAACACACTCATAGCTTTTCATGTTTGTGTATATGCATGTTCATATATACATAGATACACACATGCATGCACATGCTTGTACATCTCTCTGTGTGTATATATATGGCCCAGAAGCTGCTAACCTATTAGTTCAGTTGGAAGTGTGTGATACTTTCAGAGTTTTTAAACACTTTAGACAAACTTCATCTTACATTTCCAATATAACGTCTCTCATGAAAAACATTAATTCCTTAATTTTATCTTCTCTTGTTCATGGAGGCAGATAAGAAGAAACTTGTGCTGAATTTCTTACAGGGATGACTATAAGGAAGAAACAAAACTACTGCTGCTATATTAACCTGAAGGTTACGAGGGTATTCCTACCAAAGAGCTGATGGTGAATTAGGTTAATAATTGCCTATATTAATCTTAAAATTAGTAAGTTATCATGATACTGAATAGCAGCCCATCTTGTCTCCTTCAGTACTCTTTCATACATGTAGCTTGAGAAAGCATTCGATGTAGGTAAGAAATTGCACAAAACTAACTTTTTATGATCCCTTGGAGATAAAAGAAATGACAGTTTAGAATAGTAGAATTTATTTGGAGTACATAGAACAGGTAAGTTGACTGGAACCCATAATGCTGACGTACAAAAACATGCTTTTATCTGTTGATGCTAAGAGTGGGTCTAAAGCTACCTTAAAAATAATAGCAAAGGATTATGGCTTCCTTTCATGCCAAAATTACCCTTCCGCTTTCTTCCCAGTTTTCTTTCACTAGTTGAATAGTGAACAGCAGATCTATTATGACCATAGGGCAAAATAATTTGTTTGATTTTGAATGTTAAAAGTTACCATTTTCCCTGCTGAGTCTGTCGATGAAAAAAATCTGTCACTGGAGAAAACTGAAACCAATTACTTCTTACCTGAAGTAGTTAGACTACTGGCAGAACCATTTTTAAACAGTAACTGAGAAGAAATATCTATAAAAATCTAGTATTCAGTACTGATCCTAAAACTGGCACATGAGGGATCCAACTGTAGATTCTCTACCTATTTACCAAACATGAACAGAGCAGGTAGACATTTTAGGACCAGGAAAGCAATCAGCCCTCATTTAGGCTGGTGTCCTATCCTGAGGTTTTACATCGTATTACTTGTAGAAATGTGAAGACTCTGCCTGAGTGGCAGAGTGGGTAGAATATTTTTCAGCTCTCTGTAACATTTTCTGGCACTTAGAGATTGGTGCACACATCCCCAGATTAATAATGGTTCTGTGCAATAGATGTAATAAGTTCAAACTCTCTATAAATGTTCTTGATGGAGAATTTGAAGACAATTCTTTAGGAAAACCAAGAGAAAAGTAGAGGATGGAAGTGGAAACTGTTTTGTGCCTTTAATGAGCACTGGTTTTAAAGTGAACCTAAATAGATGTGAGGAGGGTATCTTGGCCTCCTCCTTCCCTTGAGGACCATCAGAACCCTGATCCACTTAGAGAATGAAAATCTTTTCAGCGTGGCTGACCCTTTTCCTGAGCAGGTCAGTCATCCATGGAGTTGAGTGCAGTAACTTTCCATGGATCATTAAGAATAGATATAGCCGATAATGATTAGCTAAATTATTTCTTTTCTAAGTCTAATGATCTGTGAGGTGAAAAGTGTGGAGTTCAGGCTAGGAGAAGGAAAACTAGATGGAGTGATTGGACTTTCCGATGAAAATGACTTTGCTCTTTAGAATTTACATTTCTGAGGATTTTTAGATAGGGGACTGAGATAAACAATCGGTCTCAAACAAAAATGGAAACAAATGTTTTGTGGATTGAATATTAAATGTCTAAAAAAAATCAAAGTTTCTTCAGAGTAGCAAGGTCTTAATCCTAGAATTACTGAAACTGACAGAGCTCATCTTGTGAGGAAATTGTGTAAATCTGCAAGTTCTAGTTCCCGTGGAGATTGCTGTACGTAGGGAAACTGGTACCTTAATATTTGTATTAAATATCCAGTAAGGTATGGCTGCAGATCTTTTATGGACTCTCAGGGTTTGTTTCATGTGAGGAAAATATGTTACTGAAGAGATGCAATATTTTTCGTATAGTATTATTTGGAATATTTCAAAAGTTCCTGGATATAGGTTGGAAAAATGGTAGGAATAATGCTAGTTCCTACTTATTCCTAGGGATGACTGCTGGAATGATATGAAATAACTGTCAAACCAGCAAGCGTTGATGTTTTACTTAAATGCTGAGGAAGATTATAAGTTTCTTTGTAAACAACCCTCTCTACCATTGGACTTGGACTGAGCAATGCAAGACCAACTCAACTGAAATTAAACGGAAAGCTAAAAGCAGACCCTCCAACAGTACTTCATAATTCCATAGGAATAAATTTGACAGTGTAAGGAAGTTACTGAAATCAATTCATTTGAGAAGCTTGAAGCAAAAAATAACTGAAAAACTTGGCATTTTCTTAATGTAGAAATGCATAAGCTATCACAAATACAGACTCCAAAGAAAGGGAAAAAGAAGACTATGAGATACAGATCTGCTTGGATGACTTAATACTCTCAGAAAGGATATTGAGGCCATAAAGAATGGGAAAAGAATTGACTGATCAACAACAAAGATATATTTTAGAGGTTTGGAGATAAAGTGAAAAAAATACAAGAATTCAAGCTGAGGTAGACCTTGCAAAGGATATTAAAACTACTATTCAGAGATTTTATGGACATATGGATATGAAAAAAAAGAAAGAAGAAATGGGTTATGAAATAGAAAGGACAGGTTGTGCCAAAGGATAAAAAAAAGACAAAAAAAACCCTTTTTTTGGATAAGATAATGATCTAGACAGAGAAAATACAATAGAACTAAGTTGTCTGGATTTCCATGAATCATTTGACATGATTGTGCATAGGAAGTTCAGAGTCAACTGCGTAGTGTACCAGAGGTTTAAAGCTAGTAGAAATAATTTTAGGACAATCTAGTTTAATTAATCACCTTGACAGAAAAGGAAAGAGAGTTCTATTAAAATATGTTGTGACAAGTAGATGAGAATCAATATAGAAAGGAATTTGAGAAGAGCTGAATGTGCTTGCAGACTAGAACAATAGGAATAAATCAAATATGTGAAATACAAATGAATGATTAATTTAGGCTATGAGTTGACCTCTGGTGTTGCACTTCTTTGTGAAGGGAATCTGGACTCCAAAATCAAATTCTTGAACAAGACAAAAAAGCTTAGTGAGAATTGTACTGTTAGAGACTGAGATGGAGAATTGCATCTATGTGAGGCAGGAGAAGGACCTCAATATCGGTGAACAGTGGCTGCTGTGGCAAAGAAAGCCAACGTGATGCTGGGTTGCATCAACAAGGACATCACCAGCAGAGATAAACAAGTTATTATTCCATTTTACTCAGTGCTTGCCAGGTCACACCTCGAATACTGTGATCAGTTTTGGTCCCAGCCATGCAAAAATACGTGGACAGGCTGGAGAGGGTCCAGAGAAGGACCACAAAGTTGATGAAAGGACTGGGAAGCCTGCCATAGGAGGAAAGGCTGAGAGAACAGGGTTTGTTCATCCTTGAGAAAAGAAGGCTTAGGAGAGACCTTATCACCATGTTTCAATTTTTAGAGAGTCAGTACAAAGAAGATGGAGACTCTCTTTTTACAAGGAGTCACATGGAAAAGACGAGGAGTAATGGGTACAAGTTACTCCTGAGGAGATTCTGATTGAACACAAGAGGAAAATTTTTCCCAATCAGATCAATCAGCCATTGGAATGATCTTCCCAGGGAAGTGGTGGATTCTCCAACACTGGACACTTTTAAGATTCAGCTGGACAGGGTGCTGGGCCATCTTGTCTAGACTGTGCTTTTGCCAAGCAAGGTTGGGCGAGGTGATCCTTGAGGTCCCTTCCAACCTGGTATTCCCTGACTCTATGGTTTTATGATTTATGGTATTAATAAGAAACGTGATATAAATATCAGGAAGGCTAATGTGGTTTGTACATATATCTTGGAAGGGAATCTCAACAGGTCAGTGTTAATGCCCTTGTACAGTGGCCCGACAGATAGAGGAAGACCTACTTTAAATTTTTTCTCACACATTTTGTGAAGGTGAACATAAAAAGCATATATTAGATTTTCCCTGGCAGCCTTGAATTCTGTGGAAATGTGGTCTTTGATTTTACTGGGATCACTTGGAAAGTAATTGTCTCACTACAGCTGAGAAATGGACTTAGTAAGTTCTGAGAGTCTTTTATTAGTTGCTGTTTTTAAGTAAATTCAAATTGAAAACATGACGCCAAATAACTGAAGAGGGGGGAAAAAAACCTTTTGATTCCTACCCCCGCCCCGATATGTATGTGTGAATTAAGATCCATAAGCCTCTGTATCCCTGAAAAGTTTAAGCACTGAGACACAATAGATACATCCATTTATAGTTTGAAAGGAACAGCCACAGAACATCAATAATGTTACAGCTTAGATATGAAGACCTAAGTTTGCTACAGCGCTCAGTAAAAGTTTTTTCTGACCACTTTGGACGAGCAGCATTGATCCAGTCTATATAGACGATGCAAGATAATTTAATTTTGAATTCTTATACTTAACATAAATTACTTCCCTCATTGCTTGGAAATACGCAGCTGTACTTTCAATGTAGGTATATGCTATCATACACAAAATACTGAGAAAATGATAAAGAATAGATCCACTTATTCAAGGACCAGACACCCCAGCTGAAATATGTTATATTTATTCACAGTTTGGGTGCCAGACTTTCTGTCATGCCACCTGAACCCTGACCTAGAATGACCAAACACTAGTCATGCAATAAAGTCTTTTATCATCCCAGATTCTTCAGTCCTTTGAACAAGTGTTGTCAATTATGTCATTTAAATATGTTGGGCATGGTGAATAATTGCCTGCTAAGACTAGTCTTTAAGGTGAGAAATAGTCGTCTCTGAACTCAGAAGACAGAAAATGAGACTCCCAGTCCCGATCTCCTTTAATTTACAATGTTCTTTATTTCACCCCCCCCTGCCTCCAGAAGGGCTTTCAGCTACATTATCAGGACATGCACACTTCTGGTAGTGAAAGGTCACTGATTAATTCACTCTACAACACAGTGCTTTGTGAACTTTTCAGATGTAAATTCTGTTGTTACGCTTGTTGGAGAACATGTAACTGCAAAACATAAGCCTGTTCCAACCTAAACCGTCAATGTAAAAGGACAAAAAAGAAGGATTCTTTCAAGAAGCATCACTAATTAGGTGAATGAAATTAATCAGCAAAGGCCCTGATCTGCAAAGTTGCTTTGCTTGTAACATGATGAAGAGCTTCTACTCAGTGGTTCTCAGTGAATCATGTTTTCCTAAGTATAAGAATTACAACTTGTGCTCGCAATCAGGATTATTTTGGTTTTATGAAAGGAAAACAAAGAAGAAAAGAAGAAAAAAGTCTGCGGATGAAAACTAACAAACTCGACTGTACTCATTTCATAGGGGTTGACTTTAACTGCCTCGTCTCGTTTTTTTGGGGGGGGCAGATTACAACAGGAATGCTGTGCGTTTAAAAGGCAATATACTGAAAATATAAATTTATGTCATGGCATTTGCTGAACATTCAATTCTGGACAGATGCACGATAGGCTCTTTTGTGCAGGTCATATGACATTAGACCCAAGTGTTTTTAACCTTCCCCAGAACAATGTAGTTTCTCTTTTCTGACCTCTTCATCATGTTTCTAGGTACAGACTCTCAGTTTAAAGCCAGGACAGGGACATTTTAATTTCTAGTAAATATATCAAAAGATAAATCCTAGATCAAGCTTGTAACATATTTCAAGAATAGCACCACGATTACAGATTCTTTCCTCCAACAGCACAGGAAATAAACAGGACCTAGATAAATCAATAGCACCTCTATGTAATTCCCTTCCTCAGCTTCCCTGCTTCTCAGTGTCCCAGGGCATTTGGGTTGGTGTCAATTTAGGATTCCGAATTCCCTTTCCTGATCTCAGCTTCTCTACGTCTTTGATTCTCTCTCCTTTATGAATATCTTTTGTCTTTGTGAGCATAGACATCCTGTTTCTTTGACATGGTTTCATCCAAGTGAGGTCTTCTGCAAAGGAAGCGTACCTAGATTGCAGTCAGGGCTAGGTGTCTAACCATGTTTAGATATCTAAAGCGGTAAGAAAATTAGAAAACTTTTTATCTTAAAAAACCCCCCTTCATTCCTTTCTTCTCCTCAGTTGAAGTCTAATCACATGATTAAACCCCATGATGATGGCATACAAATGCTGTTCTGAAACACTTTAGGCCAAGGGCTATACATGGGACTAAGAGTACAGAAAGGTGATCATAATTGTACAGTCTTCTGGACAGAATTCATGCACTGTATGAACTGTACAGTTTCACTAATCTGGCACACGTAGTGCCTCTTCTGCTTTTCTATACCACATAAGACAGGACTTAAGAACTCTTCCTGCATGAGTTTATAGATTCCTGTGAAAATGTTTTTAAGAACACTTTCTGGTGAACAGATTCTGCCTCAGTGATCAGGGAGAAAAAAGCTCCTATACTGAGGACACACCTGATTCAGCACGGAAAATAAAGGAGGACTTTACAAAAGAGTAGAGCTGTTTCATGTATAAGGCTATATACATCTGTATTGACTTGTAGTAGATACTCACACACACAAGATAGTAAGAATTTAAAATACGTGAATGCACAACCGAATCTCTTAGACTCAGTTTAATGTGCTTCCTAAAAAACAGTTAAACATTGTCTCTTGTTAAAAATTCTTTTCTGCAGTTGAAATTCAGTTATTTCATTAGTTTGAATTAATGTTTTTTTTGAACTATACAATTACTATCCTGTTAAACCACTGAAGACTTTTCATGAAATCGATGTGACCTTTTCTTTCCTCCTTTTGTGGCAAGCATGTTTCCATCTTATCAAAGATGAAATTATAAAGGATAGAGAAGCTGTCTTAGCATATAAATGAGTAGCCAGAAGAAAGGGGCTTGGATCTTCTGAATCTTTGTTGTATACTGCAAAAATGTAAATGCTTTCTAATAGTTTGAAGTGGAATTTTGAAAATTTAACCAGGTTTAGGACAGCTTGTTCAATGTTTTTCACTGATTATGATAAGTCAATTTATACCTTTTTTTTAAATGAAGTGGGTTTTTTTCCGATTAAAATTTGTGGATTTAAGAGGGGGGAGTGATCTGTGACACAGGAGGAAAGAAAGGATTTCAGAGTAACATGGCATATGTTTAGCGCTGGAAGGCATTAGGTGCTATTGTGCAAACACGGTGGGACCGGATAAGAAAAGATGGGCATAAAAAGCAGCTACAACATCAGCCACTTTCATGTAATATTCCAAAGAAACCACACATCTTCAACACACCAAGGCCATGGGACATTGATGTATGGGTGAACTTTTGACTTCTAGGAGCAAAGACTGAAAGAAAAATGTGGTGCTTATTTTTAGAATAGGACACTATTATGTTGTTAAATTGTTGTACATGAAATCTTTGAAATTAGAAGTACTTTCCAGTTTATAAATGAGTAGCTAAATAATCTGTATGTGAGTAGCAGGAATCCCCCAACCCTCTTCATGCTGCTGACCAACTTCCTCTTTTCTGTGTTGTAAGAGCCTTTACTTCAGACATTGCTCTCTTATGTTCCGTTGACTTCAAAATATGTCTTTAAAAACCGCAACGTAATATCCAGCACCTGCAAAATATTGTGAAGTATTAGGAACAGTTGTAATGAAATCTGACTGCAAGCGTCATAACAACAGCTGACATTATTCATAACCTACAGTTATAACTAGGTTATGATGTAAACTCAGTGATCATAGATGAAATAAGCCAGCTACAAATGTGAAAATATCCTGAACTTTAGAAGTAATACAACCAAATATAATAAATCTTGCCTGCAAATGTAATAAGGCCCTTAGCTGAAATGTAATAAAATCTATCAACAGCTGCAATGTATATGGAACATATTATATAGCTTTACTATGAATTATACCCCCTGCTGTTTATGGACTCCACAATGTCATGCTTTGTCTTCTTCCAGAAAATCAAGTGCTACGGGACTAAGTGTTTTCCAATTTATATTAAGTACAACAGTGTGTTAATACAAAAATGTTGAGGGTGAAAATGAAATTTTGAATCCAGATGTGCTCCTTCATCATCCTGCTAGCATAAGAGAAAGGATGTGGTCTGCCACATGTGGCTCAAACACTTCCTCAGCTAGACAAGGTAGGAACCAAAATGGATGTTCTGGGTAACTAATCTGTTCCTCTACTGCTAGCCATATAAATACGTACACAAAGAAAGAAGGAGTTTTGACGAGTGACGCAGTAGGGGGAAAGTTCAATCTGTCTGATCTTTAAGTGCCTCTCTTTTTTGGCTTCTGAAATTTCATTTGAGGATAATACATATCATTTCCTAGCAAGTGGTTGTTGTGACTTCTTTACTGGAGTACTGTCCCAACAAATGAACAGGAAGGACTGGTGTGATGTGGCTGACTGGTTGCCATCTGTTTGTTATAATCTCGTGCACCTCTACAGTTCCTGAAACGACAAAACACCTGGTGCTGTAACTCAGGAGAAACCTAGAGGGTCCTACATTAAAGTATCAAAGGGAAGGTTTTGATGGTTTCTTTGTACGTGGAGGTGACCTGACCTTCAGTAGTGCTAAATCCTTCGCTTTGGAGGACTTACCTCTGGGTGTCACGATGATTTTATACCAACCCATTCCAAACATGAATGTTTCCACTGAGAATGCAACGTACACAAATAAAACATTATATGTTTTCAAAAGCTGTTTATATTGCACCATATCCAGCCATGCCACTGTCCCTGATTTGCTTTCTGTCACTTTGTGTTATGGATACAAATGTGATGTCATATTAAAGCAAAATGTTAAGTGTAGTCTTCTGACACTTCCAGCAACATGCAGCTCACTACAAATACCACAATAAATAAGCCTAACGATGTTATGTCTTAAAAACAAGTTATTGGAGAGCACTTTTTGTAGAATTTAATGGTGGATTAAGGTATCTTGCATATCCCAAGAAGGAATTAATACCTGCAATATCTATCTTTTAAGGTTGTTGTAAAGAATATTGCTGCAGTTCTGTAAGCAGAGAAGGAGAAATGAAGTTATTTGGTAAACTTTGAACTATGAATTTCTATAGGACATTTTCTTTTTTAGACAAAACAATTATGGGCCTGCATCCCATTAAGCACCTCTGTACATATATTAAGGTATTTATGTAAGTCCCACTGGATCTCAGTAGGTAGAATTTGAAATTAGTAAAATAAAATGAAGTAACATCAAGTTACCATAGAGAAGAAACAGTAAAAATGACTATTAATAAATTTAGAAAAAGAAAATTACAGGAAAATGAGGAAAACTCATTTGTTTTGTATTTTTAGTTAATATACTGGTTATTTCCAACAAAAGGAGATAAAAAGTTTTGGTTTACTTAATGTTTTTTAAGTTGACTATGCCCTTTAAAGGCTGCCATTACCACAGTTCTTGCTTTCGTTTGAAGATTCATCTGGATTTAATAACCATTTAAAATTTTATTGTATTTTGATTTCCAATTTGGAATTGTGGAAGACAAATGACTAGTAAATTAAGCCCATGTCTATTTACTTCACAAATGGTATTCCAAAATAACTCTAAATCATTTGTGAGAAAGTCACATGCATCACACTCATTATTGGGATAGTGTTTCAATGAAATTTGCTTAATGCTTTCAGTTTTGTTCTAAAGTTTTAACATATTTTTAACCATTGAACATTTAGGTGGTATGAGGTAGGGCTGAAACAGGCAGAATTGTCCTTGCACAAAGAGTGGTGGAGACATGATCTCAGTGAAATCATCTTTCAGAAGTTCAAATTCAAAGGTCATGTCTGTCACTAGCGTTCTAGGATTCTTCTAATCTTATTTCTCAACATAGATGTGTCCTGTATGAGTTGCTATGATCATAGTAACATTTTACCTTTCTGCTTAATGCTTGACTAACCAAGGACTTAGTGCTCTGAAAGAACAGTGATTTAAACTTCACAGCCTTTTTAGGGAGATAATCCAAGTATTGTTAAACTCATTTTATAGATACATTGATCAGTGCACAGAGAGTAAAGACCGTGAAACAAAATCCACTGAAACCTTTAGATCAATGACTAATGATTTCCCAAAGACACTGATCAGCACATTGAAAAAGCTAAAAATGGCACCCAGAATTGTTGATTTCAGCATCCCATATTCCCATAGTAAAACTTCTTTGGATTAATTTTGCAATTACAATCCACTGTATTCAGGACCGATGGCACACCTTAGACAGTGTAGAGTATGGGTGGGAAAAGGGGGCTGCCTCTAGTGATAGTCTGATACAAAATATTCTCTCCTGGAACAGAACAGGAGCTCCAAAGGCACTGTGATTCCAGGAATACATTTACTTCCTTCCCATCCAAAGAAACAGAAAAATCACAGCTGCACTATGGCGCAATGCACTCCAGAAGTTCAGGGGCATCCTCATGAGATGTCGCTTTTTCTTAGAGCTCTTTGGGGAGGTGTAACGACTCACCACTCCTGACTCCCAGCTGACATGAAACATAGTGGAGCATTAAATGAAATGCACAGCACCGACATTTCAAACCTTCTTTGTGCCAGAAAATGGAACACCTGCACTGGACAATAGGAAGCGGATGATTAGACTCAAGCAAATTTGTCAATTTTTAAGCATGACACTTTACTCCAGATCCTACAAATGAAAGCCATAAATGAAAGACTATGTCAGTGAAAATCCCTCCCAACCCTATGTGTATGTAACAACGTAGTTATACTCCTTAGTCACCTGTTTTTTTGATTAATATGTTGGGGTTTTTTTAATGAGGTGAAAATATGAAAGAATTTGAAAACTCATACCACTTAAAGCTCCTCCTAAAGATATATGATACTTAAATACATCCAAAAGAGAGGGATTATGAAAATTCCCTTATGGCAGAGTTTCTATATCTACTGTCAATAGTAATTGTTGAAGTATTACGGTTCAACATTTAAATTTAAACCAGGAATCCCCAAACACTTATAACAACAAACAATATTCTGAAAATGAAACTTGGTTATTATCCTTGTCAAACACTAACACCTTAAATGTAAATTTTACCCCACAATTTAGGTAAAGGGATGATAATGGCACTCTGGTAATGAGTTACAGAAGTAAGTGTGGAGTTTTATTAACTTAACTGACATTCACTGGAGACCAATTTCAACACAACATGCCATTCCATTAGGTTCTTCTTTGTTTCTTATTCCTAAGGTTACGTCTACATATCTGTAGCATGGTGATAATATGAAATTATTCAATATAGGAAATGATTTTTTGATACATTTCAGTTTTGCAGTTATAAAAAAAATGGGAACTGTCTTTTGCTCCTAACTGGAAAGCTGTTATTATCACTAAGTTAAGGATATACTTGCTGTGATCTAGAGAAATTCTAAAGGATTTCTAATTTGTGTTATTTTTAAAGATTCATATTTCTCAAATCCAGTTGGAACTTAATAAGGAACTAATTTTACACTTTGTTCCTTGGGATCATAATAGTGACTTCTTTTGCTTTTAACAGGTGGCACTATATTATAGATAGAGCTTGTGGTGTGGAAAGTAAAAGATATTTCTTATAATAGTGCTGTTAGTGTATGATCATATTCGCTCTTTCAGTTGGATAGTGTGTGATACTGTCATGTGTGAGTGGGACACTTACACATAGATACTCATATCATGATGGCAGGTGATTTCTTCCTTCCTTTGCTCTGACAGTGACTATCACAATGTATCAAAATGCTCCTAATTGCACTGCCAAGGTATTGCCATTAATTAATCCTTTATATTTATGTGTCTATATGTATTTATATGTATATATATGCATACATATATATGTATGTAGATATGCACGGAAATACTTGCACTCCACCTCATATATATCCAAGGACATTTACATGTTGTTGCTATGGCAGGATCCTGCTAACATCTGAGAAATAAAAAAATAAATACCACCAGAGGGCTCACAAGCTATTTTATTCTTTATGTCAACAGCTGTCTAAACCAATGAGTGCTGAGACCTACACATTTCCTGGGATTCAGTCTCCCATGTTGGTAATGTTCCTGTGCAGACGTCAAGGTGTCCAGATACCAAGGGGAAGGTGCATTATCCCTTCTTCTGACACCAGAATCTCATTTCAATATTACCATCATTTTTCTGCTGAGTAAAAGTGTTCACTCTCAGCCCAGAAAGTTTACTTCTTTCTCTGTGGAAAAGCAATCACTGCCTTGAGTTTAGATGTGCTTCAAGTGTAATACACTTAACATATGTTTGTAGCCTATATTTTGTGCGTGCATGCAAACAAACCGATGGACACATACTTAGAATATAGTCCTGTCATCCAATTCAAAGATGGACATGGGCGTAGGTACACGAGTTGCCTAAATTAAACAACCTTTTTAAAAAGATATTCAGATGACATGCCACATCCTCTTCTATGAACTGCATATGTATTTCATTGCCCAGGTCAGCCACCTCCGCCTTAAGAAATAATTCTGATCACAAAGCCTTTCCGTAGCAGAGAGCTTGCTGCTTCTCTAAATCCCTCTCAGGGATGCCTGTGTAGAAGTAGGCTGGCAGCAAAAATGGAAACAATACAGTGTATTGACCATATGCTAAAAACTAGGAACAAGAAAGACTGTACATAACAGAATTACACTATTATAAAAATAAAGGCCTTAGACAGTAGGTTTGAGAGAGAAAAGGGAAGGAAAAAAGAATCCAAAATCAGATAGAGTGACAGAACTGACTGCATATACGCACAGATCAACAGTGATCGTGAAACCCTTTCTGCAGGGCATAACGTGGGAAAGTCTGAGAGATTCATCTTCACTTGTTGAAATCTAGCCCCAAATTATCTCCAGTCTCTTTATTTCCTCCCCATAACCACCAGTATCCCTCCCTCAGTAGCTCTTATTCTCCCTTCCTTCTCAGTTTTATTCTTTCCTTGTGATCTCTACCGAAGCTGGCTTTGCTCTTAAACCTCCCTTTGATTTCTCTGCTTCTCTAATTCCTTTCCTTCCCTCTTTGTTTTCATTCCCTTTGCTTGATGCCAGAGCCTGTATTTTCAATTCTTCCCACCCTTGTGCTCTCAGCTCCTCACTCCCTTCTCAGTGCTCTCCACCTGACTAATCCTCAGTACTGGCTCCTGACCAAAAGCACTACTTCCACTTCTGTTCTCATGCTGTCAAACACATCTGGAATAAACTCACTTCCTCAGCTTAAACATAATTCTCTTATCTGAGCTTGTCTAAAGATTTTTACTACTCCTCCTGAATGAACTTTTAAGCTGAAAATTGCCTATCGTTGCTCTCTGCCTTATAGTTAACCCCAAAATCTTCTGCCCTCTGTCCTCAGCATCTCTGTCTCCTTTCACACACACATGCCCCCCCGCCCCAATTTTGCCCACCTCCTCCCTCAGTCACTATCTTATCCTGTGTCTGTCCTCCATGTAGCCACAGCTGATCTGTAACTGAGGACCCATGACCCACATAGTGCAGGTCAGCTGTGCTGCCCAAAATGCTTGTTACCTTCATGACAGTCACAGAGCATCCTTCAGAATACAGGATGCCATTGCATCCCCAGGTACCCATGCGAACTCTGGTGGACCAAAGAGAAGCTCCTTTAGATAACATGCAGAGAAGGCACAGGTAATTTCTGTGATGCTGCCTCCTTGTGTAAACGCTATGCAAGATTTGAGTGTGCAGCATCCTTCGACACCATTAGTGAATTCTGCTCTTAGTGACTGAATCCATTTATCAGACCGCTAGAAACTCTAAGTAACAAAGAGATATGAATATTAAACCAAGAATGATGTTTGACATTTTTAGCACTTTCATTAGCTTTAATTAACCATGAAGAAAAAAATAATTCTCTGCACAAATATTCCTATTCAGTTATCTTTAAACATTCAATATCCATCTGCTTTTCTTTTACAGCAGACATAACAAGAAGGTGCTTAAAACTTGCTTTTATTAAGAGTAGGTAATTGAAACCACTTCAAAGCAAGAGTTAGGAAAATATAAACTAGATGATGACCATTGACTATAATTTCATTTGAGTTGAAAGACTTAATAGTTATACATGTTGAATGGACAATACTCAATCCTAACAAATTATTTTATCCTTTATTTATTTATTTTTTTTACTCTCATTTGGTTTATCTCAGATTCCTTGGTTTCTGCAGATGACTTGGTTCATGATGTAATAATTTTCACAAGAACAGAACATATGAGGTTGCTTTTCTAAATGTCTGTGATATTTGTAGCCATAAGACTGGTACTGTGGGTTGTCACTACTTAACTTTCTTATACCTCTCAAGGAAAACAAAAACATTGATCCAGGGAACAAAAATATTTGATTGGGAGGAAAAATATTGAATGCATTTACAACTGAACAATGATATTAAACAAGAAATAGTGACTTCACCCTCATTGGCTTCAGTGGGGATATATTTATTTCCTTTCCTCCAGAAGTGTTTATATCTTTAGTCTAAATTTTCATAATGCTTATGACATCTACATTTTCCATGAGGATTCTGTCTAGCTTCTGTTCATGTTTTGTACCAGTTAATTTTTGAATGGAATTCTGGTTAAAATGGTGGGTTTTGCTTACATTGCTCTGGTTGTATTTATTTAAAAGTATCACTCATGAAGAGAAAAGGTGAAAATGTTAGATCCTAGGGAAAGAAAGAATTTTCTCTAAATTTGGAGTTAGTCCAATTTTAGCTACTACCCATAGTGAAGTTAAATTATATTAGATGTGGAAAAAAAATTATTAATACAGACTAGCTATGTGGAAACCTTCTTGACCAGGACTACTTTGCTGCAAATGTCATCCAGCAGTTAGTTTGCTGTTGTTCTTTTAATTGTGTTCTGGCATGCATGCACTTTTAGCAGCCAAGTATCACACTAAAAATCCCCTTGCCATATGCAAGATGGATGCATAAGCTAGTAAAAGAGCAAGTACAAAAAGTGTCATAAAGGAAGTGGAGTAAAAGTTGCAACACATGGTCTGTATTGGAGGACACTGAACTAACAGTAAAGTGCGTGATAGTAATTTGTTGGTCTGATCCCGTAGCTTAACATCTTAATCCTTTGCCTTTGTTTCAGATAGATTTTGTGGTCTCTGGAGCTCAGTGTATTAAAAATACCCTTGTCTTGATTCAGTCAGTTGTTTAAGATAATACCAAATATAAGCACATATTCATGGAGAAGTCAGTTCAAAGATTTAGCTCCTTTGCTTGTACCACGTCTCAGCTGAGTTGGTTAGCCCACTGCACTTCCAACATGACCTATGATACCGGCCCTTCGCTTTTTTGGTCCACCAAAAATGCTAGAGCACATTTTCACCACATTGATATGCCCTCTTACATCAGATCCCATTGATCTGATAGAGCGAAATTCCAAGGGTAAACATCAGTATAGATAAGAACGGAAACTGGAGAAGAGAACAAAATTGGATAGAGGAGAGTAACATGTACAGGACACGACAATGGTCAGTGACAGATTTACCAGAGGGCTTCCTTTTCCTTTCCCTCGCATTAGTGCTTCTTCTTGTGGCACGTCCTCTGTGTCACTTGCCTGGGAGGCAGCCGTATCCCTGGGCAGCCGCTTGTCACTCTGTCTGCATCCAGCTCAATAGTCATCAAGTGATAAGCAGCACTGCTTCTTAAGCCTAAGTAAAAAGATCCAGAGCCAACACTTCTGTAAAAGACTTTTTCTCTGCATATATCATTATATTAGTATATGTAAAGCTCATCATTAGGGAATGGATTTTTTTTGTTTATAGGTGCATTAGAAACCATTTTATTAGTGAATAAATATGAAAAATATGACTGAAACAATAGTAGCAGTCCAATCCTTTCAGTTATAGGTGTTTTCAGTGCCATCTGTATACTTTTTAGTATGACAACACTAAATATTTTTCATAATCTTTTCCAGTAGTCATTTTTTTAACCTTTGTATCACCAGGATAGTTACTTTTCTTTAAAGGAAGAAATCACGCTTTAATTAGTAGCCAAGTTTACAAATGGTTCTGCAGCTGGAGAGTGCTGGAAACAGTGTAATGCAGTAGAGTGACCTGACATTCTAAGTTTAAAAAGTATCTGAATTTAAGCTTTACATTGAATTAGCCATATTTACCACTTCCTTTGTAAATTAAACTATGGAATGGTCTCTTCCTGGTTGCTTCTTTCAAATACCATATGTGATATTTGCTTCTTGGGAGCCATTACCACTACCATTGGGAAAACAGATACCAAGTCTTTAAGATGCAAAGTTCAATGAAATCTTGACTTTTGAGTTTTGACATCTGATACTGAGTGTTTTTATGAACCTTATTGTCAACACAAAAGCTTGGAATGATTTTATTTAGAGGATGGCATATGAGAATCATAGAATCATAGAATCATAGAATGGTTTAGGTTGGAAGGGACCTTGAAGATCATCGAGTTCCAACCCCCCTGCCACAGGCAGGGACACCTCTCACTAGACCAGGTTGCCCAAGGCCACATCCAGCCTGGCCTTGAACACCTCCAGGGACGGAGCTTCAACAGCCTCTCTGGGCAACCTGTTCCAGTGCCTTACTACCCTTAAAGTGAAAAACTTCTTCCTAATGTTTAATCTAAACCTGCCCTCTTCCAGCTTAAAGCCGTTCCCCCTCGTCCTATCACTACATGCCCGTGTAAAAAGTCCTTCCCCAGCTCTCCTGTAGGCCCCCTTTAGGTACTTTCCAGCCGCAATAAGATCTCCCCGGAGCCTTCTCTTCTCCAGGCTGAACAGCCCCAACTCTCTCAGCCTCTCCTCATAGGAGAGGTGCTCCATCCCTCTGATCATCCTCGTGGCTCTCCTCTGGACGCGCTCCAGCAGGTCCATGTCCTTCTTATGTTGGGGGACTCCAGAGCTGGATGCAGTACTCCAGGTGGGGTCTCACGAGAGCAGAGTAGAGGGGCAGAGTCACTTCCCTTGACCTGCTGGCCACACTTCTTTTGATGCAGCCCAGGATACGGTTGGCCTTCTGGGCTGCGATCGCACGTTGCTTGCTCATGTCGAGCTTCTCATCAATCATGACCCCCAGGTCCTTCTCCACAGGGCTGCTCTCCAGCCATTCCCCGCCGAGCCTGTATTTGTGCTTGGGATTGCCCCAACCCAGATGTAGGACCTTGCACTTGGTCTTGTTGAACTGCATGAGGTTGGCTTGGGCCCACCTCTCCAGCCTGTCCAGGTCCCTCTGGATGGCATCCCTCCCCTCCAGCGTGTCTGCCTCGCCAAACAGCTTGGTATCATCAGCAAACTTGCTGAGGGTGCACTCTACCCCACTGTCCATGTTGCTAACAAAAGTTTCTGATATCAAAATAACAATGAACAGGGTTTTGCATTAGATATTTTTATGTCTAAGGCTCTGAGATAAAATTATTTTTTATACTGCATTGTAGTGTTAATTAAAAAATATTAGTGATCTTCTGTTCATCCTGCTTTTGAATTTGGAATTAGTAAATGGGAAATGCAAAATTATTAATTCTTCATGTCACCTGAGGTCGTAAAAAAACAAAGAGTATCTTTGATGTAATTCTCCAAGGACATTGTTGATTTGTGAGATTTAATTAAAATCTCATAGCTTGCAAAACACCTTATCAAAGCAATTCCATTTTTTTCTTATACTTAAGTGTCTGTCAGCCTATTCCAATTAATTTCACTTTTGATGGTGAATTTGCATTACCATTTGTGATTTATGTGATTTATGAAAAGTATTTTTGTCACCCCTGCATGCCTGTAAACCTGATTGATCTGCAAACATTCCAAAGTTTTAGTATTTCCTCTGAATAGCTTGGGTTATGGCAATGTTTCAGGATTTAGACTGTAAACTCCCTGATTTACAGGGCCGGTCTGAATTTCACATTTGTGTGGTGTGTAACTCCAGTAGACCCTATTTGGATATTTTAGGCATGATTGCAAGGGAAATATTAATTCTATTTGCTGCTTGCAGGCATAACCTGAGGATACGGAAGTCTAGTGGAAGGTGTCCATGCCCATGGCAGGGGGGTTGGAATGAGATGATCTTTAAGGTCCCTTCCAATCTAAACCGTTCTATGATTCTATGACAGGAGAACAGACAAAATGCCTTGCTGGGTAGAGCAGCAGTTTGTGCAGCTCAGTGCTCTGTCTCCAGATATGACAGCAGGCAACTGTATTTGGGGCAAGCATGCAAGTCTGGCTACTCTCTGCAATGCACTCTTCCTTTCCTGCCTCAGCACCCACAGCTGGTGGGTTAAGGATTGTAGAAGATACCTTCTGTTGTTTGCTTTAGTGTCTTTCTCTTTGTTGTTGTTCTCGTTTGAACCCCTTCCCCAACCTGCAGTGGAAGTAACTTCTACAAGTTCACCTCTGGCTGCAGAAGGAAGTATGTTCCTTTGTGTATTATAAGTCAATCTGTTAGTTTAACTGAGTGCTGTTCACTTCTACCACTATGGGCTTCAGTGAGTAACAATTTCACATTTGCCTTATTCACTGCTCATTTAATGGCTGATGACATTGTGATGCTGATTGCATAAATCCCAAGGTGGGAAATTACAGTGCAGTGCTCATGCAGCCCAGTAGTGTCTGTTCCTCTAATCTAGCAGCTCGGCATCTCTCACTCCTTTGCCTAAGCTTAGCTATTTGAGATGAATAGTTCAATAACAAACATTAGTGGTAAGCACATATAAGAGGGGATAGTTTGGACATTCTTAACTTTGGGCTGAATGGAGATAACCAAGAGGCTGGTACCAGGGAGGATCTGGAACCTTGCCACAAACGTTATTGGTTCAGGTAACATAGATCATCAGCATTGCATGCTGTGGTTCTTGCCCACAGTGCAAGTGTTTACCATCTAGAAATGTATGCCAGGTGTCCTTTTATTTTTCTTGAAAAACATTACTATCTGTAGTTGTCTGTCCATCTACTTGTAAGTTACTGAGTGAGTGGGCATTCAAGGGATCATACAAGGCTTGATAAGGGGACATGTGGCAGCAGGTGTCCCGCCATCAATACCTACCCTGCATGGAGGGGATCACGAGGCCAGAGGAAGAGCATCTGCACTAGAGGCTTACGCTCAGGAGCAATGTGTTTTAGGGACTAGTTCTTTCCAGAGACAACGTGATGTGAAGGCAATGCCGTGTGAGGTTGTATTGCATGGAGGGGAGCTGTGCAGCACAAGCCTGACTGGATAGTTAGCATGCCCGTATGGCCTGTAAAGACTTGGCTTCATACCGAATTAAACTGAAATGTAATAGAATATAAGCAGGCCTTTATTTCCTTCCTCTTGTATTTATGCCACAGAAGAAGAAATGTGCTTCAGCAGCTGGTAATTGACAGGAAATAGTTAAAACAACAGGATAAAGTTAAAAATCCTTGAATATGCTTCACTTCACGCTATTCAAAAATAATCTGGGATCAAAGTGCATAGGAATAAAATTGAATGACAAGAAATGCTTTTCTCTATTGCTTTTGCCACCCGTACTGTCTGCCCTGTTTTGGGTTCTGGCTCTGAACCCTCTTTGCTCAGCCAAGGAGGGGTGGAGGGGAAATAGGGACCTTTTCCTTTTTGTGTAGTGGGGCGAGGGCAGCACACGATGGCAGTTCCTGGGGTCTCTTCAGTGAGGGGAGCTTGGGAACCACTCACTCCGGTATCCGCTGATGAGTGAGGTTCAGGGAAAAGCTGAGTCTGCAGCGCTGTCAGCCCCACTTTACCAAGGGGAGCGGGACAGGTGAAGTGTGGAAAGCCCTCAGTGCCACGGGAGAGACAAGTGCAGACTGCACAGAGCCTCTCCCTGCACCCACGGGACCATGTGTGAAGGAAGGTCTAGGGCCTGCCCGAGGCACCTCTCTCCAGCACTCCTCCTGGGCAGTGTCCCCTCACCACCCGCTAGCCAGGACTTGCAGACAAATGGCACAATCCACTCTTCCTTTCATCTTTAGGACTCTAACAGCATTATGCAAATCCTGGCTATGTCCCTAGCAACCCAGTCCAAAGGCAATTTTGTATGCCTCTTTTTTTCCTTGTGACAGATTTCATCCCCAAAGAGATGAGTCCAGTAGAGGACAGAAGTGAAGGCTGCTGGAGTACAGTGTGTCTGGTTTTGAATGCAATGAGTCGACGGCTGCAGCCTAAGGCACTGGTGTGATTTTGTTTAAACAAACATAAGCCAATTAAAAATACAAAGAGATTCAAGGAAAAGATGCTCTTATCTGAAAGCCCCATGGGAGAATAATTTAAAGAACAGATCAATAGCAGTGAGAAAGATTTGTTCCCATAAGACCAAAAGCCAGCATGTAACAAATCTCGAGAGAGGCGTTTATAGGATTGTGTTTTGTGAGTGACTGTGGCATAAAAGAATAGTGCTTTAGCATAATTATAGTTAAATATTTACACAGTCTTAGCTGTTTCAGGGAAAGCAAATATCCTTGCAAAGATGATTTTCTCCTATTCAATATATTAGTGAAAGTGCTTGCTGTGCGTATCTTTATTAAAAACATAATAATTATATAAACGTGCCTTCAAGGAAAAGGGTAGCCAAGAATTCTATCTTTAAAAAAAAAATCACAAACCAAGAACAATATACACTATTACCTCCAGATTAAAATAGTCTCTCCCTCATAGCTTTTGACTTGTAACCTCTTTCTCACCCGATTACACATACAGAAATTCTTAAAAGGTGCAACAAGAAAAAAACATTATTATAAATAGCCTGAAATTATTTACCTAAATGGTATTTTTTTAAATCCGTAACTGTAATGTGTAATATTTTGGGACCTTCCAGGTCTTTCCAGATACCTTGGTCTTTAAACATCTAGTTCAGGTGTCTTAGTTGAGAGAGTATGTCCCCTAGTTTTCAAATATTATAGGTGGAGAAGGGGAAATCCTAGGGACCAAAAATATTTGTGCACTTACGTGTCTTCCAGACGATGATTCAGAACAGCAGTTCAGTTTAGAAATTATTTGCCCCCTGAAGAAATATCTCTCCTGCTCTATTAAACGCATAGGGACAAGAGAGGGATGGGTATCCTATACTGGATCCTTAGAGTTGATCATATAAATTTTCCTATAAACTTAGACCTTGAGAAAACAATGGCTGAAAACACATTTTTTTCCAAAGGACAATGGTTTTCTCCCAGACGTAAGGATCTTGAGAGATTGCTTCTGAGCTATAACATTTGTCCATTTTGCTCAGCAGAACAGAATAACCTCGAAGAAAATACTACAATTCTTTGCTGAGATTGGAATGAGCAGACTGTTTCTGTAGCAAGATGACTTAAAAAATAGGGCATACACCAGATCCTTGGTGTATGACTGTTTGGTTCCACTGCTTTGCTCTGTGTTCATTAAATCAATGGTAAACATCACTTTACATCTGCTGAAGAAATGTCCAATTGTTTTACACTCCTCAGAGGGTAAAGTGGGCGAGAGATTGGTAATGCAGTGCAGCTGTTCTAGAAAAAGCCCAATAACTTCATTGTGGTTTTGTGTTTACCAGAACCGTATGGGTTCCAGAAAGGACGATTCTACTGTGCACACAGTTAAAGCCCTCATAGATAACTTAAACATCTAGATGACACAGTTAGAGTCCCAGCTCACTTATCCCACTCTTGGAGCCACCCAGTTAACTTGGTAGTGACAAGTTAGCTGATTTCCAGTGTTAGTAGCTACTAAGACCACTGTCTAGCAGGGACTGTGTGCCCTTGATTGCATCTTGCTCCATCAGCAGGCTTGGACTTGAGGATGCCCCTTGATGTCAGGAGGTGAATAATGTTACAGTGCTACTGCCAGGTGCTGGTAAATCCCCCAGGGTATTTGGTGACTAGTAAGTTTTAATATGTCATGGATATGATACCTATATATATAACATAATTCAAATGTGGACATGTATATACATACAACACATGCCTAAATGCGTTTCTTAAATGCAACATGTATTGCCAAACATTGAGAAAACCTTTGTTTCATTCCCTTTGAAACATTCACTGGAAGGTCTAAACATAAGTTTCTAATGAAAGATAAGAATGTGGCTTTACCTCAGGTGTTTTCTGCTTGCCTTTCAGATTATTGATGTTTGTGGTCAGGATTTCTCTACCGGCTCATGACGCAGGTGCAAATGTCATTAGGAAAAGCTTCTAGTTGACAATGAAAGCATGAAAAGTTTTCCATCTCCGTATTTAACCACCTAAGGAGTAAAAGAGAGCAGGAAAGTAGAGAAAAGAAGTAAATCCACATAAAATATGCTATTCCATTTGCTGAAATTAAGTAGTGGAACCAGGAAGAATAAGAATAATAAAATAAAAATATTTCTTAGCTTTGTAAAATGTGCATGATGTTACAAAAATAAGAGAGCAAAGTTTAGCAGAATGACAGAAATTTAACTAAGACATCAGATGTTATAGGAGACTTGTTTTATTTCATAGAGCATAATTACAGGAAGCATGTACTTTTCCAAGAGCTTCCCGCTAAACTTGAAGGAAGCCAACTGAAGTCTTCATTGTCTTTTGATCATACCTCAAATAAGGCCACATGTTTATGCCACTGGGCTGCGTTTGACTTACCACTTCTAACAAAACAGAGCAAATGCTCTTTAGAAAAAGACATGCCTTCCATTTTCACAATTAGTAAGTCAAACATTCATTTTAGTATTATTCATCAAAATAAGATCCCCAAAATATAAAAATTTGGATCAAAATGTAGGATTTGCAGGACACTATTTGTTATCAATATAATCAGTATAAATATTTACCTGAGAATTTAAAAAAACCCCAAAACAACCAAACAACTGTGAAACTAATAAAATTGCTCAATTCCAAAGTATTATCCCTTTGAAAGTCCTCTGGTACTAAAATACTAATGTGTATATTTCTATACATATTAATGTGTACAGAGAAAGCTTTTTGTTAAAGAAAGGCAATCTAAATTGAAGTATTAATGTTATCCGCTATGCAGTATTATGGAATCACTTACTAAGGAAAAATGTTTTTCACAGAGGTGTATTTTATAGAAGACTTCTCTAGATGATTAACCATCTAACTATATGCTATGATAGGGGATTTATATCCATATTTGCGTATTCTTATTTATATTTCAATCAAAACAGTTATTTTAATCATCACATTAAAAAAATAAACCAGTGTTTAACTGCCACATGAATGTCTGGAAGCTCTTTTTCTCAGATTTCTCATTGTCTTTAGCCTGTGCTTCAGTCAATAATTGTTAATAAAGGGATAAAGTAATTGTCTGAGTAATTGTGTAACGTGATCTTCAGAGAATGATTGGGCTTTTGTTGTTGTTTAGAGACAAGATTAGGCATCTGAACTCTTCAGCTTCTTTCATGGGCCACTGAAGTTTATTTCACAGAAGCAGCACACATTTTGTGGGCAATATCTTGATCTTTCTGAGTCTCATTTTTTCAAGCTTGGAAATAATGACAATGATTGTTAATATTCTTACATGTGATATTAATTAATGTTTCTTGAGTGTTTAAGATACACCCTGGGGGGGTGACTTGGGATAAATGACAAAAATTACCTACATTTTAAATGATCGAAAATGTCTAAGTGTAAGAAAAAAATAATTCAAACAACAACTTAAGTAAATAAATTTCACCTTTGGATATCTTTCATACACGACACATGAGAAGGTAAAGGTGGATTTATTTTTCATGTGTAGTTCACTTTTCAGTTACATTCAGGACTTACTGGAAATGACTGTAGGGAGAGTGTTTGGGTGAGTACTCCTTCCAAGTATTTCCTCCTGAAGCGCCAGTCCAAATCAAGACAACGTGTTGTCCCGCCTGCTGCACCTCTCCTATTGTGAGGGTTGAAGAGTCCATGCCCTCCACAATCCTCTCCCCAGTGACATTTCTGTTTCTCAATTTGGATATTAATATACTGTGAATGCGGTTCCATACTTTTTCCCACATTTCTCTTTCACTGCAGGTTAAAGGCGTGCCCAGGTTTGGCCTTTTGGAGGAAGTTATGACTTCACGATCTACTCATGTGGACACTTAAATTAAAAATTGATTGGGCTACTTCTGTTCTTTGTTTTCTTCCTAGGAATGACAACCTAAGAGGAGGCAACCTGAAGAGCAGACACCCGGGAAGTAAAACAACAAAGTATGCTGTGTGTATGATAGGCTCTACTATCTCAGCATTATAGAGACGTAACTGCTAAAATGAACTCTGGCATTGTTTTTCTCACGGCTGAGTGAGTGGCAGACCCTGGGGAGAATGTATTAGAGTTCTCATCTTGTAACTTAACTTCTCCTTTTGTCGTTCTGCATAATTGCTGTCACCCAGGTAAAGCTGGATTGTTTCTTCCATGGTAAATTCTCTCCCACACAACCCTTTGACCTTCAGGCAGTAAGAGCAGCAGGGTTTCTCCTCTCATGATTTAACTGAAGAAAATAACTACTTGAAGAGGAAGTGCTTTGAAATAAACAATGTCTCTGAATTAGAAAACTAAACAACTGTTTTTTTTACCACAAACTGGGACTCCTGGGAATATTTGCCTGGAATTAACAAAAGTTACAACATTTGAAGAACTAAGGTGCTTAATCATGTGAAGAATTTAAGCAGAAATTTGAGTACAGCTGGGACAATTGCTTAATTATGAGTAGAATTCTGATAAATGTAAAAGCAGATCATGTTTTGTCAACAGACATTAGAATGACTTATGAGCTCATATTGGTTCTCCAGTTCTTTTACTTTAAAAAGTCCAGGACATTTTTTAAATGCTGAAAGCAGTGAAGTAATTCCCCTTAACAATGCAGGTATGGAAAAAATGTGTCCATTTGGTCATTAGATATTTTATAAAAGAGTGTTTTTTTTCTGATTGTTGTTCTGATAACTCTTCCCTCAGCCAAGAGGTTGAGCACATTTTCTTTGCAAAAAGTCCTGTAAATCACCCTCTCCAGTCTTTTCTTTCAGCTTCTGGTGGAAAAAAAGTCTGATTTTTACTGAGGAGGTATGTTTTCCTTTAAATCTTCACAGAAAAGACCAATGCATAATAATTCATTGTGGTGTCAATCTCTTAATTTGATCTGATTACTTGCTGTATGAATGTAGTGATTTAATCATTCAATCTATTGGTATATTGATTCCATTTTAATTGAGACCTTAATTTAATTATTGCATTATTCTAGTTTTAATTAGCAAAGTAAAACTCTAGTGGAGTAGCTCAGTAATTGTCACATATTGCTCTTCTTTGCTGAAGTGTCTGTCTGACATCCAATTTTTTTTTTTTTTTTTTTTTTTTTTAGAAATTCATAAAGGCACAAAGAACTTTTTTATTTCAAAATAATGCATTGGTAAAAAAAATTATGAAAGGACTTGTAATCAGGAAAACTTGCAAGTCTCTTTGGGTCTAGTTGCATGATCAAATTTAAATCACTATAGAATGGTTTTTTTCGGGAGACACTTGGAAAATGTGCTTCAAGGAGATGTATATGTAAGTACAGAGAAAGAAATAAAATCTAGCTTATTCTTTTGAAAGTTAAAAAAATACTGAACTATTTTACTGCCATGCATAAACCCCACATTTTCCCACAGTGCCAGCTTTTGCAGTCATAAATTTCTCAGTTTTCCAATGTCTTTCACTGCAGTTGTAGGTTAGGAATATGTCTTTAAGTCATATAACCTTAAGGACAATAATAATGCTCCTGTTAAACTACCTGAATAAACACTTGCAGTGTTTTAGGTTGTATGTTCTCACATGTCATGATTGTTCAGGAGGAACTCAAGTAATTTGAGTAGTTAGCTAGAAAGCAAGGAATTGAACATATTGCCTTCTGCTCCACCACCCCAAGCTTTTTGTGCTAAACCTTAAGTTTATCAGTGGTTTTAAAGGTGACAAAAACAGAAACACATTTCATAGAAAGGTGAAGAATGTAGTATATACCAGCATTTCTACTTTTATTGAGATATGTCCATTAAAACTCAAATTAAGGACATTGTATCTGACCAGAAAATGGGATAACCCTACACTTCCACACACTTTCTCATTCTCTTCCTTCCTCAGACTATTCTTCCTTATTTGCGACTGCTGATTGATAAGTCCTACATGTATAAGATGTAGGATGTGGTCAAGGCCCTGGCATGCTGAGCAGAAGTCACCTTAGGGGGCCAGGACTGTCAGTTCAATGCAGAGAAGTGTTGAATAAAGTACTCCTGATGTGCTGTATGCATTTTTGTTTCAGTGTATGTAAAAACCGTGAAGGAAGTGAATAAATGTGCCCTAAAGTCCAAGGGAGTAAGCAAGCTGTAATGTAACTTGCTATTCCTTGGTAAGCTTGGACAGCCTTGTGCTTCTATGGCTGAAATTAAGTATTTTAAACTTACTTTCCTGAGGTGTAACTTTTCCCATGCAGTTTGCATAAAGTACAAACCATCCATTTCCAAACAATCTAAGCAAATGAAAACTCAGTCCTGATTGTCAGCAAGACCAAAACCCTTTATGGTATAAACAGGAAAACAGAGAGCAATGTAGATCTGTTTTAGAAGGTCCAGGAGAGTGGATGACTAAGACTTTTAATAGAAATTATTTTTAAATATCATAATTGTTGACACTTCTTTTAGGTCATAGATCAGGAACAGCACTTGTAAAGTCTGGTGTTTTATTCTGAGAGTTATGAAACAATCAGAAGAAAATTTTCTTCCTTGTTTTTTCCTTCCTCCTTCTCCTTCTCCTTCTCCTTCTCCTCTCCTTCTCCTTCTCCTTCTCCTTCTCCTTCTCCTTCTCCTTCTCCTTCTCCTTCTCCTTCTCCTTCTCCTTCTCCTTCTCCTTCTCCTTCTCCTTCTCCTTCTCCTTCTCCTTCTCCTTCTCCTTCTCCTTCTCCTTCTCCTTCTCCTTCTCCTTCTCCTTCTCCTTCTCCTCCTTCTCCTTCTCCTTCTCCTCTCCTTCCCCTTCCCCTTCCCCTTCCCCTTCCCCTTCCCCTTCCCCTTCCCCTTCCCCTTCCCCTGTGTTTCTTTTTCCCTTTTTTTCTTTTTCTTTTCCTGTTTTCAAGTGTACCAAATAAACGGCCCTCACAAAACTCACACACAAAACCCGACCTCTGTATTGAGTAGACTACATCAAAGACAGTCTGCCGTGAGGGTAGTGTGTTTTTAAAGTCCTGGATACATCCTTTGAAGGCTGAGTTATTGCAAATGGTGTCATTGTGGAAAAGGGACAATTAACTTCGATGATCAGTGGGTGGTGTCTATTGCCATTGCTGCATAGTTTGGACTTACAAACAGCAAGGGTCAAGCACTTCACACCCTTCATGGCAGAAATGAACCGTGTAGAGGACTCAGTGGTCTAAAACACAGCACAAGCCGACATTTTTCTATCTGTCAAAAGATTTCAGAAGTAATTCATTGTTACAGCTCCCTGGAGTGAGAGTCTGCTTGTCCATCTGATTTTCCTGACTGAGCGCTTTAAACATTCTCTGAGGAAAAAACTGTTGTAGTCGTGTTTCCAAAGCATAGTAGTAAAGACGGGAAGTGTGAAACCATTTGGAATCCTTCTTCCCTGCTGTCATATTTTATCACTACTCGGGTGTTATGCTCATGAGCAGCTCTTGATTGCAGGCCTCAGAGCTAATATTATTTCTAGATGCTGTCTGGTGCCCCTCTGAAAGATCTCTAGATGTCAGAAAGCAGATATACAAGACTTTGCTTATCAGATATTTCAAATAAAGCGAAAAAAAAAAGGCTCTCAAAAATGTAAGTTTGTTGCCAGACTACACTGCAGAATGGGACCACGATTATTCTGAGCAAAGATTTGTAAAATTGCTGGCACTTGACCACCTTTACAGTTATATGGCTGAAATAAGAATCTAATTTTTAAGGTGTGACACTCTGTGGAGACCAGAGGCATCTGCTGTTTCCTGCTGTATCGATCTGGTTGTTGCAAATAGATTTTTGCCTCAAATAATGGGTCTGGTCCTGTTCTTATTAAAGCTTGAATAACATTTAGGATATTTAGCTAGACTCTTTGGACACTCCCATATGCACTTTCCTTTAAGAATAGCCATGAAATCTGGATTTCAAGTAAATCTGTGACTGAAAAATGAGTGGAGGAAGGCCACTTTTAAATCCTGTCAATATATATTTTCAGTATTTTGATTGTAGCAAGAACTTTTTTGAACGGAGAAAGTGTGAAAATAGGTTTCCCTGTGTAAAGATACTTGTTCATCCCTCTCTATAGGAAAATTTTATACTTTAAGTAAGTTATCCTCATAAGCCAAGGAAGCTTAATTTTATGAATTATAAGAAGTCAGCTTGCTCAGCTGGCAGGTTTTTGCAAGTTCTCCCTACTCTGCTTGAAATGACCTTCATATCTGTTTTCTTTTTGAGCAGGTTATATTGGATATTGCCTTGAAACACAGCCTATGGGAAATCAGCTTGCCCAGTGCAAAGTGCAGTCAAACTGATTATTGTAAAAAATATCACATGTAAGATACCCAGTGCTGTGATTCATAGGCGCTTATAATCACTTTCCTCTATGCTGTTATTAAACAACTTCTTGACTGATTTGCATTTTGATGAATCACCACTGCTGTGTATTAAGTGATGTACCAACACATATTATTAAAGTACATCTTTCAGGAGCAATGGGCCACCAGAGCTATATAAAACATTGTAATGTGTATTAACTGAATAAAGCCAGATGGCATCAACTTATTCTGTGTCAAGTTTTCTGGCTGAATAAACTTCTCATTTGTACCTCTGGATTTTGTGCAACTCATCATGGAAAAGAGAATAAAAAAATATTTTAAAAGGCCTTTTCTGTTATGGTGGGGAAGGATGGTTGGTTGTTTGGTTTTTTGTTTTTTTAACTTTGTTTCCATGACCCCAGGAAACTATGTGGTCCTGCAGGTAGGTGCAGGTCCCACTCCTACAGTTACCCCAAATAATCCCCAAATTTAATATTTTATTAATATTAATAATACTTTTTGTTGTTGTTGTTGTTGTCTGGTAAGGGGGGAAATGAGAAGAAAGGTAATGGGGAAAAGAGAGGTGAAATGTGCTGGGAACTCTGTAGCTGAGACAAACATCCCTGCCTGTAGATAAAGGTGACATTCTTCTTGTCAATAAATTGCCAGCTTAATCCTTAGCTTGCTTTAATCAATTCTGGAAGATTTCCACGAGGGCACAACAAACATGTTGATTCAAAGCTTATTAATACAATTACTTGTTAATTCAACATTAATTAAATTTTAATGTGAACAATAATTTCTCTTCTGTAAATATCATTTCATTTTGTGATGTAAATGGAAAAGAGGAACAAGTGAGGTTAAAGACTGACACTCCAATGAATCTTAAGAAAGAGAGAATGGTTTTTTGGCAGTTCTATCTGTCAGGAGAGTAACAAACTGTAACATTATGCTTTGCAACCTTGTTAAGCAGAAAGTTGTGAAGGAAACAGCATGGTTCTTTTAAAAAACCCCTGTACTTTCCAGTAAAAGAGAAGGATGCTAAACACATGTAACTGATGATCTGAAAACAATTGTGAGTAAAATATCAATATTCCATTTTCATGTTGTTCCAGCAGTAAGGAGTTTGCATATTCCAATATTGTCATGCTTGATCTGTGGAAAAATAAATGAATAAAGACAAACTCCGTTTTTAACAATGGTATAAACATGGGAAAGAAAGGTAGGAAGTGTTTTTTTGATTATGAGAAAATTTCTGAGATTTCAAAAGAAAAGTAATGTCCTTTTCCACTGCACAAGAAAAACAAGTTCTTTTAACATTTCTTCAGTGAAACTAGATTTCAGAGTACAATTCTGCCTTTACTACATTGCTTTTTGGCTGAGTCAGTTTCCTGGAATAAGGGAAAGCGACACTGTTGTCCATGCCGTCTGAAACCTGGTCTCACATATACCGTGACAGTGTCTTAACTAACTGGTCAGATTTCATTGCTATCAGTTGACTATTTAGAGGTTATACTTCATTTTGACCATACATTTCATTATGGACCTAAATTTTTTCCCATATGTGTTTTTCTTGAAATACATAATTCCATATAATTCATTGGCTTTGGCAAAGTGGTATTTATCAATCCAGTAGTGGCTTTTCAAAGCCCTGTACAGGTCTAAAATTTAGGATATCCTACAATGCTCAGTTGATAGAAAGATTTTTCACTAATGACCTAGGGAGAGTAGCTAAAAATCAAAATGAGATAAAAATCATTTATGTAGTAGTTGAAAATTTACTTAGTGTCACAGTAAATCATTTGAACGGTGTTTCGCTAAACGTTCAGATTTGCTAAAAGGGAAATGTCCATACCTTCTTCTTAGTATTTGGATCTCTCTCTCCCTCTTTCTCTTATGAACTCTAGAATTTATGTATTTCATCTGTGAATATCCTATGTGATGTTTAGGTGTGTTAGCATTAACACCCCACTAACGGTGAGAGTGAGAGAAGGCATCTTCACCAGAACTGTTCTTTCACATTTTATATTTGGCAGATTTTCTTTATTATAAAGCAGGTTGCAATTTTTTTAGTGATCTCTGAACTCCCAAATGTTCCACACAGCTTGTCATCTAGCTTCCCTATAGACTGCAGTACTGGTATATGCCTTGAAGAAATAATATTTAACCCTTCTCTTTATAGATCTCAAAGTACTTTACCATAGAGTTGTTATCCATTATTTCTTGTTCTAAAACTCAGAATTTAAAGAGGAGAGGGAATTAAAAAATCAGTGGCATGTTGATTCAGTAGGAATATGAGGTTTAAAATCCAGATCGCAGAATTCTTTGGTCTAAGAAAAAACCTTGGATCATGCTACCTTTTATCTAAAAATAAGAGAGGTGAACGTTATTTCAAGACAGACCATCAGTGCTAGTTAGAGGGCATGGGAAGAAAAGAAAAAACACTGAAGAACGGCAATAGCATTACTGACTACAGAAAAGGAAGGGAAAGAACTTTTTTCTTCCAGCTGCAAACTGCTTGCTGGCTGTGACTTTCAATAACACTTACCCATGACCCTGTCAGCTTTTAACTTTCACTTTTTATTTTAAAAAGAACAGATAAGTAACAGACATTACTCAGCTCTTGATTTGGCTTTTTCAATAAGAAGTGAGAGTTAAACTCCACTGCTGCTGCTCTAAGTGCTATTGAAAACCATCAGCTTCAGTAATAAAACAAATCAGGTGGGAGCAGACGAGCATGAAAAAGGGCCTGGAAACCTTATTTTTTATTAACCTTTTGTTGACATTAATACTCTGCAGTAGGAGATTCACACAGTGTATGTATAGAAACACATTTAAGAATGAAGCACGTTTGCTTACACAGGAAAAGGTTAGAACTTACTTAAGAACTAGAGGTCTCTCCCAGGATTTGTCTTCAAATAAAAGCTACAGTCAAGCCTATACGAGTTTCCTGGACAGACTTATGGACCGTATCCAACAAGAGCTGCAGGCAACTGTTAGATACTTAGGATCAAACTTGCCTTTCTGAAAGCCTCTGCTAAGCTAAGCTGACTCCTAATGCTGAGATTGCCCAAGCTCCCCAGATTCTGTACAATTTTACCTTACGTAGCCCCAGATTCAGCCACAAGGATTTCTTTACACATGGGTGTCAACATCACCGTTTTGACAGTGGAGGCACAAAACTGGAGCCCTTCTCCCAATGTAAAGCCCTCATTGAGGGAAGGAGGAGTCTGCATTCCACCTCTGTTTTCAGATACATCCATGACTTCTTTTTTTTATCTTAAATGCAGGAAATTTTCTGGAAATAGTCTCCAAAGCTCAAGGCTAAAAATTTCAGGTTGTTCAAATTTCAGGTTGTTCTGTAATTAGCAGACTATAAAATCAGGTGTTAATTATTGCCTACTTATAAACCAACAACTTCTAGTTGTTCTTCTGCACAGCTTCAACAATGGTAGCAAGTACTTAGGTACAGTATACCATAGTATTTCAGTCTCTTCAGCAGGCAGGAAGAAGGAATAAGGAAGATGCTGGTCTTCTCAGGCAGGAAAAGGAACAGAATGTGAGCTCCCTTGCCTTGGGATATAAAAGTGTTTATCTTTTCCTTCTTTCCCCCTTTCCTTTTTTAATGGTGTGTTTTAAAAGAAAAAGATGAATACTTTCACTAAAGTTGAGATCCAGACATTGAAAGAGAGTTGTACTGCACAGGAACGCAATAATTTACGGACAGATTAGCAGAGGCAATGGAATTGTGAGCACCGTGGGCACACACCCCTGCTTTTTTCATGACTGTGATTTAGCAAAAGACTCAAGTATACTCTGCCGGTATCCTGGGCCCTTGTTTTAAGGGAAAGGAGACGAGGCACATGGTTCAGAAACGAGGAGAAAAATTCTACCATGTTGCTTGCATTGGTGAACTGGAAGATCAGGGCTGCAAGATGTCCTTTGGATACATAGATGCAGGAGAAGGCTTCTGGGAGGTAATGTTAAGTCATTATCCTCATTTTCATCATTCATCTAGTAGAGAATGCTGGTTGTTCTATTTTTGTTTTCTGAGAAGATCTAAATCTTATCTAAATTTTACAAATATCCAGATATTTAGCTATGCTGTATGGGGTATAGGGACAATTGTGCTTAATGCTTTATCGCAAAGTACATAATATTAGCTATTGTGCCTTTTAAATACTTTACTGGATATAGCCATAAAAATGCAACAAGTAATCACTTGTTTAACACATTTCTTGGGGAAAAAAATATCAGCATAGGTTTAGCGAGTTAAAGGCAGGACTAGAAATTGAAAATGGAAAAAGCCCTCAATATTGTTTATAATGAGACACAGCTGACACACCTTAGGTTGGATATGTATGTTAGAGCAATTGTGAGCCTCAAGTAAAATGTAGAAACCTGGGGGAAGACTAAAATTCTTATATCTACACATGCTAAAAGAAGCTGCTACTACTTTTGGTTAGTTTTTGTTTTTTTTATATAGTTGACTCAGAACATGCCCTAGCACCACGTTTTTCTGAAACTCAGGAATGCTTAAGCTAGTTGATTGGTTTTGTTCATATTGGTTAGAGCACATGTATTTAATTTTTATATCATATATTTATATTACTGTAGCTGTTGAATTTACAGATGAAATGTTCTAGCTTCACCAAGGTAAGCTACGTTAAATTACTTTAAAATTATTGTTTGGTTATGTCATACTTGTGTTCCAAATTATAGATTATCTTGCATGTTTCACATTTCTTTCCCAGAGAGATTTCAATAACTGGGTGAAGCCAGGTAGGCTTACACTACAGCAAAGCAAAAAGCAAAAAAAAAAAATAATAATGTAGCAAAGCCAAACACAGCTAATTTTATCTTTGTGTGCTCTTTTGATACTACTACAGAGCCAGTAGTGGTTTAAGTAAATGTTCTGCTCACAGCTTAGCTGCTTCTCTGCTCGTTGCAACAATGCCATGTTTTAATCCTCAACAGATGAGACCACAACTCCTGTTTGTAACTGTGGTATTAAATGGAGAGCAGAGAGAGTTGAAGAAGTATGGGACGATCTAATTAAGATGATTATTAACTACCGAAACCTGTTCCAGTGTCATTGTATACCTAATTTAATAGACCTAATTTTACATAATAAAAATTAATTTGTACATGAGAAACATGTCAGTCTGGAACCAGAGGGTTTGGTCTACATAAGTATGACAATACTGGTACTGAGGTTTTTTTAATTGCCTGGTGGAGGAGAAAAATGATGTGATAGCTGAATGGTGTCCCAATCAAGCTGACTGCAGTTGTGTTGTTGATGATACCAGCCTGCACTCTGAGCAGGCTGGGTCTATGCATTTACTTCTTACAAACTACAGAAAAATGATCCAATTTTTTCTTCTGACAACTGTTTAATTTTAGGGTCTTATTGGTTCAGTTTTATATCACCATTCCTCTCACATATACTCTTTCAGAAAAAAGTATCTTTTATGTTGGCTTATTATTTGGAAATAAACACTCCTAGCAGGTTTTGGAGCACACCTAGACTGGAAGTCGGCTGAACAGCATTCAAGCTTGATTTGCCCTAACTGTCTTGAAAAATGAAGAGAGTCCAATTAGGTCACAGAATTTTGAGATAGCTCTTTTGCATGCTGGTGAGTGCTTGTCTTTGTTGTTGCTTCTTTAAAGCAAAACAAAACCTTTCACCCATCTGATGCTGACTATTCAGCAAATCAAATAGAATAAGCTCAAGGGTTACAGAGGAGCAAGGCTGTACTTATGACCTGACAGGCTGGAGATCAGTATATATGGCAAGAAAGATCAGGAAAATCCCGTGACAGCTACCTCTGACATATCAGCTTAGGGAATAAAAGACCTTTCTTAGGAATGAATTTCCTCTTATTTTTCTCTACTTTTGTGGAATTAAGCCAGTTTCTAATTAAGATTCTTAGCCACATATCTCTACCCAATAATTTGTAAGTTCTTTTTTGACACTAACAATGTGTGTTATTTATCTGACTGTGCATCACTGCACATATTGCAGACAACATGAATTTTTAAGATTACTTTATTTAAGAAGAATTAAAAAGCAATTTATTGTTAATGTTCACCTTGTCTAAAAGTACATTAAAAGCAAACACAGTATGTTCAGACATACTAGATAATATAATTTGTTACACATTCATTGTCTTTCAATATTGCAGCACATACTACTACTTATTTATTCAACATCACTTTTCTGTTATGGTTTTAGAAACTTGTTCTGAAGTGCCAAAGATGGCTAATAGGCATTATTTTAAACTTTGAAGTTTTTACCATTCCTCTGTAGTTTGCTTTATTATCTGCTTCGTGCCATGGAACACCCATGGAAACTGGATGGGGAAGCAGTGCTCAGGCCAGGGTTCAGATTGAGACCCACAAGTGTTGCCTGGAAGCTTGTAAATGTTTCTCACTGTTTCTTGGCCATAAATGGTGGGAAATCTCTTGAGATTAGCGTTTCTTATGAGGTGACTGCCAGTTTGGTCTGAAATCCTGTTAACGTGATTCTTCTCACGTGATTGCTGTCATGTTCAAAGTAGAGAAGGGAAGCGTAGATCCCTTCCTGTCATAGCCATGGAGATACATCAATTCAACAACCCTTGCTGATGTGGAACAATTGGGTGGGAGATTCCTTTTGCTCCATCTCTAATTTAGGCTAAAAGAAATCAATTGAAATGTACTTGACCTCTACAAACAGGAAAATGATATACTGTAGTTTGTTTTTTTTTTTTTTCTTCCCGGGTGTGTGTAGAAAAAAGCAAAGTATGACCCTAAATATGGTAATTCAGAGATGCTGGATGGTAAAGGCAACATTGCACTTGCTACTGTTTCAGCAAATGTTCTTAAAATTTGATATCGCTCTTTCTGGGTAAATGGTGGCTGCCTAAGCGCAAAATATGATTGCCATATTGGGACTGCACAACTGGGAACAGAAAGGGCAGCAAGATTAATGAGATTTAGAGCTTGTTTATACTACCTAACTACTCTAACTCACATTCCATAATAAAAGAAAGAGGTGTTGAAAGACCAAAGCTAGTTCTTTCTGCCTGGAGTGTCCTGAGGTTGGTATAACACTTCAGTTGAGAACAAAAAACAAATGTTACTAAACAAAGTCAGAGGCTGTGACAGTCTGCATTTTTCCATTTAATATACATTTTACTGAGATTCCATTCCCCTCCCCCATGCCTTTTCTTATAAATTTTCAATTCCCATTTACTGCAAGTAAATTAGAGAGATGATTTCTCTTTTACAGTCCATGACAGTATAAAAACTGTTCCA
The DNA here is from genome assembly GCA_017639485.1 of Pluvialis apricaria. Lineage (NCBI taxonomy): Eukaryota > Metazoa > Chordata > Aves > Charadriiformes > Charadriidae > Pluvialis > Pluvialis apricaria. The sequence goes on along the minus strand of CM030010.1, from coordinate 24,515,790 downwards.
GTTTTATAGATCCATGTCCCTGAGAAACCTTGTAGCTAAGCATTTATATTGCTTAACAGCTAGGTTTGGATAACATGAGACAGCATGCTATCTTTAGGATCACACTGACTTTTCCTTAAGGAAATATAATGAAAGTCTTGGCTGATGTACTCATAGTTGCCTTACTACAACATAGTTATTTTTTAATGAGATGATTAACCTTATAGTTTAAACCTGAATTGAATGGTGTAAAATTATCTACAACTTTATTTGTCTTCTGTTTGCATATAATATATGTATATAATAATACCTGTATGTATACAAATCCTTTTAAAACAAGAAATATTCCATTCTTTAACAGTACTGCACTTAAGGGGTATTTTACAACACACACTTTCAAAAACCTCCATTCCTCCTACTTCAAGAAGCTGTTCTGTTAAGAACAAGTGTAAGGAAGTCTTGACTCCTGATTAAATATTTATGTGTATCTGGCCAGTAGGTCATGTTCTATAATAGCTTTTATAACTCAGTTATTAAATTGCAATTCAGCAATCAAACATTTTTGCACTATACCCATTGGTATTCATGGCAGCAAATCATAAATTCTTAATAAATGAGACCTTATAGTGAGGCTTATGACACTGTCAAGGGGACAGGGGGGCTCAGAGGAGAAAGCCTTGGCCTTTGACATATCTATGTTTCAAGTCCAAACTGAAACATTAAATGAAGCAAACATTCTAGTTCTTTGTGCAGATCCTTCATAGCGGATAATTGCACCATCAAAACATATAAATCTTTGTATGCGAGTTAGAAATGTGAAAGACACTCTACTGATGGTAGCACAATTTTTTATATCTCTTTTTACCAATATATTTTTAGTTTAGAATTGAAGAAACACATCAACATTTTTTTCCCCAGGGAATTCATGTTGTGATAAGTTTGAAATAATCGCAGTGTCTATTCTTTTTCTTAGAGATAATCATATGGCATCAGTTCCAAGTTAAAAGTGTTTATCTTTAAATCCATAAAAGGTTCAGAAACAATACATTTAGTGCACACACTAGCTCTACAAGATGCAACATCAGTGAGTGGGAGCTTGCCTTCCAAAGATTTAATGCTCTTCATTCCCTTCTCAGTGAGGGAAAGTTGTAGTAACTGGGCACTCCAGAGTGATTTCCTCTGCACCTTGCAAGGATCAGCCCCCTAAAGAAGCATTTTTATAGCACCGAGCTGAGGACGGCACTGGTAAAAATTCTTGCACATTCCTGGCATTCACTCTTTCGGTGCCATGGCAAACTGATTAGCAGAACACTGCTTTAAAGTGAGCCATCAATCAGTGTGACTGTTTCTCAATCTGACGCTCAGTTTATTAGTGAGCTGAGGAAGTATGTGGTGTAATGACAGATGTACTATTCTGTATATTTTTTTTGGTGACAATCAGTTAATACATTTGACAGGCAAGGCTTTTTGGAAACCATTGAACCAAGAGTTCTCAGAAGACCTATTGTTGAACTTTAGAAGCATGCATACATATGCAGATATAGTATCTTCTTCAGTCTAAAAATACTTGACCCACAAGGCTATTGCATAGGTATATTCAGAGTCATATTTAACTAGTGAAAAAATAAGTTTTCAGTATTCCTTACCTATAACCCAGATCCCAGACTGGGAGATTCTGTTCTTGCTCATAGATCATCAGGAGTATCATCCCAGTTTTAATCATGTAGCCAGACAGCAGAGTCTCATGTGTGTGGCTGAAAGCTGAATAAGAGAGAAAAAACAGCTTGACCCTAATAATCATATAGAGTGTGTTTGGGCAGGTAAACTAAGAAGATATGGAAATGGTCATGTAACCAGACACATGGAACTATAGGAAGCTTTTTTTTAGGCTAATAAATAACTTTAAAATTTTAAATTGTATAATTGCATATGCTAAAATTTGTTTTTATTTGTATTTAGATGTTGTTGGTAAAATGGTAGACCTTCACATAAAATAGATCCCTGTATTTTTAAAGTTGCTATGAATCTTCTATAACACATTTATCCATGAAATAAAAAATTAAACATTTATTTCAGTGAAACGTATCTTGAAAGAAATAAAACAAATCCTTCTCAGAATAAAAATGCCATTCCTTGAATTCCTGTAGTGATTAGTGTTGTTTAAATAGCTGATCAGGCACAGAAACAGACTGGATTAAAATGCACGACACATAACCAGGCATGTATGCTGCATATTTTAGAAGAGTAAGATCAGGCATAATGGTAACTTACAGCAAGCTCCTAATAGCCCGACACTGCAGTCCTTGAAACAGGTTTTGACAGTAGGCAGGGCTGAGTTGAATGCTCTGTAGAGCAGTCTAGATGTATATGTTACCTGCATCTTTATTCTTTCAATAAATGACTTTCTGAGAGAGCCCTACCAAGAAATCTTCCATGGGTTTATCAATTATGAGAAACAGCCTAAAAATATTTCCTCTCCTCCAATACCTGAATGTGGTTTTAAACTGTTATTCAGCGGCTGTGAGACAATCTTTGAATTACAGCGTAGGGAATAAAAGCTTATTTTTGTATCTTTACTTCTTAAATTCTTATGTATGGCAAAAAGCCAATAGTATTCCGAGAAACTTTGGGTAAGCAAATTCTTTCTTTTTCTGTTTTCTTCTGTTTCCTTTTTCCCCCATTGGTTACTTCCTCATTGTTTCATGTAGAATGACACAATAATTCTGGGACTGTAAGTGACCTCAGAAGGTCTTTAGCTCAACCTCTTGCACAAATCAGGGTCAACTATGAAATAAAACCAGGTTGCTAAGGACTTCATCTGTCTGGGTCTTGAAAACTCGCAAGGATGGAGATCATACCAACCCTCTAGACAACCTTCTCCCTGGCTGGACTGTCCTCGTAGAAAAAAGCTCTCACTGGTACCTGTCAGAATCTCTTGTTTCAACTTGTTGTCATCCTCCTGCCAGACACCACTGTAAAGGTCCTGGCTAGGTTTTCTCAATAAACCCCTCACAGGTGTTGAAAGGCTGCTATTAGGTCTCCATTAAGCTTTCTGAGAAAAAAGAGTGCAGGAAAATGTGATCTTCACAATCTATTGATTTGTTGCCCAGTCTATGATTAAAATAACACAGCTAGATAAAATTCATGGAAAGAAACAAAGCCCTAAGCTACGTTATTAATGATTTATTTCATTGCTTCCATAATGGAAGACAATATTCTGAACACATCTCGCATTCTTACTTTAGCTAAGAACATTTAAGAGGGACCATAACAATCATTTAGGAGTATTGAATAGCATAAGAATAAAAGATGAAAAAGAACTGTTTAGGGTAGTCCAATGGGACATAACTGACAGTAATGTGAAACACTATGCAAAGAAAAAATTTAGGCTGACAATTAGTTCAATTTCTTGAATAATTTAAATCTAGTCTAGATACATCAGTCAAGAACATCCCGTAGGCCTGCATTAAAATGAACATGACTGAATAAAGGGTTTTGCATCTCTTTCTTTTTGTTTTATCACCATCCTGAGATATATGGCAATAATCAGATACAGTGAAGGTATCAAAATATGTGTGTTAGAAAATGTAATTCCCAACAGAAAAATTAGCCAAATATCCAACATATCTCTTGGATATCATGGAGGATTTCTCAAGTATTGAAAAATTGATCTGGAGGCTTCTGAAGTCTTGTGTAGGCTACTTGCTTATACAGATAGTCTTGATGGCAATCTTTTTTTATTTGCCTCTGGTAACAAAGTCTTATCACTTAGGTAAGCTAGTATAGAGTTTCATTGAATGTATTCTCTCATTACACAGAGCGGATAAAAGATATCTTAAAAGCTGAGACGAAAAAGAAATATTCCTTTTAGAGAAAAAGCTATTTTTTGTTTAAAGATACCGCAAATGAAAAAAACATTGGAGTTGAAGTGCAACAATATGTTGTTACCTACAAACTTGCTGTTTGCAGGGCGTTTTTTTTTCTTTCACTTCCTGGGTTCGTTGCCAAATGCAGGTGAACATGTGTATTTTATTTACTGTTGTATATTTGTATCCACTGGTGCCTGACTGAATCTTATTAACTTGATGATAAGAATTCTGTTGACCCGAATAAATTTTAGGCCAAGCCCTAGAACATCTAGGAAACAAAGATTGATGTTGTGTGGTTTCTTTGCTAAATAGGCACTAAAATATATAGTCGTTTAAAATATTTTTTCTTCTATAGAGTACCTGAGAAGGGTAACGATGCAGCTATTGGTGTTTTACTGATAATGGAAAATGGCCTAGCTGATTATGTATTGCTGGAATTTCTTGTTGATTTTTAAAAAGAATGGAGAGAAAGCAAACAGTGCCAACTTTTACAGGATTCCTGAAATTTTTATAAGACAGAATCCTACAGTGTTGGAAGAAAACATATCTATTATAAGCACAAGAGAACCTATTTTTTCATTAATTAAATTAAAACCCCTATCTTCATTCATACAAAAAATATGAGAAATAAATTTTATAAACTAATATATATACTAGTAGTGATGACTCATGAAGTCTTCACTCCTTGCAATATATGTAATTAGCTCCTTATTGGAACAGCTATATTTTCTAGACTGATCAAGGCAATCTATATGTATAGGTCTGTCTAGGTCCTTCTACATGAGAAACCTTCTATTCTAGGTGTTAAGTATAGAGCAACCGAGAAGATCTGTATCTCATGCCACTTGCAGCTTGGAATGGGACAACAATATTCCCTTGCATATTCTGGGTGACTCAGAGTGGTGAGGGAGCCTGTGTTAGATGGTGAAAGGAAAGCCTGAAACTGATTACAACGCAATAACATTCTGCACTCATTAACTCTCCCACTATCAAAATATCTCTTAATATTCTGCTGTTGCACTCAGTGGCTGAATAGAAAGCACAGAGAAGCATCTCCCAGCAGAGGAGTTATATGACCAGAGGGATATGAAGCTTTTGTTCCAGCACCTGCCTGCTGCTGCCTCAGCTCCTATTTCATTTGAAATCCTTCCTTGGAAATGCTACAGGTCCATAGCCAGGGTGGGCTTGGGCCAGATCAGCGCTGCCATCCTGGTAGGGAGCTGCATCTTCTGGTTTCTTTTGCTTACTTCCAGGGCTGGCACAAATTCAAGGGCAAACTCTCAAGGAGATACTGATAAAAACAGTGAAAAATCACAGAAGTTGGGCAGATCTGCAGCCCTACAGATGGATAAGGCACGTGGGAATAAATACAGTGGAACTTTTGTGAAAAAACCTGAGAAAGAGGAAGAACAAGATGAATGCAAGATTTTGGGGTGAGAAGAGCCAAGCAAGAATAGGAAGTTTTATGAGAAAAGAGAAAATACGGTAAAATTTGGATAAAGGACAAAAGAGACTGGAAAAGAAGTGGTGGAATGATAGACATGGAAGGCTCTTCTATCATGTTCTTACTTCCTCATTAAAATACTCTGAGAATCATTGCTGTTATTACAGAATCACAGAATGGTCAGGGTTGGAAGGGACCTCTGGAGATCATCTAGCCCAACCCCCCTGCCACAGCAGGGTCACCGACAGCAGTTGCACAGGACGGCGTCCAGGCGGGTTTTGAATGTCTCCAGTGTGGGAGACTCCACAACCTCTATGGGCAGCCTGTGCGAGTGCTCTGCCACCCAGAACCTCATATTTCCTGAGTAATTATTTTTTCATGCTTGTAAACTCATGTTCATGTCTCCCAGCAGATGGTGGTTACCACCTCCATCTTCTTCTAAGGTCATCACTGAAAGAGAAGCTTGAGAAATAAACGCATTTTATTGGAAATTTAATGTTCTGGAGGGCTAATGCAGAAAAAGGGAAGATATCGTTTGTGCAAGTCTGTTTGCAAAACACAAGTCATTTTAGGACTCATTAGGGATCCCAGGAAGATGAAACATTTTATTACTCAAACAAAGCTTCTATCTCTCACCAGATTTCATGAACTTTCTAGCCAAAAATTTTTCTATAGCTTCTGAAATTTCTAATCTCAAAATAATAATAAATTAAGAAAACAAAAAAAGAAGTAAGAAAACCCCATGAAGCATTCTCATATACTTAAAATTCTTTCAATATTCCTTGGACATGATTTGAAAAATCAGTCTACTGCATTCCAAACAGCAATAGACATTACTAACAAAAAGCTTCTTTCAGAAATTCTTTTAATTAAGCTCTTTATTTAGCAGATATATTTAATGCTGTGTTTGTTGCTTTTTTTATTGGACTTGCTTATTGTGCATTAGGGATGATTTATGAACAAAATAAGTTAAAGTGCACTGAATTTCAGAGTACGTGTGTGTTTACACAAACCACAGAACTTGGAAGTTAAACTTGTCTTGGAAATTATTTCATTTCTCATATATAAAGGGATAATAGCATAGATTTAGTAAGGCCATATTTCTGCAATGTTTTGTCCAGTTCTGGTGTCCAGACTTCAAAAGGCTGTTGCAGAATTGGAAATGATTCAGACAATACTTGGAAGAAATATTTGTCTTCTCTAAAGCTGCTCGACATTAAAAACTAGAGAAACTCATAAAACTGCCCCTTCCTCCAAGGCTGTTGATGGGCAGTATTGATATGGAGACTTTTCTGGGCTAATTTAGTTCAGTTCCCATCTACAGAGTTATTCTGTTATGGTTTAAATTGGACAGTTACATGCTATTTTTCCCCTCAAAATTGTCTGACTCATTGCACAGGCTAATTAGTGCTTACTTTATGCACACAGAAATATTTTGCTTTTTCCACATTGTGGCTTTACAGTGTGATTATTACATACTATTCAAATCTTATACTCAAAGTTGAATTAATGGACATCAATGGCAGGCACTTCTGTTTAACTCATCACAGTAGTATACGAGTACTTGACAAAGTTAATTTAATTTCACAGCCCTGTAAAACCAGAAGTGGATGGTTGTCGTAGTTTGGGCCGAACCAGCCACTGAGTGACCGAGAGATGCTCCCACCCCCACCTCTCTTTTGAATACATGGATGAAGCTCCAACAATATATCATGGTTCAAGTTGTCCAGTGTCCTGATGTTCTTAGGATGTTGTTTACATATAACATTGAATGTTCGAATTACAGCTCTTCTTATTGTCTTTGGTTGTGTTGGGAAATATTGAGCGTTTCTGCATTTGGGCCCTGCAGCTTCAGAAAAAAAGGACTATACAGTCAGTAAGTATTTGTGAAACAATTCCATTCCTGGAGATATTAAAATCCTGACTGGACGTGGGCCTGAGCAACTTGCTGTAGATGACCTGGCTTCTGAAGAAAAGTTGGACTAGATGATCTGCAGAGGTCCCTGCCAACCCCTACTATTCTGTGGTCTTACGATTCATCATCAGTTTCTCCCTTTGGTTCCTCAGACCCTCACCTCATCTAGTGATGCAGCATGATCCAGCAAACTCCTAGAGTGTGAAGCAAGAAGCCAGACTTTTTATGCAGCGAAACATCATTCATTTTCTTACATTCTTTTTCAGGAAAGTCTGAACTTTCCCTAAAATTTTGATCCCAAGTCAAATGTATGCTATGCAAAATGGGTAATTTTTGGCAAAGACAGAAGGAAGCATAATCAGGCTCTTATGAGTGAAAAATATCAAATTGCCTTAAAGGTAGAAGACATCCCAGCACTCTCTATGTAACAAGAATGTTTAACAGTATCTACATGAGGACAAGATTTCTGTCCATAGAGACCCTTTAATGGAGAAAAAGCACAATGAGAGCCAGCAGACAGAAACTGGAAGAAAAAATGGCCCAAGATAGAGATAAGGTGCATATTTTAGTAAATGTAACTTTTAAATTATTTCCTTGCATTTACCTGCATTTTCAAAGCAAGTTTAGATGTTTTAAATACATGCAGTCTAAGTTGACTAGAAATTGTGCTTGATAAGGCTTCATGGAATGAAAGTTATGGCCTGTGCTATGCACAAGGTCAAATTAAATTATTATCACGGGTTTGCCTGGCCTTAAATTCTGTGTTTATGAATATCTCTCTAGACAATTTCCAAGCCATGACTTAAACCTGCAATTAATACCACTTTAAGCAAAACCGTTACACTGGGTTTGATTTCCTTAAGACTCACGAGAGATAAGAAGTTAAACAATGACAGCAGCACTATTCTTAAGAATAAGTCTCAATCATAGCTTCAGGTTCTTGGACAAGTTCCAAATACCACTCATATTAGATAAGATGACCCTGACCATTGCTTAGGTTGTTTCAACTTTCCAGAGTTCCAGTCAGTTTATACTAACTAGAAGTTTGTCCTGTTACAGATAATTTAGGGTGATGACTTAAATGTCAGTATGACAGGATAACATTTCTCACCGGTGTAATTTTTTCCTATCCTGAGTATCTGTAATTCCTTAAAAAATAAAAAAATAAAAAAAAATTAAAGGGTCAATTTTAGGTGGAAATGGCTGGGATTTTCTGTTGTATCAGTAAAGATGCTATTTGTCAGGGTAACAGTTCCTACTTATAAACAGTGATTTGTTTTTCTTCTTTGATTTTCTCTTTGCTGTGATATTATGGTCCACTACCCAGTGATTCAGCAAACTAATTCTGAGATTGCTCTTGCTCTACCTTTGCTGTACATCTGAAGAATATTTATTTTGAATATAATTGTCTTCACAACTCTTTTCTCATTAGGAGAGAACAAAGATAACCTTAGGAAGGCTAATCGATCAAAGAAACACTTTTCATCCTAATGAGAAGCATAGTCCAAACCTCATCATGAGAGAGGCAGAGATTGGACTAGGATGTACAAGTAATCTGCTGCAGCCCAGCTGCATCCCAATCCCAACAAGCATGCTGTACACATTTGAACAAGAGCAAGTCTTTCTGTATTAGCTAAATTTAGTGTTACCTGGAAAGATCCATAGGTTGTCTTAGTGGCAAGGACATCCTGATCAATCACCATGACGGGTGGATGTGTCACGCACAAGCCATTGCTTTAGGATGAAATCCTTTATATCCATTAGTCCTCTCAGGTGAGTTACAATTACCTGTTAATTTTTAAACACTGATACTATTATTAAAAGACTAAATAAGTATGTCAGAAACACTATATTTGATACTGTGATTAGGGCACTGTGGGAGAGAATGAAAGTCCCGCCCAGCAGTTCCATAGACCAGCTGCGCTTGGTTTTAATTAAAGAGAAATAGACTTTCATTGTGATATTCAGGGTGCTATTACTATTTTTACTAAGACTCAAACTCATTTGCACTATTAGTAGGTTAAGATAAATTCAAACTGGTTTCAATTTTTTTCTCTTGTTTCATGGATGTGCTGATCAATCTTGTTTCAAGTCCTGTCCAGTGTCTGAAGGTCTGAATCCTGGTTCTAGTGATATATGATAAACTGTGATCTTTCCAGACACTCATTTAGTAAAAATGTACTAAATACAAGGGGAAGGAAACATGCTCCTGAGTGAACAGTATTTCTACAGGTATCAGGAGTATCTAACTATAAGTGTGAACCGTTCCTATATTTGAAAGAAAAACCTCCAGATCTTTATTTTATTGTGTCAAACTATTATACATATACATGTATTTATTATTTTACACATATACATACACTACAGACCCATATAAATTACTAAATCCTAAGTAAAACCCACTTATATTAGGCACATTTTGGGGACTGTATTTGCAGACATTGATTCAGATTAATTCGTGCTCCTCACAAATATTTAAGCAATGCTTTTTCACTTCTCCAGGTTTCATATCACCTTAGTCATCCTCCCCATCTCTCAGATCTCTCTTCTGTGTGATTCCTCATTGGTTGTACCATCATTTGCTATATTACAATTTCACTTCCAGTAAGTTCCTTGAAGAAAAAACTTGTATATCCTTCTGTTTTAGAAACAGTGCATCCTGGAACTGCAGGCTCCAGAATCTGGAATGATATGTGCAGAATAAATTAAAGGGAAAAAAAAGTATTTTTAATACTGAAGAGAAGAACTGCTAAAAATTCAATTCTTTTGGTCATGTATTTCTGCAAGTGGCTAACAGACCAACCACTCTCAAACTCAAAGAAATTGCAAGCATTTACACCACTCCTTCAATTTGAGATCCTCACTCACATCTCAGACCACTTCATGTTGTCTCATCTGCTGTCTTGCAGACAGCTCTGCAGCACACCTACATTCACATTTATGACCAAGTCTTAGACCCACTGTCATCTAGTACTAGCCAGGTTTTAGCACAACTACACTGTGTCTTTATAAATCATGTAACAATTGTGCTTGTCTTTCTGAGGCAGTTCCCATGGAGGAATCAGTTTTGTCTTTCTTTTCATTGTAATAACTTCAAAACATAACTCATCTTTCTTTTATACGTATCCACAGTTTTTCTGATCCATAGTACACTAGGTGGATTGCAGTCTTTGTGGTCTACTAGATAAACGTAATAAAGAAGTATAAACACAGATAGTTGTGCAGGAAATAAGATTCTACTGGGTAGCACGGGAAAGCTGGACCCAATGCGTCTAAAAAGACCAAGGCTGGCCAGGATGGTCAGCCTGGCCAAATTGGTCAGCCTGGCTGCCTGCTTGGTTTCCTGAACCAGTTAAATTGCTGCATTCCCACCAAACATTGATTCTCAGCATTTGGCACTGCAGAAGGGAAAAGAATTTTTTTTAAAAACAGTCACCAAACTTTAAGCAGCAGTATGTGGATAACAGACCTTTTGTGACATATTTGTCTCTAAATCTTTTTTATTGGTGAATAACTCTAATTTCAAGCTACACTTAAACGGAGATTAGAGCATGGAAAATTTAAAGCTAAAGAAAAAGTGTAAAAAGCTAGAATAGCATTCCCTGAATCTAAGCATTAGTTAAAATACAAGTAGAACAATTGTATTAATTTTGTATAAAAGCTGATCACTGAGTGCATCAGAGATCTTTTAGAGAGCTTTTAATTTTCCACTGCTACTCATCACTGGAATTTCCTCATTATGTGTCCTGTGTTGTTAGAATGAAATTTCTGATTTTGTCCTCCACTGTTAGTTTCTGAGTTATTTTCTTTCACTCTCTGTTTCCCCTCATTATTTTGTATGGTCTTTAATTCGTTTTTATATTTGAGATTATACGGCTGCAGGGTACTCCTCTCTTCTATGCCTTTGGTTGCATTTAATGCGACATTCATCTGCATTGTCCGTATCTAGCTTTGTTGCTTGATAGCCTGTTTACCCCTGAGAATATATTAACTAATCTGACAACTATTTCCTTCTGACATTAAGCATCCTGTTGTTTTTTTGCCTTTTCAATCTCAATTTATTTCTAATTATAAACCTTAATTAGATCATGGTTCCTACTGCTTAGGTACTTTTTCACTTGCTACATCTCTAATTGCTTTCTGTTGTACTTAAAGGGAGTGAATTTTTTCCTCTGTTCGGCTTCTCTAGAAAATAATACCTCACAAATTTCAGAATGCTATCAAAAGAGAGGCCAATAAATCATAGTTTTGCTAGTTAGGTATCTGTTTTTATCCTCAAAATGTGTGATATTAAAAAACATGTATCTCAGGAATAACTCCATCACATCTCTTCACCCAAGTGCTTTGCCGGCTCTGATGAGGAATACAGTGTTTGGAGATTGTTCCTGCAGTGTGAATCAGAGATGTGGATTGTTCTTGTTAAATCAGAAATGCAGGAGGTGAGAAAAGTAACTTAAGCATCTCTTTATGTTGTTGGCTTTATATCAGATAGATGATGCTTAGTTCTTCAACACTGCCAGTGTCCAAAGCTGTGCAAACTATGTGATTAGGGTGGTAAGACACCATGCTTGCTGTGGGGGTGTGTATTGGGTGTAGGTTGTGCCCAGGTGTTGGAAGCAGAGCAGACCCACCCTAGGGCACAGCTCACATCACCAGCCAGCCTACTGGCACCTCTGGGAAAACGTGTTTAAGAAAAGACAAGACACTGCACGGCAGTGAGGAGTGAGGAACAGTGTGAGAAACAATCCAGTGAGCACCAAGGTCAGAGAAGGAGGAGGGGAGCAGAGATTCCCCTGCAGCCCACGGAGAGACCATGATGGAGCAAATATCCATACTGCAGCCCATGGAGGACCCCAAACCAGAGCAGGAGGATATTTCCTGAACGACTGCAGCCCATGTCGAGGGACCCCATGCTGGAGCAGAGAAAAAGTATGAGGAGGAAGGAGCAGCAGAAAGGAACAATTACAGACTAACCACACTCCCTGATTCCCCATCCTCCTTGTGCTGCTTGGGGCAGGAAGGAGGTAGAGGAGTCAGGAGTGAAGGTGTGTTTTTGAGCCTGGGATAAAAGGATGGGTAGGGGGAAGGTGTTTTATGTTTTGTCTTTGTTTCCCTCTACCCAAATCTATTTTAACTGGCAATAAATTAAATTAATTTTCCTCAAGTCAAGTCTGTTTTGCCTGTGATGGCAATTCATAAGTGAGTTCCCTGTCTTTATCCTGACCCATGAGCTTTTCTGTCTTACGTTCTCCCCCTGTCCTGTTGAGGAGTGGGGCTGAGAGAGCAGCTAGGTGGGTGTCTGGCAGCCAGCCAAGGTCAACCCATCACAGGGTGTCAGTCCTCACCTAGGGACTTAAGATTAGTGTATGTATGTTAAAATATATACTGAATATAGTGACCAAAACCATAATTTAGTATGTTTCTGTTCCAACTATGCCATTACCCTCATTGTAACCCTTTGGATAACTAGTGACAGGAGCAATCTTTGGATAATATGCATTGGTAGTGACAGTCATAACTCTACTGGACTTAGTTTTACTTAAAACCATTTTGCACAGTAACATGTAAACCCAATGAAATTAATGCAGCACCATCACATTTGGGAAAACAGTGTTCTTACAGAGTTGTGCAGGCATAAAAGTTGAGACAGCACTTACAGACGTACATTGAAAAGCAAGTTTCTGAAAATACAAAGATAAGAGTATGGGCTGTTGCATCAGAGAAATGGAGCTTTGTGTGAAGAAACTGAAAATTTTACAATATAGGTAAGTAATACACCCCAGCTTTTTCATGTTTTAAGATTTAAATGCTTACCACTGTCTTCTAGTTTAACATACATTTTCATTGGAGAGGCAGTGGTGGAAAGGAATGAACACACTGTTTTGCTAATCTTGTAGAATGTTTTGAAGATGTTCTGAAGATTTCAAGTGTTCTCTTTTGCAACATCTCTGTTTTGTTTAGTTCTTTATTGAAAACTGTATTACTTAGTGTAAATGCTAGAAGGCGTTTTATGGTTGTCTTCACCTGAATATGCCATCCTGTTTTCTCTGTGTTCTTTCTCTTGTTTATTGTCTTGAAGAGCCTTTGGTTATTTTCTAATTAGGTAGATCCAGGTTCAAAGAGACCAAGTCACATTAAAGGCCTGATGCTAAAATCATAAATTTTATTTAGAGGTTAAAAAAAGAAAAACAAACCAAAGCAAAAAGGACGCACCTTAGAATTTCTCACCTGGTTAACCATCTTTCATAACCTTAGACTACAACACTGTGTTACATTGACGTGACAAAAAGCACCTGCACTTTTTCTCCTCTGGGGTATAACTTTTACCTTTGTTGTTCTGATATCAATACCGTGATTGCTATAAATGACACAATTGTCCTGCAGAACATCCTGGTGACTGCTGGTGTTTATTTTACTTCTTTTTTTAATATCTTTCTTTCTGTCTTCTAAATTGCAAGTTTCCAGCAGGCAGAGATGGGGAAAATTTCCAATCTTAACCTGTATCAGAAAAAAACCCCAAACCATGGGTGCCTGTTGAGGAAAACTGTATGACTTGAAAAATTGTCACGGCTAATTGGAAGAACTTTCTGGTAAATCTATGTTTGCAGTAAAACTGTTAGTAGCATTGAATTTCAATGCATCATGTTTCAGCATTTGATAATAATAAGATGTTGTGTTTATAGCCATAGACAGCATTCTTTTCTGCTGTTATTCTGCTTATGAACATTAGAATCATAGGCTCGTAAAATGGTTTAGGTTGGAAGAGACCTTAAAGATCATCTAGTTCCAACCCCTCTACCACGGGCATGGACACCTTCCACTACATCATGTTGCTCAAAGCCCTATCCAGCCTGGCCTTTAACACCTCCAGGGATGGAACATCCGCAACTTCCCTGGGCCACCTGTTCTAGTGGCTCACCACTTTCACAGGGAATTTTTTTTGCCAATATCAATTCTAAATCTACCCTCTTCCAGTTTGAAGCCATTAATCCTTGTCCTGTCACTACATGCCCTTGTTAAAAGTCCCTCTCCAGCCTTCTTGTAGGCGCCCTTCAGATGCTGGAAGGCTGCTATAAGGTCTCCCTGGAGCCTTCTCTTCTCCAGGCCGAACAACCCCAACTCTCTCAGCCTGTCTTCGTAGGAGAGGTGCTCCAGCCCTCAGATCATCTTAGTGGCCCTCCTCTGGACTTGCTCCAAAGAGTTCATGTCCTTCTTATGTTGAGGGCTCCAGAGCTGGACGCAATATTCCGGATGTGGTCTCACAAGAGCGGAGTAGAGGACCAGAGTCACCTCCCTTGACCTGCTGGCCATGCTTCTTTTGATGCAGCCAAGGATGAGGTTGGCTTTCTGGGTTGCAAATGTGCATTGCCAAGTCATGTTGAGCTTCTCATTTACCAACACCTCCAAGTCCTTCTTCTCAGGGCTGCTCTCAATCCATTCTCCTCCCAGCCTATATTTGTGTATGGGATTGCCCTGGCCCATGTGCAGGACCTTGAACTTGGCCTTGTTGTACTTCAAGAGGTTTGCACAGGCCCACCTCTCCAGCCTGCCCAGGTCCCTCTGGCTGGCATCCCTTCCCTCCAGCGTGTTGACCACTCCACACAGCTTGGTGTTGTTGGCAAACTTGCTGAGGGTGCACTCCATCCGAACATCCATGTCACCAACAAAGATGTTCTACAACTACGGTATTCCCAACAGATTAAAATAAGTACATTTTTTAAAGTTCTGCTCCTTAGGGTAGCAGTTAAAAATCTGTTATAAATTCTGAAGTTGGAAAGGACTTATTCTTGTAGCCAGTTTGTGGAAATTAATTAGAAAGATGTTTCAAATGGTTAAGAGGACCTCATTTAAATCTGTTAAGTAATTATTTTGTGCCATGTGTTTTTCAAGTAAAACATACCAAAATTTTACTTAGTAAGGTTGCAGTAAAGCTGACTTCAGGATGCAATTATCATTATGGAAAATGCACCATTTTAACAGTAATGAAATACATAAAAGGCCCAGTTCTCTATTAATATATATTGGTTTCACATTGTGGGAGTCAGCATAGCTGTTGTTTCATATAACGTGACTGTCCAATGCAAAAAGTTTTCATAGTCCCAGTACCAGAGATTTATTCCAAACTAGATTGGAATGTTTGGCTTTACATGTATCATAGCTTCACAAACCTTGGCCTCTACCACCCACTTATGAATTCCCATTTTTAATTCTAGGAATGGTGGCTTGGTAATATGGCCACCACCATGATCTGCCTCTGCAGGCTTCTCCTGGGCTGACAGCTGTGTTGATATCGTGCTGTCTTTGTCTGCCGCTGCAGAGTCGTCTGCTGCCTGGGGCTGCTGTGTGCTCAGACCATCTTTCCTAAGTAAAATCTGTCCAAACATCTGCCCAAATGTCTGTCCAAAGGAGACCTCGGTCTCTCTTGTTGTCCAGAACTATGGAAGAAAAATTAAGAGTTAATTAGGAAGACTGGCCTTTTTCAAGAGGCCCTGTTTCCTACTTGTTCCCAAAGACTGTTGGATCCAAGAACTGAATCCAAATGCACATTGCTTGCACAGTAAAGTCCTGTCCATGACAAAATTACTTGTGGAGAGATTGTTCCTAAGTTTTACATTTCTTTGGTCTTGTTGCATGTGCTGCTTTAGGCCCGAGGTGATTTGGTTCTTGTCACTTGTTCAAGTCACTTGTTTTTTATAATGTTGCTATACAAAGGAAGTTAATGTGATGGGTCAAAGAGAAACATGATGTAAGGTAACACATTATTTGATAAGTGCTACCAAATTTTCCTTAATGGCTTACATTATAGCTGTTGTCATATGAATAAATTACAATTTGAAGCTATAAATAGAAATAAAATATGAGTATCTAAGATTTTTAAAACTATCAAAACAAAGTACATTGACATTTCAAAATTTCTTTCTGGAGTTGGCTGTGTTTAATGTTTTCAAGCTTTGGTCAATATTTTTATTTTGATGCCACGTTTCCTTCAGGGATTCAAAATTATTTTTTTAATAACAAGTATTTTACAATTTCAACGTAGAGGATTTTATTTGAAGGTTGTTCTTTATGATTACTGTGCATTGAATTGATATAGTTGATAGCTTGCAGCATTTGTGACGAAAATAATCTTTACATAAAGATTGTAGAAACAAGAAAAGAAGATTAGTCCTTTGAATAACTACATCAAAATGATTTTAAAAGGCTTAGGAATACTACCCAGCTAAAAGCCATCTTAGTACTATCTTTCCCCCTTTCTTGGTGTTACTTCAGGCTACACGATAGTTTAAATTAGTACATTGATGAGCCTATTAAAAAGCTATTCAGTGTTAAATTGTCTATGATGACATTTCTGTATTCTTATGGAGCAAAAAGCATATTTTCTAAAACCTGCAGCTGTTTAAATCTGCCTTTAAAATTCTCTCCCTTGAGTGTGTGTATGTTTGAAAGCTGACTGCTGTACATAAGAATTATTCCAATGCTTTCATGTCTCAATATTTTAGTGGTTTAACACTATCAATTGACATGATATGATAGATTGTTAGATTCTATTAAGTACTTAATATATACTTCCAAATTGCCTCAGTGCTGTAATGACTCCTCCCACCTAAAACCCTCAAAGGGAATTAAATGACTGTAATGATATTGAAGTAATAGCTAGGATATGAGTTACTGTAGAGTAAAAAAAAAAAAAAAAGGGAAAAAAAGGAAACCCCAAAAGTTTTAGAACTAAAACTGAAGCGCTATACTATTGGTGATGGGTGCACTACTTTTTAGCTACTATAGTAGAAACTGCAGAACTCAGAATGGATGCATAGGTAGCAAATGTTCATCCTTCAGTAACTGTAGCCTCAATTTTGTGGATCAAGTGGATTTTTTGTTTATTTTTTATTTATTTATCTAAAACCTGCTTTCTGTTCTTGCAGGAAAAGATGCCTTTTATAAGCAAACATAAGTTTCACTTACATCCACTTCATATCATCCTAGTAATTTTTAAGTAAACCCCCCCGTGGTGGTAAATAAGCCCAAGTCGGCAGAGACAATGTAAATGAGAATCCATTCCAGAGTGGAATCTGTTCTGCTTTTATAGTATCCATGTAATTTAACTCTGTATTTGCACAGGAAAGTCTTGATACAGCAAGTATGTAGCAGTCCTGTCACAAACAAATGTATTTACATGGTGACGATTTAAAATCAGCACCTGATATAAATCACACGCTGATTTAAAATCCTCCTATTAAATCATGTTTCTAGAAAACACACTAGTTTTGGACCATTTTGGAGAAGCAATAGTAATAATAAATTTGAAATTAAAGATATATTCTGGCCTTACAGTTCAAATCCACAAATCTTGGGATGACTGAATATTGCTAGTTCCAAATAAGATTATACTGAAGAATTATATTTTGGATACCTGTATAATCTGCATAGCTGTGTAATCAGAATTTGCCCTTATCACAAGTCTGTATGGTTCCACCATTGTCATCTGAAGTATGGATATTTGCACCAGCTGAGAATCTGAAACATTATTTACTGTTAGAAAAGCTAAGTTCTTTAGAAAATATGTGATCGTTTCTGTACTAAGAACTTGGGTTTTATCTCTTCCCAGTGCCTTTTTTTCTTGCCAGCAAGTCACTGATTCTTAACACTGCAATTGTCTGATATTTATATTGTGTGTTTCATATGTGTATTTTCATGTGTTCAAATACATCCATGGGCAACACTCGCAACTGATTTTGTAATTTGTCACTTGTGCTGTAAAGTAGTTACTGAAATAGGACGATTTTTAGCCAAAGCTGATACAGATTTATATATGCATACCTATAGGCAAATTTGATTGGAAAAATTGTTTCTTGCATATATACATAGATTTATGCTTAGGCACGTAAATCCATGTGGCCCGATGGGATTCATCCCAGGGTACTGAAAGAGCTGGCTGATTTTACAGTGGGACCTCTCTCCATTATTTTTCAATGGTCTTGGAAGTCTGGAGAGGTCTCATTCGACCAGCAGGTGGCAAATGTTGTCCCCATTTTCAAGAAGAGTGAGAAGGAAGACCCTGGTAATCACAAGCCTGTCAGTCTCACTTCAGTGCCTGGTAAAATTAAGGAGAAGGTTATTCTGTGAGTTATTAAAAAAAAACTTGAGAGACAATGCAGTCATTGGTCATAGCCAGCACGGGTTCATGAGGGGAAAGTCCTGCTTAACCAACTTAATTTGTTTTCAAGACAGGGTCATCCATCTAGTTGACCAAGGGAAGCCAGTACATATGGTGGTTTTGGATTTTAGCAAAGTTTTGATACTGTCTCTCACAGTATCCTTCTGGATAAAGTATCCAGCACTGAGCTAAACAAGTCCATAATATGTTGGGTGAGCAATTGTCTGATGGGTCAGGCTCAAAGAGTTATAGTAAATGGGTTTACATCAGGCTTGCCAGTCACCAGTGTGATTCCCCTGGGCTCAATTTTAGGGCCAGTGCTCTTTAACGTGTTTAGAAATTATCTGGATGCAGGAATCGAATATACATTAAGTAAGTTTGTGGATGTTACTAAATTAGGAGGAGCTGTGGGCTCCCTCAAGGGTAGAGAGGCCTTACAGAAAGATCTGGATAGACTAGAGAGCTGGGCAATCACCAGCCGTATGACATTTAACAAGCAAGTGTGGGATTCTCCACCTGGGATGGGGTAACCCTGGTTATACATACAACTTGGGGGATGAGACACTGGAGAGCTGCCCCGTGGAAAGAGATCTGGGGGTTGATGGCAAGTTGAATGTGAGTCACCAGAGTGCCCTGGCACCCAAAAGGGTCAACCATGTCCTGGGGTGCATCAAGCACAGCGTAGCTAGCTGGTCAAGGGAGGGGATTGTCCCACTCTATGCTGCAGTGGTGTGGCTCCACCTCAAGTACTGTGTGCAGTTTTGGGTGCCTCAATATAAGAATGGCATCAAACTATTAGAGTGTGTCCAGAAGAGGGTGACCAAGATGGTGAAAGGCCTCGAGGGCAAGACCTACAAGGAACAGCTGAGGTCACTTGGTTTGTTCAGCTTGGAGAAGAGAAGGCCGAGGGGTGACCTCATTGTTGCCTACAACTTCCTCAAGGGGGGCAGCAGAGGGGTAGGTGCTGATATCCTCTCTCTGGCGACCAGTGATCGCACACGAGGAAATGGAATGAATCTGTGTCAGAGGAAGTTCAAATTGGACATTAGGAAGAGGTTCTTCACTGAAAGGATGGTCAGTCACTAGAAGTGGGGAAGTGGTCACAGCACCAAGCTTGACAGAGTTAAAGGAACATCTGGATGACGCTGTTAGTAATACAGTTTAGTTTTAGGTAGTCCTGTGAAGAGCAGGGAGTTGGACTTGATGATCTTTATGGGTCCCTTCCAGCTTGAGATATTCTATGATTCTATATGATATGTACTTTAAAAAAAAAACAGTATTGAGGTTTCCCTCTCCCTACCCCTTTGTGTAAGTTACTGCTGTATTAGACATCTCTGACATTATTGAACTTCCAGGTGGATTAATAGTGCATGTACTAGAAGGTCATGGTAGTTCTGTATACTATTACACTCCACATAACTGGAACTTGGGGCAGCAGTGGTGGTGTGCTTCTAGGCTAACTCAGTCATTATGAGTTTAAAAGGAAATTCATGAGGTTTTCAAGGACTGGACAGCATTTAAAAAAATACAGAAATTAATTAAGATCAATTTTTATTGTTTTACAAGTTAAATCAAATTCCTTAAGAGGAAAGTTTGGTGAAATAATTTTATCTGAGCTGCTGGAAAATTTCATGACCAGTCAACTTGCATAGTTTTGTCTCTAAAAGGAAAATACCTATATAGTTTACACAGATGTATTTCAGTCATGTTAGTAAAATGTTTCGTTCTGTGGAAGTGTGCTACTCTGCATAAACATAAATCATAATAGGAAATAACAAAAGTCCCTGGATTTTCTTTATTCTATGTGTTTTGTTGTCTTCTGCTTACAAGAATGCTGGTAGGAAAGGCTTGAGCTGTTATTACATCAGCTGAATTATGACATCCTTTTGTTCAAGTGGGTAGGACTGTTTCTTCCCTTGTATATTAGGGTCAAAGTATGATGGAAAAAGACTTTTTTGAATCCCTTAGATTGTATACAGACAGGAAAATGAGAGTCTAATTCTTTGTTCCCTTACCTCTGTAAGTCCACTGATTTCAATAGTTATAAAGTCAATGGAGTTAGGGAAGAGTAATAGACTCCTAATTTGCCACACTGTAAGAAAAGAATCAGCCAGCACCATGACCATATTATAATTTTGCTCATATAAGTCATAGCCTTTTTATAACCGTTCTTTCTAATGGATGATTTGTCATATTTTCCTGTCTTTGTATCTTTGTCACTTCTTCAGAATCCATTACTTATACAATAGCATTCTCTATAGACCTCTGCCATAAATAACTAAATCCAGGCACCAACGGTACCTTTAAAAAGCATGCCTGAATGAGAACAAAGCACCTTTCCTTTGGTTGAATCATTATTTCTAATTTCTATAGTGGTTTCATTCAGGAATCTCCAGCAGGGATCAGGAAACTGTACAAACAAATAACACAATGATAGTCCCTTTACTAAAAGCTCAGATCTGAACTGAATAATGTTACCATCATGCAGATAAATGCTGAATGTCTTTTATATCCATTGTGCCTGCAATTGTTAGTCAGTGTGGTTCTTGCATCTTCAGAAACACACGAACGTGTCAGTCACTGATTGAGATGATGGCTCTGTAGACAGATGGGTAAGGAACTGTTCAAGACTTTTGTTTTTGTTTCTCTCCTATATTTTAACTGAGGAGCAAAAGACCATGTGTAAACACAAACTCAATAGGAGTACAGCACAGAGGAAGATGTATTATATTTGGTCAATAGTTTTTCTATCAGAAAATGACAAAGAAAAAAAAGGGAAAATACTCCTTTTTTAGTTCCTTGTGAAAACTTCTGAGCATAATAACAGATACAGGAGATTTTCTAGTTCCTGCAAAACCAGGAACTTTCCTATGGAAGTCCCCAGTGACATGAGCCAGATTATTTTTTTTCCCATGAATTCATGTAATGAATAAATACCACTTCACTCAGCAGATTAATTAGAAGAAATTGGCAGCTGAGACAGAACAGAATATAGAGAAATATGATTACTTTCTATTTCATATTAATTTTTTTTTCCTTTCTTCCTGTCTAATTTTGCTTACGGCCATAGTGATTTCCCTGTTTCTTCTGGTAACAGGATCTCAAATGACACTTTCATCTTAGACGGCATAGAGTTATTGAATTCCCTGAGTACAGTAAGCTTAAGGAAGAAATTGTACTTGTATTCCACTCTTCATCTGCCTACCTGAAGCTCAGCGTTTTATTCATATCACTCTTACAAAAGTGAAAAAATTATTAAAAAGCAGAGTGAGTTTGCAGCTTTCAGCAAATATTAAAATAAAAAGAAATAAAAAAGTTATTGAATTTTAAGTATACACATATATATAAGTATATAATACACATGTATATTTAAATGGGTATAAAAATATTTGCTGAGAAAATGATGCCTTTGAGAGGTACTGCTGGGAACCGTAGGAATGACTCGAAACGAATATATCCAAATTAACTTTCAAAATCCCTATAAGAAACTTTATGAGAAAAATGTATTGATGAAACAATTGCTACATTGTTTATTGAAAGCAAATTAAAGTGTATTGTTTCAGTCATCAGAGAGGTTTGTAGAAGCTGCCCCTGCTGATAGGACTATGGTTATCATTTTCTAGTACAGGAGACCTTGATCTATTCTTTGCAGTCTGATAAGCTTATTTCACAGAGTGAAACTTAATAGTGTTCTTTCCATGTGAATACATCTATTGGCAAAATGACCTCCATATCCTCAAACTTGACTGGGCAACATGATTTCTTTCTACCTTTTCTCCTTGTAAACAGGAGCACGGACATAAAATGTGAACAATATTTCTGTATTACTGATTTCATCTGTGCTTTTGCACTCATATCCAATTGGCATGACAGTTAAAATTAGCAGGACAAGGTCAAACTGTCAAGGATGAGGCTGGCTGTAAGCAGAGGGGTTTCTGTGGCTTTGTTTGCTTGTCATTTCAGCTGCTATGTCAGCTTAAATACCATCAGTAAAAAAACACAGAGCGTAGCTTAAGGAGTAATGGGGTGGGGGGCACATCTGGGCAATGATCAAACAGGAATAGAATCCAGAGAGGCCACACTCTCAGGACACTATGGCATGAGTGTCTTTCACAAAATGTCAGTGCAGGCTGATTAAACAAATGCTGCTGCCAAGGCAAAGCTGATCAACCTGCCGTTTATAGGAAAAGTTCACATGCACTTGCACCATCATTCTGAAATACTATGGAGAAGTGAAAAATTTTACAGCATTTTGATAAAATAGAATGTCGCACGAAGCTTGAATATTTGCTGTACCTAGTATACCAGTGTTTCACATTTTTGCTTGATTTGCATTCTGTTGACATGATTTAAAAGTCTTTCAAAATGGCTCTTTGCCCAGACACAGCTTGAAAGTCCAAGCTCTCCTACAAAAGCAGGTGAAATTAGTTTTGCCACACATACAGTTCCATTCATAAATCTTTGCTCAGTGTAGTTCAGTCAATTTTTTCCATTAATAATTGCCTTTACCTAAAAGTTAGATGATACTCATTTACCAAAGCTTTTTTTCTCCAATTCTAACTCACATTTTCCTGTCTCTCTCTATTCTTACGCTTACATTCATAAAAATAATCTTTTTCCTGAGACAAATTATTCTCTTCCTGTAAAGAGAAGAAATACAGCACAGTACAAAATCATTGTAAAGGAAACCGAATAGGGGTACATAGCTAATTTTTAAACTATTAAACTATTTAGAAAAATGACAGTTATCATTTATTTCCTGATATTAGGCTTTAAAATCATCAGGACGTGGGAAAGGGTAGGAAAATATGCATAGTTAAAATACAAACATTTTAATATGAGAAAAGAGTTATTAGCTGGAAGAATAGCGTAACCTTCTTCCTGGATTCAAGGAAGCTTCATGTGTACTGTCAGACATTATAGATCCTAAGTTCACACTCCTTAATCAAGTGACTGTCCTGTAAGTCATTGATTAAGGACTGCAGAAATTGGCTCAAGTCCCTTGATCTCAACTATGACAAGACAACAAAGGCTCACTTGTGTCTGAGGGAAAAGGAGAGACGGGGAGTGGAACCAGGCACAAAGCAGGGAGGGAATAGCTGTTCAAATAGGTGCAGCAGTCAAGACAGAAGTAAAGCAAGCTACGTGCCAGAGAGAGGAGAGAAGGGTTAATGATTAAGGGGTTAAGCCAGATAAAGACCAAACTGAAACTGATGGGTATAAATTGTATTATTAGTTACACAGCAGAGCAGCTACATATAGGGAATATGTAGCAGGACGGAGGCTATAAGCAGCGAGTAAGAAAAGCAGAACATCCCACTAACAATAGCCACACATAGACACAGGTGACAATTAAAAGAGAAACACTATAAAATACAGAAAAATACACTTAAGGCAGTGTGCAATGACATTCTGTGCAAATGACATAGTGACAGTGCTAGGGAGTCATCTTCCCTTTGATGGGAACCAAAGCCAGGTTGGATGGGGCTTTGAGAAACCTGGTCTAGTGGAAGGTGTCCCTACCCGTGGCAGGGGGGTTGGAACTAGGTGATCTCTAATGTCCCTTCCAGCTCTAGACATTCTATGATTCTATGATTCCGTGCCAATGAATCTTAGCAGAGCCTCAATAGGATATGTAAAGACAGATCCCGCAGCCCCTCTTTCTGGGGTTTGACTTATAATCTTTTCTTCTCCTAAGTAGCCAAAAGAAAAATTATCAGAATGATGCTCTCCAGCTGAACACAAGCTCAAGAAAGGATCAAAAATCTCAGTTAAATATGGGATGTGCATCACATAACCAAAGGGAGATATGAATCCACCACAGCTGCACAAGGAGAGCTGAGAGAGGCTATAGCAATTGCTTTGGTGAATTATCCATTAAATTCGTCTGCATGCCCAGTGCAGCTCATCCCTGCCACAGGATCATATCTGGGGATGCCGTCCTCTGCTGTCTGGTACCGCTTCCCAGGATGCCCTCGATATCTCCTGCATACCTAGTTCTGAGGCAGTTGCTATGCCTGTTCTTGGACTAGGCAGTTCAGGCTTACAGTTCCTGGAATTCAAATTGTGGCTACAAACCCTGTCAGGCAGGGTTTGAAGACATTTCAGTGTAAATTTCTGCATCCGAGGGGAATGCATTAGCCACAGAATGATTATATGAAACAAAGTAGCAACAATGCCACAGCTGTGGTGTTGAACAAAATCTCAAGTAGTTGTGGCTGTTTTGTCCAGAACTTAATCAAATTAGCAAGTTTTAGGTGCGCTGTTCACATGCCTAGTCTAAAAAGCATTATATTTGTCTTTTAAAGTAAGAGAAAGGAAAACAGAGGTACCTATTTTCAGATCCTTAAGAAAGTACTAGTGAAAGCAGTGTCTTTAGAAGACTTTCTCAACTGTTGGGTCTTCTAGGAAGTATTGTACCTTTTTAAAGATAAAAGAAAATTAGGGGCACAACGTTGTACATTGCTGGAGTACAACAATTAATTAATTGATGTTCACTGTATTAGAGATAATTTTAATCACTTTACTTCATTCTCTCATTTCAAAAGAAAAAAAACAGAACTGTCTAATGTCCTTTCTGAATTTGTAGCTACAGTATCCCTTTCCCATGTGGTAGGTCAACAGGACTACATTGCCTTGTTTTGCGTGTCAGGGTCCCATTAACCTAATGTAATAGTTGGCACAGATTTCTGAGCAAGTTTTGTCTATGAAGTCAGGAGGAGAATCTGAGTGGAATATAATACTCTGCTAAAACAATAATACTCTCATAATCTAACCCTCATTAACTTGTCAAGCCTAGTGACAGTCTCTAATAGCATTCGTTCTTTTTATGTTTTATTTTAAGTGATTTCTTTGTAGCTATTTGAAAAACCTAAAATAAGATTGTTACTCTATCTGCATTTAATGGGAAGACATTCTGTCCTTTTTTTTTTTTTGTCCTTTTTTTTTAAACTGGGTTGGACTTTATTTTCTGGGCAGCTTGCCATAGACCTCTTTCAAAAATGGATGGAAGTACATATATTTAATTTATTTTTATTTTCTGTCTTTAACAAATGCTAAAATGCTACAAATGCAGTTACAAGAATACAGTTAGAAATTTATGGTCATTGGCTTGTGTTTTTGTCACCAAAAGGGAGATAGAGAATTCAGGGAAAGGGTTGGATTTCCAAGGCATGGCTTGTGCTGTCTGACATTGTCGCTAACAAAACACATTAGAGAGGAGGCAAACACGGATTTTTTTTTGGGTGGGGGAGAGAGGGGAAGGACATGACAGAGTGGTTTTGTTTGCTTCTTGTCCCCTTCCATTAACAGCAATGTGTATACTGTGCTTTCTGACCTGCTGTGGTTCATGCTGAGGCAACCCCGACCTCTCAAACCAGGGCTGAATACAACCCTGGCAGATACTAAAATGTACAACACACTTCCCTTAGCGCAATGAGTACTTGTGGCTCACCATAACTTGAATGCAGGTTGGGGAGACCAGCATCTGGCAAGAGGAAGCTTTGAAACCCTCATAGCACTCTCCCCTGTCCGATTCACTGAGGGTTGATAGTCACAACCTCATAGGAGTTTAATTCACCCACTGACTGAATCACCACACAACAGTTTTCCCTGTGTCCATACCTTTAAAATCTGGAATGAAGTAAAGACCTTTGTCACTGATTCTAAAAAAAAAAAAAATAAAATTGCAAATTCACTTTGAAAGAAATTAGAAGCATCAAACATTCCATATCCGGCTTAGTTGCTGTTTCAATTCAGAAGAGTGTGTGAAAATATGGCATTTTTGTTCCTTAAACTTGATTCTTTTGTACATTTAGTTACATACCTCAAAAAATAAATACCTCTTCAAACTGATATTGCGTTAGTTTCTTATTCATTAGGTCTCAGTAACCACTTTCTGCCCATTTGTTTCCCCCACAACATAGCAATGAAAAAGTAATATACAATTCCTAATGATTTTCTGAAATACTGCACAGGTGCAGGCTGCAGCTGTTATGGGTAAACTACATTTTGCTAAACTAATTCAAATCCCATTGGGGAAATAGAAGAATCACTGCATTCCCATAAAAATAAAAATGTTTTCATTGTAGGATACTGAAGTTTCCATGTACATTCTACTTAGTCAAAAGGTTTTTTACAAAGAAAATTAAATGTTATCTTATAAGTACTCATGAATATATATAACCTCTTAGATTCTGACTTTGTTAAAAGTAACATTGTACCAGTTATCTTTAAAAAGCCTCACTAACATTTTCAAATTTGGATAAGATGGCAAAGATTATGTTCCATATACTACAACAGAACTGAAATAAAAAGAAAGAGTTGTCCTCCAGAGTTATATTTAAAATATAAAACTTTTCATAAGAAAAGGTATATCACAGTGAAAATTGCATTTGCCAGACGAATTGGCATTTCACTACACATTTATAAATGTGGGTTTACATCTGTTCATACGCTATATGCACTCATTTTTGTTGCCAAGCTTTTCAATAGGGAAGTAGTCTGAGGGATTTGGGTGTTATTTTTCTTTTAAAACCCATATTGTGTACAATGAGAAAGATTTCATGGAGGGAACACACACACATAACACCTTCTCCAGATCAACAGTGGCTAGTGGTGGGTGGAGTTCAGGGTGTTGTCCTCTCATCTTTCCCTCTCAGGACCCACTCAGGCTCAGGGTAACACCAAGCCATGTAAGCTATGGATACCTTAGCTGAGGTATGAATGTGTGTAACCGAGAGAGGAAGATGAAAATGTTGATTGGCACGATGTCGTGTTAAGTGTAAGTAGTGTTAAGCAGCCTTGAAAGCCTGGGATTCCTGAAGCACACCTTTGCCCTGGGACCACTGCTGGAGATCCCCACCAGTGCTTGGGCACTGGCAACAGGATACTCCCTCCATAAACATCCACAGGACCGTCTTGATTGACATCAGCCAAGGAACTGGTGGTTGAATTAGAAATCTAATTGTGCAAAGTATGAACCTACTGGGAGGTTCCTGGTTTGCAGACTGGTACGTTGGTGTCCCTGAGCCTTTCCATATACATCTGTGTTAGGGGAGAGGACATTTCGGAAACAATTTCTTTGCTAGCCTTAGGGAGAGCCCATTCAAAGCAGAGTGAATTACTGTAACTGTAATAATTTTATTACCTTACAGGTTATTAAAGGCTTATTTATACATTCCATGGGGAACTTTTCAGCTTCCTATTTTGTATGTATTATGCATTTAAAAAGTAAGAATCATCTCAGACTTTGGATTTACACTGTGAAGAAACCCTAAGTTAATACCTTAGCTTCCTGATGATACTAGCTGGAATGAATTCTCTTTTTGTTTTCAGCTAATATCTAGGACCAGAAGTGTGGCATGTATACCTATTTGAATTAGTCTTGGGACTGTTTCACACTTTTCTTGCTTGTTTTTAAATTAACTGAATTAATTTAAAACCAGAGTTTCCTCTGCTAGGACTTTAGGATGGCTTAATTTTTGTAAGAACATCAATAAATTTCTAGAAATATTTTGCAAGTGTGATTTTGACTACCAAGTCATGTGTAAAGTTTGCTTATTTTGCTATTGGGATCTTTCCATTTCCAAATCTGTTTAGATCACTGTAAGAATAATGTATGTTAAATCACCCTAAAAGAGACTCTAGCAGAAAATGAGAAATTTCTTTTTTTTTCTCTTTAATGCCCACAATATTTTGTAACTTTATTTTTGGGCATAACACATATTACATAGAAAATGGGTTTGAAATGGATTTTAGACTCTGTGGGAATTCTTGCTTTCTTGAATCTATCTGGAGATGATTCTTGCATCCTGATGGAATAAACCACTCTGCCTAATAAACAGAACTGTCAGTTGTTTCTGGGCAATCCTATCACCTCAGATTGTAATGGGAAGAGAGATCTAAGGAAACACTCTGAAGAGCTATGGAAAGAGCTGATGTGCTGGTTGCAGCCCAGGTATTCAATTTTCATGTTGAATACCTGCACCCCCCCAAATTTTCAGGTACACCTGTTGCATGTTTCCAGATTCATTCTCATCTATATTTTTCAATGTTTCTAGCCAAGAAAAGATGAATGTGTGTATTTCTTCGCTGTCTGCAAGGAGTATCCTAGCCAGTCAGAGAGACTGGAATTATTAGCTAATGCTTACCTGTGAAAGGTTAATATAAAACAAACCTCTATTAGCAGTAATACTTTTTTTAGGAAAAATTATTAAATTATGTATGTTTCAAAATACAAGCAGTGAATAGAATTAATAATGGGTCCCATTATCTTTAGTGTGTTTATTTACTTAGTGTAAAGCTAAATATCCTCATAAATATCTGCAAGAATGAGATTGTAATTTACAAATTTAACATCTTGAAGACATGCTTCAGCAGATCTTTAAGACTATGCACACACGTGCCTTTATGAATTGCATGGTTTCTATGTGTTTTTAAGGATCAGGGAAATAGATTATCAAACAAAAATACAGGCCCCCTACCATAGAGCATTTTAAGTTTTGAACAGCTTGGAGAGCATATAACCACTACAGCCACTCCATATGTATTTTGATGTAATTGTGCCACATAGAATGTGCTTCTTTTCACCCCATGTTGTAACACTTAGAAGTTTACAGTCTACTGTGGAGTAGCAGCTCCAGAATGCTAGAGATGGACCGGTTCCAGCACTTGTTGAGTTGTTAGCCTTGGGCAGAAAAAAAATAGGATATCCATAGCAGAAAAAGGTTTATTCAAATAATATATAAGAGGTTTGACTTAGACTAGGGATTTATAATTGTCAAGACTGACAGGTGATACTGTCTTCCTTCACATCTCTGTGACTTTCCTTTATACATCGTATCAATCATTTCCCTTCTAAATTTATTTAAATAATGTGTTATTTCTTCTCAGAGAAGTTAACCCATTAGTATATACTGCCCTACCAGTGTCTAACTAGACCAGAAAACAAGCTGTCAGTAAGAATTATGACACCAGTCAGAAGTCAAAAGGTCATGTGAATAAAATTCAAAATGCTTCAGTCAGAGTTTATTGGATGACAAAATATGATTCTGAAAATTAGAAAGGGGACAACTTGACTGCATGCCTAATATTTGTATGGTGGTGAAATTAAAGCAGAAGTCAAAAGGTAAACACAATATATAAAAAATCTTAAAAACAGAATCATGTTTCAACCAATAAAAATAGATGTTTTAAAGTGTAGAGTATTGATAGTGAAATTAAATATTCTGTGCTAAGATTTATATAATAAGAATATATATTAAGTTCATTAGAACACCAGAGGTCTTAAGAAATAGAGGTCATTCACTAAGTGGAAAAGATTAAAAGGTTTTAAGAAATAAAAAAGCCAATGAGTTTAGGAACACTCCTACATTTGGAAAGAATTAAGATGTATGTTGTCTAGCTAGATAGATATTGTCTATTAATAACTAAAAAAGTTGTTATATAACATCTGGTAGTGATAAAGATTTGAAATCATCAAGCTGGGAGAGTTGCATACAAAAAAGCTGGCTGATGACATCTCTGGCTTGATAGTGTTGATTTGTAATAAATCTCAGAGATAGCAGAAAAAATCCAGAAGATTGAAGGACAGTTTATATTCAGATATGACAAATATGAGGAGTACGATATTTATAAGGCAAGAACATTTATCCTTAATAATGAAAAAGTGGATAAACTTTCATTGTTAAGGACATAAAGGAGAAAAAATCATGCCAACTAACATGAATTTATGGGAAATATAAATTGTTCAACAAGCCTAATTTTATTTTTAGATTAATTGGAGATGATAACAGTGATCATCACGATTATTGTAGTGTGTAGGAGCTCTAGGCATCCATTTTGTTGAGGATAAATAGACAATAAATACCAAACTGATAATAAATGCTCCGCCCAGACTTCTTGGTGACTCAGGCATTTGGGTGCCCACAGAATAAACTCCTCCTCACAAACACACTGTCTGACCAGTGAAAACCATTGGACAGGAATGAACAGGAGAATAAAGAAAACACACTCATCCACAAACTGGGTGGTGGTAATACCCACCCCCCCACTGACTATTGCCATGCTTTGGTGGGAATTCTAACAGGAAAGGATTTTCCGTAAGTGTCTTTGTGGTAAGAATATTTCTTGTAATCCTTGTTCCCAGGGCCTTACCAGGCTAGAGAGAATGCAGAAAAGCAGAGAATCCTTTCCCCATCCTCTGCAGCAAAGTCTTCATGCCATGCAATAAAGGAGAAAATTTGCTCACTCTTTTCCCTGCTTCTCATTCCCTGTTTTCCTACAGTAACCCCAGAAATATTATGAATCCCATAATTTGCAAACACATAATATGTGTGAGGGAGATTTTCATACATAAAGGGACATAAAAAGCTCGAAAAAACCCTGTTTCAGCTCATGGTTTGCCTCTGCCTTTCATTGATTTCAGCTACTTGTCAGGCTCAGCTCTTATCTTCGACATTACTAAACTCTGCTGTGTTCAAAGTTGTAAATCATAATAAAACTCTTCTATTCATCATTTCAGTGCCATGTGCGTAACAATTACTCTAACTGCACAGTAAATGCCAGACCAAATTGTTCAGAGCCTTTTCTTGTATATTTAAGTGTGATTGAGGGAACATTAGAGGAAGTAAAGGATATTGCTGAGAAGTTCAATGATTTTCTAACCTCGTTCTATACGACCAAGGATTTTCAGGGGTATGTTCATTTTTTTATTTTTTTTTTTCACAATAAAGCTGAAGAACTCTCTGGGACTAAGAACTTGTTTTTTTCCACTTTATTTGGTGCCAAGACAGTTTAAGAAGTTTGTTTTTAACAATTTTGCTTTTTGAAGTAGGTTGTCTCTTGCAGGATAACAGATCTAGCAAGTTTGAGAAGCGATGTATTGTTGGAGTCCTTTGAACATTTTGGTTAAGTGATAATTGTGTATAGGAACAAATCTTTACTCAGAAGTCCCTTACAGAAGGCAAGAGGAAACAAACTAGATGGTAAATGGTGAGGTTTTGTCAGATCAGATTGGCAGTACAATGTTTCAAGTCTCTGTGAGAAGTCCAGTGTTAATATATTTGTAAATATTAAGAGTAAATATTAATGATGCCACTTTTCTTGAAGATCAGAAATTATTTAATTAATAGTCAAATCCAGGGCAATCTACAAGAAAATATTAGAGGATTATGTGAATGGTAACTTGGTAGCATAATGTCAACCAGAAATAAAAAATACTAATCAATCCACAATAGAGGAGACTGTTTGAATTTCCTATGCACATTTCAGATGCTCTGTATCAACTCAGGAAAGAGTCCTGTGAGTCTCTACTCAAAGACACATTCTCACAAAGCCCACAGAGTTTTGATGTCTGAATGAGAAGAAGGAGAAGATCTGTCTGTTTAGGAAAATGGCAGTAGGATAGGTAATGCAACATCTGCAAACTGGTGTTGGACACTATTTCAGGCAGCATGCAAGATTAGAGACATGATAGGTATGATCCAGACTAGCAGCTCCCAGCTTACTGTAGAGCATTTTTTCTACAGAAAAAAAATCTCAGAGAATGTGTCTGGTCATTTTGGATCCCATTTTGTTTTTAGGAAATGTATAAATATATTCCATTATTTTTAGTCATTTTTAAAAGCTAAAATTTCATGGCCTTCTAAAAAAAGAAAAATTGTACTTGGCATTAAAACCACAAAGACAGCAAAAATCTTCTTTTGTCTGTGTGAATTCATTTAAGTAGGTTTGGGAAGTGGTATTAATCCTATAACTACCAAGAAGAAGAGGTCTACTTACTCTTTAAACAACATGAAACTCTTTAAACAACAAGCGAAAAAGATTTAACCCTTGGAGAACCAAGTCAAGATTGGAAGAACTATGAAGATGTGCTTATGATTGCTTGAGGTTAATGACCTTTGCATCAAAAAAACCCATAAAAATTGCTGTAACCAGTTTTGTTTTATATTGTCTTCCAAATTGGACATTAGTGAAATTTCTTCCTTCCCCCAGAAAGTTTATCATGGCACTTACTGCTACTTTTATAACAGGGTGAAGTGCTCCAGAAAAATGTGGAGTTCTACTTTTCTGCTTGCTTGTGATGCAAAGCATGTACAATGCCAGGTGCAGAAGCACTCTCTCAGTTGCCAAACCCCTTGGATCTTGTTATGACTTTTTTCATATGCGCACACTCAGGAATTAACAACGTAATTGAGACTGGTCAATCTCTTAAAGGTTTCTGCCCTTGAAATATGTGCCATAATTCCCTTAAAACTCCGCCCTCAAACTGGAGAAATGTCTTTTAGTTTTCTGCACAAATTGGATTTGGGCATTCAAATTGAGAAAACATTCTAATTAAAATACAGCCTGCTCAATTTAATTGAAAGTACACTTATAAATATATTTGTTTTAAATCAAATGATGCTGCTGTTAGTTTGGGTGCAGGAAAAAAAAGAGCTGGCATGCCCATATGATTAATCTATTTTTTATCTGATTGGGGAGGACTCTGAGTTCATTCTATTAGCATACTCACAAACATTAAGCTAATTACTAACACTGAAACTTTTACAATAATACAAATGCCTGGTTACATTTTGAACACATGAGAGCTCTTAAAATAATCTCTGTTAAACTACTGCAGTGTGGAACACCTCCAGTATTTCCTCTCTAAAGGTCAAGAAAGGTCTGTGTAAGAGGCACTGATTCAGTCATCTCCTTGGTCTGGTTCAGAGTAGCTGCAGTATGGTATGCTGCCACAGTATATTGCCATAAAGAATTCAGTTCTTCATTTACTGTGAAGAACACAGTGGAATGATACTACAGAATGTGTCTACACTGCTGTTCTAGTTAGGATCAGAAGTGCATTTTTTTAAGGGAATCCACTAACTGTCACCACTCACTCTGCTTTCATTCAGAGCGAGGAGCCGCAATCTTCTTCTATAAGCTTCATGTAGACTTTGTTTCATACAATACTGAACCTGTGTAATACATTCTTGGTGCACTATACCAGAAGTTTGACCCAAATCTAAAGTTCAGAGGTCCTTGTGCTGCAGTGCTTGCCTCTGATTTGTTTTAATTTTGCATCTATAGAAGATTAACATGAAATAGTTTTGCATTTGACATTTCTTGGAGCTTACTTTTAACTTTTTCTTTTTTTTTTAACAAGTGAAACCTGTAAAACAAGTGAAATGAAGAGAAGAAAGAACAATGCCAACAATTCTTGCTTAAGGCCAGATATTTCACAGTTTAGTCATGTGCCACTGATCTTATGCATTTCATCTCACCAGAAATTTAATTTTACATTTGAATTAAACTTGAAGATAAGAATACAAAGAGAGCTGTAGTGAATCCTGTAGAATCTTAGGACGTTGATTCCATGCCACTAGTAAATTCGTAAAACTGGGTGTAAGAAGAGGGAAAACACAGAAACAGAAGCATGAAGAAGCATCCTGCAATAAGTTTCCATAAAATGTATAATGTTCAATTAAAAACCAAAAAACCCAAGCCCATTTATATCTATAAACCTTTTACTGAGGAATTGGAAGCAACAAGTTTTAATGAAAGCTGAGAACTAAAATGCAGTTCCACTTACTGGTGCTGAGGCTCAGCTAGCAGCTCCTTCAATAATCTGAGAGAAATAAGCAAGGTATTTAAGAGGAAGTTATGTGAAGAACTTCAGCATATTTGCTGTATTCAGAATTAAACATGTCCTACTGCAGGTAAACAGATGAATAACTGCCTAAACCCACAGAATTCTGTTGTAGAAAACCACAGTTTTACCAGGAACTCTACAGGGCTTTGGGGCAGGTTTCCTGTTTTACTTAGTTACTGAAAATAGAAAAGGTATTATCTAGAAACTTCAAAAACCACAAGACTTGCTTTAATCTTCTCCCACTGAAAGCAGTAAGTTTGCGTTCTTTTCATACAACTTAAGGGAGAAAAGGTATGACTGTCCTGATTTTCTATCTTATAGAGTTTCTTAGAAATGCACCAGTGTGTGGAGGGACTAAGATAAGACCTCTCCCCAAGTTAAAATCCTGTTCATTCAGTATGTTAAAGTTTAATTAGAATTTAATTGATTCACAGGCTTTGTGTTGGTCATTTGCAGGCATTTACTGCCATAATTTCAGTGTGCTTTTAGATGTCAAGACTGCTTAGTGAACAGTGCAAGTGCAGTAAAATGGCAGTCATTGAATTAATTTCTCCAGATGAATAATTTAGTTGGACCCAGTACATTTCAACAGAGAAGTTCAATCTACTGTTTTCCCTGTACTCCAGAAATACTCCTCTGCTTTAATCACTACTTGATCTTTTCCATAGAAAACAGTGAAATTCTCCTTCATTGTCAACATATTTTTTTCTGAGCACTTCCCAAAAGCTCGAGATTTATCATTATTACTGAGATTAAAGAAAACATTCCCATTTAGAGTCGAAATGCACATTTCTTACTTTTCTCCCCCTTTTCTGAGGCATATGCTAACCGTATTTACATATGTTCTAGTGTACTTCTTATAAGAGTGACTTGAAAGAAAAAAGGAAGTGCATTATTGTGTGTTTACATGATAACTAATTATTCACTTTTCTGACACTAGGGAAAATGAATACAACATGTGACATAGCAGATTCTGCTCTTGCCACTGGGAATATGAATTAACTCCCCCTGACTCTAGGAGATTTGTGCATAGAATTGAGCTGGTGTAACTGAGATCAGAGTCTGTTCCAAAGATCTTGAATAATTCCTATAAGGCAAATGCCTTCAGCTGTCAATCTACCAGGCTGACCTGTCAGTGTCACATAATAATTAAACAGCAGCTGGCATTAGTGCAAATTTATAATTGCTATAATCCTTATTGCTGACATGTCAATATTTAACTTGCATTAACCTTTCCTTTGAGGCTTACAAATAGTGCATCTCTGGCTTGTTCAGTCTAATTTTTCATGTCATTGCCTTGCAAGGTACAAAGATTTATAATGTCATTATGTGATGGATACAGACCACTCCTTTACTTAGCCGTGTAAGATGCACTAACTCTAGAATAACACTGGTTTATTTATTTATTTTCCTGCCTTGCCTGCAAACCACTTTTTAACCACTTTTTAACCACTTAAGTGATTTGTAACATGAAGGTCATGTCTCAGATATTGAGCATAAGGATGCCACTCTTGTGAAGTTCAGACAGCATCTTTGGAGGGTGACACACTAAGTGATTTTTATGTATTACAGACATTTTCTAGAGTTGTTTTGGTTTGAGATGTAGTTAGAACAAATCAATAGCATTAAAACTGCAGAGAAATGTATTGCAAATTTTGGAATATTTATGCGAAGTCAAAATTAGGCCATTATTTTACTAGCCCATCTTCAGAAAACGAATTTGAAAATTTTTGCCAGAGGGGTTTGTAGTGAAAATTACCTGGCGATTCATGCACAGTCTAGTTGGCAAACAAAAATGGTCAAAGGAATTTGTATGCTGTCCCACTCTGAGGTGTTCCTTACATCATACTCTGTCTGAAAGTAATAAATTGCATGTAAACGTAGATAAGAATAAATAAACCTAGTTTTGCATTATTCTCTATGTGATCAGAATCTTTTTCAGCCACTGATCATACAGAAGCTTGTAAAAACAATTGCCATTAGATCCCATGTTACATTTGGGCTTAAGATACTTGCCGTGACAACAGAAAGAACTGAAAAATTACTCCAAAACTCTTGTGGTTGCTCTTCTGCTCATCCCAACAAACAAAAGCATGTTTGTAAAGCTATCCCATATTTCCATTTCCAAAGGTCTGATGGTTACCTTGCTTGCCACCCTACATGGTTCTAAGCATTACTTAACAAGTATATACTTGTCCTTATATTCCTTACAACAATTGTACCACTACGGACTACCATAAAAGTTCAACACATCCTAAATGCTGGCATTTAAAAATTCTCATTGAAAAGTAAAATAAAAGTCTTATTCTTAACATCTGAGTATTTCCTCTTCAGCCTTATCATCTAATCTTTCCATTATCTGCTCAATAAAGGCAAATTATAGGTCAGGGCTCTTCCTTGAAAGGGTGAATTAAAATTCTACTGGGTGTAGATATTGTTGGATGATTTATTGAGATTACAAATAACCCGTACTCATGTTTATAATTAAACAATCTAATTTATCACTTACTGTTGTACTTCTGAGGGGTCTTGACTCTTGGGTCCCTGGGGAATTACTGCTTATATCTTCCAGAACAAGTTTTAAAGCAGTACGTAAGTGTGTAGTGAACTGATCAATGCCAGGCATCATGCGTAGCGGGCACAGTAGATTGTACTTAATTCAGATTGATTAACAGCAAATGAGAAATGCTAGCATGAAATAAGTACATTAGACTGGGCTATATATGCACAACAACTCCTTTAGCAACCGAACATTCTATAAAAACTATGAATTTTCTTTAAAAATAAATCATTTTTAAAAAGAAAACGTTGCACATTTAGAACAAATGTTTGAACAGTCTGGAGAATCCATGTGTCCTACAAATTCCAAGAATGAATTTAATGATTGCTATGGTTACATCAACACATACTGTAATATGATATAATCAGCTGTGATGTGCTATGGCACAGAAATTGCAAAGATATGTTTGATTAAAAAAAAGCCATTGCCAATATGTTCTTGTTTTACAAACATACCAGCTATTTTGAAGTTCCAGAAAGGTTTAAGATGCAGGCTGTCAACTTTGTTTAGTTACTGTGATGACTTCTCAAAAAGTTTCAAATTGATCTGGTAACATTTCTCTGAAGATAATTACCTGGATTTAAGAACTAAAATCTTTTAAAAAAACAAGCAGAAACTAATTTTTTTTTTGCTTTTAAATCTCTTCCAATATTGCTTTTCTTGTAATTGTATCCTAAATACATAAAAAATAAGTTGTTATATCCCCTTCCCATAATCCAATTTAATGCCCTTATATGTACACCTATTTTGATTTTTGTTCACTCTTTCCACTACTAGATTTTTCAGTATTTCTTTTCTCTTGTATTGAATTTCTTTTTTCCTTAAATTTTCTTCCTGTATTTCTTCTAATTAAACCAATTCTGTTGATTTTTGTACAACATTTCTTATATCCTTCAATATTGGTATTGTGATCTTGATATTTTGATACTTTGATTTCAGTGTTTTTCCTTCTTTTTCTTATTTCTCCATCCCAAATGATATTTACAATTCCACGCAGATGGAAAACGTCATCAGAGAAGGAATTAAAAGACAGCACACATTTGTAGATAATGTATCAAAAGATGGCTCCTCTGTATAACACACAACGTATTGTTAGAAAGAAAAGTACCAAAACCCCTTTCTAGCCAAGTTTATAATTTCCAAATTATTTTCCATTACAAATTGGGTAATATGTAAAAAAATGTGTAAATGGAATGAAATAAATGTCTGAAGTGCTTTTAAAGAATAATGTTGAAATGAAAAATGCATAGATTATATGGTAGAATTTCTCATTTAACTCTGAAAGTGTTTTCGGCTTCCAGCTTCGTTTGATTATGCATTTTTAATTAAAATACCGTTGAATAGTACCATGCAGTAACAGCATTGAGCCCTCACTTCAACAGCTTTGTGTTTAAGAGAAGGATGAAGAATCAGCCTCCTTTGTGCTTTTTTTCTTTTCATAGTTGTTCAGCTTTCACTGGCTGTAAGGATCTCCGTCTTGGTTCAGGCTACTTTCGGTAGTCTAATCAGTAAGACACACTTTGGAGAAGTAGAAACTACAGGTCTGCATCTCTAGGAGGAAAAGTCTGTCTGGAAGCAATCTTTCCTATTTTCTTATCTATGTAGATAATGTGCAAAAGTCATCTCCTATTTTACTACGTGCACACTCCTGGAAGTGAACTCTGCTTTGAATTTCCAAGGGATGGAAAAGCCTTAATTTGGGTGACAAGTTCAGAGTAGTACCTATGCCAATTATTGTCTTTTTCCTGGGTGTAGGCAATTACCTCCTTAGTGTGTAGTGTTTAGTTTGCATGCTAAGTCTCTTGCTGGGTGACTGATTTTTAGATACTAAAATGTCTGAATTGATACCTGTAACTGACACAATGAAAACGACCATAAATCTCAAGATTTTGAGATCAGAAGAAAAGTTTACTGGAAACTATCTGTACCTCACCATAAGAAAGCAAGTATTGACAGTGATTAATTTTTAGAGTTTAATTATTTTATGAGATTTTTAAAGATTAAAGTTACCAGTACTAAGCAGATGGGATAGAATTAGTGTGTCAAACTTTCATATATGATTTCAGTCAGTCTGAAGAGTGATTTATGCACAAAACATTCGCTTATGGTTCTCATCTCTTCAGTATGAAAGATCACCACTATATTTTTTCACAGATTTCTGTAGTCTTTAGTCTGTAAAGGACAATTCTAATCGACTATGCTGTGCCTGAGTGCAAAATGAACATCTGCTTCAAAAATAGATGTTTATGTTTTCAATATCATAAATTTTACCAGCCAAAACCAATGAAGCTTGGAGAGGTAGATTACTGGGCGACATCAACTATCAATAGGTTTCACTGTATTTATGTGAAAAAAAATTCTTCAGTGCCAGAGTTATAGTCCAAGATACTAGATTATGCAAAAATATTTCAGAAAAGGTAATGGAAATCTCATAATTGCAGACGTAAAAACATGTCTATATAAAGCTCAAGAGAATATATGGTTTAATTCTGCTTTCCATGAGGGTGAACTAAGTAAGCAAATCAACCTTCTTTCCAAGTCTAATGTTCTGTGACTATATATTTTATACTGTCTAATATGATTTATTTATTCTATAACAGTCAAACTCTTAGGTGTGCCATATATTCAGTTATGATAGAATAGCAGATGTTTGCATTATAAAATATTATTGTCCCTCCCAGCTCTTTCTTCTAAGTTGGATAGGTCTTATAATATAGCTATGGAAAGAAACACTAGCTGTTCAAATTCAGTAGGAAAGTAATCAAAGAGCATAGCCGTAGGTAAAAATATAGCTCAAATTGTGAATGTTACCAGGCAGAAGATAATTGGGTATATGTGTTTGGGAAGGATGAGTATCCAAAATTGAACTTTTGAAGTCTCAGGTGGAAGCCTCCTACTTACTAGCTGCAGCTGATATGGGCTGGCTATAAATTTTTATAACACCTGGACTAAACAAAAGTGTCCTATGCTGAATCTTCCAATCGAGAAAGAGACTTGAGAGAGAACCACCAATTAAAAGGCCAGTCATGTGTTGGGCTTCCTTATGTAGACTATCTAGATTGGGAAAACTGGGGGTGTAGCGTCCTGGAAAGAAGATGTAGTGCACAGAAGAAGGATTCTTGAAAGGAAGAAGTGATCTTGGGAAAAGGAAGTAGAAGGTGAAGACTGCGCCTGGAGGAAAGATATGGGAAGTAGGGAAAGGTCCCAGAGACTGGACAGTTGTGTGGACACAAATGCTGGGGGATGCCCAGGCACCTTGGCTGGTGGTGCCCAAGACAGGTACCTGCAAGCAGCAGCATGGCACATACTGGTACAAATTTTTGCCCGACTTCGCTGGGTCAGAGTCTACCTCCCAGGCGTGGTCTGGAGATGCAGGAACATGGTGTGGCAGGGAGAGCCAGTGAACAATTGTGTGAGATAACCAAGTGGGGTATAAGTGAATCTCCCAGGTTTTTAAATAAACCCTACTATGCAAATCGACTACGGGTTTACTTCATCTCACCTGTGACAGTACTGAGTATTATTCAGTTTTTAATCAGATTTGGGAATTATTCAAATTTGTCTTACTAAAAGGTTATGTTTACCTTATTATAACTTGAATCTGACTTTGTCCTTGACTCGTTCACTTTAAAGGTTTACTGTGTTATTAATGGTTAATTTTAAAGTTACACTGTACTTACAGGATTTTAAGAATTGCCTTAGTGTCATGAATGAAAAAGTGTATATTTTTCAGTTGTGTTAACAAAATCCTTTGATACCTAGTTATTTATCCTCATATGATCACACATGCTTGAGATTTTCATACATTTCCGTAACTCTTCTTGTATTCAAGATTGTACTTATCCAGATATCATATCCTATTGGGTCTATATTTACATCTTACATATATTTATACTTTTATATTTATATGTCTATATATGGCTTAATTTATATCCTATTAAACTCAGAGAGAAAAAATCAGTGCTGTCCAAAATGTAATTATTTTTTTGCAGAAAATCCTTGTTTCAGAATCAAGAGGACAAGACATAAAATTGGATCTGAAATACCCTGTTGCACTCATGTTTCTTATCTTCCTTTCCCTGGAAAGGATTAAGGCCTGTATATAGATACCTGAATAGGAAACGACCTCATTATTTTTTCATATTTTGTCTCATATAATTATGTCCTTCTTCTGACATACTTTTGATCTATGTTACCATGCATAAATCATATCTGAGTTCACAGAGCAATCTGACCTTGGGAAAATTGGACTTTCTCAGGTACAAACTCTATTTCAGAAAGTCTATACAGGTTTGCAGAGATCTAGTTGCAAAAAATGTTGGAAATAGGCAGACATTGTTTCCTTTGCAAAGTTTCATATTGAATTAATTTTTGCAGTCTAAGCATACCTAATTTTGTGCAGGTACAATGAGCTACTAGCAAAACCTTTCAACAGATACACAAACCTGGTAATAAAACCTACTCATCTCTGAGTCCCAGAAAATCAGAGGTAAATATCTGCTCTACATGAAGACAATGGGGAATTTTACCATTGAATGCAGAGAAGTCACTTCCACCCAAATGCAGGGCAGTCAGTTTTCCAAAGGAAATAAAATTAGTCACATGGTGTTTTACTTTCCCATTCACTTGAATTCCTTTTAAGATTTCAGCTATTTCTGAGATCATCATATTCCCTCTCAGTCCCAAAAGCAATGCACAAACAGGGAGTAGGGGAGCAAATATGGCTTCCTGTAAAACCTCTTCAGCCTTTATTGCCGAAACCTTTATATTAGCAAAGCTGTGAGGAAAAAGCTAAATCAGAAGCATTTGCTGGTGATTTGAAGATCGCAGTATACGCAAAGATGGTACTTTATCATGTGCTAAACCAGTCCAGATACTGAGCAATGCAAAAGATGGATAAGAGTTTATAAGATTTCTAAAATGTTTGTAAAGTGTAAGTGTCCCTTTACAAAGTATTGTAATGGCCTCAAAAAGTATACAAATTGGAAGAAAACCATGCAATTCAGGAGGAACGCATTCATTCATAAAAGTAACAAGATTGTATGCACATGCATCCACTTGTAATAAACTCATATTCTAACCTAGAACTATTGAACTATCTTTTTGGCCAAGGATGTCTCACAGACATACTATGCTAAAGGCACGATTCCTGAAAAATTGTGCTGATTTCATTTTTGCAGCAAAGCGTTACCTTAAAGAGAGCTACAAATAACAATGAAAACTAGCAATATGTTTTCTGAGTGGTATCTCATTTTCCTGTTTCTCTTTTGTGAGTGTGATTCCATTTTTTCAACCAGTAACATAACTCATTGCTTTGAAAAAAAATTTGTCATTTTCATTTTGGAGCTTGCATATGTCAAGAGGGGTATTAGGTAAGAGGTAAAAAAAAAAAAAAAAGATTTTTTTGGTGTGTCTGAAAGCATTTAAACTAGATAGCAAACTTTTACTAACAGACCCCTTGGATACATGCAGGTGAAGGAAAACTTAGCAGCTGCATGAGCTGTGTATTTTCTACTGAACTACAAGGGTTAATTTGGGGGTTGGCGAAATGAGGTGCTATGGAAACTATACCGAGTACTTTATAAATCCAGACAGTAAACCTGAAGGACCACAGAAATGACCTGATGAAGTATCTTGCTGGGCCATGAGGTCAGCCTCCGAATTTACATGTAGCATGTGCACAGCAGCTGCATTAGGTCAAATGAAGTTTTGATCTAGCTCAATACTCTGTCTCTGAAAATGCCCCATAGCAGATGTTTAGTGAAAAACCCAAGAGTAATACTGTTGCCCTATTTACAGACAGTAAATATACCCTTCCAGCTGAAGCAATTTAGGGAGTTCCTGACTGATTTTTCTTCAATAAATATGTCTCATTACTTTTTGCACTTGTAAAAGGGTCTTTCGCTTTCTGGGACAATAAATTACACAGCTTACTCACACACCATGTTAAAAAATACTCTTATTTCCTGTTTTTAACTTGCTGTTTTATCATTTCTTTGGATGCTTCTTCATTTTCACCTTTTTCCAGGTTGAGTTTTTTTGTACTTTCATGATTTTGTAGATTTCTATCATAGTACCCTCTTGGGTCACTCTTCCAATCACTCCTTGTATTGGGACTACGGTTTGTCTTTAATGTAACCTTGTTACAATTCTTGTACTTTTTCTAGATTTAGCAAATCCCTTGTAATTACAGTACAGTGTTTGAGATGTGCATATCCTGTGAATCTACCAACACAAAGATAGTTTTGAGTCCTTTCCTCATCAAAGAGAGGTTTGGTCTAGTAATAGGAATCCACCTACACACATCAGATATTTTATAAAAATTAGCATTGGTTTTGTCCAGATACATTTTGGCACAAAAATTTAGTTTTACGTTAAATTTAATCTGCCCCATTTCGACAATTTCTCACTTGTAAAAATATTCAGTAGAAAAGGTTCCAGTCATTTGAAGAAGCTTTTTAATGCTGGTTTCTTATGGTGTCTTCTGATACATCCTTGTCAGGGAAATTATTTCTTAATTATAGATTTATGCCCTTGAATTAAAGAAGCCAGGCTAGCCATGGAGATATTATCCAGGTAGATTATTTGTGTTCAGAAGCTATAAATCTACCTGGATTCAAAAGTGATACTTATGAATCCGTTAAAGGTGAATGGTGCTGCTGCAGTCTCTCTCCAGTTGTTTCAATACCTCCTGCAGCTTTAAATGTATTATAAAAATGATCTCCTAGTCGTGAATAGTGAATGAAAGTATACAAGTGGACAGAAAAACATTTAGGTTTGAGTCAAATTTATATGGTATCATTTTACACCCTTCCACTTAAATGATCTTAAGACAGATGAGAATTAACCCCTTGATTTAAGTATGCACAATCATTACTAGCAAATTCCACATTCTACTCTTCCCAGCTTCTCATCACTAATTCTCTTCCCTCTCCCCATCTTTTAGTGATCAAACATCTAAAAGGTCTTTGGATGGAGCTGCTTTGAAGTAAGGCTGTGCAGTTCTGGTGGCAGTGTTTTTACACATGGCTTCTCTTGGAAGCATCCCGGTTCTGCTGTGGTGAAATTGCACTGAGTGGCCAGACCATGGGTGTGAGCAGACTGGATTCATTTCTTCCTCTGGGTCTTCAGGATACCATACCTTGTATACTCCTTTTGCAGCCTTGAAACATATTAGATGACTGTTACTTCATTAAACCTCTCCTTTCAGAGACCTTACACAATTACTTCAGGTGTGATCTGTGGAGGTGGGCAGGGTTGA
Source organism: Pluvialis apricaria (assembly GCA_017639485.1). Taxonomy (NCBI): domain Eukaryota; kingdom Metazoa; phylum Chordata; class Aves; order Charadriiformes; family Charadriidae; genus Pluvialis; species Pluvialis apricaria. The sequence goes on along the minus strand of CM030010.1, from coordinate 24,471,973 downwards.
TGCTGGCTACTTAGTGGGTTTTATTTTGTTTTGGTAAGATATGTGTCTCAGACAATGGGAAGAGCACTTAGCCCCCTTTTTTGATAAAAATCAGGCACAAACTGACAAGGAACTCCTTCTCATTTTCTTGCACCTTATGAATGTTTATTTCTGAATAGCACCGGTCACTGAAGGATGTTTCTTCCCTACTGGTTTTAGTACAACCAAGCTGGCAAGCATAGCTTATTGGGGGACAATGTTATTACCACTTGTGTCTTATTTAGCATCACATGAGTTCTTGTGGTAAGAACAGCAAGTTTCATGTTTTTTATTATTTATTCTCTTTGTACATTGCCATGCCCACACCATGTCTTAAAATCTGTGTGGAGAACACAGAGGTTCTCCACTAGAACTTTTCCACAACAGGATCTTCCTACGAAGTGAACTGGTCAAAGACTCATTACAGATACTGGATCTTTGCTTTTTATTCAAAGATCGAGATATATCAGCTGACTGCAGAATTACAGCAAGATACTTGTTGTTTCAGCTTAGAAAATTCAATCCTATCATGTATCTGTATGAAGGTTTCCGGTAAATATAAGAACGAAAATCATGTGCCAGATATTAGTGAATCCTCATTTAATACTATGTAAAGTTCTGGTCAGCCTTGTTCAATAAAGGTTAACTCAAAGGGTCTTAAAAAAAAATGTTGTAGTGATCAAGAGAAGGAAAGTTCTACTGTGTGTAAGGGGAAAGATAAAGGGTGCAGCTAAGTACTGTTAACTACCTCAGAGGTGGGGGCTCTGGGATTCTGTAGGAGTACTGCCAGCATGAGTATGGGGAACAAAGAGCCTTGCAACAGCTTCAACTCACTAGGGTTTAAAAATAACAAAGATGTAAGTGGACACTAACAGAAAAATTAATCCTGTGTAACTTCAGATCTCTAACTCTGATCCTCTGAATCACCACTTACTATATAGTATATAGTATATCTACTATAGGTATATACATAGGTATATACTTACTATATACCAATGGCTGTTAAAGAAATCAGACTCCCGGTGGAAAGTGCTTAGAATGACATCTGAACAGGACAGCTTACACACTGAGAACATTTCGATTCTACTGAACAAAATTCACAAGGGTATTTGTGTACCTGACTCTTATTCAGGGGTCTGTATTCCCATTTTTTTCATTGGCAAATTAGGCCTGAACAGCACTTGGGAAACTAATTACCATCATGGTTCTGGGACTGCATAATCATAAGGTAATGAGTAGAAAATGTTCATGCAAGATACTAGCTGAAAGTATTGTTCTCTTCAAGTATATGCACAGAAATATGACTGACAATTAGAAGAAGATAAAGGCTAGCGCTGAAGAGAAACAAGCATTTACTTGTAACTACAGTTGAGAAAAGCAAAATCTTAATAGAATTATCTTCAGGTCACAGGTACAGAACTGATACAGAACAAAGAGTGGTAAAAAAAGAATGAATTTATTGACTGTGTGGGAATACTTGTGGTACCTGAATGCTTGAGGGATGCGAAATATGTGTAAATAAAATATTAGAAGTATATGAATTCATTGAGATCAAATTTTGAACCAAAGATTAATGAAAGCACAATAATAATAAATTGAACTCTTAAAGAGTTAAAGAGATAACTGCCTTATAAAAATAATGAAAAGGTATTTTAGAAATAGTTTTAGGATTTTGTGTTAGATATGAGCACAAGGTTATTTGTTGGCATGATTGCCATGCCAGGGTAACTTTGTCTCTGCCAAAACAGAGGGTTTTCATTTTCTTCACTCTGTGACCTTTTAAAATTGCAGGAGTTCAATGGCAACAAATTTGGAACATCCATCATTCTCATCACAGCTGCTCCAACGTCCCTGAGTACATGGGTGCTGAAATGGGAAAGAAATTAACAGTTCATTTGTGAAAATTGTACTTTCTTTCCCAAGTGCCTGATGAGACTTCTCCCTCCGTGTGTCTGTTGCAGATAAATCAGCCTTCATACTTAACTTCACTACACAAAACCTACACAAAATAGCATAAGCATACGCTGAAATATCTGGAAACAATCAAGAGAATTACAGAAAACAACAGATCTTTATTTTGAGTTCCTGGAACAAAGGAAAAGTGAACAATCAACATTATATAAACAATATAAATATTTCAATGAATAGACAGGTCAATAAATAACATATACGGGAATAGATTTTTCTTTATATATAGTATCCAATTCAGATTCCACATTTGAACCATTACCATTGAAGACGGTAACCATACGATATTTGCCACAGTTCGTTCATTCCAATTTAACTTATGCAGTATTAAAAAAAGGGTATCCAGCTCAAAATACTGGTCACCTGCTGCTGTATAAAGACACATAGTGTACTTGTAGCATTCAGCTTCTTAGATCAAAATCCCATTCGATCAGTTCAATCCGTCTGTTTTTTTTCCTGTCCCAAAAGACTCTTAGAAGAAAAAAGTCCAGAAAAATGCCTGTAAGTGCAGCATACACAAATTATTCAGAACAATATGGCTTAATTATACTTTCATAAGTAATTTGTGGTTACTCATGTGCTCTGTATTGTGTCTACGTCTGTCTAGTGCATGTAGTCTTTCCAATGGGGAGACAAAAGCTTCATAGGCTTGTTCACTTCTGGAGGTTATGCCAGTGAAGGCACTGTAGGCTCCAGTACCTGATTTGCATATGTGTAGTGTATCACAGACAGCATTATCAAGAAGACTTCTTATTTACCAAATCTTGTGGCATGCCTGACCTGATCCCGGCACTCACCCTGACTTGATCTGCGTATGCTACATACACCTTGTGGTGTAGCAGGCAGCTTAGCTTGGGCTGCAGTTGGTGGTGATGCCAGTGTAGCCCCGGTCACCTTAGTGTGGCAGCACATTATGTCAATCTGGAAGAGAGGAGAGAAGGAGGAGATGGTTTGAGAGAGCTCTCAGAGGAAGGCATAAACACCCCAGGGAAGGATATTGTGGCAGAACCAGAATGATCCAGGGATGCAGTCTCCTGAACAGCACTGGTTGTCTTCCATGTCTGGGTCAGAAGGTGGCACCTTCACTGAGCTCCCTCAGAGTGTCTTGATAGCCTGGGAAGAAATGAAAACGCAGTTCTGATGATATGATACATAGCATTTCCATACCTATGTCCCCTGGCAAGTGAGACCCCTCTTCCCCACACTGACATGGGCATGCTATTAAGGTGTTTAGACACTTCACTGGTGATAGCACTGGCAACCAAGATGTCCATAACCTTATTCTGATTAATGTAGACATATTCAATAACAGTTCTTGCTAGGTGTGGCTGTTGCACATTGGGCTGCTTGAGTCTCTTGAGTATCTGTGGCATTTCCCATGAGAGTGACTCAATGCCACTGTGGAGAATGACGTCAGAGCGGCAACACTTTCCACGCCACTGGCCCCAGTGGGCCATGTGCTACCAAGTCTGCCTTCAGTGTATCCTGATAGTAATACATCCAGAATAAAATCGCGTCTCACAAGGGACATATCCAGATGTATTGGAACAGATCAGGGTTAGATACAAGAAAATGCTGAAGTTGTAAGCAAAATCTGTTTCATTGAATTCAATGGGAAAACTGTATTTCAGTGCATCACATCACCCTATGATGTGATTGGTGAAAATTCTACACGTACACATCAAAAGGAAAGTCTTAGCTCAGAAATGGGGTATTAGTATCAATCATCTTCTGACCTACTCTACAGCTTCTGGTTTTCCAGGTCTTTTGGGGAACCTGTAGCCATGTTTTCTCAAGTCTTATGAAGGTAACATTCAGTTGTAGTAAGATTAAGTGCCATTTAGAGAGCTACATGTGGTAGTATGTGGAAACATTAGGTTCCAACTAACAGAAAAGTTCATGATTCCATTGAAATGTTTCACTTTTCTTCCCAGTGCACTCCAGCCTCAGCAAATCTTTAATTGTCTCCTGTTTAATAACTGATGTTTCAGCAACAGGTCTTTTATATTAATATTTACAAAATTATTTATATAAAAATTTTTATACATGAAGGTCCCAATTGAGTCAGTCTTTTGGTCAAATTCCTTGTTAAACTACTGGTTTACTATAAAACTAAGGATGGGGTGGGGAGGAGAAAATTTGCCCAAATTCTGTCTCCATAAAGACTGACTAAGACTCAAAACAGCTTGAAGCTATTAATATTGCAAATCTTTGTACTACAGATTTCAAAGTGAATGTACTTTAGCATCAAACAAGCAATTAAAAAATAATCAGAAAGTAAATCTTACGAGCCTCTATTTCGTGAAATTCCCTAGCATTGTCAGTATTAAAAAATGTTTTCCATGTTCCTGGAAATTTCTGAACAGCAAAAAAGTGTAAATAAAACCCAGATAGATAGAAATACATGGCATTGCATTTTGCTTATCCACATCAATAAAAAATAATAAACATGTCAATTCTTACCAAGGATCCCAGCAAAAGACACTTCTGATTACCAATATTAATCACCCTGAAAGTACCCTTATTAGCAACTTTTATGGTCTTCCATTGTGCAACATGCTGGTTACTCATCTTGGCATCACTAAGTAGTAGAAGTGTTTTTATCTTCGTAGACTAGGATGCTCTAATGAGTTTCTATATGCTTTGGGTTTTTTTTGTTTTGGGATTTTTTTTCATTTTCCTGGATTCTAAAGGGAGCAACATGAGAAATATTTTTGCCACAGGCAACAAACTCAGGATTTAGGAGTAAGTACTGTGCCTCTTGAAGGCACATTTAAAACTCTTTTAGTCCAGTGCTTTCTGAATTTATTTGAATATTCAACCCCAGCACTTTGGGGAGATTCATAAATTGAGTAGTGATTTATTTTCTATTTTACAAGACAGTAGATGCTTCTTTTATTCCCAAGATCATGCTACAAACTGACAGACACCCTCCAGCTATTATGAAAACAAACCAATATTTAATATGCAAAAAAACCCAACAAACCTACTTGTTATTGTACCAAGTGTCTGAAGAGGAAAAGAAATGTGATGCATGATCAAAAAGGAACTAACCTCTTCACTCACTCCTACCTGAGGTCAATCACCTTTTTCAGTGTTGTGAAGTAGCCACGTGCTGGAATTAGTGAACAGAAAACTTTGGATGGGCTTTGGGCTGGGCTCTTTTCTGTATACACAGCAAACCAGAATTGCTTAAGGATTTCTCTCAAAGGCATATTCTGTCACGAGGGACACTGATCTGAAAATAGAATTTGCTTAAATATGTTTGAAAAATATCTTTTTTTGGTAGAGTTAACATAGAAATGATGATGATGATAATGATGATAACAATTATTATTAATAATTATTAATCCCCCTGCCCAAGCTGGGATATCTCACTTGGAAAAACACTTTTAACATCTGTGTTGTATAATATACGCTTATACCATTTTAAGAGAAGGATGATATGCCTGTGGTACCAACATTGATAATTCTTTCATTAGCTATACATAGAAGCTTTAGAGCTAGTAGCCCTCATTGATGTGTTCATTTAGTCAAGTGGTGAAGTAGGTGGTTAACCGTGTAGTTCAGAGCAGGATCAAAGCAAATCCCAATGTTGGTGCTCAAAGGCAAATGTATGTTTCTGTCAGTTGGTTTAAAACTGATGCTTCAGGGACAAAAGATGATTTCATGGAGCAAGGAAGGACCCATTTAATTTTCTAAGTGAATGTTATGAGTGTCTTCAGGTTAATAAATAATTTATGAAATATTCTCTTCAGTGACCATGAATATGGTATGGTCAGAGCACTGTACAGATAATGGCACTTAAGTAACCAGTATGTGACCGGTTGTATCACTTCCTTTCTTTTCTGCACCTATTGAACACGCCTTGGTTGTGTATGTTTAGTTGACAGAAATCAGTGGCTCTATATTGACTTCAGTTGTTCAATGGCTCATAATAGAACTCTTTTTGGTCTAATTTCTTTGATCTTATAGAATGATGAAATGTTGTTTATTTGCGGGGGGAAAAAAAAGGACTCTTAATGGAGCAGTCTTATGGCTTCCTTTGGCTTCTGCTCTCATTACTAATTTATTTGAACCCCAAACATAAACCAGTCACTACATTTACCCAAAAAAAGAGTGACTAATTGGCGCTCTCTCTGACACAAATCATATGATTCCAAATTCTTGTCATCTTCTACTCCCTCTGACTTCATACATTTGCTTATTAGAAAAGTCTGAGAAAATTGAAAAGTACCGCAACATGTGGTTAAACAGCACTGCTTCTAATAATAATTGCTGTTAGAAATATGTGTCTATACATCAAAGAAACAGACTAGACATATGCAAAACAGCAAAAAGACAATCTCAACTGTTTAAGCATCATCAGATTAGCCAAGATATACAGAGAGGCTGTACAAAGAAACAAAGGCAAACAATGACTTGGCAAAAGCAGTACTAGCATTAGCACAGCAGTAACCTAGTGGTAATTTTTTTTTTGTCACATCTCTTGCAAGACATATCTGTTCAACTAATTCTGCTATTGAGGTTCCCTTTCAAGAATGCTCTGACAGTAAAATATCCCTGCTGAAACTCAATAATTATAATATTTCTTCATGGAAAATACTTATATAATCACAGTAGAATGTGATTGGTCATATTTGGCTCATGCTGCTTTTCTGTAAGGGCATTTGGTCTCCTGAGACGTGCCAGAAATCCTGAAGAAATATTGTATTAGTATCAATATAGTGGTACAAATGAATTTTTACTCCTGGAAATACAGGTGTTGTCCTGTCTTTATTAAAATATATTTTATGGTTTTCAAAGTATTCCGCTACTATGGAAATTTGCTAATTATATACTTTTGCATAACCAATGCCTTGTTCAGAGTAAACTTTAATTTTAACCATTATGTACAAATTAATATATAAGATCGTAATCATGCCTAAAACATATTTCAATGTGTTGCTATTCTTTACAAAAAAACTCTGATTCTTCCCCTTCCCTTGGGAACTGGTATACTTCAAGGTCAGAGACAAAACAAAAATCAGTTTCCTTCTGGATGAGGTTATTTTGAGAAGTGACAAAATGAGACAAGCAGGGTTTGTGTACCCTCTATTACTTTATTTACAGCAGTCATTTTCTAACAATGAAAGCCTAAAACGTAAAGAGCTGTCATTTTAATTCTCTTAGTAAAGAAAGAACAAGAAACAGTATAGCATAAATTCTATAATGCTAAACATTTCACTCATTTTATGGTCAATAGATTATATGAAAATTATGAAAATTATATGTCTTTTCTGCTTGTTATTGTTGTAGTTAATATGTCATCAGACTTATTCCAGGAATGGATACAAATAGAAAATCTCAAAAGCATCCAGATTACAGTCCACTTCACCAATGGCCAGCTGCAATAGTTGAGAAAATTAAAGCACTAACACTTATCTGGCTTGCTTGCTTTCTTCATGCACAGATATATTGATAGCTGTAACAAGCAGCCGATGCATTCAAGTATCAGGAAATTAAAAGTAGAACTGGAAAACAAATGTCATTCTTCTGCTTTACACTACGTTTCAGTTACTTTGGGAATTACATCAACCAAATTAAGAGTGTAGATAGCACTTAGTTATTTAATTTCATTTTGGGATTTTAAATTTATGTTTCAGAACCCTGATGCAACAAAATGAGAGTTCTCCTTTTCTGAATCCAGCTGCCTCTCTGTGTACTATACAGGAGAAGGAGGTATTTGGCACAGATTTAACATTGGGTTTCGTTTGTGGTTATTGCTCAGATATCAGGCTGAAGAGATGAGAGTGAGAAACTGATTAAGATAGCTCACTCTGAAGGTACAATAAATTGTTAAATTGGGGTTGGATTCAGGCCAGGGGTGGTGACTGTGGTAAATTAAGAGAGAGAATAAGACTGCAGTTAAGGACAATCTGGGTAATTAAAAAGGGTCAGAAAGACCTTCTACAGTGACTGAAGAGCCCTTAATGAATAAAAAGGGTCTAGTGAAATCTACACATATAGGCTAGGAGTCACCAAATGTACATCTTCAATAGAACACCAGTATATTTTGGTACACCTGTATGTTCAGGCAGCTTATTTCAACAAATTTTCTAGGCTACTTTGATTCAAGTTTTAGGAAAGCAGCTAAAGTTTGAAATGTTTATCTTTAGTAAACTTCCAAACTGTATTTCTATCAAGACTTAAATTTTCAATATAGGGAAGGAAGTGCAGAAAAAAGAGAGAAGCAGAAGAAAGCTGCTGCATTTTCAAAGGTAACATTTGGTAACATTTTTCCACTTGAAAAAGAAACTAGAACTCGATAATCTTACAAAGAATAATAAGGATTTAGACATAGAGAAGAGCTGAGTATTTAATCTGCTGAATCCTCCTACTAAAGCAGAATTCTCTTCAATCTCTGTTTGAATCTAGCTTTGAAGGTTTCAAAAGAACTTGAAATACTTTGTATTTCCAGTTTTTCCCACTCTTATTCCTCTGGTTTTTTTGGGTTTTGGGTTTTTTTTTCCTTTTCCATTTGCTTCTTTTTGATGCTTCACAGTCTTTCTTTTTATTTCATGTTAGATTTGCTGTGGAGCAGTATTTATATATAAAGTGCTGCTTATGTATAAAGTACACTGTATAGGGTATTGGTAGAGGTGTAGATTATCTGTCCGAAAGGAGAATACTTCTGCACCATTCCATTCACAAAGATGAGGTTCTTTCCTTCTAACACCTAGCGATACATCCGTCTTTGTCAAAGCCTATTTACTATAAATTAGCTCAGGCATATTTCTTCAGTGATTCAAGTCCTTCTTTATTACTCCTCATTACTTGATGTTCCACCCAATTTAATCACATCTGCATACTGGGAAATTGTCCTTAGACTCATTATTCTAGTTGTTTGCATTATGATACGCTTGATAAAGCTGAATTCTTAGCTAGTTCTCTCTATTATATAAGGAAGTTTATCACTGTATATGTAAACTATGCTCTTGATGCCAGATTTAACATCATATCTTTGACATTATTATAATTTTATTTGAAATTTATGACAGCAAGATGTTAAAAGCAGTCTCTGCAGCAGAATGCCAATAAAAGTTGCCAGGAATGTGAAAGCTGTAGTTAAGTCTTGGTGTATTTTACCAGTGATTCTTTTAGCTATTTCAAGACAGGATTTTTTGAAAATAATATTTTGTTAGTACCAATCTCCAGACATCTTTCCTGAAACGAAAAGTCTTTTGACTAATGGGAATGTGGTCTGGTGGCTATAATTGGGGGCAACAGCTAGTTTATATTCCTGACACTCGCAGATTTTGCCGTGTGATCTGGAGTCATTATGTACATCAGCTCACTCATAGGTAAAATGTGCATAACAGCGCAATACCTAGTGCATTTTGTAAAAAACACTCTAACTCCTCATATTGAAATTTTTTTGGTTTTATAAGAAAAAACAAAATTTAAAGGCTTACACCTGATTATTTCATATTCTTTAGAAAGTTCATATCCAAATCTAAATGTTGTAACTGAAACTGTTACTAAAAATGGCAGTTCATGCTTGTCACAAGAATAGCTCTTCTTCATTATCATGCAATAGCACGAACTTGTTGTGAAGCTGTCAGAATTGTTGTTCATTTGTTATCTGTAGAGTAATAAATCTTTGTTACCAAATTTCTTTCCTATGCAGTGTATAAAATAAAAGCTAAACTAAAAACTGGAGATATATAAACAAATCTCCATACTAAAAGCAAATCTAAGTTGAAATTGCTGAATTTTCTCTCAGTTTTCAGTTAAACAATTAACTTACTGTGTATTTAACAAGATCTGGGTATCCACTCAAGTTTGCATGCAAGGATCTTAGGTTCACTCCAGTTTTATGTTTTTTAGTGACTTCTAGGTAGCTTGATATTTAAGAGTTTTACTAAAGAGCAGCGGTAATAAAAATCTTTTAATTGCAAAGCAAAGCTATTTACTCATCACAATTTGTGGAAATATAAACAGAACAAAAGCAAGATATTTTCTGAAATTCTAGAAATCATGATAACCTTTTTTCAGATTTTTGTATTTTCTTTTAGCTTCTACTTAGTATTCTAGTATTTCCCAGTTCTGGAAGCAGAAGTAACAAGATACTATAGACAGGGCACTTATTGCAGGACCTTTTATTCAGACATGAAAGAATAACCCAGTTGTCAGATTTGTACATCAAAAAGCTATAGCTAATATATTGACTAATGGACATTTTTTCCTGGAATGAGAAAATCTGAGGTTTGGTCATCACTCTGTCATTGTTTCTTGATACGAAGTAAATTCAAGCCAGTACCTGAAAACCACTGATGGCAGCTTAGGATGACCAACAGGGATTTTCAGTTTTTCTCCTGGTCCTACAATTCTAAATAATAAATAATCAATGACATGCTGTCATCACTGGTCAAAATAAACCAGTGCACTATAGAAGCTTCATTAAACTTTTCTCATAAACCTTGAAGTTTTGTGATAATGCAACATATATGCAGATCCCGTGGTAAACTGGCAATGTAAAATCAGTGATAGGACATTATCTTAGCCTATAATCAAAAAACTTGACCAAAAACCAAAAAAAAAAAAAAAAAAGTGAGGGCAGAACAGAATCCGGCACATTTTAAAGTCCATATCTGGGTACATTCACATAGCTGTGCCAGGAACAACATTGGTCTTATTCCTGTATTTTAAATTTGACCAAATGGGAGAATACATGTTTTAAAAAATATTGAAATGAGTGATCCTCGTAACAGTTTAATGGATTTTTAAATATTTCAGAATGGTTCTGATAAGAGACTCGCTACATTGGTATAATTTTATTAATAAATTATATTCTAATCAACAGCAACCACAGTTCAGGTTTATTTTCTACAATAATAGCTCCAAAACCCTTACCCTAGTGTACTCATGGATTTGTGGAGGACATGCAATACTGGACCTGGTGGTCACCAACACAAGTGAGCTAGTCTGTGATGTCAAGATTGGAGGCAGCCTGGGCTGCAGTGTTAATGCACTGGCGGAGTTCCCAGTCTTGAGGGATGTGGGTCAGGCAAAGGGTAAAGTCAAGACCCTGAATTTTGGGAAAGCAAATCTCCGGCTCTTCAAGGAATTAGTCAATAGGATGCCCTGGAAAACTACCCTCAGGGACAAGGGAGTAGAGCAGAGATGACAGACCTTTAAGGATGCTTTCCTTAGAGCGCAAGAGCTCTTGATCCCCAGATGTAAGAAATCAGGAAAGGATGGCAAGAGACTGTCATGGCTGAGTTGAGACCTACTGGTCAAACTAAAGGGCAAGAAGAAAATGCACAGGCAATGGAAGCAAGAACAGGTATGCTGGGAAGAGTACAGGGATGCTGTTGGGTTGTGTAGGGATGGGATCAGGAAGGCCAAGGCGCAGCTGGAGCTGAACCTGGCAATGGACACAAAGAATAATAATAAGGGCTTCTACAGGTATGTCAGACAGAAAAGGAAGGACAAAGAAAGCGTATCCCCCCTGATGAGCAAGACTGGCAAACTGATAACAATGAACGAGGAAAAGGCTGAGGTATTTAAGAACTTTTTTGCCTCAGTCTTCATTGGCAACCTTTCTCCCCACACCTCTCAAGTGGAAGGACTGCAAGACAGACACGGGGAGAAAAGTCCTGCCTGCTGTAAGAGAAGATCAGGTTTGTGACCACCTGAGGAACCTGAACATACAGAAGTCTATGGAGCCTGACAAGATGCATCCCAGAGTCCTGAAGAATTGACTGATGCGGTTGCCAAATCACTCTCCATGATACTTGAACAGTTATTGCAGTCAGGTGAAGTCCCCAATGACTGGAAAAAGGGAAACATTACACCCATTTTTAAAAAGGGTAGAAAGGAGGACCTTGGGAACTACCGACCTGTCAGCCTTACCTCTGTCCCTGGGAAGATCATGGAACAGATCGTCCTAAAAGCTATGCTAGGGCACATGGAGGACAGGGAGGTAACTCGAGACAGCCAGCATGGCTTCACCAAGGGCAAGTCCTGCCTGACTAACCTAGTGGCCTTCTATGATGGAGTGACTACATCAGTGGACAAGGGAAGAGCTACAGATGTCATCTGTCTGGACTTTTGTAAGGCCTTTGACATGGTCCCCCACAACAACTTTCTCTCTAGATTGGAGAGATACGGATTTGACGGGTGGACTTTTTGGTGGATGAGGAATTGGTTGGATGGTTGCATCCAGAGGGTAGTGATCAATGGCTCAATATCCAGATGGAGATTGGTGACAAGTGATGTCCCTCAGGAATCTATACTGGGACCAGTACTGTTCAATATCTTCATCAACGACATAGACAGTGGGATCGAGTGCACTCTCAGCAAGTTTGCAGACAACACCAAGCTGAGGGGTGCAGGTGACAAGCTTGAGGGATGGGATGCCCTCCAGAGGAACCTGGACAAGCTCAAGAAGTGGACCCACGTGAACCTCATGAGGTTCAACAAGGTCAAGTGCAGGGTACTGCACCTGCATCAGGGCAACCCCCAGTATCAATACAGGCTGGGGGATGAAAGCATTGAGAGCAGCCCTGAAGAGAAGGACTTGGGGGTACTGGTGGATGAAAAGCTGGACATGAGCCAACCGTGTGTGCTTGCAGCCCAGAAAGCCAACTGTATCCTTGGCTACATCAAAAGAAGCGTGGCCAGCAGGTTGAAGGAGGTGATTCTGCCCCTCTACTCCACTCTCGTGAGACCCCACCTGGAGTATTGCATCCAGCTCTGGAGTCCTCAGCTTAGGAAAGACATGGACCTGTTGGAGTGTATCCAGAGGAGGGATGCAAAAATGATCAGAGGGCTGGAGCACCTCTCCTGTGATGAAAGGCTGAGTTGGGGTTGTTCAGCCTGGAGAAGAGAAGGGTCTGGAGAGACCTTATTGCAGCCTTTCAGTAATTAAAGGGGGTTGGACTAGATGATCTCCAGAGGTCTCTTCCAACCCTGAGCATTCTGTGATAAGAAAAATGGGGACAAACTTTTTAGTAGGCCTGTAGCGATAAGACAAGGGGTAATGGCTTTAAACTAAAAGAGGGAAGATTTAGATCAGATATAAGGAAGACTTTTATTTTTTTTTACACTGGGGGTGGTGAAACAGTGGCACAGGTTGCCCAGAGAGGCGGTAGATGCCCCATCCCTGGAAACATTCAAGGTCAGTTGACAGGGCTTTGAGCAACATGAGCTAGTTGATGTCCCTGCTCATTTTAGGGGAGATTGTACTAGATGACCTTTAAAGGTCCCTTCCAACCCAAACTATGATTTTATGATTTGTAAGCTATTCTGTACCAAGCATTCACTGGATATAGCTGAAATACTGGATATAGCTGATATTCATTATAATATTTATTGATTCTCTGCCCAGCAGCATATGACTCTCATTCTTTGCTTACAAAAATATAGGAGATAAATGAAAACATCACTATCCTCTGTGATCTTTACTTCCCCTTTAATATTTCATTTAGTTTATATGGTATATTTTCATCGTTGATAATTTAGCAACAAGTCAAAGAAGTCAAACAATGTTTATCTTAATATCTACACAACCTTTGCTCTGTACAGAAGAAGGCTAATGATGTATTAAACTCATGGTTTTTTCAATGGATTTCTGGTCACTATGCAGTACCAGAAATTAGTGGGTTGAATTCAGTGACCTTCAGTCACTATAGCATCATTTCTGAGACACAGCAATCAATTTTCCTCACAAGCATGTTTATTGTGTGTCTTCCGTTTCTTACAGTTGGAATGCATGAAGGCAATATAAAGAACTAGAAGATACATAAGCAATGATTTAACTAATATTATGAACACTTTAGACATGTTTTGAAAATGGTTTCTACTCAGTACAACTTTGCCTATGCTTATCTCTTTCATCAAAACCTGAAAGAAATTGAAAGACAGGATAATTAAAGAGAAACATTCAGAGACTCAAGAGTATGGATTGAAAGACTAATTACAAGTTTTCAATACTCTCCTTTGTTTCTGTTCTGCATTTGTACTTTTCCATCAGAAAAAAATGTCAGTTTCTACTACAATTAGCTAATAATGTTTAGTTCCTACATTTTAATCCTACATTTTAATTTTTATGTTCTTTTTTATAACATTTTGATGTCTTTGGGGCTTCTACATCCTGTTTTCCTTAAGCAAAATACAAAGTGAGGGAAATATGATCGTGTAAATTTGATGGAAAAGCCATGTTCCACTGCTCAGTTTTATAAATTATGCACAAATATTGACTTACGTATGCTGTAAGACCTCCTAGAATAGGGCCCCAGCATGTGCATCTGTTGAAAGAGCCTGCCAAAAAAAGTGTGTTTCAGCCTCCAACATGTAAAATATGCATATTCAATTACAAAAAATCCTGACATCATTTCAGAAAGGTTTCAGTAACTTGCTGCAGTCCCCAGGAAGCAATAACTTGCGTGCCAACAACTCATGTAAGTTTTATGTATCTATTTAAGTTGCTTAAACCACAACACCAAAAATAAATTAACATTACTACATGGCATTTCTTATAACTCACAATGCGCTGGAATTCCCTTCAAAGAACATTCTTACATATAACATCATATATGCAAGCATCTCTCTACTTCATGAACCATTTTGAGCGTAGGAGAGTAGGACAGTCAACCATAAGCTGACATGTTCAAAATGCTTGTTTTTGCCAGATGTTTTTTTTTTGGATACTTTTTTGCTTCAATGTACTTGACAGTATTTTTCTCTAACTTGTTAAAAAGAACAAAAACTATAACCCTGAATATTTATGAAAAGAAATGCAGACTTTGAAACATCACCTTTGGCATTTTATTTCTGTGCCAAAATTTAAGTTATATTTTGGGAGTGTAGCAAATGTTTAAAGTATATGCATTCCTTTGAATAAGAATATGAACTTTCCTTTCATGGACAAAAAGATATCTTGTACTCAGATTTGCTTTTCTTCTCAGTTCCTCTGTGCCATTCCTATGTGTGCTACAGTCTCTACCAAATAGCAATAGAATATGAACCCTCACTCGTACCTAAAATAAATATAGATAGGCTGACCTAACCACAGGCATACTTTTAATGAACACAATTTTGAGTGTTTTATACAGCTGTAATCTAAGATTAGGAACATATGGTTCTGGTGGTAAATTAGCACTATGAAGATATATAGCAGTGAAAATTTCATGACATTTTCAGAACACATAAAGTACCCTGGGCTTAGATAAATTCAGACCTAACTCATTTTGAAACATGAAGGTTGTAGCCTTGTCAAAACAGTCTGAGTAATGATAATACTATAATGATTTATTGAAGTTCTTATGAGGAATAATAAGGTGAGTTTTAAATTATCATCTGTGTTAGTGTTTCATCTGCATGGGAATCATACAGAATTATGTTTGAGAATAATAAAGCCTCAACAAAAAGGCCACATGATTAATGGGATAAAAAGACAAAATCCTGTGAAATCATTTAATTTCATTTCATTAGATTTCTCTTTCAGAGAATATTTATTAAGTAGACAAAACCCAGTGGATTTGGAAGTCAGCCTTGTTTTCAGAGCTGCATCTGCATGAGGGCAGTTCTGCATCCATAGATACAGAGTGCTGCAACAGCATAGGAAGGGCTTTGCTGTGAACAACTCCACCCTGATCAGACTTAAAAGGTACATTCTATGCACACTGTGCTTCTGAGAGTCTTTTTCAATTTAATTCACATTCTGGAAAGAGCTGTGTTTCTGGAAATATGGAGGGGAAAAAAACAATCCAAAAGCAATTTCGGACACGCATTTCCTAAAGTGAATACTTGCTGGGAAGCAAAGTTTAACAACTGGCTGTAAATTGAAGCTCGTACATGTTTGAATGATAATGTCCATTTTGCCCTGATTTTGTATTTATGCCCACATGCCAGTGAATATAGGGGCTAAGGGAGTCTTTAAAGGATCCTGTGTCTCGAAGACTTTGCTATATAATTTAGATGGGAAAAACAAAGGGTAAAATGAAAAGACTATGAACATATGGTAAGTCCTTGCCAGTGATGAGTGAATGCCTATATTTTTAGAAAGCAGATCGCTGTGTACAGTGGTCTCAGAGGGAAAACATGGGTCCATTGGCCAGACTAGGCTTTGATCAAGTAAAGAAGTGTTCTGCAGGAGCTATGAAATACCAAGCATTTAGATTATGGCTACCTTTCAACCATTTAAAGCTTCATTTGTTAGTTGGTGGTAATAGTTACTTTGGAAGAGTTAAACAAGGCTTTTGCTTTCCTTTTGATAGCACTGAAACCAAAGAATGGGATCATACTAAAGGGAGATGGAAAGACCAATTTAATATAATCAAATGCAGATATTTTGCCTATGTTTTGTTCAGCCCAGTTTAATTGAGGTTTTTTAAGGCCTTGGAAATGACTGATGGAATTTGTATCTTGGATTTCTAATTCTCAGTCTATCTTCAGTGGAAAAAAGATAATATGTGGACTCCTCCCTACCTGCCAGTTGAATTAAGTTTGATGAGTAGGCAGTGTATGGAAAGGTTGAAGAGGAAAAAACCATACATGCACAGGAAATATTTCCTTCACCAGCAGATTTACTGAATATTTTTTTAATGGAATCTATGATCTAAAACAAATGGAAACAAATCAATTTTACCTGTCTTTGAAGAGCATTCATAGCATAGGTTCTATAGAAATATATTGTAAGTCCATTTTTATCTGAAATTTTCAGAACTATAAAATTTGAAAATAATAAACATGAGGGCAGTTATCACCAAACAGATGAGAATTTTATGGAAATACTGTGGTTTTCCAAAACCACAGTTGACCAGAAGTTACATAAATAATCATGCAATTATATACCAATAAAATTTAGTCAGAAAAATGTATGCATATATATCAATAAAACCAAGAATCTTAATAGTCTGGCAATAAAGACATGAAAGATTGTGCTACAATGTTAATATCTATCAGGACTTCTAACCATCGTGAATGATAGTGGTATCTGAGGTACGGTGTCAGAGAGAGATAGAGGGAAAGATGGGAAAAAGGAGAAAACGTGAGAGGGAGAAAGTCACTCTGTATAGACCAAAACAATACACTCAAGAATTACAGGATATACTACAAATACTTTTCTCCCTTTATTATCAGGTCTGAAGAATATTACTAACTACATAGGAATTGAGCGGCCCATCTGGATGTAGTAGCAAAAATATGATGCATTGTGGAAGTGCGATGCAAGCTGTAGGTACTGTAGCAATTTTTTTTTCTGTAGGCAGATGGCAAAAACAAATTTCTAGTGAAATGAGCTATAAATTCCTTTGGTACTAGGACTCCAACCAAGACATAACAAGTCTAGATTCCTAATTAGATTAACCTACAGAATCTTTGGACTAATAATTACTGTTTTATTTCTGTTTCTCAAAGGCAAATAACTTTCAGGAGCTTTAAAGAGTGGGATCCTATTAATCCATATGTCAGTAGCTTTTTTAATATTAAAGAAAATAAATTTCAGTTATTTTAATAAGTAGTTAAGAACTGGAAGTTGTCATAGGTAAAGAAAACAATTAATTAAAATTGAAAACATATACTACCTTTGAGAAAAAAGTATTAATAAGAAGTGTTATCACCACCTAAACTTTGAAAGGACTATATGCAAAGGGCTTATTCTTAAACTTTGATACTTCGGGTTCCTGGGTAACACCAGTACCACTTAGCTCTATGTGATCATTTCTGTTTCTTACTTTAAAAAAAAAAAAAAATTCTTAAGGTAACTCTTAAGGTTTCAAGATTACTTGCACAGGGACACCTCTTTGGGAAAGCTGTCCCAGAATTCCACACATTTATATGAAAACATTCAAGTTCATAAGAGGTCATATTCATACTGTCTCCCTTACTCTGATTATTTTCGAGGAATTATTTTCGAAAGATGGAGAGGGATTTTTTACAAGAGCACGCAGTGATAAGGTGAGGGGGAGTGGCTTCAAACTGGAAGAGGGCAGATTTGGGATAGATATTAGGAAAAAAATTTCACTATGAGGGTGGCAAGGCACCGGAACAAATTGCTCAGAGAAGTTGTAGAGGCCCCATCCTTGGAAGTGTTCAAGGCCAGGTTGGATGGAGCTTTGAGCAACCTGATCTAGTGGAAAGTGTCCCTGCCCATAGCAGGGTGTTGGAACTAGATGACCTTTAATGTCCCTTCCAACCTAAACTACTCTATGATTCTAATTATATTCTGTCAGAAGTTTTTACAAGGTGTAACAAGAATGATGACCTTTTGGAGAAGGGTGTGACTCTAAGACCTGAAGATCCTGGATTCATTTGCATCAGAATCACCTTAAAAGTTAACCACTGAGGAGCATTGAGGTAAACAGGAACTATAAGAACAAAAGCATTTGCATCCTTCCAGAGTTTAAAAACATTTTCATAAAAGTAGGTGTTGTATGACTAGGGAAGAAAGGCATGTTTTTAGCATCTCTTCTGTTTTTCCTTTGTTATTGTCAGAGTAACTATCTACAAGGTAATTCAGATTAAAATCATACATTAGTGTAACCTCTGTTAAGCACATCTAACTTTATAGACAGTGGAATTTAATTATCAACATCAAAACAGTAACTAAAACATTTGGATCTATGATCGCACAGGGAGATGGTGTACAGTGAAAAATAATTACAAGATTAACTGGTATATGTATGCTCTGAATTCAAGAATGTTGACTCTGTTAAAAGCCATGCCCCTTTCTCCTTTAAACGCTTGTTTGTATGCAGCAAGATACTTGTGACTTCTATAATGGGGACAAACAGATGCCACACGGAAGTCTTTTTAGTAATTACGACTACAGTTCAGTAACAATAATATGAATTGATAAGAAATAATCTTTCTTTTTCTTTGGGCCACATATATTATAGTATATTTTAAACATTGACTTGTTTTTGTATTTAAGAACAGCCGTACGTGATAGTTTAAAAACATGTTACCATGGAACTGATCTCTTTACACCTCAGAGGCTGAGCAGACATAGCAGAAAGACATTACCCAAAGTGCCTTACTACTTTTGGAAACTAAACCAACCCCAAATCCTAGATTGATTCTACATTTTTTTAGAAGACCAAAACAGAAGTTGCAATTGTATCTCCTTTCGCCCCCCCCAGTCATTAGCAAAGGAAACAATTTAGAAAGTGTACAATTCCAATCAGGGTCAGAATCTTTACAGGGAAGTAGGTTTTGGGTAAACTTGGAATTCATACCCTGTAAGCTGGACAAGATCTCGTTATTTTTACAATATAATGTTTTTAAAAAAGAAAACTTATGTCATTTACTACAAAAAAAAGCCCTCCTGAATACCAAAACTTTGTGTTTCTAACACTCAAGTGTCTTTGAAAATGCAACACTAGAGCTACTTCAGTCTAAAGAAAAAATAAGCTACCAGCACGCAATTCTTTTTTATTTCTCAGGCAGCTTTGCCTTACTGACTCTTCCACTTTTTAAGTCTGCTGTGCTATGGTACTTATGCCATACCCACTTAAAAATACAGATTTTCAATTAATTGGACAAGAATATTTCCCTTTAAACAACGATACATGGGAAGATAATTACATGCAAGAATAAGTGACAGCCTTGCCTGCAGTTTGGAAAGAGGCATTAATAAGTACTTCTCTAGAGCCTTATAGAATGAATCTGTAATCACAAATAGAAGAAAGCTTGGGCCTATTTGAATATATAGTCCCCAGCACTTGAGCGTTGCACCAATTCCCTTTGTACTTAATGGAGAAATACCACCAGATGAACACAGAAATATATAGTGGAAAATGGTGGCAAGCAAGAGTTTTCAACAGTTGTGCACTTTTTATTAACTATGCTTTGACAGAACAATACACTGCTGCCCCACTGGGTGGCCCCTATGCTATACCTTTAAAATTTCGTATGTTTTCAAATAAAATTTCTTTTAAACAATATTTTCTTTAATTTATATGATTAGCCAAACCAGAAGCTGGAAAGATAATATTTTTTAACTTCCTTTCTGATGAATAATAAATGTCACATAGGAATTAGAAAGTAGGATGTAGTCGCATGTGCCATCTGCTGCATATGGGAACAGAAGAAAGATATTAGACTTTAAATTAGGGGTTGCTTCACAGAAACTCAAAGATGAAAGGAAACCACACTCATCACTTGGAAAGTAATACCAGTCTCTATCAGTCATTAGAAATCTATCAGTGCTTAGAAAATCTCACAATATGACAAGGTACTCCTGAGAGCCCTCTAAGGAATATCTACAAAGTGTCTTTTAGATAGAAATTAATGTCATTAAACACAAATGGTCTTCTGATTATTTACTTTAATTTCTTTTCAGTTTCTTCTAGGTGCCTAAGGCCTGTGATAGCAGGATATGTGGAGACATTTCTGAGGTAGAATACGAAACCTTGCATGCCGCATTCCCATAGCAACTGACTATTCACAATAGTAAGGAGAGTTACGTATTTACATAAAAATTCACTTACTTAAAAAAAAAATAATTATCCATATTTTAGCTCAGAAATGGAAGCTGTTAGTGTGCCCATCACCCTGTATGTAAAAATCTTCTTGCTATTCATCTGCCTTAAATCCAGATCATTTATGTAATCAAAGTTGTTCTTATACGTTCCAGCTGCCCATTTGATCTCAGCTGTAACTAAAGAGTCAGATGTTGAGCCAGCAATAAGTGACAGCAACGGGCTTGTCTACAAGGTGGCACATCCATGAGATATGACAAGGAAGGAGGTGGCTGGCAGGGATGGTGTCCTCTGGCATGTGTGAATGTGGGATGCTAGAGGTGGCCCTGGCACTCTGGGAGCTGCTCTCAGTGCCTTCCTTATCCCTCCTGCTCCAAATGTCAGCATCTGTACGATGAGACCCAGGTGAGCTCTTCTACCTGGTGTCAAGTAGCCCAGATATTTCAGGTTATGTTTCTAGCTTCTGGTTTTTATTTTACAATAATAAAAGAAATGCCAAATTATGGTTTCTGCCAAATTATGGTACCTTCTGCTGTGTCATTTATTGGTTGAAATCTACACACAGATTTTTAGTTTAAGTAATTGTCATATACTGTTTTATTTAATATCTGATGCTAATATTTTGAATACCTATAAGCAAAATAAGAGTGGAATAAGTGGAAATGTCAGCAGGACAAGAGGGCAATCATTTTGAAAAACCTAGTAGGAATCAGCTTCAGAACAGTTGGTCATACACAATAAATTTGTTGGAAAAAAAATTTTACAAGACAGTATTTTAATATTTTCTGTTTCCTGTAATTCTACAGGGCCCTGGAAGTGCCAGCCGGGATCAAGATATCTTTGTTGTAGAGCTTTTTATCTTTAATTCAAAGTTTCTTATAAAGTATATTATAAACTGATATGAGGATGACAAAAGGAAAATAATGGTGACAAATTGTGGCTTAAATTGGACAAAATTGGACAAAAGTATCTAATGAAATTAGCACTTGGTTATAGACACTCTGTTTATAGTGAGCTGGTACTATGCTACAACCTGCAGGTAATACTAGACAAGAAGAGTTGTGAACAGGGGGGAAAAAAGGTGTAGAACTAACTATCCTTGAAAAAAATGCCAACGCTATAAATTTGAACTTTTAACTTACCTCCCTTTTTTTATGCCCATTTCTGTGATTTTTCTCTTTTTATCCTAGTTTCTATTGTGAGAAAGTAGCTGACAAATACGGAATATGAATAATATGCCTTTCAAATCTCTTTCTGATTGTTTCAGCACCTTTTTCCTTCATGGTTTTTTTTTAATTTCCATACACAAAGACATACATTTATGTGCCTGTAAGGGTAAACATATGCATGCTAAATTGTAATTGTAGCTGATACAGATGTATCCAAGCAAATTTTACATTACTTAGTATGGATGTAGATAACAGTATAGCCACAGAAGCCTAAGGTTCTGCATGGGATTCCAAACTTGCTGGGATCCTTGTTAATTATGCAGTTGACTACTCCAAAATTATCCAACCCAAATAAAATAGATCTTTTCCAATGGGAATACTTGGTCAGAAAAAGTGAAGTATTTATTCTCTGTAGCACCTAAAATTTGCCAGACATTTGCATGGCTGTAACAAATTGAATTTTGGATGTGAGTGAATTTTCTTTTTCAATTTAAATATAATACCATAATAAAAATTTTCTTATGCTAGTTTAACAGAGAGGTACAAAAGCAAGCCATGAAAAGGAGATCCAATTTTATTTTAAATCAACCCCCACACAGCTATTTCTGAAAGAAAAGTAAACAGGACTTCTGTTTGCTTGCCCTTGCAGGATCAGTAAGGGTGACTGTCATAATTAGCTCCTGTGTGAATTAATTCTAAAATATGACTCAACACTCAGGTGACACACAGATGACACGGCACAACGTTAGGCTGTAAGACAACCCCAGATAACTCTCATGTTCCAACTTTCTATTCTGCCCATGTTCCTCTCTGAGATGAAACGTGGGTATAGTTCTGGTGATAATTTGCTTCAGAGACCCCTCCCTGAAGACAGCATGGATGAAAGGATGAAGCTACACCTGGCTGGGCTCTTTCCAACCTGCCAGCACCCAAGATGCTATTTCAGCAGTCCTTCCCCCTGCGGTTACCCAACATACCCTTTAGCGGCACTACTGGATGTACCACGCAACCTTAGGATCACACTGTAATGTGCCAGTCTTCAAGCTACCTGAAGGTTTCACAAACAACAAAACCCCTTAGATTTTAAGGCTACAAGGGCATCACGCACAGCTCAGCAGAGACCTGGACCAAGAGTTATGACACGTGGAAGTAACCTGCTGGCTTTAGAGTAGCTCACCCTGGAAAGTAAGGGCATAAGCCACTCAGTTCACTTGCCTATGGAGTAAGGGGCCACAACTTGAAGAACCAGCTTTTATCGGTGTAGCTGCAATACAAGTCTAATAATATTTTCCCTTGTATTGACATTTACTGCCATGAAATGGACCCAAGCAGAATTTATTATAGATTAAAAACATACATCTGAAGGTAAATTTTATTTGTGAGCATTATCGGCCTCCTCTTGCTTATTAGAAAGCTTTGAAATAATACAAGAAAATCAACCTCTGTTCCCTGCACTGTTTCCCAGTACATATTGACTTACAGTCTGTTGATACCGAGTGCAAGTAAATTAAAAAAATGACCCACAGCTTCAAGAAGAATATTCTGGTTGAAAAGTCACCTCCCAGCTGCCCTATTAGGAGGAAGCATGACTGTGTAGAAAATGGGCCTGTGAAGATCACCACGAACTGCTGTTGGAGCCCCTGAGCACCTATAGAAAGTAAGAAGTACCTCAAACATCACCACCCTCCCTTGTTCAGCCTGCTTTTCCCAACATAATCACAGAAAATAAAATAAACACAGCAAACCTGAAAGGTCTACCTTGTCTTCTCCTGCAGGGAAGATGCAAGAGCCCACCACGCATGGCATGGGACTATAGAGAGTCTACATACACAGGCTGGGGGCGAGCAGCCCTCTGAGCAGCTGACAGCAAGGCCAGTGCTCCTCACCAGCGCTGAGAATAGGTAGGACAAATGCTGTCTGAAGGACATGCCTTTACAATGAGCTTCTCGAGTTTACACCTGACAAAATCTATTCCTAGAGCCTGACAGAAATCAAGATGACTTGAGAGATGGAAGTCTGACAAAATTATACTCATGTATTCTGAGCAGAGCTATGAAAAAAGTTTGGAAATTCACACACAGTTAATTAAACATTACTTGTATTTTCTCAAGCTATAGCAGTCTTAGAATCTTAGTCATATCTTTTCATGTAATTGTTAGCTGGCAAGCCAGCCTCCAGTGTTTTGTTTATTGTAAGTTATTCTCCAGAAAATAACATCTAAAAAAATAGGAGAATGGCACAGCTCAATTTTGGGCTAAATTCTCTCCCCCAAAACAAGTGATAAGAAAGAGAAATTGGTCAACAATGAGTGCCTTTCAGCCATTCATTTGTACAGCACTGTGTGTGTATCTGGTGGGAGTAAGACAAGGCATATTCTACCAGAAAAAAAAAGAAGTTTTATAACTCAGCATGCTGTCCTCGTGTTCTGTTGCTGTTCACTGCACACACATTCCTCACAGAGCTCCCTGTGCTCATCAACAGTGAGCTACACAAAGGGAGAAAACAAGTTGTATTGAAATACATCATGTACAGCAGGCTCCACATGTAGTTTTCACAAGAGTCTCCAGCTTCTGCTGACACGGCTCTGATTTTGACAAGATAGGTCAGTCCAGTTCAAAAGCTGGAACCCATAATGGCAATCCTTTACAGTAAATATGTGGGAAAAATGAACTATAATGGAATACAAATATTTTTGAGCAACTGTTAAATGCTGGGGTTGGGCCAAATGGACAGTTGGCCTGGGGCACCAGATTTTTCATAGGCACACGTATTGTTTACTGAGCACTTAGTCCATCTATCTGTTACCTTCAATCACTCATGGGTGCCTTCATTCTGCCTCCAGGACGGCTGAGCCGAGACGTCTCGCCACAGCCTGGCAGCAGGAAGCCTTGATGTAGCCTCGAAGATGAGGGAAGGCAGCTGCAGATGAATGAATGCATGAAACTAGAGAGTGATGTAGACAGAAGCGTAGTCTGCATGTTACCATCTTGTGGGTTTTTGTTGTTTTGACTTACTTAAATCACAGTCTGCCCTCTGCATGTGAGAGGATGTGGTCCCAAACAGCAGCTTTGGATATAAAAGGGCAAGGTGGCAAATGCATTTATCCACAATACATATTGGCAACTCTGATCTTGTTGTTTTCTTCTTTCTTTCCTTCTGTTCATCTACTTCTAGGCTTTTGTTTCATGCTTGCTGACTTCCCTCCAAATTACTTTCTTACATTTTCCTTCTACTTTTTTGAAATTTAATTTTATTTATACTTTAAATTGAAGTGACATGTAACTTGCACAGATTTCATAAGTTCTCAAGAAATTAATTGTATTTGCTGATCTACTCATTCTTCTGATGACTAGCAACGTTGTTCAGAGAAACTTGAAGACAAAATAAAAACTATGGGTCTGGGCCTTGCATAGGTAAGACAGTTCCTTATGCATTTTTATATTGTGTCCTTTACAGCAATATTCTCCATGGAAAAGACTGGCAAACGTTACATCAAGCTCTTAATAAGCCACCAAGAAAACAACCAATTTAGAAACATGCACTATCATACAAGGGACTCATTCTGACCTTCTGCAGCTTTGTTTTCAATTGAAAACAATCCCCAGTTCAAACATACAGCATGGGTGCCCCTGCATCTAGTTAGGCATTCCCTCAGGAAAAAAAACAACAAAAACCCCATAAACAACCCCAGCACATGTGTTCCTATATTTTAACTAGAAAATATTACCTAATAACTGTTCTCTTATTATTTAAACACACAATCATGTGCAAAGAATCTGCAGCAAGCAAGTTTAGAAGCCAGGTGTTTGCAGGGATCCCCCAAAATCACTGTATAGATAAAAACCTGAGAGGACAATTGGGATCCAAAGAAAATCTGTGTACACTCTGTGTCATATGGCAAATAATTATTTGGCTAGTCTTATCCAAAATGAAAAAAAGGATTATTTTGTAATGCACAGTACTGAGCAAATAATTGCCAGCAGTTATCCTGGTTTTGGACTGTTTTATATGAAGAGTTTACTCAATCTGTTTGTTATTTGACACAAACAAAAAATTCAATAAATAAAGTCTAATGATCAATGAAGAACACTGATCACTGATTATTTGCAGACTTCCACTTGTGGTCTAATAAGAAATATCTGGTTTTTCAATTATTTGATCAGAGCAGTGTCAAAGTGAATTTTGGATAAAAGCACAAAGGAATGAAGGCAACCTCAAATTTCAGAGACAGAAGCACCTCAGAAGGATTCACTAGCCTTATCATAGGCTAAATACATTATGAAGCAATGTTTGAAATCTGGGCTGCACATATGGCTTGTGTGATTCATCTGCAACATATACTAGAATACTGGAAATGGCTTGTGGATGTGAACCTCAATGACTATTGTGTAAGATTTAGTAATCTTATGTGTCTCAGAATTTAGTACCTTGTATATCTGTCTAGAAGATTAAATGGTCAGATATAGGACAAAATCTTAGAAGACCAACAGTTGTGATACAACAAATATGATATGTTATTCTCCCCCTGTCCTCCCTAAATCTTTCCCATTTCTCCATTTTCTCTCTGGGTATTGTTTTTTAAACACAAAACAACCTGGTATGCCTTTCCTTTTCTATTAAAAAAATTAATCATGGAGTAAAAGAAGTAAAATTAGATCATAAATTAAATTGATTATGATCTTTTTACCAAGGGAAATGACCCTGTGGAATACTGTTGGCATATTACTATGACAGACTTTTTTGAATTGAATATTTGCTCTATTGAATATTTGCCCTGGTTTCTCTCTCATAAAGGCTGAGACTTCTGTCACAAGTCCTTGCACACTGAAAGTCTGAAATTCCATTCTTGTATTGCCTTGCCACAATTCACTACTTACATTTTATTTTGTTTTGTGCATGGTTTATGCATTTGTTACCCACATCAGGCGTATTTATTGGATACTTCTTTCACAAAGTACCCTTTTGTATCTCTCTCTCCTTCCTGCCCTTATTTATTAAATTAAACCATGCAGCATGGTAAAGGTGCGAACACCAAGTTGTTTTCATTTACTGGCTCCCAATTAAGCATGCAGCTGCTGTACTATAGAATAATAGCCATCCAGGAAGCCCCTGACAAAGCCAAAGCAAGGACAGGGGTAGACAGAAGGATCCTTACTGCAGCAGTCCTCATGGATGACCTGTTTCAAGGAATCATTGGGAGCTGGCATTGATCTATTGCGGAATAGAAAGCCGACTGGATAATGAAGGCATTAGTAGGAGTACACGCAAGAAAAAGGTTTGGTTTTCAGTGTTTTGACACAAGGTGCAGTAGCAACAAACCTTATGTTAAATCTACACCTCTTAACGGCTATATTTTATTTTCTTATAAGTATTGAATAAAGTGAGGAAACAGATGAAGGGCAAAACAAAAATAACACCATTTTGAAGCAATATTAGTGTGAATACAATGCAGTAGAAATTGAATTAGCTGTGAGTGCCTGCTGAGTTGTACGAAATAGCTGTTAAAACTAATTCGCATTGTAACACATAATGGTATTATCGATTTACTTGATACATGGTTAATGAGTGTAATTTTTCAGGCTCTTTGAATACAGTAAATCCTGTTTACTCTTTTAGTGCAAACCTGCCTGCTGTCTATAATTCGACTTTCCTTTCATTGTGTCCTCATTGTTTGTTCAAATAGGCCTACTCACATTCCTTCACTAGTAGGACTTGATAACTTATTCTGAGCACCTGTGTGACCTTTTTATTACATCTCTGTTATCCTTTGTGACAGTCTGGTGGGAAATTCAAGAGAAACTAACAGCTGAATGGCAGGGGAGCGTTAACCCCTTCAGGGACTGCACTTCATGGAATCATCATGACACCACATCGTGGAAACATGAAGAATGGGTCAGGGTCAACCAGAAAGGTCATTCTGAGACTTGAAAACCCTGAAACTGTAAGGAAGCAGTTGTGACAGAATGGATGAAATTTGATACTAAAGCACAAAAAGGGACCAAGAAAGCTTTTAAGTTTTTGGTATTGCACAAAATATATTACAAAGGCAAAGGGGCTTTGGACTTTGAAAGGGCTTTGCCTGCCTTGCGGTCATTCTCATGGTGAGCAAGGAGTCAAGATCTTTCCTGACACAAAAAGGACTGAGGGTAAATTTCATTTTTGTTTTTACCAAATTGTTGCTTTTATTCTCAGGGATTTTAGCCTCTGTGTGATTAGGAGAGACATTGTGAGTGAATTCCAAATTCTATTTTTGAGTGTATGTACTTTCCTGTCATTCAACTACCATCCTGATTTCCCAGGTCAAATATGTTTCAAAAACAATGAGGTGAATACTCACTGCCTGTTTATTCATGTTTATAGTGCCAGTATCTGGCTATCCTAAAAAGGAACAATACTTAAAAATCCTGTTATTGGTTTAAATGCATTCTAAAAATGCTGGAATAAGTTGTCTTCCTTCCTTTAGGCCACTATGCTTTCTGTGTCTTCACATGAATTTAGTCCTGGAAACTGCCATGAGCTCTGGGCATAGGACATCATGGATCTCCTTTTCACTTGTTTCCCAGGTTCATCACGTGTAGGGATAAAGGATATTAGAAACTAGAGTTCCTAGAATAATTCAAATTTGTATCCAAAGACATGACAATATTTTGTGTTTGAGTAATCTTGTCTTCTTCCAAATGTCTGTCTTGGTCTGGCACAGTGCCAGAGTTGCTGCCCTTTCTCAATGGTAGTGCCCTTCTCAGCAGCAGACACACATCATTTCTTGACAGCCTTTGATTCTGTAAAATCCTCCCAAAATGAAGAAAAAGAAAATACTCAGGACGCTTTACATCCTCTCCTCCAACCCCTCCAGAATATTTGTGATGTCTAAAGGTTCAGTTGGTCTCCATCCTCTGAGCAATCACACCCTGGACTGAACCAGCTGTTGGCCTTTGTGCAAATGTTTTACGGTTCTGAAATGCTAAATAAAAGTAATAGGAAAATAAAAACAGTCTTAAAATCGTACTCCTGCTACCCATTAATAATCAACCTGGCTTTTGAAAAAAAATCCATAAAATGAGTTTGCTACCAGTACAGAATTTTACAGAATAGATTAAAAATGATTAAAAAATAGATTCTATTTCAGTACTTAAAACATCCCTGCTTAAATATTCCATTAAATATTCATGCATGCACCCTGTCCTCCCCTATCCAGTCAGGTCATACTATCAGTTTTAATCACACTTCATGAGCACTGATCAGCTACATGAATACATTTTTAGCTGATGTCCTTTTTAATTCCATGCATATTTTCTACCAAATATACATTTACAGAGGAAATATCATAACAAGCTCTCTATTTCCACTTATCTGAAATCCAAAGGTCATATAACATTGATTGAACTGCTTTTGCTTTCTGAACTTCTGCAATGCCATCTAAACTCCATTTCAATATCAATTTATGATAATCGTCAACCATGATGGTAATAATAATAAAAGAAAAACATACGTGATCTTTTCATATTTATGTACTGTAGGGAGTACCTTATTCTTGGAACTGTATTACTGGAGACCTGAGGTTCCCTGTTCATGAAAATCACCAGGATTTTCACTCAGATATTTTGAGCGCATGGCTTTAACCATTTCCTCTCTCTTGCCAAAATTACATACTCAGGAGTCAGTCTTCCTTTTTCCCTATTTTAAGAAGTTTATATAACAAGATGACAGTAAAAACAGAGTGGCCAAGTACAAATCTCCTAACTGAAGAGACTAAATGCTACATCAATCAATAAAGGGCTTTAACTGTCACAGAGGTCCTCTGTGGACCTTTTGTTCTGCTTGGATTTTATTTCTGTCTGCATCCCTTTCGTTTACCACACTCCTACAGGCAAAGACTCTTACAAATTTATCATCAAATAAAACAACCATGAAGCTATTTTCCAAGGCTATTAGTCAACTGAAATAAAAAATTAGACTTCTGACCTGTTTAAGCCAACACTTTTCCTCTGGAGTTGTGATTCTAAAATTGATGTACGTATCACCACTGCTATAAGCTGTCAACTTTGACTCTAGTTACAAGCGCATAAACAGAGCTAGACTTATTTATAATCAGTTGTCTCTCTTAAAAACCAGTCACGCCCTGGACTTACTTTGATAGTAACTAAAGGTTACAAAAAATGCGTTTGATATCTGCTACTATTTGTCCAGACAGTTGAAAAAGATTAATGACTAAATAATCAAAAGACTAGAGAGATAATCTTGGAGATCCTCATTGAAAGTACTTGTAGTTATATATGCAGATGAGAAGGTAATATCACTTACGGATTTTTTGCTTACTTTGGCAGGTGTCTTAATTTTCTGGTGGTGTTACGCTGTTTTTTTCACAAGCCATGCTTTTCTCATTAAAAGGCTAAGCACAAACATATAAATTAGTTTCAATATACTTGCTTTTAAATAAGACTCTCTTTTTCTCTTTCTGTTTTTTATTCCTTTTTCCTTTTCCTTTTTCATGAAGGCTAAGGCATGAGAAGCCAGAAAAAAAACACCAAAACCAACTATCCCATTAGAAGCTCAAAGTCATTAAGGACAAACAAGTTAGCAAGTCAAGTCCCCCTTCTCTATGATGTTTTCCATTTCATGGAATATATTTATATAGACTACAAATGCATTGCATCTTTGAAGAGGCTGGAATGGGAAGAGGGTACACAGCCCTGAATGCACAAGCGAATGACACAAAACTGCTTTGCGCCCTGCTCGGGCAGGCTACAGGTCCCAGAAGCACAGGCTCCTGTGTACTGTGTGATGGAGCAGGCCAGGGAGTGGGCAGATGATTGACACCACCGCGAAGGGTGACAGAGGACACACACTGAACAACTGGTGCTACCTTCTCGTGCACGTCTGTGCTGCCCAGGGTAGGAGGGCTAAGAGTGTGCTGAGGGCAGTAGGAGCCCACACTGTCTCCCACATCATGCTCCAGAGCACGTCCAGAACCTGTGGCTGAGCCTGGGCTTGCACCCAGATGCGTTGGATGTGGGACAAGTCTGGGCTCAAGCATATGACTTAGGTTAAAAAGCAATTTAAATATATATATGCATGTATATATATACCCACATAACCCCACTTCCTTCAATACTTTAATCACGATTATCATAAGGGTACGTAAACATTAAAAACCCAAGCATCCAAAATGGTTTCACACAGGTACAGTCATTCCATAACAAAACCCATTCACATAAAGTGATACCTATCTCTGAAACTACCTAATAACTTGTCCAAGATTTTTAGAGACAAAAAGGCTGTTTCAAAACAACAGGTATTTAAATTCTTCCAAGCTTGACAATGTCTGGCTTGCTCTGTAATTATAATTTACCAGACATAAGGCCAGAGGGTAATTTTTCCCTGATGTTTCTCTGATACAAATGAGCAGTGAAGGCAGAAAATACACCAATTTTCTCTTTATTAAAAAAATGAAAATCATAGTTACCTGCTAGGAACCATCTCTTTGATGTAATTTATGGATGTAAATAAAATACCATATCTCCAATCACTACATAAGAAATGAGAAAACCTAGTACCAACAGAAAACTCTTTGTAATTTATTTTTTAAATCTCTTTGTACTTTAAATTAATAGAATACTCAAAAATTAAAAAAAAAAAAAAAGAAACCAACAAAAAACAAATGAACAACCCAAACCAAATTAAAAATTAAAGACCACTTTGGTGATAAACTTTGCTGGCTCCAAAGTGAAGTGAAGGCAGCTGATAGAAAAAAAAAAAAAAAAGCAATGGAAATATGTTCATGCAAATGCAAAAATGAGCATAGAATGAATGAGATATCGAAGATAAAAATCCCTTGACTTACAGTTAAATAACTAATGTAAATTAAACATAATAGGAGAAGGAAATTCTAATAGGATAGACCTGTTTCTGGATGGAAAATGTGACATTTTAACAGACACAGAAAAGGCAAAAGAATTGAAATATTTTTTCTTACCTACTTTAGAAGTAGCACGTTCAAATGTACGTATCAAATGAAGGGAGAAGATCTTTTTAGCCCATCAGTAACTAAGGAGAAACAAAACCTGGTAGTACGAACAGTAAAGAAAAATAGGGATGTTAAATAGTTTACACTGAAGACCCATAAGAGATAGCTGGGAATTTAGTTTCCACCTCAAGCTGGTTCATAATTTGTTAAATAATATATATGAGAAGCAAACTGGCTTCACTGGCTTTTGATACAGATTTCTTTTATCTTTTAACAATATAAAAAATATTTGAAATTGATCTTGTTGCTACCAGAAGTTAGTACAAAGGATTTATAACATCACAAACATTTTTCTCCAAATTAAATTACTATATACAGTCAGTGGAGATTCATCTCATCAAATCACCTAAGCAATGTGGAACCTAGGCATTCATCTCAGCTAACTGTCCAGATCTTTCACATGTCAGTAAAGAGAAATAGCTACCTAGACAGAAGTAATTCATCATACCATCAAACAGGTGTCTAACATCCCATTGATAGCTATTTAGGTTTTGACTGAGTATCTTTGAAAGTCAGAAATTGTTGATTTATGCGGATTAAAATATCTACTCAGGCATCTTTGAAAGTAAGGAGTTTCTTTCAATAGGAATGTTTATTACTAGAAATTCTACCATTCAGGGCTATTATGAAGAACAGACAAACAAACACAGAATTATTCACAACGAATTATTCAGTTTCTCCTTTTTAATAACAATGATTAAGTGAAAGCAACATATATCAACAACTACCCCCTAAAAGTGAAAAGTTTAAAAGCCATTCTAAGTTTTCTTACACTAGCTAATCTGAAAACAAATTAGAGCTGTGAAGTGAAGAGCAATTGACCTTCTTAGATATTATATACATCACTTATAAAGCTAATTGCTTTTTAATTGGGTTTCACTAAATGGACAGTTTTGCAATGAGATATTAGGTTTTAAACATTTTTGGTTTTAATGAGTGTTAATTTTACTGGTGATTTGCTTCATCATAGAAGTATCATGACCGAATTAATTCTGCCTGAAACCATTATACATTTTAAGGCCATAAATGTTGACAAGTACTATAGATGATAAAAAAAAAATAATGAGGAAGTTCAGCTTAAAAAGAGACAAACAGCTAAATAAAACTCTTAAGCTGTAATGGTTCTGCAAATATTTTAGGAAAGGCATTTTGAGCTACAAATGCTTTCATATTTTGAAGTAAATTTGAGGAAGGTTTTACCTTTTTCTCTACGTATAGTCTCAACAGGACCCTGGATTAAACTTGAATATTTGAGATAGAAATCTTTCTTTTTTTTCCCCTCAGATTCACTTCATGTGATGGTGTCTTATTCATATTCAGTAACAGGGAAATAGTCCTAGGGAGATATCTTCCTTTAAAAATGAGAATATCTTTTTCTAGCCACATACAGATTTAGCATCATTCTTTTGAAAGCATCCTGGTTTTTATTTACTTGTTAGTGAGTCCTTCCTACCTGCAACATCTTCTCTTCATCAGCTGTTAGCTGGACTCCGTGCATGCGCTTTATAAAAATCTCCTTTTTTCCCCTTTTCCTGGGAGCCCTGACCCTTCCTTCCAGGGAGGGACACCTGTTGCCCAGTCTCTGATCACAACAGCTGGAGCCAGATAAAATGGAGTGGTTGAGTCCCCTGGGGTATAATCCAGAGGGGCTGGCTGGTGAGGTCTTTTCCTCTCAGGGTGAGCATCATTGAAATACTTTCCCAAATGTTTTATGTCAAAGTTCAGCTGCAGTATCTTTCAGGACAAATCCCAAGACACCATTTCATTCATAATTTTTGTTTGTCTCATTGTGTAAGGGCTGGTTGCACGTGGGAGTCTGTTATGCTACTAGCTGCTACTGTGTTATTTAGTTGAGGCATGTTGAGCTTTTGAAACGTATTATCTTGTCTCACCTGCAGATGCCACACTTAAGGGCTCCTAATGCCAATAAAAGTAATTTAGAAGTTACCATTAGTCCTTATCGCAGCAATTTGACATGCTCGTCTAACAGGAAAAAGGTTAATCTTACAGAATAGTGGCTATGAAATGACATAATACTATAATCAGGCAAATCATACTTTTGAATATATACATATTAATGAATATGCTTTTCTGTGCATATGTAAGTAAAACAAAAGGAATCATAAAAAATCATACATTATTGTGACCATAATCTGAAATTAGTTTCTCCCAAATTGATATAATCTATGAATTTCACTAGCATATTGCTTATTCCTTCTTTATTAATGGAAAACAATTTAACAGACTAATAAAATAATAATACTTCCTGATAGTATTTTTGGTGAGAATAAATATATTAAAGATTGTGAGGAGCCATAATAGTATATTCAGATGCAAATATATGTACCTAAAATAGACATTTGCCTAGTATGCTTGAGGTGTTAAACTTCAGACCATTATCTTTTGATATGATCAAAAGATATCCTTGACAAAAAATGTTGCTGTATGCAACACTTCAAACATTTTCATTCTATATATAACAGCTATTTTGAACTCTACTTCATTTAAGAGTATTTAAGGAATGTTAAACATAATAAAAATATTTACATGTAAACATACATTATGTCCTAATATGTCTACCTGAGTAAAACCTCTGAAACTACTATTTAAAGAGGTCATAAGCATTTTATTTTTTGGGGGGGTGGGAAGGGGCTTTTTACAGCTATTTCAATTCTTGTATTTATGGATCAATTCTTAATTTTTATCCCCATATTTTTCTATGTAAACAAGAATCTACTATACTGATGTTACTGTGGGGAAGTCATTCTGATTCCAGAAATATCTATAATTAGTGGATCTGGATGGTTCAAATTAGTGATATTTGTACAGAAGAAAAGTTTTGAAATGAAACTACGCCAAGTAAAACATCTGGGAAGTCAGAATAGCAACAATCATAGTCTGAATTACAAAGGGAAATTTTAACTAAAATGTGGAAGAGTTCAGTTATAGTATGACTAAGGTGGGTAGCCTACATACTGACTAAAGGACCATTGGAAAGTGCATGCTCATTTAGGCAACTCATTCAGCTCATATAAAAATCAAAGATCAACAGCTCCAGATGTGTGGCTTATGTACAGGCATATTTATATGAAAAAATGAGCCCTGGAAATGGGTCTGTGATGGTGAACTCTTTATGTATGCTTCCTGCAAGCAAAATCAAAGACTAAATGGCTGACATTCCAGCAATGCTTAAGTACCTTTTAACTTTCTTAGCTGAATCTCAGTCCTAATATACTTATCTGTGTAAAGAAACTCCAGACACTTTTAATAACACTTGGACAACTGGCTGAACAGGCAGTACATACTAAGTACTTTCAAAATCAGATGGCACTGTGAAAGTTCAGAGGATTTACATTTTTTTTCTGCTAGATCAGTGAACTAAGCTGAGCTGTTCTCATGGAGGAGGGGGAATTCTTTTCATTATTCCGGGTGGATGACTTGACTCATTATTTTGTATTTAAAAAAACAGTCCCAAGCAGAGTATTTGCTTCCAGATAACTTCTGCTGGAACATCTGGACTATGGATCAGCACAAAGAACTATACAAAACATTCAAACTACTGAATCACGTGTTTCTTGAGGTATACATGGACCAGGACACAAGACTGTACTTAGAAGTCCACAGAAAACACCTTTAATCTAGAGATTTTTGTTAAAATACCTTAAGTTTACACACAGGAACTCCAACACAGAATAAGCCTTTGACTTCAGGGGAGCTGCCAATAAATACAAGAACGTCTGGGAAAAGCAATCTACAGAACTAGGGGCCCAAGCACCATCCAGAGGGAGAACTCAAAGGGTGACGACATTAGATTTATGGAGAGCTTTCAGTTGGACATAAGTGTGCTGAAATTTCCTTAGATTTTTTGTAAAGAATTCTTTTCACTGCTCAGATGTTAGATGTTAACAAACCTTGCCCTTCTACTTATCACCTTGTATTTGTAATCCAAAGGAATTATATTTTGTTAATTTTAAAGCTCTTTTAGAAAAAGAAATAACTTTATTTTTATTCATCTTAATTTGTTCAGCTCAGAATTACTCACAGATAGAGATACATGATGGCCTGCAGCAAATTAAGAGCCAGTAACTCAGTTAAAAATATAGCATGGTGGAAACATACCAGTAACCACAAAAAGTCATGGGACTTTGACTGGAAAGATTAAGAAAAGTCTTTTACTTTTAAACTTTCTGTAATACCTCAGTTGTATAAATATTTAAATTTTAAACTAATTTTATTATGGGCAGATCCTCATCTGGTATAAATCAGTGCGGCTACTTTGAATTTGAAAGAGCTGTGCTGATTTACTCCAAGTAACTCCACGTCTGTCCTGTAATATTTTTTAAATCATTCTTTCAGGGAACCTTTCAAATTCATAGGTTCTTTTCCAATACATGGGAAGCTGCATTCTGCCTGTCTTTAAGCTATTTTACCCATAGACAAATCTGTGCTGTCAAAACAGGCTTTTAGAAGTTGAACAAAATCCAAAAAATGCAAGCTACATACACAGTAAAAGTTGGCACCAGTTTATCTATAAATTCTTAGCCACAAGAAAAACAGTAAAATCTTCTACAGATCTGAATTTTCAGGCTATCTTGTTTAGCTCAAGGGCAGTTGCTAATGTAGGCGATCTCACACCTCAGATGCTAAGGATATAAAGACATCACATTTATGCTTTATATTTATTTGTTATGACATTGCCCTGAAGAAAACTAACATTACTGTTAAAAGAGTAATACACATCGTGCAGTGAATGATAGCTTGATCTGTCATGACAGAAGGTACAAAACATGTGAAAAGTCTGTTATCTTCAAATTTGGCTCCTTGATCCTTTAGTAAAAAATGTGTTCCATTTGTGGCAAGTGTGATTAAAACCATACTGATTAATGCAAGACATAACCAAACATCCTAAATCCTGTGAATAATTTACATAGCATTCTGTAGTCTGCTACTTTATTCATTCCATTTACTACACATGGAAAATTCAGCCTCATCTTCAGATGCACAACTCAGATGCATCACTAAATGTTCTGGTAAACAAAGGCCTTTCCAAAGGGGACAGAAGAAATTAATGTAATCATAACCATTCTTCATAGAGTAATCTCAAAAGAGGATGAACTTTAGGGCAGGATCCAGGACAAAGCTCTGCAGTGATACCAAAGTTCTGGTTGCATAGTGGGATGAGCAAAATTGCAGTCTTAGATACGTTTGACATAAAGAGGACCAGTCAGCTCCAGATGAAAGTTTAAGCATTTTGCAATAACTACTGCGTGAAGTCACAGATCTTCATGTGCTTTGTGGAGTGCAATATGCAGAGATTTTTCTCTGAACCCACTATTCCAAAGCAAACGGCTATGCTAAATAAACCATCAGAACCACAGTGGTTAAGGTTATGTCAACACCTCTCTGTAGTTTTTCTAGGGACGACAGTTCAATTAGAAAAAATTTACCCCAGCCTGAAGTCGAGTTCAAAGATAAATCAAAGCTTACCTAATTTGGAAGAAAAATTGTCTGACAATTTATCATGCACAGGAATGAAGGGAGAACATGAAATTAATGATGTTTCAGGATCTATTTTGCATATACCAGATAATGAAGATATTTTTAGAACAAATCCCACGCGATTTGAATGCAACCTTTCCTCTAGCTATTTGAGGCATCTCTACTCACTGCCTTGTGGATGGACATTGCCTATGAATTACCATTCCAAAAGCTGAGTGAGCGCACCGGCGTGCGCGTTTAAAAAACAAGCTAATATACTCTGATTTTACTACAGAGGGAAAAATTATATCCCCTCCCGCAGTGATCCTTTTGTGCAAACAAACATCAAGAAGATTTCTGTCAGTCCTTGGGCTAGTAGCTCTACTTATATGATCATTTTGAGTAAAAGAGGCAGATAAGGATGAGCGAAGAATAGAACTCTGTGTCCCTTGTGTTTTGGGATGTGATGAGGGACAGAACTTTTTCACTTTAGAAGAGATGAAAACACTGGTTCTGTGAAAAGCAACACAGAGTCAGAAAAAAATAAGGTGTTTAGATAAAGGGAGAGGGAATGAGAGAAAGTCAGGCACAACTATGTGCCTCCTTTTCCCCTGTTACCTCTGCAATACACAATATCTTCACTGTGCAGCCCCCTTCTCTTTTTGGAAGAGTGGGTCTGACTCCCTCTGCATTCTTCACATGCTGTAATTCTAGGGGGGGCTGGGGATATTTTTTTTTTGTGTGTGGAATTTGTGCAGGGCTGACAGCAAGATTAATAGAGGGGACCGTAAGGATTCCTGCTGAGCACTCTATTAAGCCAATAAGCACTGAACTAAGAAAAATTTGCACAATGGACTGTAATGGCTTCTGAACAGCTGTTCTGGTCTACCATGTCCAAACTCCACTTTTGAAATAATTTCTAAAGTTGGTTCCTCTTTACAAGCAAATTCTTCCAGTTTCCACTATAAAACAAGTAATTATAACGCATTAATTCAACAGTTGGGCTTTTATTTTCTTTTTTTATATACCGAAGTGACTTTCTGCCTCTATATATAATCTGCTCATATTTATATTAATTCTAGTCTCCTTTTTTCTACTGTATCTCATGCCTCTTCCCTTATTCATATGCAGATAGTCTCATTTTCCTTCCTAGCCTATGTTTTACATCTTCTTCAGAATACTTATTTTCCTCCAGCCTTATATTCTTTTTTTTCCCTGTTGCTTCCTGATTTACAGCAGATCCCATTACTCTCTCCCAGCTTTGCCCTTACTCTATTTCTGCCTTCAGCTTAACCTCCTGTTCATGAGTCCACAAGCTCTAATTTATCTTCCACTCTAGTGCTGGCTTAAGTAAAATTTAAGAAATTTGTTTCTCCCCCACTCCAGTATTACAGAGCATGGGAGTTCTGGGGCCCTTAAAAAGGCAGCTGGTCCCATTTTGTAAGGAAATCATGCACAGGTGCTGGGAATAATCCAGGGCTAGTGAGTTTCCAACCCCCAAAAGTCATAGAAATTTACATATATGTTTGTGGCTGGGGAAGGTTTTTGGTTTTTTCCCTTCCCCTGGGAGGGTGGAGGTTGAAGCAGGTTAGCGCTGATAAAGAGAAGGACTGGAGATGGCAGTAGGATTGGAAGGGCTCCCTTCCCATAACAGAGTAGCCCTATGTGAACTTTGGGAAGTTGTTACCAATTATCATTGGTCTTTTATATTTAACAGATTGCTATATCTGAAGTATGGCATTCAAGATGTCACCTCTGCAGCTGTATCAGCAAGTTGTGTCTGTGACTGGCCTTGTTAACAACAGGCAGGAAGACAACAAAAATGAAAATGCTCTGTAAGAACCAAAGAAACAATGTAACACTAGAAGGTTTACTTATAAAAGGACTTTAGAAGACAATCTTGAAGGATGGATGACTATGTATCCACCTACACATATTGAAAAGTCAATGACTGTGTCTAGGCTAACCTTGCTGTATGAACATATTGCCAAAATTGGAAATGTTAAATTGACAATGTAGCTTTCAGATCTGAAGTTAGAGGTTAAGTCTTTCTTTTGGTCACGGAAATCCTGAACAGGATGATATAAGACTTTTCAATATACCTTTTGGTTTCCTGGATGTATTAGAATTTGATCTTTTACCTGATTTATGACATGTGAGATCTAACCATCTGTGGGAGTGCAGATCTGAGGAGTGGATGCTGACCTGGCTTCTGACCTGATATCTGTTGCCCAGAATGTCAGGTGATGACCCAAACCCACAGTCCTCTTCATTCTAACAAATAACTTATTTGAAAGGTGCGGGCAGAGCTTACAGTTTTCTTGAAGCTACGAGTAGGTGCCTTTGGCTGTGTAGTATTGATTGAACCATCTGATATATTGAGGTTATGATGTAACAGTGTGTAAGTGGAGGAACTCAAAAGCTCAGCAGTCCCATCTTGTCTGAAACAGAAACCCTGGCCCCAGTTAAAGGATTGTCTGGTAAGATCCTCTCCTGACAGATTAGTAAAACAGCTCAGTTGTATGTGCTGGGAATGTTTTCAAAACTTACAGTTATGGAATCTTGGATGTGGGACAGTATATTACTTTATCTCTTGTTTGCGATTAAGGAGATATTACAGATATTTATCGGCTTCTAGACACTTGATTTACTTTATGGAAAGCTAAAATTCTTTCAAGAGACCCACCGCAACGAACAAGCTATTGTCTAAAGAGGATCTAGTATGTCCTAGCTTTAACGACAGACCTAGGTTTGAAGTTCTCGTCAGATTCTGTGTCATGGAGGATTTTAGCCAGCACAGGATTCCTAGGATAGAAACAAATGCCCATGCATCTATGAATGAGAAATTAGTTCCATTCACACAGGGAAATAAATACCCAAGTGGCTGAGGTTATGAGACAGGTTTGGAGGTCAGACTAGAAGGTTATCCTGATGAACTAGATCTCTCTCTGAAGCATGGGAAATAAAGTACGGCAGATTTGCATGATATGAACAAATGATATAAGTGAGTCTTTGAACAAAAGTGCTCAGAATATCAGACGCTGCTGATGTGTGAAAGCCAAATGCAGTATTAAGGTTTGAAGTATCCCATCACTGGCTGAGGTGGTACTACCTAAAAATCCTCATTTTAAATAGGTATCACAGTATCGTCAGGGTTGGAAGGGACCTCTGGAGATCATCTGAGTCCAACCCCGCTGCCACAGCAGGGACACCTGCAGCACATAGCACAGGATGGCATCCAGGCAGGTTTTGAATGTCTCCAGTGTGGGAGACTCCACAACCTCCTTGGGCAGCCTGTTCCAGTGCTCCACCACCCTCAGAGTAAAGAAGTTCCTCCTCATGTTAAGATGGAACTTCCTGTGCTCCAGTTTGTGCCCGTTACCTCTAGTCCTATCACTGGGCACCACTGAAAAAAGACTCTTCTCATCTACCTGGCACCCTCCCCTTAAGTATTTATAAGTATTGATAAGATCCCCCCTCAGTCTTCTTTTTTCTAGACTAAAAAGACCCAAGTCCCTGAGCCTTTCTTCATAAGAAAGATGCTCCAGCCCCCTAATCATCTTTGTAGCTCTTTGCTGGACCCTCTCCAGCAGTTCTCTGTCCTTCTTGAACCGGGGAGCCCAGAACTGGACACAGTACTCCAGATGCGGCCTCACCAGGGCAGAGCAGAGGGGGAGGATGACCTCCCTCGACCTGCTGGCCACATTCTTCTTGATACACCCCAGGATGCCATTGGCTTTCTTGGCCACCAGGGCACATTGCTGCCTCATGGTCATCCTGTTGTCCACCAGGACTCCCAGGTCCCTTTCCACAGAGCTTCTCTCCAGGAGGTCAGCCCCTAACCTGTACTGATGCATGGGGTTATTCCTCCCCAGGTGCAGTACCCTACACTTGCCTTTATTGAACCTCATCAGGTTTTTTTCTGCCCAACTCTCCAGCCTGTCCAGGTCACGCTGTATGGCAGCACAGCCTTCCAGCGTGTCAGCCACCCCTCCCAGTTTTGTGTCATCAGCAAACTTGCTGATGGTACACTCTATCCCTTCATCCAGGCCATTGATGAATATATTGAACAAGACTGGACCCAGTACTGACCCCTGAGGGACACCACTAGTTACTGGCCTCCAACTGGACTCTGCACCACTAACCACAACCCTCTGAGCTCTATCTGTCAGCCACTGTTCAATCCACCCCACTGTCCATTCATCTAACCCATACTTCCTAAGCTTGTCTGTGAGGATGATGTGGGAGACAGTGTCAGAAAGGTAAAGTCCTTAGAACTGACTTCTCTTCTTCCTCTCATGAACTGCTCCAGTTTTGATGTTTTCTATTTTGGTATTTTCTATATGATCTACACGGATCATAGGATCATTTCAAGACCAATTCATGGGAATAAATTGTTCTATACGCATGCAAGTGTTGATAATTACCAACTTAAAAGTGGAATACTCAGAGAAGACAGGAAAAATTTAAGAGTTCCTCACAGCAGTGTGTCTCACAAGTAAAAAAGGTAAGTGCTCTGTTGGATATTTTAAGATAATATCTGTGTTTTATTGTAGAGGGAAGGAAAATTAAAACATGTAGGTCAAGTACCCTGTTTCTTCCATTGAGTGAGAGGTAAAATCTTTCCTAACTTTTTCTTGATTTTCAATTATTGCAGCCCACTTGTCTAGCTTCTAGCAAATTTTCTATCATAGAAGTTACAAGCAGCGACAGTCTTTAAAAAGGATAATATAAAATACATCTGTAATGGCAGACATACTACTCCAAAGCAGCCTTCACCAAATCCTCATTTTTCAAGCAGATGGACTCCAACAGAAGTTTGGAAGTATTAGGCTTCTTTGTCTGTATTTCCTAAACAAGATCTAGTGCAAGAACAGGAAAAAGCTACCTATTTGCAAGTAGGAAGTAGAAGGTTTTATATATTAATTTATTGGCTGCATTTTTAATGTTATACCCCATGAACAAAAGAGAGGCACACCATCAGATTAACGTCTGTCTGGACCCTTTGCATACTGGAAGAGCTCTTGGCATTTGCTTTAGCACAGTCCAGCCCAGAGGAAGGAAAAAAAACTAGACATAAATTGCTCAAAATCAATTCCTTGAAAAGTGAAGACTTAATATCTCACCTAAAGAGACTGAAGGGTAATGGTGCCTGATTCAAAAGAGAAGAGTGTAGACTTTTCCTTCCTATAAAGTTAACAACAAAACAATTTTGCGTTAAAGTAGCAGAAGGTGAGACCGATTAACACAAAATTTGCAGAAACAGAATTAATAAAGAAACAATTTACTGACATTGTCTTTTACCCAACCCCTGCCATCCTTTTTCCTCTGTATTGATGAAAAGTGAAATCTGAATTGCCTGACTCCTTTTCTTGTAAATTCTCAGTGAAAATTCTTCTAAATTGATAAATTGTCACTGTTAAGGTATAGATATTGTGAGTATATAGATATTTCAAATATATAGATATTTCAAAACACTGACTTTTGAAAGTATTATTGCATGCCTGCCCCATTTTATATGTGCATTTGGTATTTTAAAATTAAAATATGTGTTTAAATGTGAATTTTTCTTGCATTACAAAATGTAGCACAAATTCAAATGCATGATATTAAAATCTGATATAAAGTACGATTGCCAGAAGGTTAGTGAATTCTGTAATGCCTCAGATTTCATATCATATTTCCTTCATACAGTTTATCCATTCTTTTCTTTTTCCTGTGTCTGAGTGTACAATTGAAATTTCAACTCTCAATAGAAACACTCAAAAGGAATAAATCTACACCTACTCATCAAAAACAGACAAAAGACTGTACAATAGCACTAATAAATACTTTTGGTAGCACATACCAAAAATTTAGCCTTTCAGCGTGGAGCGGCAATTCTCAAACGGTTCCCGGGATTTCTGTAGTTAAGTATCAAAAAAGACAGCAGTTTTTCAAGCCAGTATTTCCTTTTCAAAGCCACATGTATACACTCATCTCACCCTTTAGTTATTTCTCAGTGTTAGACATGATGAATTAATTCACGTGAGAAAATTAAACCGAAAGCTGTCAACAATGGTGACGCTCCCCCGTCTCCCTTTCCCCTAGAGAAACAGGGGGAACCAGGCAATGAGCTCCAAATTTGCAAGAGTTCATTTCGGGGACTGAATTCATTTTCTTTAATCCCACCATGCTCCATATTTTCAATCAAAAAGCCAAGTGTTTAACAAAGGCTCTCCTTCTGAATAGAGGTATCCTGGAAATTGCCCGTTTCCTGCGGTAGCGGCGAGATTCCCAGCCACTTGAATTGTATGAGGCAGAGTCCTCGAACAGGTCTGTGTGTGGCTGCCAGTGGCGGTGTGGCAGTGTTTTTCTTAGCAGCTGGGGAACTTTAGAAGTTATAATGGAAAGATTTTCAATGACTTCCCAATTATATCTGAATGTGATTGGAGTGTTGCTTTGATGTTGCCAACATCGTATATGAAAGTATCCAAGTTTTCCAGATGTTTCCTCAATAAAGTAAAGCATTTCGGCTCCCAGTGACCAAATCTTCCCTATATATTCAAAGCTCCTTTTCAGCCACAAAGAGAAATCCTGCATGAATTGAGCCAATAAAGTTACAGTCAGACGGCTCTGTTATCTGTGTCCAAGCTGGGCTGGAGTTCACAGCACGAATATTCTAAGTTTGTTAAGCTCAAACCTTTTCCTGGATGGGATCTAAACTCAAACCTGCCCACTTTGTACCTGTTG
Source organism: Pluvialis apricaria (assembly GCA_017639485.1). Taxonomy (NCBI): domain Eukaryota; kingdom Metazoa; phylum Chordata; class Aves; order Charadriiformes; family Charadriidae; genus Pluvialis; species Pluvialis apricaria. Next base: position 24,428,114 of record CM030010.1, on the reverse strand, counting down.
GAAATCAGATGTGTTCATCCCTTGGTGGCTTCTCGCATCAGTCTTCAACCTAGGGGAAGATGGATTGTTTTGCCTCAAGTAAAATTTTAGGCACTCGGTTAACACCGCAGTATGTGTATTTCTGAAGGATTTATTATCCTATTAAGTTAAATTTTAAGCCTAAAATAATGAGGTATTAAATAAAATTCTAAAATAATCAGGATGTTTATCCAGGTAGTATAATGATGCTGGATTAGCTCTTCAGACGTAAGGACCGGTGTCTTTTGCAAATAATATTTCAAAAAGAAATTGACAATAAAGAATTGATGTAGCCCTATGCTGCGTCTATGTCTTGGGAATTCTGAATTTGAGAACTGATGGCATAAAGCATCAGCTATTAAAAGGTCTTTCAGCAACAGTATTCACAGGTTTCATCATCCCTAAGACAAAGTTTCTAACCTTGCTTTGGAAGAGGGCCCCTTTTAGTGACTGATAGATTGAAACTCCATCAACCAGAGAATGACTTTAACACAATGTTGAATTAAACTTGCATTGCTACCAACCACAGATAGAACTTCATCTCTTGTAACAGCTACAATATTTAAGAAGCCTCACCCATTACACAGAAAATATTTAAGCAGCTCTTTATACATTTTAAGTTTGTCTTATGGTAACCACCAACCATAAGTAAGACTTTATATCTGTATTCTTATCTGAATAGCAAAAGAAGATAGTTTTCAAACTTATTTTAAAACGATCATTTACAGATTTATCCATATTTCTCTTTTGCAAAATAATTTAAAACACTTCTGCTGAGAAAATCTGAGTAAATGATTACTATAAAAATAATAAATATTATTGTTTTAATCTTTTACATGAAATAATTTCTAAGCTTATGTGATATTGTACTTTTAGAATAGTTTAAAATATGAATAAATTGTTTAAAGACTTAGGGATGACCTGTGGTGTTGCTGAGCCTGATTGTAAAACTCCCATTGACATCTTTGCTGGTCAGGATTTCACTTTTCTATGTTTTAGTCTTCTGGACTCTCATCTAACACAATTTGGCCTATGACACCCTTTGGGGATGGTACTGAAGTTCCTTCCAGCCACATTCAGCAACAGTTACTGATGAAACCACTTCCTTTGGAAGTACAGTAGGAAATTTATAGTTGTGTATGCAATTGCATCAGTTGCATCTACAAATACAGCGGACAATTCAACACTCATTTTTGCTTGCAGATTTTCACTCTGAACTTTTTCAATCTTAAAAATGGCAATCATAGAGCCAGATCGTCTGTTGCTGGGGTAATTTAGAATGTACCATAAATACCAATAAATCATTGCATACTCCAGATTGATACAATAGACAGATTAAATACTATACACACTTGGAGTTTTCCTCTTTTTGATGAATAAAGTCACAGGGCTAGGAAATGGAGTTTTTGGTACTTCCTTTCAGAGGGGAATAATGTGTTTTAAGCTAAAAAAACGTTGAAAACTCAGGGGAGAACACTTAACAGTTTTGTCCTCGGCCAGGAGAGGTCACCCTTGTGTGTGGCATAAAACGAATCTGAACCGTTTACCCCTTTCACTAGTTCATCGGAAGTTAGTGGCTTTGGTTTAAATGAAAAATACCATATCCAACCTTTCCTGAATTTGTGGGAGTTTTGGAATCCAGATTAGACCCCGATTCCACACCTCAATCCTTTGTTTACCGGACAAAGTGGTTCTGCTGGTGGTACCAGTGCTTGCCCATGACAAGATTCACATCATATCTGTAGCTCACATATCTTTAAATGAGGAAAAATTTCTGAGATCAACATAGTTACGTTAATTCGTACTTGATCGAAGGTGAAAAGTGAGCTTATATTTTTCAAGGTATAGTTTTTTTTATTATTTAATATTCAAAAAATTTTTAATGGATTGTTTTCAACCTTACAAAACTTTTCTTTAAAACAAAAATAATCCTTGTAAACTTTGTTTCCTCTCCTGCTGTTGAGAATTGGAAATGCAAGAGATGTCTTCTTATGACTACTGTACATTCCTCTACTCCCTAATTGGGTGCAGGGGTTTCTAATGCAAATTCAGTTCATCCTTCTCTCTGGGCACAAAACTATGACTGCTCATCTGGGATTTTTTTTCTTTCTTTCTTTCCCTCCTTTAAAAGAAAAGCAGTGTCCTTTCACACATGTAACCACGATCTGGAAGTCTGCCAGCATCTGTCTGACTCATCATTTTCAAAAGATACTGTGAATGCTGGGAATCAAATTCTAGCTGTGAGACCAAAGGTAGACACTTGAGTGCCAAATTCCATTGCCACTTTACCATTCGAGCCCACTTTAATGAAAGAATGCAAAGCAGAAAGCAAAACAGCTCTTTCTGTTGCTATCCTACTACCAATCGTAACAGAGCCAACATGGCTCTTTATACTAAGAATATGAATAATGTACAAAAGAATTTTAGAAAAATACCTTTAGGCTAGAAAACTGAGACTAATCATAGTATTGTTTTTCATGAAAATAAAACTTGCTTTGAAGTATTTATGCTACTTCCTTACTATTCCCTTGGCTATATTTTGTTTTCATAATGTTTATTCAGTTAACTTAGTTATTTTTGTACTTATCTGGTCTTAATACCTTTTCCTTTTTCTCCTTTCTTTTGATTCATGTTTTTTTCAGTTTTCTCAGGCTGATTTATCTCTGTCAAGAACTGCTTCATAGTGCAAGGCATCGGACATAAATCCATTACTTATGGTATGTCTATTGCTGCAGAAAAATGTGTTTCACATGGAGCCGATTTTTTTTTCCCCAGTTTTAAACACTATTTTCCATTCATGGAACATGAAGACTAATCTTTAAACACAGCAAAATATAACTTAGGTGTTCAATTTTTAAATCTATATAGTCCTGACTAAATATGTGTTTCCATAGAGTTCAGGAGATGGTGCTACTGGAGGTGTTCAAATAGCATAAGTACTAGTCATAACCTTCAATCCATATGTAAATTAAAGCTATGCCTTTGGGGACCTGCCTGTTGTTTTTTCCAAAGACTGTTGTGAAAAGTTGAGACTTTGGTTCACATTATTATAATACACTTTGAATGCTGGGAAGAAAATATTCACATAGTATCAGTGCAGACAATCGACATCTACTGGAATCATAGCCATAAGAGGCTAATATTCTCACTGGATCTATGTAGAAATAAATTACTTGCATTTCTGCTACTTGAACATAACATAGGGACTGGAAAAATCTAAGCAAAATCATTAGTGTTTAGATTTCTGGGTCTAGCAGTTTACATATCCTGTGGTAAAGGGTTTTTTTTCTGTATTTAGTTGAGTCATTCCTTAGGTTTGTACATCAGAAACGGTTCCCAAGTGGGACTGAGATTATATGCTTCCGATCACTGTTCTGACACATAAACACACATAAACTTAAGCCACTGAAGTTAAGGACAAAATTCCCGTTGATCTCAGAGGGTTCAAGATTTCACCCCAGACATCTTATGAGACAGCACTTGAACTTCATAATGTTACAATGTTTCTTTTGACAGTAAGTAAACCAAAATTATATATTCTAAACCTTGTTGTTTTTAAGCTGATGTATTGCCATGATCCACATTCCTCATTATAAGTCTTTCTGTATAGGTTGAAAACTATTCATTTTTGCAGTAAGGGAAAATTGCAGGCATCTGTATACTATGTAAATTGTGTATTTATATATTTAAACATGATGTAACATTCATCATGTTCATTCATTTAAGTCTATTGAAATATTTGTTGTTTGAACAAAAAATTATTTTGTCCCTTCATTTAACAACAGGAGCAGATCAGAAACTGCTTGAACCTTGTGGTTAGTCAGAGTGAACTGTCTCAACCTCTCTGTAAAACCACAGCAACTCTTTCCCTTCAAGTGTTGGAATTCGAATGATATTCAGCCAAAGATTCAGATTTACTTTGATTAAATGTATTTAATAATGTATAACACAGCTCAGCTGTTGACTTAAAGGTGTGTATGGCAAGAACAAACAATACTTTCTTATTTACTCTTTAAGTTACTCAAATGAGGAACTAGAACTGGTTTCATTGTTATATATTTTCTGCCTAATTTCTGCAAACCTAAAAATTAGTATGCATTCTCAAATTAGAAAGTAAGAAAACTACCTATTTACCTTCTTGTGCTTAGTTTATGCACACATCTCTCATCATACAGAAAACAGTTACTTCGTCAACCAAAAAAAACCATTAACCTGAATCTTCAACAAAGCATCCCACAATGATCTATGGAGCTATAAATCACACATATCATATAGATGTGAGATGGTGTATTCCTTGTGAACACTGGAAATTATGAATGACAAAAACAAGTACTCTGCAATATTCACCACATCCTTTTCAGATTGAAAAGTGAGCTAAAATTCTACTCACTTTAAATAGACAAAATAATATCTTGCTTTCTGGAAACATCAGGTATTTTTCAACTAGTACTTGGTAAAAATATTGACATGGTATTGTCAATACACATCTGAAAAAGCTAAACATGAACAAAAAATCTAGAAACTTGCAAAAGAAGACTCCCCCTCTTTCCTTTCTGGTGCTTTTAATGGGCAAATTCCCTGTAATGTCATACCTGGTTTTGGTGTGAATTATGTTGATTTAAAACTGGAATAACCCTGTGGAAAATCAGCTAGTCCTGCGGTTTTTTCTTTTCATTTAGGCTCTTGTATGTTTCATGTAGATCATAGCTGCTTTTCAAAGATAACAATATTATTTGATCTATATGGGGTATACCACATTTAATCCTCCAGTTTTATGTAATTCAGTTTTCCCTGAGCCTCTGGTACGTAGCAAATTTTATGATCACCAAGTACCTTCTTCCTCCCATTTTTGTAACAAATATTACACACTGGATACTATTTGACAAAACAAATATCTACCTGAAGTAGAATTGATCATCTTATTGATCAAGTTTGGCATTAACCATCTTGCTAACTGAGAAAGGCATTATGCACCCTATGTGTGAATGTGAATTCAAGGGCACACCAGTTCAGTCTAAACAGCATTATTTGACAGAGAACCCTGGGCAAGATTTACCATACATCTTCCTGCTTTCTAAATGGCACATTTATTATATTCTTCCAGATGCTTTAAGGAATAATGGTCTTTAGCATTAACTGTTGAGATTCTGCTGAACATCAGTTTTTCTGTAGACAGTGCTGCTTGAGGCAGAGCTCTAACAAGACATTGACTTTCATATTGCCTCCAAATGCCCCTCATTTCTTTCTTCCTTCCTTGCATAATCACCCTCACCTCTAGAATATTCTTTTTCAGAGGGTCTTCAGACTTCTTCCTGAATGAAGGAAGCAGAAAACACAACAGTTACAGCCACAGGACTGGGTTTTATTTGTTCCCATTCAGCACAAATGAGCCCCAGGCACACAATTTCTTGGTACACAGAAATCTCTACACCTCTGTACCATTGTGGTAGCTTTTAGGAAGTGCCATCTGTAGAGTAGTAAAAAACAGAGGTAAGAGCTTGAAAGTCCAAATCCATCTGACAGAATTTCTTTTTAAGTAAAGGCTATTGTAAACCATACTTCAAAAAAACATATCCTCAACAGGTAGAAAAATACTTGGTAAGAAGACCCCTTGCCAGTCTGCTCATCCACTCCATCCTTTGTATCGCAGCACTTGTCCAGAAATGGCAAATGTGTCAGGTATGTGACATGCTGGGAAGATATCTACAGAGACCTTGTGCATACAGTGTCATGGGTTCATCAGCCCTTACATACTAGCATAGTTGCAAATACTAATGCTGCCTCTCCACTCCCTTCTGCCTCTTTAGTGACAAGAGCCAGCCAAACTCTGCTTTGCAGGCAACAGTTCTCAAACAGAGCTTGAGCTCCTGCAGGGATTCAACAGCAGCCTTCAGACTCTATTCTCGCCTACTCAGGAAGTGAAGTACCAGTATCAGCTTTGCCTCTGCTGTAAGCAGTTAACGCGACCCACCCCCCCCCCCCCCCCAAAAAAAAAAAGCAACACACAATAGAAAAATGCATGCTGTTCTTAAAAAAAATCAACAAAGAAAATAATTACCTATGGTCATGAAAAACATCTCCACAATCAAATTTATTTATTTATTTTGAAGAAATCTTGTCATTTCTTTCCATGACTAGTGAATTTTTAGACTTTTTTTTTAGACTTTTATACCATCAGTACCCATTTGTCTAGAGGGTAGATAGGCATCTGCGTAACTACACCTGTGTAACTTGTAAAAAACACTTATTTTCAAGAGGGTCATGAATAACTGTCTTGTTCATACTCATTGTCCCTTCCAGTCCATATTCAGTTCCAGGTGCAACTTCATGGTGAGGGAATGCGTACTTAGAAAGGAGGCCATTTTTCAAAAGAGGTCAAAGGAAGACAAGGAAAAGATGGATGGATGTTAATATTTTCAGTATTTGTGTCTGAGCCATTTGTCTTGTGGAGAATCAGTTACCTTGTATTACAGCTATATCTTTGACTTGACTACAGAGGTAGTCTTTGGTCTTGTCTTAGGCATATTGATTTAAAACCAGTGCATACAGCACAAATATACTTAAAGACTGTCAGATAAGTGGGCATATTAAGGGAAGCAAATTTTCCATCCAAGAAATTTTTGGCACGTCAAAAATATCAGGATTTTTTTTTTTTTTGTACATTCGCTAACCTCAATATTTTCACAAAAATAACAACTGCCTCTATTCTTGCTACTCCTGCAAATATATATAACAATGGAAAAAGAAAATCTCATCTGGACACATCACACCAAAGCACAAGCATTGAAAAGTTATTTTACTAATGTCTCTAAGTATACAAAAAAGATTAAAATAAAAAAGAAAAAATAAGAAAAAAAACAGGGGAAGGCAAAGAAAGGCAAGCAAAAGCAGCCAAAAATCATGACAGTGAGACAGAATGGAGAATGACTGAGTCTCTGGTAACATGTTAGTAGGCACAGGAATATGTAAAAACATTTAGGGATTCATTTTTGCAACCACTTTTCTAAGTCTGCTACAATGAAAAACATTTTTCATATATTTAAATTCTAATCAGGCTTCTAGCACATTTTCCATTAAGTCTTTCTCCTTGTTTTATGAACAGGATTTGAAGAACTAGCGAATTCAAACAGGAAATATTAACATTAATTTACTGATCTTTGCTGACAATTCGATTATCCTCCTACCACCAGAGCAAGCTTTTCAGTATGTTGATGAGTAATTTGATGCCAAGTTTAGTGTAGACAAAATGACAACAAACACGTTAATGAAAAAGGCTGTAGTTATTTCAAAACTGCTGACCCGACTAATATGTACGCAAACAGGGAGAAGGTACAATATGTTAAAGCGTGTCTTATTTTGAAACTAATCTTCTGTAGCTAAGAAAATCTAAAATACTATCGGTATACAGAATACCTAAAGATGTACAACTGGAGTTTTTCAGTAGTATTGAGGGCAATTAGACATCGAGCTACTGCTGAAATTAAAGAATTGAATGTGCGCTGGGAAGACAGGCATACGTGGATTAGGTTCCCTTCATGATTGCAACTTAGCTCTGCTAAAAGACACACACAAAACAAAACAAGAACAGACTTTTGAATTGAACTCCAGCCCTTCCTAACAGGAAATACTATTGCTTCACAATTTATGCAGGCAATCTCTTTGATAAGAAAAGAAATAAGAATGGAAATACATAGTGAAGTACGCAAAATACTCCATAGAGGAAAAACTGTGCCAGTTCTATACCAATCATTTACAGGGACAGGCTTTCTGCCTGCACAGGAGGCAGGGAGGGATGTGGGTCAGCCTGGGAGCTACACAGGGATGGATCTGCCAGCAGGCAGAGAGATGGAATAACTGCTTCTGTGCCCTCCTCTTGCAACACTTTGAATATAGTCAAATATGGAAAAGCAGAAGGAAAGTGTGTTTGGCCATGCTAAAACTTAGCTGCAGTACAAGAGTTCAGGAGTGAGTTCATCTGGAGAACATAGCTTGGCTTCTCTAAGATGAAATAAACTTGGCTACAGAATTACAGAACTGTTTTGGTTTTAGTCGCCCACATACCCCATGTGATCTAGGTGAAGCAGAGTAGCTGGCAAATTTACTCAAGGATTTAAAAAAATTAAGCTGAAGGATCAAGGCAGATTTAACATTTTTTAGCTGGTGAGGATCTCAGGAGAAAACTTTGTAACAGTCTGTGATGCCTTCAAGTATTAGAAAGAAAAAAAATATGTACAGAAATTTGTCTGACACTGCCTTCACTATTGATTGTTACATCCTTCTTACATGTTTCCACCATTGGGTTATGCTGCCACTGCAAGTTACTATGAAGACAGAATGACAAAGATTTTAACAAAGCTTCAAATTTTTGGGGTGGGATGAACCCCATTCCAGTGTCCATTGTATATAACTGCCATAAAAATCTTGTTAGAAAAAAAGATATCCATAGTTGTTTTATAAATTCCACATGCTATTATCCATAAAAATTTAAATAGATTAATTTACTCACCAGAAACTTTTAGTATAATTATCTGATTAATCTTGGATATATCTATCTAGGGGTCAGGGAGGCTTCAACATGCACCTGTAGTTCTGTAACAGTTGAAACTATTGCTCATTAAGAATAATAAAGATGTATGGGGCCAAATATTTGGTTATGACCATGATTGGATTGAAGGGTGCTCTGTAGGTACGTTTTGAAACTCACCATTGAGCCTTTTTAACCCTGTTATCCTCTGTAGCAGAAATTCTCCCTTGACTCAGATGGAGAAACACAAGAGATGATTTAACGTATGCCAGGCTCTGAAGGATGCAGAGCTGTTTAAAAGCACAGCCTAAGATCAAAGTGCTGCTGTTTCAGCCATGCACCCTGTTTTTCATCTTCACTTTGTTTCCCCTGTCAGCAGTAGAGACACCGAATGTATTAAGAACTTCTATTCCACCAGGAGTTCACCCTTACTCTTAGATCACTCTTAGATACTTCTTCCTCTCCTGAATTATTTGGCCTTTAAACCAGATGGCACTGATAGTTCAGAGCAAAACCAACGTATTGGAAAATTTGGTGTGTTCTGTTTCTCACTTTTATCTGACTGCATAGCTTTTATTTTTATCCCAGTTTCTAAAGGAACGTATTAGAACATTCCAACTCTTCACATGTATTAGTCATACTGCACAAAGAATGTGAATTGTGCATGACAAAAGATACTGCATAAGATTATGATTGCCATACTATAAAACTTTCTTTCTGCTTGTTTTTATATGATATGTTGAAATAGATATAATCACATACAATTAAATAGGACTGATTCAGAAATAAATCCTTTGTCATTGTGCCTGTCAGTCTCACGGAGCCTTTTGTAGGAACAAATTTTTGCTGCCTTTCTTTGACCTAAAAGCTAAAGTTCATGACCTTACGTAGCTGAATTTATAACGGACTCATTTCTTCCAATGCATTGTGGTTTTATATTTAAAAAAATAGTTTTGGGGCACTTAGGAGGAATGAGATGACAGAAAGTATCTGAAATAGCTTCTATTTTCAGCATTCCAAGGCTAAGATCTGGCCTGAGAATTCCCTTTTTCCTCCAAACTATGCTAAAAGTATGGCTTCTTGCTCTTTTTCTTACCGATCTGACAGATGATTGCCAATGGATTTAATAGTTATACGATAAAACATGTTATTCACTTCTTATCTGTTCTACCAGAATTTACTGGCCTATAGCAGGAGAGGCAGAAGGAAACAATGCTTTGTTACCTGACTCACTCAAGTTCACAGCTCAACATATAAATTCCAGTAGTGAAAAACAGTGGATTTATGGTAAAAAACAAGCCTATGAAGGAAGGTTGACAAGGGGTGGGCATGCATCTGTTCCAGTACATTCAGCATGAGCAGAAAGGCAAGGCACTCAGCCAAAGGCACTAATATTGTAAACCAAGGCAACAAAATCTAGTGGAGCCTTTAGCTTCTCTGATCAGGACGCAGTTTGCTTCTCAGGAACAGATAAACTTTCACAAAGGATAGGAAGGCCAACATAAGCATTGAGTTTGGTTTAGGTTTGGGTTTTTTTTTATTTTATTTTGAATAGAGACTTTGAGCAGAGAATAGCTTTCCTGGACTATAAGTAACTCATTTGGTCTAGAAGCTTCCAAATAGAAGGGGGAAAAGAGCTAGGCAGCTCTTCATTACTGTGTCACCCCATCCTCAGCTAGATCCAAGGGGGTATGATCCAGCCAAGAACTACTACTCTCCTCAGTCTATTTTCTCAGCACCATAATTTGATTGTCTTCAGCAGAGATTATTTATGATTTTACAGGCAGAAACAAAAGAAGAACCAGATTCAGTGATAATTTGCCTGGACCACGCTGAACTAAAAGCAGAATAAGCAGTGTAATATTGTGTATTGCTGGATTTTCACACTTATGGGGGGCATTCAGCTATGAGTAATAACTTCAGCCTATGAGTAATAACTATGAGTGTACCATAAAAATCAATAGGAATGTGATTCAGAATTCGTTGGGATTCCCACCCAATGGGAACATTTTTATTTAACCCAGCAAGCTGTTGACCAGAAATTAAAGGTGAGTTTCATGCTTTCTGCTGTCAGAAAAGATTTCTGTATTCCCCTCTGCACCTCCTTCCCACCATACACGCCTATTTGCCTTTTGTCAGTGAGGGCACTTCTCTTTCCCCACAGTGGACTAATTAAGTTATCAGTAAAGAAACACTATTCCCTCCCTCCACCCCCCAAGTGAATAAACTCTGATCATTGGCTCATCCACCGTGTATCAGATGAACAACAGTGAGAAAGATGGGAGGACCTTTTAGCTGAGGATGGGAAAAACAGAGAGATTTTCTGGTAGGGAATAGCTATTAGGCTTGCTAATCTCTGATGTGAAATCACAGACTAAAGCTTTAGCATGAAAAAGTAGAAACAAAGTAGGACTTGGTACAACAGAATGGCACTAAGCACTGTGACCATAAACTAGCCAAAGATACCACGCTGAGTTTAGCTTTAAGGAACACCACATTGGACTCAGTGTTTGGGAAGGAAAGGAAATAAATTCTGTAGGGTCCTATTAAAATCCCAGACTATATTTTTATTTGAAAATGTAAAAAGTATGGATTTTTTTTTCAATTACAGCCAAAAGAGAGGAAAAAAAGAGGCATCTGGCCAATTTGGCTTTAGCTTTCAGGTTTTGCACACACTGCAAAAGCTATTGACCATGAGAGTTTAAAAGATAAAAAACATTTTTTAGAGAAAATATGAAAATGAAATATAAATTATTATATTAAATAATTAAATTAAATATAAATCTTGATATTTTCTAATTATTCATTTATTTTAGAATCTTCAATACACTTATCTTATTTGGCTGGAAGATATTTCATGTTCCTCAGTATCCTGAGTCATAATCATAGGAGAAAATAAGTAATACCATTTCTCAGTGCTATAACATTGTTATAATACTAGTATTAAGCTACAAATATGAATTTTTGCTCAATTTAGAGTATCACATCAACTATGATCTATGCAGTGTTATTGCATGACACATTTTGATTCCTGATACAAAGAAAGGAAATCGGCAACTTGTGTCTTGTTAGAGACCTAACAGTTTTGAAAGTTTTTTTTGTCTGCAAAGCAAAACAATTAATATAGCACTGTAAATGCAACACAATTAATCACGGCCAGCACTCTGCAGCTGCCATGCAGGGAAGCCAGCCAAGCAAGCCCACCAGCACTACTTTGGTGACCTGACCTAGTGTGATGAATGAGAGGACTCCAGTTGGTGAAAGACAGCGAACTTGGCCCTAAATGTATGGGTGCGCAATTCCAAAGTACGTGTATTTGACAGCCAAGAAGATTGTTTCACTGGATACCTGTGGAATTGCATAGGGGAAAGTGACATATTAACTATTTTGTGTTAAAGCATAATGACTGATTTATGCTTGTAAAGCAGATAAATAACAGAATGAAAGCAATGCCTATTTTGTCTCAAGCTGCCAGTGGTGTTTCTCTGACAGTCCTATATTTCTTCTGAGAAATTCAATTTTAATACTATATCTCATATAAAGATTCCGGACATACCACACATTAGCTGAAATTCCATTCCATTGCTCATCCTCCTCTGCCTGTCTGCAAAGCCTACATATTTTCACTATTCCTCATTTTTCTTGAGTTCAATTGTACTGTACAAATGCTGATCAAATCATGCTCTGTCATTCCACAACAACATCAACAAATTGAACTGCCCTTTTTTAGAGGGCATACAATGCTGATTTCACAGATGTGTATTGTTAGGCAACCAGACACAAAAATGTGCACTTGAGGTCAAAGCCTGCACAATCTTTATTTTCTTTCCTTCTCCCCCGTATGTGATCATTTGTGTCTCAGGATGCTACAGCTCTTTTTTATCTCATCATCCTCAAATGCAAAGCAAGCTTGATAACTGCCAAATCTTGCATGTTCTGCAGCTTCACAGCTGGGATACATATGCTTGAGTGGCAATGACAGGAGAACATCATATTAAGTCAAGCTCAAAATGAGAAGCTCTAGGCCACCTCCAACTAAGGGACTGCAAAAATGATGAAACAATCAACTAATCTGATCTTAAAGAGTCTTTAGAGACAGAGGGAATCATTCCAAATAGTCCTCAATACAATTAGAGAAGGAAAGGAAAAGAAGAGAAAGAGCTACTGCAGTAAACATCATTCTAATAAAAGGCAGGAAGAAGAGAAAGAAGAATGGTTGTATTGGGAATAGAAAGGGAACATTTTCTGGTTTGATATGAACATTGAACAAATAAACAAGGAGAAAAGATTATAAGGAGAAAAATGCCCTGGCTAGGAAATTACTGGAAGGAAGACGCTGCTGCAAAACACGTTAGGTATACAGTGACCTGCATTATGTTTGGACAATGAGCTAAACAAACTGAAGTTTTTAATTATACTTGTTACTTTCTAAATATAAAAGAAATAGGGATTAGCTTTCAAAATCATTGGCAATGTTTAGCAAACCTCAGGCTCACATCTGAATGGCATTATGTCCTGATGAGCTCATGACTCTGTCTTTACAGCTAGCCAAAGCAAGCAGTACAATTTTTATTTCTCTGGGTGTCTGAGATATTATTCCCTACAGTGAGGAAACACAGAACCTAATGTAGGAATAAAAATGATGTATAAACAACCATGATTTTCTTGTAATCATTGCTTTTACTGATTTTTCTGGACATGCAAATGTCTTCAGGTACTGAGGTCCTAGGACAGAAATTAAAATGAATTATTTTATCCAATTATCTGTAGTTTAAAACATAACAGCATTCCTATTTATTTCTGTAAATAAATTTACTAAAAGGCTGAACTAGCTTTGTGAGGATTTCCTGATAGGCCAAAGGGATGTAATACTTGCTCTTTATTTATTAACAACAATTCCTGTATTTATTCATTTTAATAGAATTCTTAATCTTTACCATTGTGTAAAAATTAATAAAGGTCAAAAGGCACACACAATCTGTACATTTGCAAATTCCAAACTGCGTATTATCATATAAATTTTCATCAAGGTTAAATCCAGTCACCCTCCTGCCAGATTGATCAAAGAGTGGGAATATTTAGACAACCAAAGTTGTGCGAAATCCATTGCTGGAATTCACTGAGCATTTATAATGAGTTAGAGACATCATCATCTCACTGAAAACCCTAAAGCGGAAGCATCTTGCATCATGCCTCTATTTACCTATTTTGCCTACTTATTTTGCTTATCGTTGGTGACAGGATGTAATTCTAAGCAAAATTTCCTGTTTTCTTTCCCAAATACCTGAGAGAAAAGATATTCTTCCTCTGATGCAACGTCGTATTCTCTACTTTAAGGTATGGAATTAATTTGCATTCTTATTTGTGTTTTTAATTATTTTCCGAGTTGTATTAACACAAGCTCTCCTGAGCTAAATTGTTATTTTCTGTCCACATTTTAAACCCCTGTTGGATGCCCTTTTATTATTTTGCAGTCTTCCCTCGGGTACATAACTTCTCTCAATTTATTAGCATCTGCAAATTCCGGTAATGAGCTGTTTGCTTCCACCTCCAGATCACTAATGAAGATTAAATAAAGCTGGATTCTGCACTAACCCTTTGCATCCTGATTCTCCAGGATATCACACCACTGATTCAAATGAAGTGATACCAACATATAAGTAGCGCAATGCTGGAGATTCAAACCCTGTGGTAACCATCAAACTACAGTACTGTTTTTTGGCTCTGGATGTTTGTGATTATTTTAGTCATTTCATAGTCCATAAGCTAGAAAGAATTCTGGAATGAGTGTTCCAAATAATACTACATAAGAGAGTGTGAGATGATAGCTAAATAATAATAAATTATGATTTATTAGTGCTCAAGTGAGGCTATTTCAATGGTGGATTGTGGGATGTCTCCTGATTCTAAGTTAATGACATGCTGTAACTTAAGGAGAATTGGCAAGTACAGAGAAATAATAAAATTGATGTTAAGAATTATTATAGGTTCTAATATTAAACTTATCTTGCAAAACTTCGGTTTAACAATTCAAGGAAGCATAATCCAAAATGTAGATAGTCACTTGAAGGGCCCAGTCTGTTAAACACTGTGTTGAAGTAAACTTCAGTAACATAAAAAGAGGTAATGCCTCAGAGTAGAAACCCTTGAAATACAGAAGAGAACAAACAGATACTATCTTTAATGCAAAAAAAGGGAAGCATGCATAATTGGCATCAAAGAGACGGAGAAATTAGAAACAAAAGGAAAGCATTCCTCTATGAAACATACTGACCTTGAAACACTAAGAAAACCCTACAGTTTTCTGAAAACTCCTCTATAAGATGGGAATATGCACCATGTGACAAAATCGTCTTTCCTGTAAATGTTTGTTTCTCTCCTCTGAAAAACAAATGTGATATGCACCAGAGTGTATCTGGGAAAAAAAAAAAAAAAATATTGACTTTGTGAGCTGCGTATCAAAATTGTCACATAGTCAATAATCCCAAGACTCATGGGTTAAGGGTCTTTGGGAAGAAGATGTTCATAGTTGACAGACAGCAAAGGCTTCCAAGGAGTTCCACTGCTGCACTGTGTAAAAGGTACATTTTGCATATTAGAATCCTCTACTGGCTTACTTAGCTCACATGCCTAGGATATTCGATCACCCCCTGAGGACATATGCCAGCAGAGGCAGTCATTGTATCCTGCCTCTCGTCTTCATATCAGAGTCCACTTGGGCTTACAAGCTTCTTCAGTCATTTAAAAGGCACAGGTCAGGGTTCCTAACTCCCCTGCTTTTATAGACATCATCACAGTGCTGTTGGATCGGGGTCGTTCCAATGGAAATCTACCACAATGACTCAAAAGCACAGTGTGTGATTTTAAAATGTGGCTCAAGTATGGAGACCCTGTATCAGGAGAAAACAATCCCTGCATTCATCCTAGACTTCCTAGAAGCTCTCTGCAGTCATTCATTTCCCCTCCCTTCTCCACTTCCCACCTTGCTATTTAATGATACATTGAAGAATGAAGAATTCCATAAAATGCATTTTGCTGCGCCACGTACAGTCACCACCTCCCTTAATAGCAGTAGAGTCAATAGAGCTTTGCTAACAATGAATAGCACAGGATATTTATTTATTTATTTGCTTTCTGGTAATCAGTTGTTTAAGACTTCTATTTTAAATACTTCTGTGCTGGAATGTATGGCTGGAAGAAGAAGCACCTAAAAATAAACATTTACAATTCACAGAAGTCACGTTAATACCTTAAACTTCTATAAACGAAGAAATAGTCAAGAGCCCGGCTGCTAAGTGCCGTTCTGAGAAACACCTAGAGGTTATGATGGACAGCAGGTAGCACATGAGCCAGCTGTGTTCTCATGGTGTGTAAGACACTGTGAACAAGTGCACACTGGTATGAATTACTGCATCTATGTTTGGGCCCCCTAGTTCAAGAAGGATGTTAAGAAACTGAAGAGCATCCAGCAGAGTGCTACTAAGTGGTGAGGAGCCTGGAGCACAGGACCTATGAAGAAACCATGAGAGAGCTGGGCTTGTTTAGTTTGGTTAAGAGGTGGCTAAGGGCAGCCTAATAGCAGCCTGCAGCTGTTTGAAAGGCAATTAGCAAGATGACAGGTTGTTTCTCATTATCACTACATCCTCTGAATATTTCCCCGGCAAAGTCACATAAGAGTTGTAAATGGTGGTACGATGCACACGAAAATCTATTAGACTTATCAGACCAGCTTCCTCAATAACACATAACTATTACCTGTTCCCTAATCTGGTAGTGCATCCTCCAGAGAAACTGAAGTTGGAATCATGGCAGCCTCTGTAGAAGTTTTTCATCTTTTACTTGTTTCCATGAGAAAGGTGCATTTACAGTGACCAGATGCCTAATTTTCTAGTGTGAGATTAGAATATTTAAAGGACAATGTCTTCTTTCCTTCGACATGGTGAATAGGTTTGTTGCTAGCTAATGAGGAGGAAAGAGGAAATTTAAAGGCATAACCATGAACTATGGATGACTGACACAACTTATGAAAAACTACTTTGAATCAATAGCAAATTTAAACTCCATTCTAAAATCCTTATCTTATACAATCTCCCATAGAAACAACTTCTGAAAGATTCCAAAGAAAACTTGAAACTTCAATTGCCCCTAGCAAGATGGAGGGCTTAAAATCACAGACTGATTTAAATCATAGGGTAATTTTAAGAATTTAAAGGCTGGTACTTCAATCTGATTGATTTATATACCATTGTTGCTTTGTGAGCTGTCTACTAAATCACTAAATGCTTTGCAGACAGAAATATATCAATACTTTGATGGCACCATGTTTTAAAGGAAGATTTCAATAAATGTATTATGAAGTATCAAGAATAAATTAATTAGGCTGTCTTTCAGAAATGTTGGTACTTCCTCCCCTCTGCTGCTGGAAGTCAACAGGAGCTTTACCATTAATTTATATGGGAGATGAGCATCACACCACGGCTAGATACTTTTGAAAAATGTATCCCAGTGGTATGGGAAGATAGATTAGTCAATGACAGGATGTGATGAGAGACTAATTGGTAAACAGTGGACAGAAAAACAGTACAAAGTGCATACTGTAAAAAATTCTGCTGAAAAGAGAATGCCGGCAGACTCTTTCTTTCTATAAAACTGAAGACTGGCACTGTCATCAAACTGACAAGTGACATTCACTGGTGTAGCCAGAATGAAGATGTGTTACCATCATAGACATAATTTGTAGTGTAAATTAAGCATCAGGCATGCTTGGTTTAGAGTAAACCCGATTCTCTAAAGTGAACGCAAATACACCAAAGGAAAATGATTAAGAATGGAACCAGCAGGATGATCAAAGTATTGGAAAGCATGCCTTATAGTCAAAGACTCAAAATCTATCCATTTAGAGTACCAAAGAAAAGCTTATGGACAGATTTGATCACAGTGAATCTTAAGCAACTGAACAATTTCTTAACGAAAAGCTCTTCAACATTTCACCCAAAAATATAGTAAAAGCCAGATGCTAGAAGTCATTGTAAGAAAAATTAAAACTGGAAATATGTTATGAATTTTAAATAGTAAAAATTGTTAGCCATTGGAACAGACTACTAGGAGTATTGTGAGTTCTCCCTCTCTAAAATATTTTGCTCTTAGGAGTCATCCACTAGTTAAAACAGTAATAAATTCAGGGAGGACAAGGGGCCTGTATCATGAAGGAGGGTGGACTACATGATCAGAATGTTCTCTTCTGGCCAAATAATTTGAATCAGTGTGTCAAAAATTGCTGGATATAACACAGATGCAAAAAAATGTTCCAATGGCATTTATTTGTCAGTGTGATACAGAACCGTTTTCTCAATAGCAAAAATGTTATTTATTGGCTTCTCTCTCTAGTTAGGATAATACATTAATTATTGCTTGTTAACCTTAAGCAATATTTTATCAAACTACCTTTGATATGTTGGACACTTAAATATCTTTTCAAAATTCTCTTTTTCCATAAAACTGCACATACAGCTCAATTAAAACTGTAGGAATGTGAACTATTTTTTTAAAGTCCTATAAGCTTTGAAAGCTTAGAGAGAGCTTAAGAAAAGTAATTTCAGAAATCCTCCTCCAACAATGTAAATGCACTAAATTAAATATACTACTTTTGTTCTAAATTCATGTAACAAAAGTGCTCTTACAGGTTTTCCAGATAAAACAGCTGATTCAAATATATAAAGTTCAAAAGATTTTCTCCTAAAGGAACTCTTTCTCTGCAGTTCAGATCTCTAAAAAAGCTTAGTGCAGCTCTTATTTCAAGATCACTTCTTACAAAGGTTCAAAAGAGCACAGAGTTAACTTTGCAATATATGTTTTCTCTTAGGTTGCTTGACATGTTAGTATTGGTCTTTTTTATTTTATCAAGTTGCTTTTTCACTGAAAACTTATTATTGAGGCTGACAGGAATGATGGATTTATCCCTCTCAGAGGATGTTAAAATCACTATGTTTTAGGAGGAAACGGAAAATCTGAAAGCTGTAAATCCTATTAAACTTTAAGATTTTTTTAAAAGCTTAATAAAATTTGAAAGAAAATTAAAAATTTTAAAAATATGAAAGCTTGCTTATTATTGTATAGTGGACCAAACCATCCTTTTGATTTAAGAGGTGTCTCTACTTTCTGCATTTGATGTAAGGTGATCATGGGGAGTTGGGATTGAGGGGGTAAAGGTTTCCTGCTTATTTTACAGAAGGTGAGAGCCCGTGTTCTGCTTCAATAGTTTTTAATAGATTTAGTAAACTCAGATAAGGATACCTTCTTAATTTCCTTCTCTATAAGGAGGCAAAAATAGGAGGGGCTAAACACAAAGGATGGACCAAGCATAACCTATTTGCAAAACTTGTTTTAGCAGAAAAAATACGCATTTTGTTGTATCAGATTCAGAGTTTAAACAGGGCAAATATAATATTTTTTCTAGCCTACTCAGTAATTTCTTTGTTTGTGTCATTCACAGTTCTCCATTTGTGTGTTCGTTTTCTTCTGTAATTTAACAGGTATAATTTTTATAATTTCGTATAAAGTAACATTTCTTCCACACAATGTAGGTCAAATATCAGATCAGATTGTGTCTGTCTACACTGGCAATAAGGATAATATTGTAAGAATAAACTGTGCCTGTCTGGCAAACTCTCATGAAAGGGTTGTTTATCTTGTTCTCTGTTTTTAAAGGTTAACTAGCTGGGCCTAATTTTATTAGGAGTAATCTAAACAGTTATATTTTCTTTTAAGGATTTATATAAAGTAATATTTATCTTTCTTTTCAGATTTCAGGCTAATTTCCAATTGCTACGTTTTTGTTCATAATAAGTAATAAGTGGCTGTTGAGTAGAGACAGTGTTTATAAGCATCTTTTCTAAGAGAAACAGTGACTGAAAAAACTGATTTTCTTCAAAGATTCTTGAAAATTCTCTTAGCCTGCTAAGATCCAAGTGACCCACATTACGTGCAAGTGATATTCAAAACAAGGAAGGGTAACAATTCTCACACAGCATGCTGTAGGATATACTCATTTTGTAGAAGAATTTATTCTGCCGTCTGAGTTTTCTATGATCTGATTCCTTGAGAAGGAGGTTTCTTACAATAGTTTTCCACTCAGACTAATGACTTCAGGTCTAACACAGAATATGTTTAGAAGAGATGATGTTGCCTGCAAGAATATTTCAAAATTCCTTTCAACTCTGATTCTGTGATACTGTGGCACTCCATCCACAGCAGACATGAGAATGATTTGTTTTCTTCCTCTTTGCAGCTTGTCTGACAACTCAAGGATTCAAACAAGGCCATCACTGTGATCTTTGATCTTTTTCTTTGCTCCCCCTGCTAGTCAAAATCTTTTTTGAGCTGTTATGTCCAAGATAGGACAAGTACTGGCCTGGCCAGCACTACGTAGTTTGAAAGGGCCACTTCATTTGTCTTGCAACTACATTATTTATACATGCTGGTATTATTTAGCTTTCCTTAGCAGTGCTGCATCCGCGGTTCACATTCAGCCTTTGATCTGCTAAAAATTGTACGTCGTCTTCTGCATAACTGTAATTTAGACCTTTCTACTCCTATGAGAGTAGGATTATTTCTACCTGTTGAATTCTGCATTTGCCCTTGCTGAACAATACACATCTTCCCAAGGATTATTCCTCCAGAGTTAGCATCACGCTGAATCCCAGCACCGTACTCAAATGTGCCTGCAGACATTCCTGCTGGTGAAGCCTGCATAAGCAGAGTCTGTGCTCTATGAAACAGCTACTAATGACATTCTTGAATAGCTTCCATCCAGATCTTTGTGAAATCCTGCTTAAAACACCCAAGTTGACAATGAACTTCAGAACTTGGTTTTATCCATCTGCATGCTCATCTTACAGCAGTTTCAACTAGAGATATTAGAAATCTTATTGAAGTCAATATATATGACACTATACATAAGCCCATTAAATGTCTCAAAAGAAAAATAGGTGACACTTGGCGGTTCTTACTTATTTCGTTGTTATCTTCTAGGTAGTCAGAAATAATTTGTTTGATTAAATATTTTTTCTAGGAATTAAAATTAAGCTAGTCTGTAATTCATCAGTTTCTCTTTTTAAAAAGATCTGTCCCCAGTGAGTACCTTCTTAAAGATAATTGTTAATGGACACAAGGCAGCCTGAGAAAATTCTCCAAGTATACTAGGGTAATTAAGTTTCTAACAGTCATGCTAAACTGCAGTCTGTTGTCCTTTATCTGTGAGTTGCGTCTACAGAGTTGGCACAGTCTACTAGATAGTAAGCATGGGAATTGATCATAGGCCAATTATGGAATGATAGTTTAGCAAAACGCTGATTTACTGTCCTTGTACAAAACTTTGTGTTGCTGTGGCTGTAGTACAGATCTGATAGCAACCTTACACCTGGCTTATAGTTCTGGTGTTCATAGACACTGATGCAAAATAATCCTGACTCAGTAGCAGTATTCCCGTGGCTCTTACAGGGACCTTTCATCTAAAACTTGAAACCCACAATGTACAAACCAGAGGCTGATGGTTTTCTTCTAATTTTCCTTAGCTTCAAAGTTAACATCATGCCAGTGAGCCTTTCCTCTGTTGAGCAGTCAGGAAACAATCATGTAAGTCTCATCTTTTCACCCAAGTTAGCTGAAAACCTTACTGATTTTTAGACAACTCTTCTCACTGAAGGTGATTAAAGGTTAGCTTAATGAAGTATGAACTTTGCTGCTGCTCAGTGTTGGTAATACTAGTTGTTTCACGGCCTTAAAAATATCTCAAGTGTTAATACTTCAACAATAATTGTTTCGACCAAATCTTTCAGAAAGATTACAATTACAGATTTGTAGTACTGCAAAATCACAGGTTGGCTTGAATGGCTGGCTCTGATCATCGTCCTTTCACTTCTCCCCAAGGAAGTTTAATTCAGACCACAATTATTTTTTATTGAAATTTGGAAATGATTCTGCTACCTACAAACAAGTGGGACGATCATTTATTTGTTAAGCTGTAGTTTCATTACAGCTGTTTACATACACACTGCCCAAAATTCAGAGATCCACCTGCCCCTCTGCCGTGTCCCTCAGAGCACCCAGGAGCCTGGGAAGCCTTGGGGACAGGGTCAGCCTGTTTGCTCAATAAACGATCATTGGAAGGATTGGACATAATCATAGTTGGGCAACATCAGCTTAAAAAAAAAAGCTTTTTTCCATATCTGAATTTCTTACTGAAGTTATTTATGATAAAGGTATTTCTAGAATGATTGTAATTGGTAAAGTGAAAAAAAAAAATCCTCTGCACTTCACAGTAAGTGAAGCACAGTCTACTCCATAAAGCATGACTCAGTTTTGGACTATATTTTGTAATGTGATCTTCCGCTTCTGTATGTCACACTCTTCACTTCTTTGATTGATTGTCCCTCTCCCAATTATTAGATGACAATATCCTAGAATCCCAAATCACTTATAGGAAAGATGACTAACTTAGGTAAGTTTTAATTCCTTTGTGGCACCACCCTGAAAGCTACAACATGAAAATAATCTAATTGCCACTGATTAATATTATAGTCGATTTTACGTAATTTGAGATTATATAAAGGATAGAACAACCCTTATAACCTTTATCAACAAAAAAAAGTAGTTATAAGTAAATCCCAGAATTGCTGTGTGAAGGAAATTCAAACCTGTTATTTACTTTACTACTTTTGGCTTATTTTCTAGTACTTTCTGCAGTCCTTTCCGTTAAACTTTATCTTCTAGTATAATTTCAGTGGTATTTTCACAAAGAAGAGGAAAAAAATGCAAAAAAATGTGTAGGTTTGCAAAACCATCCAGTAGTAGCAGAGCAATCCGATAAGACATGACATATCAGAAATGACTAGTGTCTTGGCTATTTTACAGTGGCTGAATTTCAAACGGACAACATTTGTTTTAAACCACACCTCCTGAACTTTTAGAAATCCATACTGTTTACGTATGATATATTTTAGTGAGAACTATAACACTGATGCTGATCATGTTGGAACAAGCTTAGAGGCATAAATATTGCTTGTTTAAATGCTTCGGAAATGATGGTAAGTGTGATCTAAAGTAAAAGGAAATCAAAATGTTTCCACTCAATAGATTATAGCTAATTTTTGTAATACTAAAATAATATGCACTGTGGGTTTGCAGCACCATTTATTAAGACATTGCTTATTTATATAAACTGAAGGAAAATCCAGCTCATGCTTTATGCCTGGGTAAGCAACGTTATAGTAAGGACAGTGAGAAAGGGCATCTTACTAGACCTGCCTAGGTGAGGCAGCAAAGCAGTGGTAGCAAAACACAGTTCCCACTCTGCTGAGTAACCCCTACAAATATGCCAGGTTTATACTCTGCCAGAACCAAGTTTGTGAGGCATCATGGAGGTGTTCAGAAATCCTGGCTTGTGCCAGTTACAGACATTTGCAGAGGACCTTGAACAGCTTGGCTGAAGAGGAAAACCCCATCACACCCAGACAGAAAAGCCTCTCCCAGTGTCAGAGTTGGATAAATCAGCTAACAGTCATTGTCCCAGACATGCCAAGAGCTTGCTACCACTTTCAAGGCCATAAGAAAACACATAAAGTAGCTTTCATTTAATTGTTTAGCCCTTATGATTTTAAAGACAGACAGACTTAAAAAAAGTAATGTTTCTGGTGTCCAACTCAAATGGAGCATAATGGATTTTTAAATTAAAGATCATGGTCACAAACTTTGAGAATTACAATAGTATGGTATATGCTTTAGATGTATTTTAATACATTGAAATTGCTCTTTGCATCAAATAATACAAGAATTGTATTAGTTTATTCAAATGACTTGTCTAATCACACCCAGTGTTCTTTCTGTGATGTGAATAGCTTTAACTTAAATAAAAGAATGAATCTTGCTGTAATATAAGTTAGCAGGCATTAACAAGAAATAAATACAAAATATTTTTCTTTTCTTCCCTGAGAACGTTTAAATCTGCACCTTATGAAGAGCAACCTGAGGGATAGAAGGTAGGAAAATGAATAGGTTATATATAATTGGCATGTTTGAACATCATTCACTGTGCTGTCTGATGGAAAAAAAATCAATTGTTTTCCTTAAGGGGAGCATCTTTGAAGAACACAGGGTCTGCACAGCTCAGTAGTTTGCAAGTCCATCTGTCTGACAGAATACACGGAGAGGAGCAGTTCCAGTCCCAGATTTGAATTGCCAAATACTTAACGTTTCCTACTCTGGTGACCCCATCTTTGAGTGAGCAGGTACAAAAAAATCTCAGTGAAGAAAAGGTCCTTTATGTCCATTGGTTTGTGACATTTTAAGTTAGGTAAAACGTGCGAAAGAGAGATACCTAAAGGAAAGCTCTACTATTCATATTCAGGCACCGAAACAGGTTGACTGTTTTTTTCAGCGTTACCCAGCATCTGTGGAAAGCAAATCAGATTGCTTTAATTTCCAGGTAATATCTGACTATGAAACAGGCATATTTTGATACAGAATGAGTAGCAATTTTATGAGCTCTATACACAAAGTAGCCTTTCTAGCTGCTTACTGGTTTCATTTTAGTCCTATATCTGTTGTATGGATTTTCTGTTCTGAGTGAATGCATTAGCCCTCTAAAGTTAAAGCTGACATTTTTGGCTAACCTTTTCACATGGCTCCTCCTGTTCTGCTGCCAATGGTCAAGGCTCAGCCACTAAACACCTAGGCTCTATGAGCTGCAATGACTTATGAGGAAACAACAAAGTATCCTTATTTATTTTCCAGGGTTATCTTGATGCATGAACAATTAGAAGATCCCCATAAATATAGTTGTCATACTTTGTAATCCTTTTCCCCTGAGGTTTCTTGCCAAACATTAGATGAGTGGCTTAGCTGGAAAGATGACCCACATCTCCCAGATTTTCGGCTGCTGTCAGGCAGCTTGTAACAGGTAAGAGCCCTATCTACAAATGCTAAAAAGAACTGTGTGTCGGAAATGAAATCCAGCACTCCCAAACTTCAAGTGTAAAACCTTTTCTCACACAAGTAATTAGAGAAGTGCAAACACTTTATCATTCTTTATCAGTCCTACACACGCCATTACCTGGGACAGCTCACTTTTAGGTCCAGTGTGAGATTTTATTCCTTTACCTCCCTCTGGAGATTCAGGCATGCTTGTATCCCTGTTGTTACCTTGTAAATTATACATGAGATGTGAGCAGCTCAAGTAATGACCCTCATCTAGATTTCACGCATTAAAAGTACTCCTTAGATTTCAAAATCCATGAGACAATGATTTTAATTTTTATTTTTTTTCCCCTGTCTGTACAGTGACTAGTATGCTGGAAATAAAAGGGTCAGGGATACAACCATGCTAGAGGTAAATGATAATAACATATTCTTCGCCATGGGCATGGACACCTCCTCCCAGACCAGGTTACTCAAAGCCCCATCCAACCTGGCCTTGAACACCTCCAGGGATGGAGCTTCCACAACTTCTCTGGGCAACTTGTTCCAGTGTCTCACCACCCCCACAATACAGTAAAGAATTTTTCTAATATCTAACCTAAATCTACCCTCTTTCAGTTTAAAACTGTTACCCCTCTTCCTATCACTACACTCACTGATAAAGGGTCCCTCCCCAGCTTTCCTGTAGGCCCCCTTTAGGTACTGGGAGGCTGCAATAAGGTGCCCCCAGAGCCTTCTCTTCTCCAGGCTGAACAACCCCAACTCTCTCAACCTTTCCTCACAGGAGAGGTGCTCCAAACCTCTGATCGTCTTCGTGGCCCTCCTCTGAACTTTCTCCAACAGGTCCATGTCCTTCTTATGTTGGGGACCCCAAAGCCTGATGCAGTACTTCAGGTGGGGTCTCACAAGAGTTGAGTAGAGGGTCAGAATCACCTCCCTTGACCTGCTGGCCATGCTTCTTTTGATGCAGCCAAGGATACGGTTTGCCTTCTGGGCTGCAAGCGTGCATTGCCAAGTCATGTTGAGCTTCTCATCTACCAACACCTCCAAGTCCTTATCCTCAGGGCTGCTCTCACCCCATTCTCCTCCCAGCCTGTATTTGTGCTTGGGATTGCTCTGACCAACACGCAGGACCTTGAACTTGGCCTTGTTGAACTTCATGAGGCTGACACAGGCCCACCTCTCCAGCCTGCCCAGGTCCCTCTGGATGGCATCCCTTTCCTCCAGCGCGTTGACTGCTCCACACAGTTTGGTGTTGTCAGCAAACTTGCTGAGGCTGCACTCAATCCCACTGTCCATATCACCAACAAAGATGTTAGACAACACCAGTCCCAGTACTGACCTGTGAGGAACGCCACTCATCGCTGGTCTCCACTTGGACATCTCCAACTTTTCAAGTGCAACCATCCAGCTAATTCACTATCTAGCGAGCGGTTCGTCCATCAAATACACGTCTCTCCAATTTAGAGACAAGGACTTTGTGTGGGACAGTGTCCAATGCTTTTCACAAGTCTGGGTAGACAATGTCAGTTGCTCTTCCCTTATTCACCAATACTGTAACACCACCACAGAAGGCCACCAAATATTTTAGGCACAATTTGCCCTTAGTGAAGCCATGTTGGCTGTCACCAATCACTTCCTAATTTTCCATGTGCCTTAGCTTAGTTTCAAAGAGGATCTGCTCCATGGTCTTGCTGGGCACAGAAGTGAGATGAAAGAAGCCACCCAAGAAAGGGAGACTATATTTTCATTCTTTTTTCAATCCAGGTTTGTAAACAAAACACATAGAAATATTTTGAAAGCACATACACAGTTTTTGTGTTCTTTTAACTGAAATTGAGATAGTAGTTAGCTACAGAGTGTGCAGGACTGGAAGCGATTTAATGGGCATGGGCACTATTTGGAAAAAAAGCAGAAAATGAATTCCTACATGGCAGGTCTTTTCAAGTCAGTTGGTGCTAAGTCAATAGATGGTGGGATCAGGACCTCACACAACTTCTCTCCCGATTGCCATGCTTACCTCGATGTCACCAAATCCAATCCCTTCCCGCCACATGAAATCATGACACACACTATACCTTATTCACAACTTCAAGTCCCACGTAAACATACTGCATTACTTCCCCCTAGACATAATGAAGGGTTTTCTTCAAAACCTTTTAATTTCCCAAGTGAAATAGCCATTTTGATTCTGGGCTTACTTTTATCTCCACTGAAAACGTGCTTTTCTCCCTGTACATTTCTGTGGTTATGGCAGATAGCAATGCAATCCCTTCCAGTCTTCTATCTACTAGTCTAAGTATGATTTGATTTTTTAATTCTCTTCTCATAAGGTAAATAATTTATTCACTTGATTCTTTGAATGACCCTTTTCTGAATTCATTCAGGTTTGGATTTATATTTGTTATGCAGCATCCACCGCCACTGCCCGCAGAATTCCAGGTGAGGATAGAACTGGTACTTCACTACGCATCCTATGTTGTCAACTGATGAAAACCTTCCATATTTTTGCATATGTTTCCTATGTCTAGAACATGAAGAAACAGGCTTTCACATTTTTTTTCAAAGACAAAATGTGATTCTTAAAATGGAAAGATAAATAATTGATAAGTAACTAGTATAAATAATTTTCCCTTCAGAGTATTATATCTTTATTTAGAAATCAGGATCTAGTTCTGTGTATTCTAAGGCATTTTTATGAAGTTATTGAAATGTTACTGAAACTGAAATTGAAATCAGAATTTTATTTATATAAATCATATCCAGAGATTAAAAACATATATTATACCAAATTTCTTATATGGATATGCTTCTCTCTTTTTCTCTGTGCTTACAGTAATTCATATGAATTTGAATGTTCTTAATGACTCATTTAGTGTAATTACTTCTTTACAAAAATGTCATTACAGGGTTTTTTTCAGCTGTTTATAGAGTGGCCCTATCCTGTCATTTTGTGATGTATTTATTTGCCCTTCTTCGAACACTTAGGATATTTAATCAAAAATGTTCCTTATCTCTTTTTTAATTTGTTAAAATCTTTTTGTCAGTCTTCACAAGTTGTAAGGCAGGAAATAATATCCATCATTAAAGCAAAACACAGAATAGTCTTTTGAAAAAAGAAATGATTAAACAGACTTTGTTAAAAAAAAGTGCCACTAGCTGACAATTTAAAGATCAAGAGACTAAGACATCTGGTTTTAATCTCTACAAATCCATCACCTGCGTTTGCTACACAATTAAAAACCTCATAAAGATCCACTGTGTGAAGAAGAGCTTTTCAGTTTCATAATTCAGAAATAATAATCCATAAATGAGTACTTCTTGGTTTACTTCTATAGGCTGTAAATATTCATAAACACCCAAATTCACATAAACATGTATAAAAACATGTAAAAAGTAAAGCAATCTTTAATTGGGTAATGAGGAACAAAATTATTTACTAATTGGGTGTATTACAGAAGTGTGTTCACACTGCTGCACTGTAGTTAAAGACCTTGCCAGTGATTCCAGCAGAAGCCCACTAATTTAAGAGCTTACTAATTTGTGATTGTATAGCTATGGAAAATACAGTAGCTCTGATTTGAAAATTACCATTTGGTGTAATTAGGCAGTAATGCAGTCTAATTGCTTCAGATATTTTGCACATTTTCTTAAAAAAGAGCACCGATTATCACACCAGACTAAGCTCAAAAAAGGGGATATTTACACACACAAAAAAGCATAGTTAGCTGACATTCAAAAAGGTTTCCTTTACTGTTCCTACAGACAATTGATTTTGAATTGGATTCTGCTGCTATTGCAATTATATTTCTCTGTTTGTTTTTCCAGTAAAATCGAAGGGAGTGGAACTGAGAATGTTTTTACAGTATAGATATGTGGGTTTTGGACTTTATCTCTCACGTGATGTTCTTTTTCTTAGACCACCAGTATCGTGCCTCCACATTTTTGGGGATGCTGTTGGTGCTAGATACTCCCAGAAGGAGAAGCATAGAATAACCAGTGTGTTAGTGATCACAGCCTGATTCTGAGAAGAAGCCACTCTTAAATTCTCAAGTCTTATGCATGCCCATAGTTTTTCCACCTACCTGTAATCCTCACAAAGGAACTGCAGCATCAAACAGGACAGAGTATTTGAATTTGTCAGTTTGTTTTCCCAGCAGGAAAAATAGATGCCATTAAAGGTATAAAGCCAACATTTCTTGGGCTTATACTGAAAAATTGGGAGAGAATAATGTCCTATAAATACAAACAATTTTCAGAATAAACAATATTTGGTACCTAATGCTTTTCTTGTATCTTTAGAGGTCTGTTGGATTGTACAAGCAGAGCCGTAAGGGACAGTAAATATTAAGTGTATTATTCTCACAGAAGAAAATAGGTAAAAAATTAGTTTCAGAGCACTAATAGGATTTTACGGACAGCTTAGTTTGGCGGGCCACAACGTTTACTGGAAAACCTGCACAGCAGGTGAAAAGGACTGAGGGTCACATATGCTTGTATATCATTCTCCCAGCATGCAAACAGGATAACAGACATCTTAAAAGCCAGTCTAGATAGCTTGGATATCATCAATGAGGTATCTTCTGGAAAATGTGCACATCATTTACCTTTGGCATTTAACACTTGAGAATAAATAAAGGACTCTGGCATCCTAGTGCCAGATTTCAAGCAAAACTGTGATGTCCGAAAGAAATGAAATGGCTTCCCATGCTACCCCATCCTGCGGTGGGTAAGTTCTGCCCTCAGTCATGTTTTGTCCACAAGGAGAGTGTCCTGCTGGGATGTTACAGCTTCACCTTGCCTCCAGTGTGGAAATAAATACTCAAGTTGCATCATTTAATCTATTTAAATATAAAGTTATCACTGTCAGTTAGTGCCTGTGTCTGTTTCTGGAAATCTATACCTGCCAGAAATTCTTAAAATAAAATGTCCAGGTTTTGGTCACTTCTTAAAAGATGAGAAAAAGCCCCACCCCAAACCCCTTTGTGTATTTAATCTATTTTTTCTGTTACTAGTAATGTCTGTGGGTATACAAGAACTGTAAATCAATATGCTGATATAATACAGTTCAGTGTTTTCCTGCCTTTTCTGAAATAACAGTGATATAATTTAAAGTGGCACCGTTAATCCACACTAAGCTGCTCGACACCCTTTCCATTCTTACCCACACAAGAACAGACCAAAAGTCCATCAGTCTGGCACCTTGCCACTATGAGCAACTCCTAACAATGGCTTCAAAGGATGGTGTGAAATCCTCAGAGTGAACCTTGCTAGATAGGCTGTTTCATCAAGGGGACAAGAAGACAAGAATTCAGTTTCATTCCATGTGGCAACTATTTTATCTCCTAAATCTCCTGGTTAAAGCTATTCTGATATTAAAGGTATTCTGATTTTTATATACTTCTTTTTATCTACACTTCTAAAATAGCCATCACTAAAATATTTAAAAATTATCATTATAAGAGAGAACCCTCGCATTCTAGCAAATGTAGCATCCATTCAGAAGACAAAATTACTACTGTATCTTGTTTTACTTATTTCATAGAGGGCAATTCAAGGATTTCAGATAGTCCCTTAAAACTATTTAATCTGTGTTACTGACAAAGTGCATGCAATATTTTGTTGTAAAAATCACTCACACCGCCACAAAGCCAGCAATCACTCAAAGAGAGCCAGCCAGCATTTATTGTTTTTCACCTTTACGTTTTCCAAAGGGACTCCCGAGAGCTAAAAACAAAATTTTAAAAAAATTAAATTGCTTTTGAGCTAAGCACTTGTATGCCAAGTCTCAGCATGGAAGGAATTTTAGCTGCTGAGCAACCTCATACAATAGTGCTTTAGAATAGAAATGCCAAAGAACAGACCCTTAACTACAGTATTGTGGCTCTGGTATGGGTGCCACTGTGATGAAAGTACTCTGATATAAAAGTGTCTGCCATGAAAATAAAGACAGAGAGACGGCTTTGTAGGTGGAACTTGGGTTCTTTTATGTAAAGACTGACCCAGGCAGTCAGAAGGGGAGAGTAAGAGGGCAAGGACCACATTATGTGGGCACGTAGCCGCCTGAGCGGGGAGTCAGGGAAATAAGTGTTGTGCAAAAAGGGAATTATTCCAGCATCATTTCCCACACCTGTGGTAACATTAATGATTTTTCACAGCTTTTCTGTTTGTTTTTGGTTTGTTTTTTTTTTTTTTCCAAAGACCAGAGCAACGTTATATACATTGTTTTAAAACCTCTTAGCCTTCATGCAAAATGTTCAGTGTGGTACTTTTAGAAATACTATAGGCCTTAGCCTAGCAAAAGACGACTGAAAGGCATCATGTTTTAATAAAGACAAGTCCTTTGTCCTTGAGCAGTGTGGATGATGTCACATTAGCCTCATGAATGTATGTAGAATTACCTACTTAAAAAAACTTATGTGGAAATACTTGTGGCTCTCATGGAAATAGGAGGTTTTAAGAAGATTACAGACCTAATGAAAAGAAACCTCAGATCTGAGATAAAACAGTGACTTTAAAGAGCAACAGTTTAGGATTAACTGAGCCACTTATCACTTATTTTCCAATATTTTTTCAGATGAGATCTGTTTAGTTAAAAAGCAGTTTTAAAGGGAAAGCAATAGCAACCACAAAGTTCTGCTCTGTTCTATTTAGCAGAATAATCATGGAAGTATTTGAATTATTAATAAATACTCCAACCTTGCATATTCTGTCTTACGTACAAAACCTATTGTTTTTATCTTACATAAGATAAACTAATTATATTACCAAAGTAGTAATGCTATTCATTGCAAAACCTCTGTTGGGTTACTGGCAAAAAAGAAATTAGGTTGGTCAAATCTTCTGTTGTCTTTTTTAAGGGACAGGTAGAGAATAAAAATTCTTATTAAGAGTTGAAGAACTTTTAGAAAATAAATTTATATCAACTGCTGAATATTTCTTTTTGTTGTTGCCAGGTTTGTCACTCAGTGCAAGCCAACTTCCTATGAACTCAGAAAATGATTTGTGTAAATGTGTGGTGTATTGCCAAAGAACAGTGAACCTATAAAACATCATCTGTGGCTCTTTATGAATACACTAATGTACTTCAGTTTCATAGGGCTTGGTACAGTATGAATTTGAAATAGAAGGCGCATGCCTGAATTAATGCAAATATAGGAGAATTAATGCAATTACACTGTCTGTTGATAGTCCCTATCTAGGAATACCAGGAATTATATGAAGATTCTGCTAGTCTTGTGAAAGAAGCAGAAGTTAATACTGTAGGCAACAAATTAATCAATCCACATAGGCTAAAAGCTAGACAACCTTTCATGTTTCGGAATTTCTTTCTTACCCCAATTCTTGTCTTGCAAAGGTTATATTATGTGATTTTAATTCATTTCCTCATACCATTTTAGGACTAGGAGATATTTAAGTTCATCTAGAGTGTCAATATCTGAATCAACTGGGTGTCTTCTAGCAGGGAATGTCTATACATTAACCACTTTAATTTTTACTGGGTGGAGTTTATATTTTGCCACTTGAGGGCATCCTGTCATTATGTTCCGTTATAGAGCAGCACATCTAAATTTCCATAAAAAAATGGATTTCTGCCGAAACAGTGGTATTTGCCAAAAAGTGCTGATGAAGCACTAGAAATGATAATTTGCCATACTAAATAGGCATTTCCAAGACCGTATGTCAAACTGGGTTGTATTTCAGGAAATGCTAAGTCAACAGAGAAGAATAAGTACCACAGATGCAAGTAGATGTAATTTGCCTGGCAAACATCAAGGTAGACTTCACAGATGTGTAGAAGCTTAGGCAACACTTGATTATGTCAGACAGTTTGACCTGTGGTTGGCACGTACAGGCAGCAAATGGATTTACCTCCGTTCTTGCAACTCATGTATATTTTAGCTTTCAGTAGTGAGAATGATGGCACAGGTTTCAAACTAAATAAGACACTAGGCTGAGCTAATGCAATAAAAGGAACCTTCAGGGTTCTTCAGTACTCCTTTAAGGGTAGATAGATGTATGACATAAAATGTCAGCTCATAGACGCTTGGAGATGTAACCAAATTCTACAGCGGCTATCACATCCAGTTCACATTATCTATAGTTCTACCATCCAGTTATATTATAATTGTATCATTTTTTGCACAGATTGATACTAAAGGCATCACTGTAAATTTTTTGCTGGTTTCTTTCTTCAATTTTTTGTCACTTACCTTTGTAAAAGAATCAGTTTTAACATACAAGGCTACCTACAAAACTTTCATTTCTTTATACTCTTATTATATTTGGCTTCATTTGTATCGTAAACCATTTTCTTTGTGCTGGGGTAGAAGTTTTGAAACTTAGGGATACAGAAGTAACAGTCACCTGGAGTATAGTCTGATAACAGATCCTAGTCATGAATTTACTAACCTTGGTGATAAAGCAATGGAACATGCCACATTTCTTTTTCCTTTCTGCAACAGTTTCCTCCATATTAAATAAGGAGCGTTGATTATGAGCTGTGTCGATGTAAGATTTCCTCTTTCCATACTTGGCCCTCAGTCAGACTTTTCTCTCTCCCACCTTATAACTTTTCTCCACCTAGGTCAGAAACCACATGCTGTCCCTTTATTAACCTGCCATTTAATCAGCCCTTCTCACTAGACCCATAAACACAACCCTCACAATAAAACTTTATGTGCAAGAAATGTGCTTCTATTTAACAGTCAGTTTAACCTCTCCTGCCTTTCGTTTTTCTTTCCCCCTTCAAACGATACTCACATGGGGAAAGAGACTCATTCACACTCTTTTCCACATGTTCCTTTCATTTCCAATCACACTGTTCAACTGACTGAAGTCCTCCCAGGGAGGATCTCTGACTGCTGTTTTATTCTGAATCCTCCAAACCACCCAACCACTTCCTAGTCTCCCCACTAAAACCCCATCCCACAGCTGTAGACTGGCTGCTCTCTTTTGCTGTGGTCTGTTCCACATTGCTTGCGTTCCTACAGAAAAAGGATTTGGGAGAGCTGCCGCCAGGATTCTTCAGCTCTCCATGCAAGTGGAACCACCACAGTCTTGCCAGTGCAAGGGTGAAGATAAACCATTGTCAAGTTCCCATATTCCACTGTGAAACGCCTCTGTCCTTCACCCTCTGCTAGGGTGCAGTAGAGAGCTTCCAGCTCTGCCGCCCTACTGCACCATGACATCAGCAAACTTCTTGGTGCAATCCTGTTGCTTGTCCTCTCTGTGGAGCACAGGATGCAAATGAATTTATGAAGTCCCAGGTTGGCCCCTATCATTTAGATTAGTCCTTGCAATCCATTTCTTTAGCCTCTTGATCCATGAGGTCATCCACAAAGTCTAGTTCTTTCTTAAGGCAAACACAGGCCCAAAGAGCTGTAGTATTTTCTGGTGCATTCGTGCACCTAAGATTTTTGAAAAGGGTATCCTTAAAGTTTGATTGCAGTGCTGCTCATATGAAAGCAAGCTAACATGTTCATTTATTAGGGGCAGCTTCTTGACAGTGCAGCCACTGTATCACCAAGAGGGGAAGAAGGCTGTGGAAGCATCCTGGGGAAGTCTCGCAGACTGCTCATCCTCTCCTCATTGCTCTTCCCTAGGCATCCATCACCGCTCACCATTGGAGAGACGGGTATTTAGTATGGCCTTATACAGTAGTTTTTATTTCCTATGAAAGGAGGGATTTGGAGAAAAAAATAAATATGCAGACATAACTTTCCTGATGAGTCAAGAGAAAAATAAAAATCACTTTATCTGTTTCAGAACTTCTTAACAACAGTTATCTAGAAAAATGCTGGAGGGGGGTGAAATTATTTCCCTTTTTCTGAAGCACTTTATTGTGCACACAGGCAGAACTTTAAGACTGGTTTCCTCTCATTTCATAGATGCCAGCTTTAAATTGCCAAACTTCAGTGTTTTCTCCGTCTCTTGTAGTGGTAGCATTAACAACATCTAACAGGAACCCTAAGTCCATGCTCAAAATTGTATATTTTATCATGAGCATTCTACTAATTACAGAAGGGGGGAAAAAAGCATACCATTGAATGATATTGTAATAATCTAGGCTATCATATACTTCTTTATGTTCAGCACTGTGTAACAGCACTGCCTGTTTAACTTAAGTACACCTGAATTGTAAGAAACCTTAAAAAGCTTTATTTATATAAATAAATATATAAATATATAAAATAAAATATTAACATACAAGATAATATTTGCATTATCTACTGCCATGGTAGGCTCACTCA
This sequence comes from Pluvialis apricaria, assembly GCA_017639485.1. Lineage (NCBI taxonomy): Eukaryota > Metazoa > Chordata > Aves > Charadriiformes > Charadriidae > Pluvialis > Pluvialis apricaria. Next base: position 24,393,347 of record CM030010.1, on the reverse strand, counting down.
GCTAAAGAGTAGCCATCTGCCTGGGATTCTGCTCTGCCAGTGCCCTGCTGTGCTACCTCAGGAAAGTTTGCACCAGTGATGCGCCTCAGATTCCTGTCTGTAAAGAACAGGAACTTTTATCTAAAGTGTTTGGAAATCCATTGGTGCTGAACAATATATTCAAAATTTGTATTATTTCTATGCAGGATCAAACACAATCTTGGCTGAAATAGGTAGCGTTAGCAAAATAGCAAATAGCCTTTTTTCTTCACCTCTTAGATCAAGCAGAGTCTGAAGATTCTAAGTGGCAACAATATGTAGCATACCTATTGAAATTATAGATGGAGACGGTTTTGTTTTGGTACTTATTTTGCAGATATTTCTGGGAGAAAGGCTGTCAAGTATACAATAAAGAGTGATGTAGCAAGCTGATTGATTATATGAGTTCAGAAGCACTATTATTTAACATTCAACACTTTATTTTGTGTGTGGTTTTCCTGTACCCAGCCATCAGGAGGTCAACAACCTCTTTAAAACAGTATATTCCTTCTAGAAAATATTCACTAACTTTAAATATGACCGGTAGCAAATAGCAGATGACTGAATTTAAGAAGGCTTATTTCAGTACTGTATTCAGGAATTTTTCAAGCTATGAACTTTTCAAGACAAGATTTATTTTCATTGCTCAATACAAGTTTTGCTAAGTCTTTTGTTTTCCATCATTTGGATTAGTAGAAGCTGCAATAACACCAGCAGAAGGTCACTCGAGGAATGTACTTTGTCAAGCAGTTATTGTTTTGGCTCAGTTTCTTTTTCCTGTTATCATGACTACTTTAACCTGTCGTGACTGCAACTTCTTTCACAGACCCAAAAGCAGATTTCTGCTCTAGGATGACTCAAACAAGTTCCTTCAGCTATGTAATGACTTGCCTAGATTTTTCATGTTGTGTCAGGCTCAGAAGTGCCTGATTTCTGTTCAAAATATGGAAAATGACAGAAACTATTGAAAGTTAAAAACAGGAACATGTGTTGTTGGATAAAATCAAACATTTTACCTTTATGTGGTTGCCACGTGTCAGTGGTTGAAGGGTATGCTGCTAATGACAAAGAAGAGAGATCTAGATCCAGCCTTATATGCCTCTATACAACACTAGAGTCTGGTCCATCCTGAAATTTGAAGAAATATATCCAAATACTTACAAAAGATCAGGATCTCAGAGCAGAACATTTGTCAAGATAAAAAAAATTAAGCATGGGTTTTGTAACAGCAAAAAGAAATCTGGAAATAATGAGTTAATGGTAAACATTTCTTTTTTATTTGAGAAAAAAGTTTGTCCAGCCCATTTAAAACTCATTTAACATATTGCATAAAAGACCTTTTCTCAGGCTTCTTAAAATATTTCATAATTGGAAAGAAAAATTTATGCATGGGAATAAATTCTATTCCATCCAAGTAACAAGCTGCTCATTCTCCATGAAATGAAATGAATGCCATGGCCTTTTTAGGTGGCACAGGGGAGCTATTTATTGTGAAAAGAGATGTAGAAATAATTCTGGAATCCAGATAACACCTTTGGCAATAAATACCTCACTGCACATGAGCCCTCAGCATCCGTTTCCACCCAAAAATTGTATCTCTCGTGTTTAGATATGCTCTATTTCTAACAAATGTGTTTATTCTCTTTAAAAAGAACTTATATACTGCTCTGACACTGGCATTAAGTGTCTCCTTGAATTAGGTCATGAACATTAAGTCAATGCGTGCATATCTTCAGGAACAAGTGCAGGAACACCTGTTTCCAGCTATGTCATCTTGAGGTCTTTAAGAACTGAACAAATAATTTTAAATTATTTTAAATACTTTGAGGAAAAAAGTTGTGACTATGATCATACAATGCTTAACTTCAAGTGCATAAGTAGTCCCACTATCTGTAGTGTCAGAAGTCACTCATGGAAGTAAATATGTCTGTATTCACAAATTTGAACTGTTAGTGGTGAAAAGTTGCTGAGAACACAATAGGATTAGATCTGATATTACTCGTCAATTTATACTGCCATGTGACTCTTCTCCAAACTTCGCTGTTGAGTGGCACTGCCCTCCCCCACCCCCATTGCCTGAAATTGGTACTCAGAAAGACTGTTCTGTGATGTACCGGCTCTGACCTTGGCAATGGGATTCAAGTGTGAAAAGGTTAGTATGTACTCGAGATGTCTTCCTGCAGAAATATAGATTCACCAGTGCACTCCAGAGAGGCCCTTAGAGTGGTATAAATTGGTTCAGTAACACAATGTTCACCTCAGTAAGGCTGCCAAATATGATATAGCAATGATCATTACATATCTTTTCACTCACGGCTGACACAGGACCTCTTATTATATTACCGCGATGGCCGAGAATGAAAGAAAAATAATGTCTGATCACAAGCAAAGTGTTTGGTTTCTGCCGTTGGTCACAGCATACAGCACTATGCGTAGGTTGTAAATCTCATGCAAAGATGGAAACATTATTCCAGGCCATGTTTGTATATGAATGTTTGCTCTCTCTCTACAGATTTTCTTACTCATGTTTATCTAGAAACCTAAACAAGAGGCAGATCTAAAAATGGATTTTTATAAGTCCAAGGCTATTTATTTGTACTAGAGACTGGAAATAGCAGCGTATCTGTGAAAAAGCAATTCTAACACATTTAATGCAAATATTTTTTTGATTTTTTAACTTTTAGTTTTATTAGCCATATAAAAAGAAGAAATGCAGCTAGAGACTCCCTCTTTTTGTGTGCTGATATCCAAATCCATAAGGATACACAATAAAGTCTTAAGAGGGAGTGCTCTATATGTTAAATTTTCAACATTCCTTTGTAGAAGGGTTTTATATGCTGACACGACCCAACTCTACTCATCATATGACTTAGGACATCAAAATAGATGACTTCAAGTACTTCTTAAAGGAATGACTATAAAGAAAGGGCAAATTTACAGCCACCATCTTTTCCTGTACATGCATTATCTGCTGCTTTCTGTATTGCTCATTTTAATTATGAGCTGACAGAGTACAGTGTAAAGTCGATAGGAATCATTCTATTGACATCAGAAATTGATTAGGAAAATTCCTAAACTCACTTGGTTTTTCTGGAAACCCACACTTTAAAAAAAGGGAGGGTCTGCACTCTGGAAAATTTGTCCTAGGCAGGACTGTGTAACTTGTGAACTTTGTCATATCAAGTTCCTCTGTCCTTCTATCCAGGGTTTATGGTCTCTGAAGATTGGATTAGAGAAAGGCATTCAAATGATACATGGTTTGTTCTCAGAAAAGGCCACTTAACTGCAAGGCCATTGATCTGTTGGGTTTCTTTAACATAATACTTTCGCTGTTATTAAATCACTTAATGCAATGCAATTTTTCATATCCTGTATCTGCCATGCATCTCTTCTCTATGTTCGGATCCTTGCAACAATTAAATAAATCTCACCTTTTAATCTCCTATATCTGTCACAGAGCTAGAAATATGAAGAGAACATGCTTCAGGAACCCGTACAAACAGGCTTACACTCTGGGATTCTCTTTCTGTAAGGACAAAAGATCTCTTCCATGGCAGAGATGGAGCCCTGGTCTCTTACCAGGGCACAGACGACTTCTCTTTTGCTTTCATGCAGGTTTGATGTAACCTTTTTTAACAACTTCAGCATTCTCTCTGACTTTCCCCATTCATTATTGCTGTGGTAGCAGCATTGTAACCAAGGTATAATCCCAGTGAACCCTTCTGTGTAATGCCAGTACCACATAAGAGGTGAAATGAAAAGAGATGACTAACCAATTTCAAACTGTATGTCCACAAAAGTTCTTTTCTCCTTCCCCTTTCCAAATTAACAAAAAAATATTAATGACATGTTTAGAGGCTGTTATATTCAAAGTATTTTGAGTCATGCTTGTTCTTTTCTGAAGGCAAATATTTCTATTTCTATTTCTATTTCTATTTCTATTTCTATTTCTATTTCTATTTCTATTTCTATTTCTAGTTCTAGTTCTAGTTCTAGTTCTAGTTCTAGTTCTAGTTCTAGTTCTAGTTCTAGTTCTATTATTTATTTATTTATTAAGATAAACCGAAAAAGTTCAACAGAATCCGTACAGGAAAAAGAAAGTCGATACAAGGTTAGATCGTATAGAAAACCTACATACTGTGGCTCCTGGCCATGTGAAACACAGTTGTCTTCTGGATTTGGACACAGGCTGTCAACACCAAATCCTGCTTTGAATCTTTAGGATTCTGCTTAGAATGTTTTTTGGAGAATAATTACAAATTAAATGTAATCTTCCTATGTAAGTCTTACCTTTTAGGGTAATCATCTCATTTGCTATTAAATGGAAATTTGTATTTCTTATTATATTTGTTGTCACTCATAACTAATTGTCTGTTGAACAAAAAACTCCAACTCTGCTAACCATTAATTCTATGCTTTCTTTTGCTATAAAATCCACTTAAATCTATGTATGCTAATACCAGTCAATATGTTTTGCCAAGGTATCTTCCTAGCATCTATTGCGTTTCTAGAATTTCCCGTTTTGCAATGTTATCTAATTTTTCTTCTAAATTTTCTTTTAAGCCTCAAAGAATACTATCTAACAGTGCAACAAAGGCCAAGTTCTTGACCAATTTAAACCCCTCTCAACATGATTTTGATTTTGAGAAAGATAGATTAATAATTTAAACAAAAGTGCACACAGGTTATATCAGTGCAAAATTGTTGCCTTCGGAAGTTGCTGCCAACTACTGGCTTCACTTATCCCCTGAATTATTACCAAGAACATCTTGTAAAACACTCCAGTACTGTCTGTTGGGAAGAATACAAAAATTAACATCCCTTTAGTGTAGCGAACATCATTCATACCAACTTTTTCATTTTATGGTCTATCTAGCACTGGAAAGCATCTCGTGGAATTCCTTTACAAACACTAAAGAAAATCTGCTGGAATTATTTAAAATCTCTGAGAAATCACTGCCAATTATCTTAAAAATATTTTCTTCAAACTGTTCTGTGATAAATCATAGAATGTAAATTGTCTAACATTGGGTTAGATGAAATGTCAGACTCTCAATTATCAATAATTACATAAATTATGACTTAGCTTTTCCTAATATCTTCTTTTTTTTTCCCCAACACCACAGATGCATATACAGCAATCTATTTCTTTATTAGTAGTCTTTATATATGTTTGTAATCTCATAGTTTTCAATGCACAATGGATTAACAGATCTCAAGAATGAGCCCTCAAATTCCTTAATTTATAGGGTAATTAAGTACATGTAATAAACAGGGTTAAGTAGCAGGAACTTGATACATTTGTACTTTCCCTTTACTCAACTGTAACTTACATAGGTTTCAAAGATCTTCAGTTTCAAGGTGCTTAATCCTTTCAGCTGGAAAATGCAGAAAAAGCAAGTATTGGTTGTTACTAAGAAAAAAAGCATTATTTGACAGATGTGAACAATACTAATATTTCTTCCAGATGCCTATTGAAATATAAGAGGTAGATCATTTGGAAGATTACATACGTGAATTTCATGACAGTATTCTGTAGACCATAATTGAAGCTTTGTAGTGCTCAGTGTAACGAGGTATTAAATACAGAGAATTATCAAGGATTCAATCAGATGCTTTCTAGACCTTTTCTACAGACAAGCAATGGGGACATTCAATAGAATTAGAAGACAGCAGACATAAAACTGAGAAAAGAGAGCATTATATAATATATAATTTACCTCTGTGAGTAGTACCACAAGATGTTATTGAGGACAACGATGTAACAGATTACAGGAAAAGACAAAGTATGTGTATGAATAAAAAGAACATCCTCAATTGTATCTGAAAAGATTAAGAAATTATATAAACAGTTGCAGGTACACTGTAAAACCACGTTGTGAAATGACTTTTACACTTTCATATAAAATCTGAAAGTCCTGGGCTGTACAATCTTTCTTTCTCGCAATCAGGTGGCTCTATATCCTCACTATGTTGATGCTAGAAAGTCGTAGGGTTTTCATAAAAAGAATGGTGTGACAGTTTTATTGTGAAAACTGCCCTTATTTTTGTGCAAAACGGAATCACCCACAAATAATGTCTTCAGCAGCTACTTACTGATCAGGAAATTGATAAAAATGCATATGTATTCTTGTACTGTGCTCATAAAGTGTAGCTACAGTGAGAGTACAAATGAAAAACAAAGATGCAAATTAGTTTAATTTACCAAATAATGTTTTCTGATAGCATTTTAAGTTAGATTTGGTTTGAAAGGAGACTGATCATCCACTTGGAATGAAAATGAATTTGGGAATGAAAAGTAAATCAGCTGTTGTCTTCTTTTACATCAATAAAAGAGGACATGTTTCACATCACCAGCTTAACTGTTTCTAAGATAAAAATAATTGCAGATTAAAAGAGAAATGCCAGTGGAAATTGTTTTCTACTTTTTCTTTCAGAGATTTCAGTAATATTCCTTTCTCTACAGTCTGTGCTCCACCTGTCTCTTTTCTCTTTCTACAGTTTTTGTCTGAGGTGAGAAAGACCTTTGCAGAGCATAGTGATACTTTGAACTTCAGATACATGTGAATTTGATATATGATACACCTCAGCTCCCCTCTGCTATTGAACTCAGTGACACACCTTTTACCATTCCCACGCGTTTAGGCTATTGTGTTTCAAACCACTATCTTCAGTCTCACATTTTTTATCCCCATATGTTTAAGCTCCTCAGGGCAACAGCTATATCCATCTTTTCATTTGCAAGATACCTGGTGCTATCTGGAGCCCATGTATCATTATAATGTGCATAAAAAAATAACAGAATTTCCCTCCCTACATCTTAATTTCTCCCTGACACTTTCTGACTTTCCCTGTTTCCCCTCACTTCTGTTTTCCTTCCAAAGTTTCTGCTCCTAAAGTGACCTGTGCTACAGGATCATGAGCCATTCTCCTGCCTGCCTAGCCTCACCGTCAGCATCCTGTGATAGCTGCCTCAGGATGGAGAAGTCTCTTCTCTGACCATAACTCAAATCCACAGTATCTTTCTGGCTCCCTCCAACTCGTTTCTTTAAGTAAAAACCAGACTATTTTTGTTGCTGTACTAACCATAGTTGTGGAAATTACTAGTATAACATTAGTCTGATAAAAAGAGTACAGGCAAGATATTTTTCAAGGACCTGAATTGAATTCTAGAGTTGGAATGACAAATTCAGACTCACTTTGTGGTTTCTTTTTAACACTACTCAGAAATTTTGGCTGTCATAAACTGTACTGATTTGCCAGTAATGAACCTCCAGTGGGAGCAAGCATTTTAGGCTTCAGCTTTTAAGGTATAAAATTCTAAGATATAATCTGGTTTTAAGTTATATATTGCTTATTTACTAAAATGAATAAGTATGCCAAGTGACTTTGATGCAGTGTTTTCAGAAATGGGACTCTGATTGCAGGGATGACACAAAATAGCAAATAAGAGTAAGATCAGAAGTTCTATCTTATATTTTAGCTGTCACAGGTAACCTGCAGTATTCTTCTGGAGGATCAGTCACGAAAAGTAGTGAAGTGTAAAACTTATTTGGGACAAATTTCACCTTAGGCATATAAAATAAAAGCCTTATTAAAGTGTGGGATTTGTTTATTAATTGAAAGGGAAGAATTTAACATATATTCATAAATTTTTATTGAAAGCCAGACATTGTTTGGATATCTGTAATTTACTTCATCTAACTTCACACATCCAATGTAGGGGCTTTAAGCAAAAGTCTGTTTTTCTAATATAGTCATAGTAGAGAAACCAAGAGTTTGCTGTTACCCTTTAAAGGAAGAGAAACCATTAGCTGAGCTAAAGACTTAAAAAGTGTGGGTAGTCCCTGAGGATCCATTTCAGCAAAGACAAGCATGAGGACACTGGATGGGAACTGGTGAATGTTAGTGGGCAGAAGGACCACTATGGGGACTAGGCACATGCTCTGTCTGGGAACGTGAGCCAGGGGGATTGGATCACAGCAAGGAGAGAATAAGGGTTTGCATAGAGCCAGTGCTGTAATACGAGGCCACTCTACAAACCTCACCACACCCAATCAAGAGAGATGGCGGCAGCAGCAATACTTAGCAAGAGCATTTTTTCTGTGTCTTGAGAAGAGTCCCTGCTTTATGGCTCGAAAGCCAATGCTAAAAACATCTCCTTATAATGGTCAAAGATTCTTATCCTACAGAACAATTACTTTCACAAACTGGTTTTGCGTGAACTTTTGTTTGCTTGTTTGCTTCTTTTTCTTTTTTTTTTTTTTTTTTTCTTGGGAATGTGGTGTAGAGTCATTTAACTAGATTGGGTAAAGAGCTACACTAGCATAACTGACCTGCTTCCAAAATTCAGCTGGCCCTGGGAGGAGCTTACCCATGCCTTCTGGTTCTGTATTGGAGATAATGAGCCCTCATGGGATCCATCTGGTACAGGTAGAGGCTGTCCACATAAGTCTGCACAGTAAGCTTAGTTTAGTTACCGAAGAGATAAGCAGCCCATGGGTAAAGGAGACTGACCATAAGCAGGAAAACAAAACTACTTCTGATTACTGCAAATTAGATTGTTTCCTAAGACTGTTGTAGAAAGAATAACCTTTTACATAAAGTAGATGTAACCTTTGGAAGGGCCATGAAATATATAGGCAATAAAAAGAAAACTTTAAAAAAATGGAAGCTGCATGTTATTTTATCTTTATGAAGACATACTTCATTTTCAAACTAGACAAGGTGGGTCTTATCAATAAAATGTAAAATCATATAGAGGACAGGAAAATTTCCTACATGTTAACAACAGAACTTCCACTGTGGAGATCAGAATCTCTACACATGTGGTAACCAGGTACTATAAGTTCATGGTCTGCTTTGCCATTGTCAAACTATGTTTCAGACAGGACAGGGAACTGCAGCTGTGTTTAAGAAAGTAGACCTCTGAGATAATCGATTCTGTTAGGTAAACTTCTCATATTATTCAGTATTCTTTGTTGTGAAATATAGAAGAATGAAGGTCGTGTCCAAAAAAAATCAGAGTTGGGGATAGCTGACGCAGTAGATTTTTTGAACAGAAACTGTCCGATAAAAATGATAGTTCAAACAGTGGATCAGAGAAGGGAGTCATGGAGCAATTCCAAAACCATCATCTTATTTCCAGACCTGAAAAAAAAAAAAAAAAAAACACCAAAAACTTGAGAACCCAGATGTACAGGACAGATAAAGTACAAAACACAAAACATTCTACAAATCAAGCAAAGATCATGTTTATTTATCGCAGGATGTTAAAGATAACAGAGAGGTCATAAAGTGCACTGGGATGAGAGAAAACAACAACAAGGCTTGAAAGCAGAAGTAAAAATAATCTAAATTTATTATACAGTACCTCTAATCAGACTCATGTGCAAGTCTGGATGTCTTCAGTCCTGATTTACAAAAAGTTGGATGTGCAATTTCAGACAATGATAAGCTGTGAGTATAAATACTTAGCATGGGAACATGCTTAAGCTTACTGTGCACTCCAATTAGATGATAAAATATGTTCTTTATTTATTGCCGGTCTTCATGCAGACTATAACTGAATGACTTTGTGCAAAAGAGAAAAAAAAGGCTCAAAAGGTTGCTGCTGAAAATGGTAGTCCTATATTGTTTTTTCAGTGAAAAAGAGAGGCAAAATGCTTTCCTGTATCATCTGCTACATGGAATTAAAAGCTCGGCAGATAACACATATGAAAGTATTTCTGCATCTGAAGTGTAGGAAGTAAGGGAACCAACAGATACTAACTAACATCAGCATGGCTCAGCTGCAAATGTTGACTTTCTTGAATATCCAGTAATATAGGATTAATAGTGCAATTCAGACCTCCTGGTAAAAGGAGAGGGCGATGGATTTTCATCTTGATATGAGCCTCACCTGGTATATGGTGGGCAAAAAAATCTTGGAATGAGAATGGTGGCACCCCTAAAGCCACCAAGCTTAGTAAGTTATAAAGTGTCAAATTTATGAAAATGCTTTGCACTCTATATAAAAGGAAAATGATGCTCAGAGTTTACAGATGCAACTACCAGTCTAAAATGGGGTCTATCAAATCACTTCATAGCAAATTTGATCAAAAACTTTTTGTGAAAACCATGTCACATTGGAAAAGATCCCTAATTTTATTAATGAAATCCCAGAGTGGATTTTGGAACTGACTTCAAATTCCCTGTCCAAAAACATATATAACTACCTACTTTGTTTTATCATAAAAAGTAAAGAGGCTCAAAGCTTTTATGAAACAGTCAAACTGACCCCAAACAATTGGGTTATTTGAATACAATCTCATGCAAAATATTGTATTTTGGATCCGTATCTCTAAACCTGATTTTTTGGGGGGAACAAAAAATCAATTTTCCAAACCTCTCTTTTCCTTTTTGACCCTTCAGCTTCAGTAAAGTGAAAAACCTACAGACAGATGTTTCATCAAACTGAATAATGCTAAGACTTTCACCCGAGAAGTTGATTGCTCTTTCTTGCCACTAGGACAAGCATTCTGCTCTGCATCAAAATCAGAGGCTCACAATTCTATGTCCTGGCTGATGCAGCACTAAGCTTTCTGGTTAGTATAGGCAATTTCTCTCTTTCAAAGTATGAAATTCACAGGAAGCCTAGACGGCCTGCCCCTCAAATGACCAAGGGGAAAGATGAATGATGTTTCAACAACAGAGTACACAGAAGCAAAGACCTTGGTAAAATTTAAAGTCTACAATTTCAACATTGACAGATTTGGCAGATACTTTCTCGCTTCCCAGGTCCCTTCTCGTAGTTCAAACAAATGTCTGATACAAGAAAAAGGTGATTTCCCTTATGAGAAAGCAAGAAATGGTAAAAATTCTCTCAGCCCAAACAACATTTGCAAGCAATTTGTTCCTGATGCCCAAAAGAACAGAGGAAGGAGTATTAATCTGTGATAAATCTGAAAAGACTGAATGATGGAGTACTATACCAGTACATGCATTGCAAGATGAAGGGCTCCATCTCCTAAGAGACACTTCAACGTGATACAACTGGATGGCGAGATTATACCTGAAGGATGTCTTACTATCCTGCTGGTGAAAAAATGTCAAAGGTTCCTCCAGGCTTTGCTGGGAAGAAGAACTTTGGCAGTTCTCCAGCCTACCATTTGGCCTCTTGTCAGCTCCATGGTAGCAGCCTTCTGTGAGCGAGGGCTTGGGATAATAGTCTGTTTAGACAACATGCTGACTATGGTATAGAACAGAGAGCTGTTAGCAGCACAAGTTGATTTGGTGAAAACAATTCTCAAGAGCCAGAGTCACTGAAAAATTACCAGGAATCAAATCTGGATGCTGTCCAGAAAATAAAGTTCCTTGAATTTGCAATCCTTATGTATCTGCTTCAGAGGCTTTTAGAACTTTCCAGGGCGTATCAGAGAAACTATTTGGAAAGTAAAATGGCTATGAGGAGACAGTCATCTACCTTGGGGGGACAGTTCATGTCAGAGTAAATGAATTTAGAGATGCAAAAGGCATATTAGGTCATGCCGTCCATCTTGTCCCAGAGGGAAAGGAGGTACTGCGATCTCAGGTTCGTTTGTTTCTTTTCTCATCTTTCAACATTTCAGAGTAAAGCACTTACTCCTTTGGAAGAAATTCTATAATCTTTCATACTTTCTTGTTATAAGGTGTTTGTATATAAACTTTATCTTCTTAATGTTTTGTGCTGCTGGTTATGTCCACATATGCAATTTTCTGTGCACCATATTGGTTAGCCCCAAATTTATGATAGTGAGGAACACTCTCCTCCCTGCATTCGTGTCCGTTTACTTTCTCCAATATGAAAAAGTTAAAAATACAGCAAAAAAATAAATTTTTAACTTAGAAATTATTTTCTGCACCTTTTCAACAAGTGAACTAAGATTATTAAAGAAATGTAGAAAAGCCCTTTGCCATTTTCAATGGATTTTTCCAATTTTTAAAACAAAATTACTTTTGTGATGAAAATAGCACTCTCAATGAATTCCCCTTCTCAATAAAAACTTTTGTTTTAGTGCCCCTAAAGATTACAGGATATATACTTAAAATCCTGCCAGCATAAATGTAACTTATATTAGAACAAATAATATATCATTATCCTGGTTTTCCTAATTGTATCTCTTCATTACTGCAGGCCAGTCAGTCTCACCTCTGTGCCCGGCAATATCATGGAGCAGATCCTGTTTGAAACTACACTAAGGCACATGGAAAATAAGGATGTGATTGGTAACATCCACCATGGATTCACTAAAGGCAAATCACGTCTGAAAAATTTGCTAATCTTTTACAATGGGGTTACAGCATTGGTGGATAAGGGAAGAGCAACTGACATCATCTACCTGGGCTTGTGCAAAACATTTGGTACTGTCCCACATGACATCCTTGTCTCTAAATTGGAGACATAGATTTGATAGATGGACCACTTGGTGGATAATGAATTAGCTGGATCACCACACTTGAACGAGTTGTGGGCAATAGGTGAATGTCCATGTGGAGAGCTATGACGAGTGGTGTTCCTCAGGGGTGCTGAGGGACTGGTGTTGTCTAACATCTTTGTTGGTGACATGGACAGTGGGATTGAGTGCAGCCTCAGCAAGTTTGCTGACAACACCAAACTGTGTGGGGCAGTCGACACGCTGGAGGAAAGGGATGCCATCCAGAAGGACCTGGGCAGGCTGGAGAGGTGGGCCCATGTCAGCCTCATGAAGTTCAGCAAGGCCAAGTTCAAGGTCCTGCGTGTTGGTCAGAGCAATCCCAAGCACAAATACAGGCTGGGAGGAGAATGGATTGAGAGCAGCCCTGAGGATAAGGACTTGGAGGTGTTGGTAGATGAGAAGCTCAACATGACTGGTAATGCACGCTTGCAGTCCAGAAGGTGAACCGTATCCTTGGCTGCATCAAAAGAAGTATGGCCAGCAGGTCAAGGGAGGTGATTCTGGCCCTCCACTCAGCTCTTGTGAGACCCCAGAGACCCCACCTGGAGTACTGCATCCAGGTCTGGAGCCCTCAGCACAGGAGAGACATGGACCTGTTCGAGCAATCCAGAAGAAGGGCCATGAAGATTATCAGAGGATTGGAACAGCTTTCCTGTGACGAAAGGCTGAGAGAGGTGGGGTTGTTTGGCCTGGAGAAGAGAAGGCTCTGGGGAGACCTTACTGTGACCTTTCAGTACTTAATAGGGGGCCTACAGGAAAGCTGGAGAGGGACCCTTTACCAGGGAGTGTAGTGATAGGATGAGGGGTAATGGCTTTAAACTGGAAGAGGGCAGGTTTAGATTAGATTTTAGAAAGAAATTCTTTACCCAGAGAAGAAGAAATTCCTTGCCCAGAGAAGTTGTGGATGCTCCATCCCTGGAGGTGTTTAAGGCCAGGTTGGATGGGCCTTTGAGCAACCTGGTCTAGTGGGAGGTATCCCTGCCTATGGCAGGGGGCTTGGAACTCAATGATCTTCAGTCCCTTCCAACCTAAACCATTCTATGATTCTAGTGTGACGGTGGTGTGACACTGGAACAGGTTGCCTACAGAAGTTGTGGATGCCCCATCCCTGGAAGTGTGCAAGGCCAGGTTGGATGGGGCTTTGAGCAACCTGGTCTAGTGAAAGGTGTCCCTGCCCATGGCAGGGGGGTTGGAACTAGATGACCTTTAAAGGTCCCTTCCAACCTAAACCATACTATGACTCTACAATTCTATGACAATAAGAAATCCTGACCTTGCAATATTTAGGCAATGCAACTTTCTATGCAATGAATGGATTACATCACATATTAAGAAAAAAGTTCTGGAGGAGAAGTTCCTGTTAACACATTGCTTTCTTGATATACATTATTAGACCACTCAAGTGCTGCAATGTTATCCATCCACAAAATTTGCATTCTCATAAACATACCCTTAGTATCAGAGTAAAATGCTTCTTTGGGACATAGCACATATACAGGGACGGAGTGCAGCCGATGGCTTGTTGTGCCTAAAGAAAATTAGTGAATATGCACAATCTTGTTTTGTTCATTTAGATTCATGGAGTTTTTTTAATGTCCTATATGGCTGCTGCTTTTAAATGACTTTTCTTACTTGAGAGCCTTGTGTAACAGGAACCAAAATGGGACATGCCTCTGGACCCGGCATATTATCCTCAACAGAGTGCCTAAAAGATTTAAGGAGATTTAGAGAGTTGAGCTAAAGAGAAAATGGTCAGATCTTCACCTGACAAAAATTGGCAAAGCCTTGTTTTCAGCAAAATATTTGAAATTTAAAGAGTTGTGAAGAGGTGAAAAAAAGGTGAAGTAAATAATGAAGCACAGAAACACAAACTGAGGCTAACATACACACATTTAAGCATTTTTCAGTCCTGTCTAATCTAGTTCAAATAAACCAAAAGTAACAGTATATGAATGTTTGTGAAATGAAAAGTGGGTATTAAAAGCTGGACATCAATGGCATTGTGTAAATCCTTTTACATCCATGTAAATTCTTAAAACATTATTTTAGAACAGCAGATATTCAGTGACTTTTTTTAGGTTAAATGCACTACAGATGTGGCTACAGTAATTTCACAGTTTAAGCCTTGGGCACATGGAATTTAAAACAGAACTTTGTCACTATAATGTTACACAGTTCTTTCTCCACTGAAAAAGACATGAAGTAGGTACATTAACTCCAAACAATCATTAATTTAGCACAGTACTTCTTAGTGCTAACATTTCTATTTCCCTACTGAAGCATTATGTACTGACGTGGCCCCTATTATTATAGCGCTCTCAACCATTTCTTATGTATTTAGCTGCCCAATTACCCTGTAACCCAGAAAAAAACCACTTATTCCTATTTTATGAGATGAGGAAACAGGACTCTGAGGACTGGTGACTTATCTAAGGTCATATAGCAGTGGCTTGAACTCAGCCTTCTCAAGAAATAGGCTCAGAAACTTCACTTCTGAATTGACCTGATGTCCTGCTTGAAACAGTCTGTACATGGCATCTCACTAAATACATTATGAGATCAGAGAACCCATTGGTAATATTAGAGCCTTTTATCACAAAATGTTGATTTCAGAAATCACAGTTCTTTCAGTATAGCAAACAAAAGCTCATCATCTGGCCAGTAGTATCCAGTTTACTTGGCAAAGTACTGCATTTTATAATTGAAAGTCTGTCACACCAGATAACAGAACAATAATTATTATTTACAGCTTTAATCCATATTATTCACTTTCGGTGTCCTTCATAGCCATACCAGCTATGGGTGGACCAACAGTACCTTCACCCGTGGTTCAGCCCTGAATGGGAAATACCTTGTGTGCATACAATAGCACACAGGGGATTTCCCTGGATGTCCCCAAAGCTGCAGGCTGTCCTGTGGCACTGCAAAAAGCAGTCCTTTAGTTATCGGCCATTTTCTCCTCTTTTCCAGTGTATAACAACAAAATGCTCTGTGTAGGAAAGGTGGTTTTTCTTGCAGTATAATCCTTGTCACAAATACACTTTTGTTAATGTCAAATGAAGCTACAAAGACATGATGTGCTTACAAAATGAATCAAACACATTGAGTTACTGTGAAGGAGCCTTCTTATTAATCACCACTGAGAGATAGTTCAATTAATGTTTTTAGGGCCAGAGCTGCATTTGTAAGAAATGTACAGCATGTACAAGGCAATGTCTTGAGACATCACACCTGTGATGTTCCAAGACAGGAACAAGAAGAATAGCTCTACACAGTCTGAAGTCAGAGGTTGCCCCTACCATGCTCGTTGGATCAACCAGTGGTTGAAAACTGTCTGGTAGGGAAGGGCACCTTGTCAATGGCATGTATCCCCCACGCTGTCCCCTGTCATGTTCATTACTGTTGACAGTGCTGTGAGTGCCCTTGCACTAACGAGAGGGCAGGTAGCTGGCTCCCAGGCATCAATATGTTACACTGCAGGAGGGATGCCTGTTGCCCAACACTGAAATGCTGACAACTTCTGTGCAGGGCATTTTGTCAATGTTACTGACATTTTGCCTTTTAGGAGTACATCTGGTGTTTGGGAAGAGTCATCACCCAATAACAGCCTGGGAAGCTGCCTAATATGTAATGAATAATAACCTAATGTTTTCTAGGCTTTTTTGAACATGTAGACTCGATACACAATAAAGAGTTAATTAATATCCTATAACAAAATCCTCAAAACAAATACAAGGATACTATATGGTTGTCTTGTTAATCATCAGTCACGACTGCTTTGCCCTTGGAAGCCAGCCCAGCTACAGCTGCTTTTTGCTTTCCTGGCCCCTCTCTCACAGCTTTGACTGACTTCTATTCAGCCCTTGAATTTTAACTCCCTAGACCCCCTTATGTTTTCTCATGGAAATGCTATGGCTCAGCTATAGCCTGCTGTACATCTCCGTGGTTCTTTCATAAGTTCGCAAATACTCCAAGCCAGAAAACACAGTGGAGTTCTGTTTGTTACTCTCAGGTGACCTCTCAAATGGGCTTTCAGAGAGAAATCTTTCACGCCAACTTGTGGGTTTTTTTCCCTGAAGGCAAAGTCAGGGGCTGTGTAATGATGGCAACATTAGCATATCCTGCAAGTGCTATCAGCTAAGGGAGAGAGGCAGAAGAAATGGAAAGAAGAGCTCTGTAATCCTGAATGCATCTCTCACATGCCCCTGTTTAGGTGGGTATATGTTGAAATGTTTCACTTAGGCCAAAATAAGCCAAAGGGATTTTTATGTTTACTAAAATAATCTGTGCCTAATTAATGCCCTGTAGGTCAATTCATGTGAGCTTACTTTATGCACTATTATCAAGCTGAGATTTGCTGCTTAGTAATGAATCATTTGTGTTAAAAACAGACATAAAAATGAAGCTTTCAAAGGAGTAGAAAAGTAATCCATAAGTATGCCTATATATTATTTGGAGATTTAAACAACTTCTGGAAATGGAGACAGTCAAATCAATGTTGACCTGAAGTTTGCAGTGGTGAGAATTATTCATAAAAGCTGTAAGCTCACATATTATTAAAATAAATATCCTGGTTATTATTAAGCAAACTCAAAAATCCTTCAGTCAGATCTTCAGACATGGGAACAGAAAAGCAGTAACCTTAAATCCTTATGTAGACAATAACGCAAGATTGGGATTTGAGTTATCAATTCCTTGCCTTCAGTTGTCTTTCTCCCCGGCAGGAACAGCTGGGAGTGGGATTCTTGCTCCATACACAGTGTAGGAGGAGAATTAAGCACCTAAGAAATATTGGCTGATGGAAAGCTGCAAGTTCACTGGCACGCTATTTGGACTTCATTAACAGAGGAATTTAGGCACTTGAAATGTAGACACCAACTGAGAAACATTTTGAGGACCTTGGTGTTTAAACTGTTCATTTCGTTAGTTGAGCCACTGAACAATATGATCCAACTTGCTTATGGCACATAGGTGCTGGACACCTTCAACTCCAAAAGACCACTTTACTTCTCCACAAAGTATCTGTTTGGAGTTGAACTTCAAACAATTTGTTCAAAAAGCAAGAATCTGGCTTGACAGATGTCACAGTTGGATTGTAATTAAGACCCTTCCCTACTACAGTAACCTGTTTCATTGATATTTAGTGTCTGGATTTCCAACCCCCCACCTCCCCCACCCCCATTTCTTCACCAGCTTAGCAGACACTTGATTTTTCTTGTTGTTCATAAATTGCTTCTCTAAATTGTGTATTTGACCATCTTTTATAATCTGCTAAAACTGAGTGCTATTTTTTTTTCATGTGTTATAACTTTTGCTTCCTAAGTAGAGGTAGAATATCTCCAGACAAATTTGAAGAGTATTAGCCTGAAACTTCCTGCAGATTCACAGTCATGAAACTTTCTGGACACATTGCTTTCTGTGCAAATCTTTGCAAAAAAAAATGCCTCAAAAGCATAAACATCTCTCAAAAGAAAAAAAGTTTGCAAATATCATCAAGGTGGTATTATAGATCTGATTTGAGGAAATGTGTATGAAATAATTTCTTCAGTGTTCACTGACCAGTGTCAACTTACCAGTGTCCTCTTGTCTGCCAGCAAGCTGTACTGCACTGAGGTTGGTTGCTGAAATCCCAAATGGTTTGTAAACTTCTTCTTTCCTCAGAAACATGATCAGTTGATTTCCTGTTTCATTCACATTTGTGTTGCTCTGTCAGTAAATTAAAAGGTACAATAAAGGCATTATGGTTCACCGCAGTCAACTTTGTAGGCATGGCAAGGATGGCTGTTCTTAACCTTGCATCTGTATTGGACTTATGGAATGTGTTGTTATCTTTTCACATCTGTTGAAAAATTATCAGAAAAAATGATATGACGTTGAAATCCTTATGAAGGCCTCCACCAGAATGACTGGAACATAAAAATGACAGAGGTTTATTCAACAGGACTTAACAGGTGAATCTGGAAACTATTGAGCACAGATGGGGAGAAAAAAAGGCCGATAGATTTTTCCATTCAGAAGGTATGCTGGAAAAGCTTGCTTTGGGTGTGTTGAACCTGCTCCCATCAGGGCACAGTGAGCTCCTGTTCAAGGGAAGGGATGGAAGCCTACAGCTGGAATCAGGAGAACACCTATATAGTTCAGGCTGTTGTGAAATGAGAGTCTGCTGATGAATCCCAGGACTGATCCTGAGAGGCTTAGGGACACAATACTCAAATCAGCATTCCCTCCTCCCAGTATTATCCTCAGTTCTGGATTTCATGCTTTGTGTTTAGAACAGTTGGATTTGAGAACCTGTGACAATATTTTCAGGGTGTACTCTTGTTGTAGGATCCCTCAGTCCCAGCTCCTCCCAGTTCCTCTATTTCATCCTAGTTTCCTTTTACCTAACCATGCAGCAAGCACAAATCATCTTGTCTGTCTTTTGAAATGACACTTTGTATGCAAATACTCTTGATGGTTACGCTTGGAGACAGGTACCTCGGGGTCTTATAATTTTTCATCTAATAAGTTAGTGGATATAAAGTATGTGTAAATGCATTAGTAGGATTCCTCTGTGCCTCATGCTTTAGGCAGCTAAAGTTCCTTAATCAGTCCATGGACTAACTAACCCTATCCAGTCTGATCTGTTTAATTCTGTACGTATAAACTGACTGTGGAAAATTGACAAAACATATTAAACAACCTATATTCCGTTTAAGATCAGGATCTCTGTTATATTACCAATTTACTAAATGGAGACCATGAGAAAAGATAACAATATGTGTAAGTTCACTGGCAATTTGCTTTCCTTTGTTATAACTAATGTTTTCGCCTTCCAGTTTGCTTTAGTTCCTACTTCATAGCCACCTTGTTCATCTTTAAAAGATTTGTTTGTTTCTTTAGTACTTGCATAATATAAACTACCATGTATGTTTAGTGGATATGTATGTACCCACCCACCACACAGTCGTATTGTAACACATGTAGGCAAATATTTGTTCAGCAGAACCAGTAAGGATGACAGGATGAAAACTGGTGTTCCATTGTTGCACTGGACTGGAGAATCAGACTGACGTGTGTACACGTGTATGGGTACATGAATATATTAAAAACTCTTTAGAAAATTTCTAATGCAATGAAGGGATCTGTAAGAAGCTACCCAGACATGTCACCTGTACAAAAAATTTATAAATTGTCTGTAATTTCAAGTAGTTTGAACATAAAGTATAATCACATATTTAGTTGTGCTTTGTGAATAACAACGATATTACCGAAATACCCAAGTCAATGCATATCATTTTTATATCTTAGGTTAAAATTATTTTTTTTTGCCTGATATGGTTATACCTGGAAGCTCAGTTTGAGATACAAAGTTTATGGAAACCTTTCAGAAGTGATAAAATAAAATAGTTGACTAATATCAACTATATGCAAACCTTCTAGCAATACAACTACGAAAAAAAGGTTATTTGAGATTTTGACAGTTTACTTTAGAATATTAATTCTAGTTCATGTTTTACTAACTACACTATTAGAGAAAGAAAGATTAGGAAGAAACATACTTTTGTTAATAGAGAAGTCTGGCTTGTGTTGAAATAAATACACATGCACATATTTAAGGCGGAGAAATCAAGGAGATAGATGTATGTCCTCTTAGGATTCATAATATCGAACAGTTTAGATTTAGCTTAGATTTACCAAATGTAAAAGGGTGTATGGTCTCTACAGTTTTTGCATGACAGTTATTTTCATTCTGACAATGACTGGACTTCATTGAGAAAACCATTTACCCTTTCACCAAGTTTTCATAATTTTTCCTAAAAGAGCTCTTCCTTTGGTCTTTGCTGCTCCTCGTGAAGACAAGGGAGAAGATGCAACTGACACTATTTTTCTAATTCTTACAAATAAAAAAAAAGAAGAGAATTTTAGAAAACTCAAAAAATAGGATTTGAAAGCAGGAGGAGGAATTAGGAATCCCAAGAAGAATAGCAAGAGACAGGAAGAATTATTATTGGAAGAGGACTAAGAGTGTAATGGAAGGGAAGAAATTAAGAGGAGGTGCATAAATAGGCATTAAGGGGAAAAAATCCATGCGTAAGAGCAAACAGCAATTTGCTAGTATCCTGTTCCACTGTTTGTTTTTTTATTCTACAATTCTTAGAAAGTCTGAAGTAGCCCTGCCATTTTCTTTTTCTTTCTAAACCCTGAGTTCTCCTGTCTTGCTTTTCTTCAGTCCTTCAGACAACCTCCTTTTTTACTAGTACTTAAATCATTCAGAACTGATGTGTGGAAAGAATAAAGAAAACAAGGGATTCTTCCATGTCCATCAGGCTCTGATGACTAATCTTACAATATTTTTCTAAATCATATGATGAGTGTGAGGAAAGAAGTCACCTGCCCAAACAAATTACTGCACCTAGTTGTGCGAAAGTGTTTTCAATGTTCAGCTTTGCAAAGTAAGGCAGGCCAGATACTGCTGCTGTATATGAAAGTCTAAGAAAAAAAATAGTTTCATTAAGTGTTTGTAACTGCCCTTCCAATATTTCTGATTTGTAAGAATAATGTCTACTGTTTAGTAAAATAAATACCCGTAGCCTAGGTTTTAATAATGGCTCACTACTTCTGCTCAAAAGCTTATGATTTGTTCATACAACACACTTTCAAATGTTTAAAATAATGATTTTTTTTGGTTCTTCCTTCAACTCTTTTCCACCCACACAGATGAGATGGTTGAATCTCAACAGACCTATGCAACATAAATAAATTTAATCAATAAACTCAGAGGACTAATTAGCTGAAGATAACTCTAGGATATTTTTAAAGTCTAGAACCATATAACTATGTGAGTTTGCTACAGTAATATCCCATGATTTTTATTAAAGGATATACAAACCAATTTAAATAAACAGTGTTTCTGGCAATTCTATACATTAGCATCTAATCCTATAATGCTCTTTAACTAAATAATGTTTTTCATGTTAAATAATGACCTAGAGGTGCAGAATCTCTTTAGGTCCTTATGGTCCTTTCTGGAAAACCTTGCCAAAATATATTATCGCTAATATATTTATAATATAATTTGAATGACTATACCTGATTAAGAACACAAATTTTATTTTTTTTTGAGTGTATGGGACCATATTTCTGAAATGTTTATTAAACTTTGGCTTGATTCAGTGTTTTTCTCTATTTAAATTCCAGTCAACAGTAATTGCAATTTTACCCAAGTAAAGATAAATTCTGACTGTGAGAGTTCCTTCATGACTTGCCATAGGCATTTTTTCTCCATCCCACAGTACATAAAAGTGGCTTTTCTGAGCATAGGTAACTCTATTCCAGCACAGAGCATACACAACGTCAGAGTTTATAATTGCAGGGATATCACAGGAAAGGAGACTATGATCCCGAAATATCAGAGTTTAGATAAATGCAGTTTGCACATTGTTAAGAACACAATTAAGCCTGAAATTCCAAAATGCTGGGAGCATTTTTATATTTCGCTGTTTAGAGACTCACGGGTGTTATTCCCTGTGCATCCAATTAGAGCATGACCAGACGAAATGGTTCTGGCTGCAGCAGATCTGGGTTAAACCAGAAGTTACTTCTCCCTCAATGCTGCGGGTTTAACTATTCATCTACTTACTAAACCCCCCTCTCTAACGTGTGGCTTGAAAACTTGCCTCTCATC
Organism: Pluvialis apricaria; assembly: GCA_017639485.1. Lineage (NCBI taxonomy): Eukaryota > Metazoa > Chordata > Aves > Charadriiformes > Charadriidae > Pluvialis > Pluvialis apricaria. Next base: position 24,371,207 of record CM030010.1, on the reverse strand, counting down.
ATCAGCCTTCACAGATTTGTTATTACTGTTGTCATTCATGCTGTTCCCTCCTACGGGTTGTCATCTCACCTGGCTACCCTGAAAGCAGGGCACCTTCCCCTGCACTGCACCAATGCACGTGGTCATGAAATCACTGCAACATTGATCAGCAAAGTTACAAGAAACTTATGAAATCCCCCTGAGTCTATGGTTATCTAGATCACAGCTGTAACTTGGGCTGGGGTTAGAGATTTTTAGAAAGAACGGGGCCTTTTATTCCTTTTCTTGTTCTGATGTGTGAAGAATAACCTAAATGTTTTTCTAAAACAGCCTCCTTGCTACTGATTTTTATTAAACAGGGTCCTCTTACAACCTGTCTTGAAGTGAAATGTTATCTTCGGAAAAGCAAGAAACACTTTGGGACAAAGCAGAGCTGTATTTAGACCTTAAAAAATACTATCCAGAACAAGGGAAAGGAATAGCAGGTGCTTTTAGTTATAGGAAAGGTTTAAGCCAAGTGCACACAGAGTCAAGAAGAGTTCTGGTTTCAGGGGCAGGGCAGAGTGCCAGATGGAGTACGTAGTTGAGATGAAGAAAGGAAAAGTAAAGACTGAAAAAATTCAGGAGTTAAATTAAGAATGGAATACAGAAAGCAAAGGGAGAATGTCAAAACAGCATAATGACTATCGTAGTCTTCAGTAACACAGAAGGGCAGAGTAGATGTCATTTCCCTCCACTGTAGGGGAGGGTCACTATTGTGACCTTAGATTAATTGCTTGATTTTTTTGTGCTGCATTTCTTTGTGCAAGAAAATCGCTCTGCCGGTCTGTGAGGATAAATTAGCTGAAGACTATAAGGCAGACAGATACTCTTAACAGTAGGGACAATATGAGTAACTTATGCCCACAGGAGAAAGAAAGAGGTCCATGACCAGAGGTTGAAGTGAAATCCAACTTGCAGATCTCTATTTCCAAGACAAATTTATCAGTGCATCTGAATCTAGCTGGGCAATATGGGACTGAAATATAGAAGATCAGTTTGGTCAAAAAGATCAGAAGTGGTATGAGTGACATGCTAACTTAAAATTTTATCTAGAACAATATTTATGTTATTCAAGATACCTCATTTGAGGGAGGAGTTGAAGGAAGAATATTTAGAAGAAGCATTGCACTGTATTTCAAAATAATATGCTCTTAAATTGCCTAGTTCATGAATATATTATCTGCCAGTAAACCTGTACACATTGCAAGTTGGATTTTTCTGTATATAGTAAAAAAAACTCTTTCAGGAAGATAAATAAGTGGATATGTTGTGTGAAAAATAGACAGTAGACAGAGATATTAAAGAGACATTTTCCTCACTTTCTTGTGAGAAGCCAGAAGGTTTTTGTTTCATTGTTATGAAGCTCCCATGAGATGCTTTTTGTTATCACTATATTCACAGTCCCTTTGGGACAACATTTAATATTACAAAAAGTATCACAGCATTTGAAATCAGAAGTAAAAAGTTTATTATAGGGTTTATGAGGAGAATATGAATCTCTAGTGCATACAGTACATAGAGAAGTGAATTTATTATAGACCGTATAAAGAAGTACTCTTTTGAATACTTAACACATTCTATTATGTCTTGTAAGTAAACTTTTCACATGAAATTCCAAAGTTCCGAGATCACGCTGACCTCAAATACCTAACCTTTCACTATATCTGTAAATTATGGATTATTCATCTAGGCCTTGACTCAGCAAAGTATTTCAGCATGAATTCAACTAATTTTAAATTCTTTGGTGAGCTGAAGTGATAACAGCATAATGCAGAATCCTGTTTTATTCAACAAGGTGATAAATAGTAAGGTTATCTGTTTACTTCCTACATTCTTGAAGAGAGAAGTGCTGATGACCAGTTTTGATGCTAAGGTTTTATTTTTAGACTTTTTATAATAGGGTCTATGGCCCTGCTTTCATAAATAATTACTCAAGAAAATATCCTCACAAAAGTACTTTTTGCAAATCAGTAAAACTATGTATCTAAATGAGTATAAGAAATTACTTGTTTAAGCATATTTGAAAGATGGAGATGTAAATCCACATAGGGAGTTGAAAATTTGACTGTAGAAAAAGAGTCCAGTACTCTGTTTAAGTATTACAACTAATTCTATTAAGAAGGACTGCTTGTTCCTGGGAGTATTCAATGGAAGAATAATGTCAATCAGAAAGGCAGAAAATAATCTCTAAGATGGTATGTCCCTGACTCTTACAGATGACAATATTGACAGCGTCAAAAGGGCTTTTAGATTATTATAAATTAAATTTCCTACCAAAAATATTAAGCTTGGAATGGCTATCAGATTAATTTTCCTAGTGTCTCTCAGCTTCCTACACTGCACATCTAGGAAAAAATTCTGCCTTTATTGAAATCAATAGCAAAATGCTAATTGCTAGCAGCGGACAGAGGATTTTGCCCTGGATGAAAAACTGCATACGCAGACAGACTAAAGTCCTGTCTCTGGGAATAGAAAATGAGGAAAAATTTCTGAGACTCACATTAAGGCTGTGAAGGATATAACTGATACCTCATGAGCTGATGACCCCATGCTCAGTCTTGTATATACACTCAGCCAGCTATGCTACTCGAAAGAAAATTCAAGATATATAGAGCCAGATGTGCTAATGTCACGAACTAGCAGCTGCTTTGGAGTCTGCACTGCCATACGAGATAAAATCTGTCCCATGGAGGTTAGCCCAACTGACCTCTGTGTGTGTGTGTGGCGCTCAGTCCTCAGCAGTGAAGCCACCAGAGGAAGCTGGGGGTGTAGCACCAAGAGTCAAACCCAGCAGAGAACATGGTGCATATTGTCAGCCTTCTCTCAAGTTTCTGATTCCTTCCCTCTGAATGGGGCAATAAAAATGAATTTAATTTAAACAGCAGCATGGATAGGAAATGCAGAAGAAAATAGCAAGAGTTTACACAGTTTTAGTATATTGTCTTTGAGTTACTCAATGGTGGGTGAAACAAGAAACCTGTTAAAAAAAAAAAGGCCTAGAAAAAATAGAGGCAAATGTGCTTATGTTACTGAAGAAAATATTACCCAGACACTACCTGCTCATGAACTGAAAGGAAGAACTTTTTGACCTTGCATACTTCCATACAGCACTAGGCATTTATTTTTTACACTTGTGCCTTTATTTTTGTCCTCAGTATGAACTGGGATAATTTCAGTTCTAGTGAGGGTGAAACTTAAAAAGGTTGGCAAATGAACTGTTTTAAGGAAAGCATTCATGAGTTCTCTTGCTATGCAAACCTTTTGGTTGTAAACATCTCTGGGAGATTTCTATAATTCTTTCTGGTCAGATGGTAAATACCATAAAAACAGCCTCTCTCTGTTTTTTTCTGGCCTTGCTTGCTTGTGGTGCCAGAGAGGTCCCAAAAGAGCAAAATGAATAAACAAGCTGACGGAAATTTTTAGACCTTAGGGAAGATTTCCATGAGATTAACTTAGAAAAGATACTTGGTGTGTGGAGGGTGGGTTGCTATTTTGGCTCTAACACTTACTAGTGGTGGAAAGGACAACTCATAGACTTGCAGTCCTATGGCTGGTTCTGAAGGCTAGGGGTTAGCCAGCACTGGGTCTTGTAAATCACTCGCATGAGTTTCTGAGTTTTTTAACAGACACCTTTACAACTAAAAATTCCGTCCGAGAAAAGTAATTTTGGGAGAGTCCCTCAATGCATGTTGATAGCTGCCTCTACTCTTCCAGGCTCATATAAGGCCTCTGAGCAGTGGCCAGAATCTATATCTGGACTGATTCTTCAATTGTTTCCTCCCTCTTCTGTAATCCATGGTTTAGCGTCTGCTGTGCTGGTTTATATTTATTCTGCAGAATGACTAAACATTCTAATTCTAAAAGAAATCTCCACATTCTCAACCAAACCCGGTGCCAGAGAGGTAAGTCATGAAATAATGTACCTTTGCACAGAAGCCAAACATGTGGCAACCACCTGAAAAAGGAGGCTATGAAAGCAAGAGCATGTCCTGCTACTGCAACAAGAGCTTTAAAAAATTACTGTTGCCTTCTGGCCTGTAAAAATAATGCAAGTTTGAGCAATACCCTACAGTAAATAGTTTGTCATTTTCCCATGGAAGTTTTATAACTTTCCTCTGTTTATGACTTCAAAGGCTCTGTTTGCTGAGCTTCCCAGTGCTTTCATATGCTATAATTTGTAGAATAAAATGAGATTTTTGTGTTTAATGTGGTTAATAATGCCCTCTAAAAAAAGAGAATATCTGTACTTGCAGTGCAATATTTGTGTTTTCAAAGCAATATGGATGAATATTCACTTCTGGTTGATTTCACTATGATTAAAGATTACATATCGCATTAACATTTCTCTAGGTAAATATCCCGTAACCCAAATCTATAAATTTCTAGTGCTGAGACTGTAATCTGTTTTGAAAATAGGGTTCATCCCTAAATCTTATGATACCTCACTGAGTAAACTTAACAATGAGTTTTTGTAATTAGAGTTACATATGTGAAGCAAAACACTGCCACATTACTGTTATGGTTGCTGCTATTTCTTTGTGTTGTGGCAGAAACAGAAAGCATGCATTAAGGTCACCAGGATGATGTTTTGAGGATCAGGCTATGTACTTTGTATTCTGATTATGATTTTGTGTCAATTTGCAAACTGTTTGACTGATGGGTCTTTGTCTACCTTTTGTTTTCCTGCTTCCACTTTTAATTAGAATTCTAAGAGCTGATAGCAAAAACTGAATTTGAAGTTGAATGAAGGCTGTTTCTAGTACCGGTCACACAAAGACAGCCTAAAAATAGTAGTAGTAGCAGTAGTAGCAGCAGTGTTATAAGCAGTAATACTAATACTAATGCTAATAATATGGGAAACTGCTTTAGTACGTGAACTATTTCTTTGGCAGTAGTCACCTAAAAGCCATCTATGAACACCAGTGGGTGCTTATCAGTGAGAAGTCTAATAAAGGTCCTTGGTGGTACAAGAAGAAGAAAGTTTGAAAGTTTCCATATATGAAGTTTGAATCAAATGCAGCTACTCAGTCTAATACGATCTTTCTCTGACCTGAAAGCACAGAAACACAAAACAAAGCATTAGGCAATCTATTCTCAGACTTAACTTCCATTACAGTTAGGACATTTCCTTCTACTCCTGGACAAAATCCATCTTGCAATAATTCAACTCATTGCTTCCTCTCTTGCATTAATGGACATGGAAGACTAACTACAGACCTTAAGACAGGTATTTGTAAAGGACACTTGTGAGCTCCTGATTTTATGCCTACTTTTCAGTTCTTATCTTTTGACTGCTTACATAACCATTCAAGGGCCTTTCCTGCAGCAGGTTAGTATAAAAATCCACAGAGTGCATGGAAGAAATTATGGTAATGTATTTGCTTCCCAGCATCTCCAGGACTTTTAGCCTCTTTAGGTCACTGCCATGAACAAAGCAGAAAAATAAGTTTTTTATTTGAATGTTTATAGCCTCAGAATGATTTCTATAAATAGGTCACCTCAAACATGTTGAGCCATTCTCCACTTTTGCTGTACAACTGGGCATTTTTTTCTTGTTGGGTTCTGTCTTCCTGTTGTGTTTCCGGTGGGGGCAGGGTTGACTTTCCCAAAGATCTTGCCTGGAACACAGGTATTCCATACCATGATACGCCATTCCCAATTTATAGCAGGGAGCTGGCCAGGGGAGGGGGCAGGAAGTGGGTTGAGGCTTCCCGGGTCCGGTCGATGAGTGGTGGTACCGTAATCACGTTTGTACATTCTTCCATTGGTGTTATTCTTGTTGTTTTCCCCTTTCCTTTGCTGTTCTGTTAAACTGACTTTGTGTCAACCCACGAATTTTGCCTTTTTCTTCTGAATCTCCCCCTCATCCCACAGCTGGGGGAGGAGTGAGCAGCCGTGTGGTTCTTTGAGACTAAACCACAACACTTCCATTTTCTTACTGGAGGGAAGAAGTGCTCTTACACAGGTAGTATCTCATTAGGATTAAAATGATGTTGCATATGCATGTTCAGTGGAAAACAGACCTTTAATGTTGAATTCAAAGGGCTTCAGTTGCCATGCGAAGAAGGTACATGGGCCTGACTTAACATGTGTTTCCAACTATGCGTTTAAAGATTTTTCTAAAGGCGTGGTGAGAAAATAACTGTCCCGCATGAAGCAACCTGGAGAGAACATGAAGAAGTACACAGAAAGAACACTTCACTAATTAAGTCTTCATGTAATAGTAAGTAATATTTTTTTTTCAAGTGCATGATTTAAACATCATGTTTATTGACAAGGCTAAGATGTAGGGAGAAGGGTTGTATGCACCTCAATGTTTAGTGGTATTATACAATTCTGTACCTTTCATCTTTTCAGATTACCATCCTTCATCCTTCTCTCCCTTATCTCTTGCTTCTTCAATATTAAAAATCCATGCATATTTTGTTCAATCTTCACAGTTAATTGCTACTGTGGAAGAAACATTCACTCAAAAGACATGCAACCAGCAGCACAGGGGTCACAGGCTTTCCTAAAGAGCTATACCAAATTAATCAGCTAGACAAAAAAATGTCATTAGTCAAAAGGCTGAAATTAACCCAGTGTAAGTAGAAAGAATAAATAAAATACCCACATCTTTTGGAAACAAGTCAAACCCAAGACCAGCTTCAACCTCTTAGTCTAGATATTGAGCAGAGTTCTTCTAAGCAGACTCAGACTATAATATCTCAAATTGAAATTCAGTTCAGAAATCGCATGTGTGCGGGGAGGGTGAGCTTTCATATTGTTTTACTTTGTTTATATTCCTCTTTTTTTTTTAATTTTTTTTGGTCTGATTGGCAGTATGAACTTTAAGATTTCTAAATGTCCATATGAATCTCATATTACTTGTCATAAGATACACAGAAAATTTACATCTTTTCTGTGAAAAGAAAAATTGGAGATGTTCATTGTACACCATAAAACCTGCTGTCAGTCTCCACCATACTTAGCACCTGTTTAAATTATTGCAACACTAGGATGATAGCAATATGTCCTATGTAGACAGAACTGTGGTCTTTTTGTTTTTAATGGAGAAATTGGGGGAAAGTATTTTCTCTCTTCTTCAGTACTTGATTAGCTCTGTAAAAGTGAGAAACTTCATTTATTCAACTGGTATCAAAAACCATTAGTTATGAACTAATCCCAAATCACAAGTTTCCACTTGGGACTATAGCTGAATAGTAAATCAAACACACATGACATAAACAAGTGTTCTTCATTACAAAGGCTTTCAAGTATAATTTTCATCATAAACCCAATCTAGCAAGATGCACAACTTTGCAGGCTAAGAAAGACAGTGTGCTGTTTATTCATTTACCTCATTTTGAACAATGTTATTTCTAAAATTATATGAGAAAAGCACAACTATTACCTAATGAGTTCTTTTTTTGCCCTAGTCTGTGGGTGTTGAATTACTCTGAACTGCTTTGTCAGAATTCTAGATCTTAGATCTTAGATTTGTGATAATGATATGATATCAGTGTGCAACTAGGCACTAACTTCCATTTGTTCTGTTGTTTTGACTATGTCCTCTGCATATTGTTCAGTTACACATCTCCTCTAGTGCACAGAAAATCTTAGACCTTTATACTGCTTCTAAGAGCTTGCTACAAATATACTTGTGTTATGCTGTCTTGGAGTTTCTTCCTAATCTATTCTGCAACCAAGATGAAAGACAGCCAATATTCAGCATTTAACATGGAAAACAAGTCAAAATTCCTTTGTTAAGCAGTTGATAAGGTTAAAAAAAACCCAGAGATTCAATGCTGAAAAGAAATGGTAAGCTGTCTCAACTTCTCTTTGGCTGTGGAAGGACTATGACAGCAGATGTATGTTGTCTGCATGCCATTAATTTTATATTTCCTTGCTTTCCAAGATTTGTTTACTTAAGTAGAAACTTCCTCTTGAATGGTCAGGCTTTCCAGCATTTAAATTTTGTGAGGTCTGTGGCTTTGTATTTTATCTATGCTGCAATGTCCTTTTAAGGCATTTTCCAAAAAGGTTAGTTTCATGTCTGTTAATAATTTCTCTTGTCATGACTGAGGCTAAGCAAAGAAGTGACATTCCAACACAGTGTCAAATATCTAGCTATGTTTATTATTAACAAGACTATCTTACAAGATAGTCTTGTTAATAATGCAAGCCACACACCAGTGCATAGGCTTTTCTTCTTGAAAAACTTTATTTCCTCTGATGTCTTTTCATCTTATGGGACTACCTTACAACTGTCACTCCATAAATTACTGCTAAATTATGCAGAGGATCTTGCAGACAGTTTTACTGTAAAGTAAATTTTGCTTAACAGTCAGTTCTGTAAGTTTTTATGAAAAACAGATAAGAAAACATGTTTTGTTCATGTTAATGATGTCATATAAAAAAAAGTTGTAGGTATTAAGGGGATCACACAGCAGAGTAGAATTACAGGTTACAGAGTGCTTTACTATACTGACTCATTTATGTAGGATTCACTTCTGAAATTGGGTTTCAAGATTAAGGTCAGAGAAATTATTTCTGCTTTTTTCAGTAGGTCTTGGTTTTGTGAAAGATAAGATCTTCATACATTCAAATAAGGTTACCTTACCTGGTCCTGTATCTCAAAAAACTTCTGGTTTTGGTACTTTTTCATGGTATTGTCTTAAGTATTTTTACTAACACGATTAATAGCAATTGAAACAGCAACACCAAACCTCTACTGAAAAAAAAATCACATGGGAAAAGCTATTAAAATACAGTTTCTAGTGGCACACACTTGAGTTAGAAATTGCAATACATGCCAGATTCACAAAGAATTACTGAAATATATTTAACTGGATGAAAATATCATCACTAGCCTTTGAAATAATACCCACCAGCCTTGAACTAGCCTTGTTACTGAATTCCTTGATGATCAACAAAGACTGTCATTCTCAGCCCACCTTGACCTGTTCCAGTCAACAACCACTCTGGAAATGAAAGGAGGAACACATCCTGTGCATTGCTGTTGGGTTTATCTTTTTGTCTTGTTGTGTTTCACATCCGTATATTTTTCATTATTTGCAGGTGGAAAAACAGTATGCTATTTGAACATGAAGTACAGTTATTGGACAGCAAACAAAAGCACTTTTTTGTCAAGCTTCTTGAGAAAATTCTATGAGGACTCACTTATTAAACTTGCATACAGCATAAATTAGTCCCAAACTAGATGAAGAGACTTGGATAAAGCAGCAGCAAGACAAGGGATGCTTAACCTGGAACCTTCAGAAACTTGGCTGACGACACAGGTTACAAGCTGCTATTATTATTTATAGTCTTTTGGACGTCACAGTAATTTTCATAGAGGGTTTCATTTTTTTTTTTCCTGTAAATGTGCATCCCAAAGAGCAAGAAATCGGGCAAGGGAAGGAGACCTGCATGGCTGAGCAGGGATCTTCAGGAAAAACTCAGGTGGAAGAAGGGAGTTTACAAGATGTGGAAAAGGGGGCTGATGACTTGAGATGAGTATAAGAATGCTGTCAGGGTATGCAGGGAAGAAACGAGAAAAGCCAAGGCAGCTTTGGAATTGAACCTGGCGAGGGATCTCAAGACCAACAAGAAGGGTTTCTTTAAGTATATAGGAGACAAAAGGAGAACCAGGGAAAATGTGGGCCCGCTCTTGAACGAGATGGGTGCTGTGGTGACGGATGATGCAGAGAAGGCGGAGTTGCTGAATGCCTTCTTTGCTTCTGTCTTCACTGCTCGGGCCAGCTCTCAGGAGTCCCAGACTTTGCAAGTAACAGAGAAAGTCTGGAGGAAGGAAAACTTTCCCTTGGTTGAAGAGGAACAAGTTAGAGAACAATTAAGTAAACTGGATACCCACAAGTCCGTGGGGCCTGATGGGATGCACCCGCAAGTGCTGAGGGAGCTATCAGAAGTCATTGCTGGCCCACTCTCCATCATCTTTGAAAGGTCCTGGAGAACAGGTGAGGTGCCTGAGGACTGGAGGAAAGCCAATGTCACTCCATTCTTCAAAAAGGGCAAGAAGGATGACCCGGGAAACTACAGGCCGGTCAGCCTCACCTCCATCCCTGGAAAGATGATGGAACAGCTTGTTCTGGGTGTCATCTCCAAGCATCTGGAGGAAAAGGAGGTTATCAGAAGTAGTCAACATGGATTCACCAAAGGGAAGTCATGTCTCACTAATCTGATAGCCTTCTATGATGGTGTGACTGGATGGGTGGATGAGGGGAGGGCAGTGGATGTTGTCTACCTTGACTTCAGCAAGGCTTTCGACACTGTCTCCCACATCATCCTCACAGGCAAGCTTAGGAAGTGTGGGTTAGATGAATGGACAGTGGGGTGGATTGAACAGTGGCTGACAGATAGAGCTCAGAGGGTTGTGGTTAGTGGTGCAGAGTCTAGCTGGAGGCCAGTAACTAGTGGTGTCCCTCAGGGGTCAGTACTGGGTCCAGTCCTGTTCAATACATTCATCAATCACCTGGATGAAGGGATAGAGTGTTCCATCAGCAAGTTTGCTGATGATACAAAACTGGGAGGGGTGGCTGACATGCCAGAAGGCTGTGCTGCCATACAACATGACCTGGACAGGCTGGAGAGTTGGGCAGAAAAAAACCTGATGAGGTTCAATAAAGGCAAGTGTAGGGTACTGCATCTGGGGAGGAATAACCCCATGCATCAGTACAGGTTGGGGGCTGACCTCCTGGAGAGCAGCTCTGTGGAAAGGGACCTGGGAGTCCTGGTGGACAACAGGATGACTGTGAGCCAGCAATGTGCACTGGTGGCCAAGAAGGCCAAGGACATCCTGGGGTGCATCAAGATGAGTGTGGCCAGGAGGTCGAGGGAGGTCATCCTCATCAGAGTGCTCTGCCCTGGTGAGGCCGCATCTGGAGTACTGTGTCCAGTTCTGGGCTCCCCGGTTCAAGAAGGACAGGGAACTGCTGGAGAGGGTCCAGCAAAGAGTTACAAAGGTGATTAGGGGACTGGAGCATCTTTCTTATGAGGAAAGGCTCAGGGACTTGGGTCTTTTTAGTCTAAAAAAAAGAAGACTGAGGGGGGATCTTATCAATACTTATAAATACTTAAGGGGAGGGTGCCAGGTAGATGAGAATAGCCTTTTTTCAGTTGTGTCCAGTGATAGGACTAGAGGTAACGGGCACAAACTGGAGCACAGGAAGTTCCATCTTAACATGAGGAGGAACTTCTTTACTCTGAGGGTGGTGGAGCACTGGAACAGGCTGCCCAAGGAGGTTGTGGAGTCTCCCACACTGGAGACGTTCAAAACCCGCCTGGATGCCATCCTGTGCTATGTGCTGTAGGTGTCCCTGCTGTGGCAGCGGGGTTGGACTTAGATGATCTCCAGAGGTCCCTTCCAACCCTGACGATACTGTGATACTGTGAAACATTGACTAAATTACACCTGTACCAGCAAACACTCTAAACCTCAACATTACAGACAGGATAAGTAAGGCAGGAATTTAAGTAGGCACTGGTGATATTACCAGACAGGAGCCATTGAGTATATGATCATAACCCAAAAATAATGCAGAGAAGTTCTGGACGGAGATTTGTCTTACCAGAGAGAAAAGGGAACTAGAGTTACAATAAACAAAAAAAAAAATATAACTGAAGCTTTTTGAAAAAATGAGATGAAAAAAAATCCTAATTTGATGTGCGTATGGTAAAGAAATAAGGAGAAGTCCCCTTGTGCCCCAGAGTTTGCACAGCATGCAAGATGTGAGAAATGGTCTGTTCTCCAGGCAGTGGAAATCTAGGGCTGTGGATATTCTTCCATCAACACTGGCTAAGGGTTATGCAGAGCATTTCCAAATCAGATTGCCAAGGGTAAAAGAGAAAGACGCCTTGCTGGGCACCACTCTAGTTATTAAAAGTTTGATATAACAAGTAAATTCATGTCTTCTTTGGTCAGTGATTCATTCCCAGCAGGAGAGATCGTAACGGCACCTTTTGCTCCAGGCATTCTTCTACAATTTTTAATTTTTTTTCATGTTAATTTTGTTTCAGCAAATTGGTTCCAGTTTAATGTTTCATTTATGGTAGTTGCTCACCAGCAAAAGTAATATCCTGGCAGGAGAAGACTTGGATGGGTCTTCCAAATATGTCAGGTGTTAAAATACTTGCATTGCTTTCACTCCAGTGTTTGGCTTCCATCCATACACAGCAGGAAGTAACTATTCCAACTTTTCTTAAGCCTGTAATTCTTATTAATGATAGAACTAAGCTGTACTGATTTCATGTCTAGTCCAACACCCTTGAAGTTGGTTTCTCAGAAGATAGAGAAAACAGCCATAGCTTATATACAGAACAAGGTGAGTAATGGATATAACCAAAGTCAAACATGCCCTGAACATGCTGGACTCAGTGGGAACACGACATAAAGATGATTTAGTTATGCTTATAGTGGAAGCATCAAAATTGCTGCTTTCAGATTTGGTGTGTTGGTAGGCCTCTGTCTGTGTATAGCAACTTTTCTTCAAAGATGACAAAATACTTCAGAAAATATTAGACCAAGTCACAGAAGTGACTCTCTAGCACAAAAAGTTTCATGGTTAGGAAATGGTGAGAGGAACTTAGGCCCTTTATCTTGGACCACATAAAAAATGTCAGAACTGGAATTTAATGTTTATCTATGCGAAATTGGTGGTTTCAAGGCATCTTTTTTCTCTTCTTCCTGTTTTGACTTGATTCCTTACATATGTCAAAAAGTGCATTGCTTTTTTTTTCTAGTAATAGGTGAATCTAGTTTTCCATGTGGTGGTCCAAAATCTTTGGAGAACTTAAACCAATGCATTACTATGGCCTGATCCAGGATAACACCTACAGAATTCAGTGGATGGATTCCTATCCATCACACCCAACTGAAGAGTCACGTTTATAATCTCCAACCAAAATATGCAAAGGCTTAGTGCTTTGATATTACTTGCAAAAAAAGTCTTAATATAGCTAAAAGGAAATAAGGTTTTGTATTCAAAAGCAAAACAATGGAGTCTTACAAGTCTTTCCGCTTTCGCTCTCTGTATGTCTATATAATCAATGAAAGTTGTACTGTATCCTACTTACTTTGTTATTCTTAGTTCTCTACCAAGAAAATAGACGCAATTTTTCTTTTCATAGAAGAGTTTGGGTTGGAAGATCCTTTAAAGATCATCTAGTCCAACCCCCCCTGCAATGAGCAGGGATGTCTTCAACTTGATCATGTTGCTCAGAGCCCTGTCCAACCTGACCTTGAGCGTTTCCAGGCATGGGGCATCTACAACACTTCTGGGCAATATATGACAGTGTTTCATCACCCTCAGTGTAAAAAAATTCTTCCTTACATATAGTCTAAATCTGTCCTCTTCTAGTTTAAAGCCATTACCCCTTGTCCTATCACAACAGGCCTAGCTAAAAAGTTTGTTCCTATCTTTCTTATAAGCCCCCTTTAAGTACTGAAAGGCCACAGTAAGGTCTTCCTGAAACCTTCTCTTCTCCAGGCTGAACAATCCCAACTCTCTCAGCCTTTCCTCATAGGAGAGGTGCTCCATCCTTCTGATCATTTTTGTGGCCCTCTTCTGGACCTGCTCCAACAGGTCCATGAGGTCTCACCAGAGTAGTGGGGCAGACTCACCTCTTTTCCAGAAAACTTGTTTAACTAGTAGAGATAACCATATTACAACTTCCATTTTAGTGAGCCCAGAAGTTGCTTTTGCTGTATATTCAAGGACTGCAGGATATTTAATATAACAGACATAAGAAAAAATGTGATTTTGGGTTGAAAATATGAGACCTGCATTGTAGTTCATTTTTTATACTTTGGTTCTTCTAAATATTTTCATAGCAATCTCACTTAGTAATAATTTCTTTTTATAGTGCTATTGTCAAGTCATGATCAGAACCCTTCCATTCTCCCATTACAAACATGGACAAAAAGAGATCGTTATTACAAAGAGGTTGATGTGACATCTACTAGCTTAGTCATGATTAAAGTTTAAGTGGATACTTCCGAAGTTAAAACTCTCCACAGAAATGTAACCGATTCACACCTTAATAAGCAGAAAGGAGGATAAATTACCCATTGAGAGATTGTAATAGTTTAAGTATAAAGGTTAAAGCTGACTTCAGTTAAATCAATAGTAAAATCCACTTACTTCAGGGTCAGTGGTGAACCACTGGATTTCCCATGCCATAACTCACTGTTAAAACTATTAGTGGGAATAGGAGAGTAGAAAGTTTCTGATCCCACAGAAAGTTTCAATGAAAATGGAAAAAAATCCCACTAGCCAAAACTTTATTTCTCATTTTTTCAGGTAAAAAATACTTAACATCCACTATATTCTGCATCTAAATACAGCTAGATGAAAAAAACAAAAACTAAAAAAAAGCAATGTTTTCAATCAACACTGCATCCAAAGTCTACATGAGCCTCAAACCAAAGGGAAAATTTTAATGTGCAGTATGAAATGGAAGGGTGAAAGAGAGAGAAAAGGAAGTGTTACATTAAAAGCAACAGCAAGGCATGTGCAGCTGCAATTTAAAAAAAAAATAAATTATGGTTAACAGGCAACCTGCCATTTTGCAAATGCAGGAGAATAAAAATGGGAATTACTGGTAGAGGAGTTATATAGAAAACAGGGTTAAGAAATGGTTTACAAATCTCTATAATGACACTTTTTTCCCCACAAAGAAAACCGAACATCTGTTTATCCTCTATATTTTCTTTTTGAAATATATTGTCATAGAAGGGTGTTTCATACCTTCTGATAACCTTTTATCCCCCCAGATACTCTTCTGTTTCTGCTCGAAGGTTTTCAGAATTAAGAATCCCATTTCTTCCCCAATGCCTCATGTATCCATGAGGTTTAAGCAAGAATTTTGCAATTGGTGTTGAGAATCTGGAACTCCTGTGTTATTTTAGTTGCTTTATTAAGCTATAGGAAATATTAGTCTTCCCCCTCCCCTCCCCCCCTTCAGATTCTATTAATATTTCATTTTTAAAAAGCAACAAAAACAGTCCTGTGTTTGGAAGTTGCATTCTACTCAGCGTTGTTTGGAGAGAATCAAATCTCTAATTAGTAATGGAGAGGATGTAAGCCAGTATATACGCAAGCCCTGTTTTCCCCTTAGGCAGAACATACCCTTGATTTAAAGACGAAATAACTGTGAGCAATAGAAAGTAAACTTTAACAAGAAGCCTTTACAGTCCTCTATAAAAATCACTGGAACTGAAGTGTTCACAAAATGCTGTCTGTAAGCTGACAACAGCTGAACTAATGCTACCAATCTGTGTTTTTGCATCCCTTAGCAAAACAGATTCCTACCTGCAAACTGATCACACTGACCATCTGAAAAAAAAAATGTGAAAAAAAAAAAGGCTGTGTCACTATAAACCCATTTCTTCTTCTTCACCACTAGTTTCATTACCAGGTAACTTTTTAACACTTTGATTGTCTTTTGTTACATGTGTATATGGTATCTCATATAACAATGAGGTGATAAGGTTAGACTTTTTAGGAATCGGTGTTATTTATTAGCATTTATTAGTCTTTACAATCATATATTTACAAGTATTTCCAACTGAGCACAATCCTTAAGATTCTGCATCCTCATAAATGAAAATGATTTTCTAGATTTGTCTCTGAATAGATGTAGCATGCTTAGGATGTATTATGCCTAACAGCATGTATCATGCTGTTGTCTCTGATGCCGTAAATTACTGACGTGTCATTAAAGCACTGCTGTCACTTCCTAAAAACAAGGTCTTTAGGGCCTGTCTGACTGTATGTGTGTGTGTAAGAACAGTGGCTAGCACGTTGTGGGTGCCACCAGCATACAAATGACAGTGATTCTATTGTATGTAGCACTTCTTTTCCTCAGCAACTCAAAATGTTGCATTTATCATTGTGATTAAGACTACAGATGTTCTCCGTAGTGAGTATCGCATAGTGGGAAGCCGTACTGAGAAAGTCTAGCAGCTATCTAACATCTTGTCATCAGCTGATCGTAAAGGACTTTCCAGGGTTATAAATACCACAGGAGTCATTGTGCAGATGGGGAAATTGAGGCAAAGAAAGATGAAGTGTCTTGCTTGTTAGGCTAGAGTTGGAAGCAGCTGGAAAAAAAGTGGAAACTCTTTCAGTAATACTTTGTTTTAATTTAGATGTTTTAAATGCTTGTATACTTACTTCAGCATCAGATTTATTAGGTCATCCCTACTAACAAGCTGTATTAAATTTGCTAGTATTGTTTTGTGCAAATTATAGAACATGATTTTTTAATGTTATTGTAAATATGTTTTCCTTAAGCATCAGATATTTAGGGCTCAAACTGACCTCTCTTTTTCCTACTGCAAATCTTCTTATTGCTTGCTTTAGAAAACAAAATTATCTCTCATTCCTAAAGTCATTTTAATTTGGGGGATTTTCAGAATTCAGAAGAACAGATTAGAACAAATCTGTTCTCATATGTTCTTTACTGGTTTTTCTCAATGTACACTTTCACTCTTTTAATTTTTTTTACTTGTAAATTCTATATAATAGACATTATTTCTGTAACTTTCTTCTACCTGTGACATAACTTTGCTATCCATTTTCCTGCCCTCAGTTCAGCAAAGATATTAAATCTAAATTTATGCCTCAGTGACTATAGATGCCTTATATAAATTCCTAGCTTAAAGCATGTGTGTTGGCCATTTTATAGAATATACAATAATGCTGCAGGTTTGAGGTTTACATGCAGAGTAGATTTCTGCCCCAGAAATAATAATCTCATCCCGGCTTTCTTCATTCAAATTCTTCCTTTAAACATATTCCAGCAGTGAAACTACCAATTTAACATACTTGTTGTAGGACTAAAGTTGTGTCTGTGAACACCTTTACAAATTATTGCTAAAGAATTACTGTGTCTACAGTCTGTTGGTTTCAGACATGAAGAATTATTTTTTGCTGTACTTAAATTGGTGGCATCATAAAAGCATGGTTATCTGATATAAATTTAAATAGCAGTGTTTTGTTTCTACTTTTTTTATTGTCTGTGTGTTAATACTCATCGTATCATTTTCTATGCACCTTCCTTATGTAAATTTTAACTTTATATTTTCTTCTGAATTATTTTGTGCTTCTGTGTTTGTTTCCCTCACAAGTAATATTTTCATTAAAGATGAATTTTAAGCCTTCATCAGATAGGCTGCTGCTTTACTCTTTGGAATGAAATAATCTTCCTAATATGAAATGCTGTCTTAAATACTCGTGTCTGTACTTTGCATGATGACAGTATTATGAAAATGATGTTGGGTGATAGGCTATGGGAGGGAGAAGGAGAAGAAGTTGTAACTTATTTTGTCTTTTGCTTTGAAAAAAATCTGATTCTAATCATTGTGTCACTTAAAAATATAAATTACATTGACTGGTTTATCATTGAAGTCCTAATCCAAAGCCTATTACAAACCTGTAGGAATCTGTCCAGTAACTTTAAATGTCTATTGATTAAACCTCGAGTAGATGGTGTTTTGCAGTACTATTTCTGTCTGGTATTCTGAAAATATCTTTCTCATTACACTCCCTCAAAACTGTTTCCTTCTTGGGAAATAGCATGTGATTGGCACATTCAAGATTGCGGTTTGAATTACACTTTTGTGTGGTTAAAGGCTACAGAGAAATGGTCTATTTTTGACATTCAGGTTGCTCTGTTGCTGCATAATTTGGATATTCTTACACTAATTGCCGCAAACCACGTCTCCTTTCACCTGCAATCTTCAGTGCAGAAAAACGACCTTGAAGTAAACAGTAACCTCCAAGCTGTAAATGAGTATAATCAAGTGGTATCTACATGCTCATGTGCGGGAACACACACATGCAAGAACATACCATGAGTTGGAGCCGCATTTGTATTAGGGTTTGAGATGACATAGTTTGAAATAGTTACAAGCATAAAAATAGAGCTCTGCCAATCATCACTGTGATGAACTGCTGGGGCATTTGATGAACTAGAAGCTCATGTGATAACAGTTGGTCAAGTCATCTTGTACCTTTCACTAAATTAACTGTTCTGTGAGCACTAATCTCTGAGAGAATACTAATGTTTCAAATTCCTAATAATTGCCAAAGAATTACTGTTTCTAACAATTAACACTCCAAAGAAATTTTTCTTCTTTTACTTGAAATCCACAACTTTTACCATAGTACTATACTTGCTGATGGCTGAAAGACAGTCATACACAAGTGTGTTCATTTGGATACATGAAATCCTTACTTTAAAGTCAAAAAACCTAAGATGTTTGCATGCTAGCAAAAAAAAGAGGTTTTTTTATTTGTGGGAAACAATAAATGATAAGCATCCCTATGTGAACCAGGATTGTATTTATCTTCTGAAAAGGTCCAACACATTGGGTATTTTAAATAATAACATTAATAAGGACAAAAAAACCTAATTTGGGGTGATTTGGAGTTCTTTTATGTCACAGAGCATGTTTATTCTTCTGCTGGCCTCACTCTAATGAAAGGATGTGGCTTTGCAAGCAGAAAGATACATCAAACAATCCCTATACTTTTAAAAGACTCTCTCAAACAGTCTAAGACAGCTGTCTGTAGCATATGCGGCACATTCAATAGCCTTACTGATGAGCTGTAAAATGAAAATTACGAGCAGAATGTGGTCTTTCTGAAATGTATTTTGGAAAAGAAGTAAGTGCAACATTGTGTTAGATATCCTGTGCACCAAAAGTCCTGTTGGCATTGGCATTATCATGGCATCACAAGTGCCTAACACTTACACTAGCTTGTGCTTGCCCTTGTCCGTGAGTCATGCTCTGAAGGTTCCTGCCCGACCCTCTTCCTTACAAAATGCAACTGCCCACAGACCCTTGCTGAGAACCAAATCCACAGATGAGTCCAAACACCTTATTTTACATTTTTTGTGGTTTGGATTTTAAAGCATCATCTGTTTTCCCATTACTAAGAATAGCACTATTTTTGCCAGCAGCATGACCACAATGGCTTTTACACTAATTCCTGTTTAAGTCTCAGTGCTGTTTAAGCATTTTGCTGCTGCTGTTTAATAGTTATGGATCCCTGTTTTCTGAAATGTTCCAGGAGTACATTGGGCCATATCTCCAAATAAAATGCATAAAAAGGAATTTGAATGAATTATGTATACTGCATTGCTTTGTGTACCTGCTTAGGTTCTTTCTATGGTATAAAACAATTCTATATGGAGTTGTATGTCTAAATCTCAAGTATTACAGCTTAAATCAAAAGAAAACAGTTTCTGAGAGGACAAAACAGTCAGACAATTCATGTCCCAAAATAACTGACCCAGAAACAACTCCAAAACCACCAATGTAGCAGCATCTGGAGATCTGTGAAGAACCAGATGCTGCTGCAAAAATATCTTCCACAGTTTGACATTTGGTGCTGTGACTGACGTCCAAAATACAGTTGTAAATATAATGGAACATACCACCTCCCTACCGCTACTCCTTTTTTAATAGAGAAAACCACTATATAACATGATTTAAGACTTCCAAGTAGTTTAGGAGTGGGGAAATGACAAGAAAATGAGCATCTGTAAACAAAATAAAGCAATAATAAAGTATCTTGCTGTGTACTTGAGCTTCTAGTCATTTTCACATAGATGAATTCCTCTTGAATTAATCCTCAGGTTTTCTCCGCAATGTCTCATATCAGGATTTCAAAATACTTTTGTCAGATTTCAGAATACCTTGAAAAATGGGCACTGCTTATTGCTATATATTTACTGAACTTGGAAGTTTACTTTTAGTGAAAGTCAATGATTAAAACAGACTTTTATCTTAGCAGACAATATTTATCACTGTTAATAATTTTTAAGCAATTTAAATAATTGTGCTTTTACTGTGTCCCCTTGGAAATACTTGTTTCCCTTCTCCAGAAGCAGATCTCTTGATGAGGTATACTCTCTGGTCTCCTTCAGTTTTAACCATCCTGCTTTCTTTCTTCACTTCAGATGAGGTTTTTCTTCTTCAATCTTGTGATCTGCTCAGAGGGACAGGCTAAAGATCACCAAAACCACTCATCAAGCAGAGAAGAAAAAGATGCTGACATTGATCATACATTGCAAGGAGTGGTTTAGATAGAAGAGACTCAGAGTAGGATGAGAAAAAGCAGAATAGGATGAGTAGGATGAGATAGGCAAGTTAACAGCTGATGTTTATCAGTTAAAAATAAAGTCATGAGCACGCTTAAAGGAATATTGAGCCAATCTTTTCGCATTTGAAGTAAGGGTTCAAAATTAATTATTAAGTTTCTGCTGTTTACCAAATTGTCATGCATTAAGTAGCCTTGGTAACCTGTGTGTTTGCTCTGTCAGCCAACAAAAACTATGAAATAATTAAAATTATTTGAGTTCAGAAAAAAATAAAAATTACACCAAGTCATATTATCCTGCCCTCCCTCCTGGTGAAAACTGTTCAAACAGGCAGTTCCCATGGCTCAGCCAAAGTGGTGTTGCTGGTTAAGCCACAATAAATTGTGCAAATGTGTAAGCACTCAGGTTAACTCATGCCTGCTGTACAGACACTCACAAGGAGAAGGAAGTGGGGCCAATCCTCAGTGTAGGCAGATCAGGAAATCACATTGGGACATCCTTAACTTTCTTTCTATTAACTCCTGTGTTCTTTAAACCCTTTTAGCCTTGTGCACATGCTTAACTTATTCTGAATGGTTTCCTAAATAGTTAGAGTCTGCTTTTTATTTTGAGACGAGGACTACGGCCACTTGCTGTATTTCTAGGTAGCAGTGGCTGATCCATTGTACTGTGACTGAGGCTTACTACGTCAAGCTTAATTGTCCTGCTGTTACTTTGTATTTTCCCCATCTGTTAGTAGCCACCTGTTATATCCCATACTGATTCCTGATTAGGGAATCTAGATGCTGCAGCAATAATAATATAAAAAAGCAGTCAAAATAATAGCAACGAGTTTTTCAGGATGCAATGAGTAAGGGCATGGTTCCTCTATTCATTTTGTGAGAAAAAAACCAAAAAGAATCTACGTACATTCTTTTTTATTTTTTTTCCAGACCAGGAGGTGTTGACTGCCATGCATATTCATTCCTCAGAGATTATTGGAATTGATGAAAACAACACTAAGACCTTAAAAACTGGCTAATGATCTTTGGTTTCCCACTTGAGATCCTTTAGGTAGATGTAAATGTGTTCTGGAAAAGATGAAAAAAGACCCTGCCTGAATTTGCTAGCCATTTTTGAATAATCTTGGCCAAAGAAAATTCTCAAAGCAGTAATACATCTTAAGTAAATGGTTTGTTTTTTAGCAAAATCCAAGTGTTTTCACTGATGAAATGAAAAACAAGATGTTTTCAGGCATTCCTGGGACACTGAGATATGAGAAAAAAACTGAAACTGACCTCATAAACCCAGCATATGCGGTTGCCTTAATCCAGGACTGAAGCTGAAGAAATGACTCGCCTCTGTTCCCTCTACAATGTGCTGTGACTTAAATGCATAGCTGAGATATAAGTTTCCCAACCAAGTTCTCAGAAAAAAACACAACAGTGCCAAGAACAACTCCCTGTCTCCTGTCTGAACCACAGAACCACATTAAAAGTTTTATTTTTTTTGTTTGCTTGCTTATATTTTAGCATTTTCCTTTTTTGTTAATAATTAAATTGGTTTATCATTTGACCATAAATTCATTTTTGATTTATTTTTCCAATTTTCTTATGACTGAAGTAAACACACTAAAATAACAGAACCACAATGAGCACTTCCATAAGTACAGCAAATGCACCCTGTGATTCTTTCTTATCTATAATTTGGAAAACTCCAAGTGGTAGTAAAGGAAAAGAGTGCTTGGCCTGAAAATATGATAGGAGTTGGATCACCTCAAAGTCACAGTACAATGGCCAGCATGGCTAACCTGGAGGTGGAAACAGTGGTAACTGAGGCTACTGTTACAGGAACATGCAGAATGGTTCAAGGGCCAGACAAAAGGGACTTTTTGGTCAGTATCATGCAGATGTAATTTTAGAATTTGAAGATTCCAGAGTGGTCAACTGAAGGGTGTGAATCATCTGTCTCAACTGATGTTCAGCAGCCACCCACTGGGGAACAGGTGTCCCTCTGCTCATCTTTGAGATCCAGGGCTCCACATGTGTTCCAGTTATTTCCCCACCCGGCAGCCTTCGTTGCTCTTTGGGTATTCCCCTTGCATACCCTTGTGGAGTAGCACAAAACATAAACCTCCTTCTAACCAGAATTCATAAAGTAAGTCCATATGCACTGACTCAGGGTGTGGTTTGGACAAGTGATTGTTTTGCTAAGTTGGAATCATCAGCTATGGCTGATTGCAAATATCTGGCCAGGTCTTTCTGTCCCAGTTGCACTGGAGGTCTTTGCTCATGTAGGTAGAATGCTAACTGCGCACAAGGACCCACTGATTACTTCCTAGTCTCTGCATCTACAAACTTGCCTTGGCAACAAATCTATTGTATCAAGCAAAAAAAGCCTTGTCATCCCAAGCACATTTTACGAAATCTGTATGATTAAAGTCCTCATTCCATCTTACCATGGCGGAAAAAGCATACAGCTTTTGTTGTTGAGCAAGGTGTCATAATACTAATATATTAGGGGAAAGCAAGACTATAGTTTACCATCCTATCCCCCATTGCCCACATGTAGTGCATACAACATCATAACACTTATCATTTATTTATTCCCGTGTGTCTGCAAGAGAGCTACAGCATGGAAAAGTTATTGCTCCCCCTATATATTTCTGCCAGACTGTGTAATGCAAGGCATCTATCTCCATATAATTTTGCAAAGGCAGGTTCAAATGGGTAAATAATACCCATGTCTTGCATCAGCTCTACTTGTCTTATCATCTTTTCCAGTATTTTACTATATCATGAAATAAATTGCAATAAAAGCCACATAAGACGGGTGAACCTGAGAAGTTTAAACAGTGCTTCTTCATTCATCATACCCATCTGCAAATTAGAACAGTCATGCAAAATTTATTTGAACTTAGCCAAACCTACTTGGCTTGAAAACTAGGCTGGCAATACTATGGGAACAGATATATTTTGTGGTATTTCTGACACAGTCCCTGCCAAAACCTTGCAGTTCATGAAAATTGACAAAACCAACCAAAAATCTTGAACTTGAGGAAAGGTTCAAGTCATTTCTTATTGTATCCAGATGGGATTATTATTCCCTAGTCATCATCAATGTACAATAAAAATGCAGAGTAGCAAGATGAGTATAAGCAAAAATCCATGTGTTTGGGGAGCCAGATTTTCAGTTCCTCATCATCTGAGTTTCATAGGAAAACATTGCAAAACTTGATCTTCCGATGGGGCCCTGCCCCCTATTAAGAAAGCTTGCAGGGCTTTTCTTGGACGTCAAACTGAGCTGTGAGGTCCTGTTTGCCCACCCCCGTGCAGTCAGTATGGACCATGCAGCCACTTTCTTGGAAGATGTTCCAGCTACCTGCTATTCCTCCCTGGAGTAGGATCTTCTATTTAGCTGTGGCCAAATGTTTGCATTTTTCCTCTCCTGGTGCCTTCCTGAACTTGTTGGTTTATGTGCCCCCAAACATGTTCACAAATTTTTTGTTCTGTAGGTGAGTGGCATGAAAATGATCAACAAGATCATTTATTTGAACAACATCTTGTCACACAGATTCATGAACCAAATTTCTCATTCACCAGTTTTGCTAATCTACTTCATGAAAATTCTGTGTTCAGTTAAGCAGTAGACGATATTATTGTAAATAGGTAACAAAGGGAACAGTTTGAGACTTTTCAATAACCTGAGGCTAATACAATGATTTTGCAAATGTTTATGACAGCTTATATCTTTGGAGAAAGAAAGACTCAATGACAAACAGATTATGTTTGCAAAGAATGTTACTAACAATTAATATTGAATTCAAAATCCTAAAATGTTCCTATACACTTAAAGCTAGGACAATACAGCAATTAATAATATAATATTGAAGAATAAATGAAAAAAAATGTTTCCAGAAGGTTGACTGGTGAGGAGCAGAATGGGAAAAGACACAGGAACAAGTGAGAAGGAATCTAAGTTACAACAGGTAGAATATGAAGCTATGGAAAGTGAGTGAAATAAAAATCCAGACAAAATACCCAGAGATACTTTAAAAATATTTTAGTATTCTATAGGAGGCCTAAGAGATAATGGGGCAGTGTACAGGATAGCAAGCTCAAGGGATGTGAGAACACTGTTAAGCAACAAGATTATTTTTTTTGTGTCGACCTTCAGCAAAAAGGTGATAAGTTGGTAACAAATCCTTGAGCAATTTTTTTCAAGTATTTGGAGTGAGGCTTTGTCAGAGGTGAGGACATGATATGGGAACAATACAGTTACAATTGTTTTATTAAATAGGCTCATGCTTCAGGGATGATGAGAACAGGCTGACTCTTCCTGCCTTATTTTACATCGTGAATGCCTCTGTGTGTCCCAGGCTGCCACGCATGTGTTGTCAGAGCTGCTCTGTGACATGACTGTCCCCTGACAAAGAATCCCTCCTGATAACAGTTTTCAGTTACCTTTTTTATCTAGTCATACTCCTGAGACTTCCTTCCTAGCCATTATTCCTGATGTGTCCCTTATCTTCTTGGAATAAAACCAGAAACAAGGAATGGCTGAACTGTGGTAAATTAATTGCCCGTTACTGCCATTCAATGCCTTTTATTTTTCCAGAATTTATTAGTTCTGAGTTGGGTTTTGGTTTCGAGCCTTTACATTTGCATGAACGTGGTAGTTCATTTTCTATAGTTTCGGTGGTTTGATGGTTGAGTCCTCTGTGAGCTGTTAAATCAGCCTTAATCCTGCCATCTGAAGACACTACTTTACCCTCAGCATCCTTACTGCTTGTTGCCATTTTGCAGGTATGTAATTTTTTTGTCCTTCTAAAACACTGTTTGCATTGTGTGCTAACAGGATTCTCATTAGCTTATCCCAACCTTCCCCCACCACACCCCCCACCTCTTTCTTCCCCATAACTAATTGCCATCAATGTCTTTTACAAAGCCAGATAGTCTTTTGGTGTTTGTTTTCATTTTGGATCGATATCAGAAAGAATTGTTTTAGCAAAGTCTTCTATACCCACATTAAAACATGCAAAGCCAGAAGTCAACAACAATGCCAAATTCAAAGATGAATGTAGGTACCTTTGTCAGATATATCCACATTACACCAGTCACTCGAGAGTTCCCTTAATTTAAGTCTGCAAGCTACAATACCGTATGGAAAGCCTTGACCTCACACATCTTTTGGTACTACTTCACTACCTTCTTGGATACTTTTATGCAACATACTCTCTTCAGGACATGAAATTTATAGTAAGTGACTTTGCTATTACACATTAACAGAAACATGATACAACGAATAATATTGCTAAAACAACACGCAGTGAGCTGTTGCAATAAGTCATCAGGACTCCTTCTTACCCATCTGAAAATCCTGAGCCTCGTTATGCTCTCAAAATAACTCTGATCGAGTGCTGCATTGGAAGGTGAGAATCCCCCTTCATTGCATGAATCTCTGAAAAATTGCACTAAGAACAATAACTTATTCACTGTCAAGTTTTGCTTCATAACAAGGTAATTGCTGAGGAAAAATTATTCTTCAGAAGAAAATTTACAGAACACCAAGAAATGGTGTTTCTTTCCAATGAGCTCTTTTGAGGAAATAAAAAATACAGTGGATAATTAGACTAAGTAGTTACAATGTGTTAAGGTGCTTTCAATTCTTTTGTAAAAATCACTTACAGCTGTGTTTCTAGCTCTTTTTCACAAAAAGGAGAGATAAAGTGTAGCTATGCACTAGAAACATTAAGATACACGAAGAATGTGGTGATAAATCACTAATGTTTGACACTGTCCCACACGATATCCTGGTCTCCAAATTGGAGAGGCATGGATTCAACAGATGGACTGCTCATTGGATAAAGAACTGGCTGGACAGTGACACGCAAAGAGTTGCGGTCGACGGCTCAATGTCCAAGTGGAGACCAGTGACGAGTGGCGTTTCTAAGGGGTCGGTACTGGGACCTGTGCTGTTCAATGTCTTTGTCAGAGACATGGACAGTGGGAGCAAGTGCACTCTCAGCAAGTTTGCTGATGATACCAAGCTGTTTGGCGAGGTAGACATGCTGGAGGAAAGGGATGCCATGCAGAGAGACCTGGACAGGCTGGAGAGGTGGGCCCGTATCAACTTCATGAAGTTCAACAAGGCCAACTGCGAGGTCCTACATCTGGGTCGGGGCAATCCCAAGCACAAATACAGGCTTGGTGGGGAATGGATCGAGAGCAGTCCTGACGAACAGGACCTGGGTGTGCTGATTGACAAGAAGCTCAACGTGAACCAGCAATGTGCAATCGCAGTCCCAAAGGCCAACCATATCCTGGGCTGCATCAGAAGAAATGTGGCCAGCATGCCAAGGGAGGTGATTCTGCCCCTCTACTCCACTCTCGTGAGACCCCACCTGGAGTACTGCGTCCAGCTCTGGAGTCCCCAGCATAAGAAGGAACTGGACCTGTTGCACAGAGTTCAGAGAAGGACCATGAAGATGATCTGAGGGGTGGAGCACCTCTCCTGTGAGGAAAGGCTGAGAGAATTGGAGTTGTTCAGCCTGGAGAAGAGAAGGCTCCGAGGAGAACTTATTGCAGCCTTCCAGTACTTAAAGGGGACCTACAGGAGAGCTGGGGAAGGACTTTTTACTAGGGCATGTAGTGATAGCATGAGGGGGAATGGCTTTAAACTGGAAAAGGGCAGGTTTAGATTAAATATTAGGAAGAAATTTTTCACTGTGAGGGTGGTGAGGCACTGGAGCAGGCTGTCCAGAGAAGTTGTTGAGGCCCCATCCATGGCGGTGTTTAAGGCCAGGCTGGATGGGGCCTTGGGCAACCTGGTCTAGTGGGAGGTGTCCCTGCCTATGGCAGGGGGATTGGAACTCGATGATCTTCAAGGTCCATTCCAACCTAAACCATTCTATGATTCTATGTGAAAAGACGTAAGGGCACCAACTGAGCAGTAGTAGGGACAAGATTGTGTGTAATTAGGTAAGTATATGCAAGAAACTGAGATTATGAGGTAGTAAAAGTCACAACTGAGGTGCAATATTTAAGCCTAGAAAAACGGAAAAATTCAAAGAATTTTGCTAAGTTAATTAGCAGAACTAAGGAGGATGAAATGAATGTCATCAGTGTTCACTGGAATTCCTTCCACACTGAGCTGCTCTGACATTGATGAAGCCTAAATTAAACTGAATTTGATTAAATTTGAAATTAGTAAAGAAATATTTTTTTGTGGACAGCTCAGTGAGATATTGTCTCAATAAACTGATTCAGTGTCAAAAAAAAAAAAAGAAGGAGGAAACAGGGAAAAAAGTCTTAAATTAATGGTAAATTTTAAAATATCGAACTTAAGTTATCCCCAAAAGATAACTAGGAAAGAACAAGAAATATATTACTTAAATGCATTAGATTTGTAGAAAGAGTGTCATGTGAAGAAAGGTTTTTCAAGAATAATACTGAACTAAACAGTATTAGACTGGAGTTATTAATAACTATGGATGGAAAGATCTATTGTATGGTGCTATTTTACTTTCTATCTTCCTCCCCCCAAAAAGAAAATGTCTAATAGAATAAAAATTGCAAATGTTTTGGCCTGAATGATCAAATTAACTGTATTTTCCTATTGTATTTTATCTGTGAAAGTACATTTAACAGTATTTTATTGAGACAAATTGCTTAGAATTACAAAACTTTTTTGGAGGGGTATACATTATAAATATTGTTATGTACAGTGAAAATAAATATATTAGGTATCAGTTCCTGAATTCAGGTCACAAATAGAGTGATAACTGTCCTAGACTGGCAAAACTACAATCAGATAAAGTCCTGTATAAATCTATATTATGGTATGTGAAGTATCTCTATAGGAACAGAATAAGAGATCTGGACATTATTTGACTAGGATATAATTTATATTTCTCAAGGGAAGAACATATAGTCAATTAAAGGTGTGTCTTCAAGGAAGAGATTAGGCAGATTTTGTACTTGCTGCATTTAATGCAATTGAAGGTATAGTTTTTACTCTGCCAAATACCTTTGAACATGGATTAGTTTCAGAATTAATGGAATTAGTTCTTTTCATAAATATTCAAATTCAACTTATGTCCTTGAGTTTGATGAGTTTATCAAATTCAGTAACAATTAGAAAGCTCTACTTAGTTTTGAGTCAAAACAATACAAAATTATGTGGCCAAATAGTTTTGATTTTAAAATGATAAATACCTTCCAGGCTTGCCCAGACCTTCACAAGTGTTTGTATTACCCTTGTCTGAATGCCAAGTTTATAATAGATCTGTTTTTTGCAAACATTTCAGACAGTTTACATAGTCAAAATAAAAAGCTTTTCAGGTTTTCCAATCACGGAATTTATTTTTGAACTGCAATTGTTTAGCTTTAGGATTGTACGATGCCTAACCATGATTGAACATGTGAAGAAACATCCCAACAGTAACAGATCTTAGCAGGATCTGACTGTTACTGCTCCTGTGAAGTCCTCATAAGACACATGAAAAGGCAACACATATGCTCCTCCGAGCAACACAGTACTTTTCCATATTACAATCTCCAGCCTGGCCAGCAACTAAGCAGCAATACGGGATCATGGTTACAGATACTGCCTGCCTGGTGTATTTTGTTATCTCTTATTCATCTCCCTGTAAAATGGATATGAAGGTTTGTTCTATCTAAGTAACTGAGGAGGAAGTTTTGTTCTACTTAAGTGACTGAAGAGAGGCCAAGATCCAGCACTTGGTTAACACAGGTGTATTAATGCAGGTATATTTCTTACAGTAACATTTAAAACGTGTGCTTTTTTTAAAAAAACAGACAACACAACATATTTTGGGCAAATAATTTTACAAGCCAGTTTACATGGATTGTTACTTTCCAGTTAAAACTTTTATTTATTCCATTCTTTTTTTCAATTTGCGTTGTCCTTTTCCTCGTTTTTGTTTTCATTTTCTTTCGTTTTCTCTTCCTTTTTCTTTCTTTTACTGCTTCTTTAGCTTTTAACTTTTTTATTCTTTTTTCCTTTTCCTTTTCCTTTTCCTTTTCCTTTTCCTTTTCCTTTTCCTTTTCCTTTTCCTTTTCCTTTTCCTTTTCTTCTCTTCCTCTTCCTTTTTCTTTATTATTTTTAATGCTTTCTTTCTTCTTCTCTTTTGACTTTCTTCTTTCTTTTTTCCTTATTTCAGTCTTTTTTTTTTTATTCATTTCTTTCTCTGCAACTGCATTTTCAATCAGGAATTCATATTTCACCATTGTGCTAAGATAATCCATCACAATTTTTCTGTATGCTGTTTTAGCTCTCTGTTATAAATACAAAAATCATTAACGTGTCACTATGAACCAGTCCAAGTCCAGAAAGACTGGATTGAAAATCTCTGCAACATTGTATGTGATCTTACATTTCAATAAGGATAGCATGGGAATGGTTATATTATAGCTATACTATATGTAGCGTAGACTATCAAATAAGAGTATAGACATGTGCTTGTTTGACATTGTAAGTTAGGAAAGCTCCTTTATTGGCCTTCCTGACTATAACCTGGTTTATTCATTTGTCATCCTCTAATTTGATTTTTCTTATAAACAGAAATATTTAGTTTAGCCAAAGTTTGTTTGAAATGAATAATTAACTGTCTATAAAATAAATTTGTTTTGAATGAGTCCCAACAGATGTGGCTTTCTTTATCATCTTTAGTTTCTGTTTTCTCTACAGCAAGTCATAAATGAATGAAGTGACTAGAGAATAACTTTGCCAGGTGTAGCTAAGTAAATAAGTGACATCACATTTTAGCAGATTGAAGTTTAAAAAAAAAAAGCATAACATCTGTATTTTTATTAACTTCTTTACTGATCATTTTAATTACAAATATGTGTATGGCACTCCAAAGCATAACCAAAATTTCTTCACCAAAAGGGTTATCAAGCATTGGAACAGGTTGCCCAGGGAAGTGGTGGAATGGCCATCCCTGGGGGTATTTAAAAGACGGGTAGATGTGGTGCTGAGGGACATGGTTTAGTGGTGGTTTTGGCAGTGTTAGGTTGATGGTTGGACTCAGTGATCTTAAAGGGCCCTTCCAACACACACGATTATGATTGTATGATCCTATATCTTGCATGGTTCTTGAGCTAGGAGTTTTGCATAGGAATAATAACGTGACCATTACAGTTATGGCAGAATAAAGTTGAACACAGTCTGTAAATCCCTGCAGGACAAATATTGGGCTTGATAACTGTACTTTCGTCATTATTGATGAAAGCCAGTGAAAGTTAGTAAAGATATTTGTACTTGAGTTTCAGCAACACCCATGCTGTAAACCACACAGATGTGTACTAAAAAAGAAAATAAAATATTAGTGCTGCCAGTGAGAATGAGTGTCTGCTGTGCAGAAGTTTTATTAATTGCAGCATCTCCAATAGCCACTGGGAATATAATCCTTTATATCAGTGGTTGCCAAGTCCTCTGACTTTTGTTGCACATACAGGAAATTAAAAAGATAAAACTGAAGCTAATAAGGAGAGCAAACTATGACCACCTTCTATGAACAATATGCTCAGTATTGTCATTTACCAACTAACAACAGCGGGTAAGTATTATTTTGATGAGACCTGGGCTGCAGGGATTTAAGGTAAAAAATAAAATACATAAATTAAAATGTTTTAAAGCATCTTGTTAGGGGATAAAAATTCTGAGAAACTCACCAAGCAAACAAAAGTAATCTTTTTTGGTTTCGTTTTTTGTTTTTCCTGCCAAGGTAATCTAGACACAGCAAATAAGAATAATTGAACAGTTGAGTAGCCCATACAAAACACTGTAGACAGATGTTGTCTGATCTATATATTTGAGTTATACTTAGCAAAAAGGATGTTCAGCAGATTCACAAACTTTATGGCAAGCATGGGAGATGGGATTTTGTTTTAAACTTTGCTGCTAAAAATTCAGGCTCACCACAAACAAACATCTTATTTGTCATTTCTAGGATTAAACTATTCCTTTCTGTCAGTGTAAGTGCCAAGAAATAGTACTGCCTCCAACTAGTGTCTACAAAAGTGCTTACGAAGGTTTTCCTAGAATTTGTGAGACTAAACTAGATAAGTGAGATGTGTCTTTATTGCTGCTCCATTTAGGTAGTATTTCAGCCTTGGCTCAATTTCTCAGTGGCTCTTATTGCATAATTGCACTCACAGGAATCAGGTAGCAACATTCCAAGACCCCAGAAAAATAGCTTCCAGTGAAGTCCATGCACTTCAATTGCTGCTGGCTTAGAGCCTGGGAGCAGGCTGGTTTAGAGGAACCAGAGAATATTCACTGCAAAAATAGAGAAATATTCCTGTGTTCATCATTCCACCCTTGCTTTATTGTTTGAACTTAACTAAGTGTAACAACAAATGTTTGTTTTGCAGACAAGCTATTTTTGACAAGTAGTCTTTCTAAACTTAAATTTCAGCCCATGGGTCAAGTCAGACACACATTTATTGTTCTACAAGATGCCTCATTGTCCTAAGTGCACAGGAAGAAAGCTCAGATTCAAGGCACGAGTTTAAGACATAACTTTATTAATTGAACTTTCTTGAGAACAAGCAGTAGTGGTCTGTACAATACAGGTTATGATACTTTCCTTACATATTTCCATAAACTGCTCTACTCGCATCAAATCCTGTCTCTCCACAACTGGTGCCCAAACCTGTTTCTTCCCCACCATTTCTTCCTCACCATTCCTAGATGGCCTGAGGACACAGGGAAAAGGGTTTTCTGGTCATTCCAGGAGCCCCAAACTCATTCCCTCTTTTCTTTAGGGGCTGTTTTCACCTGAGCTTTTGCTACCAATTTTAGATTTTGAAGGAAAAAGACACTAATGGAGCAAGTGCAAATTGCACGCTTGCCACTTGCAAAACGGCAGCTTTTGAAGCTGGATCTCCTGACTGCAACATTGGGTTCAGGCAGCTGCAAAGAAGGCTGCCCAGTGGTGTGGGAAAATAGGTCCTTCTTTCTGCCAGGGAGAGGCAACCAGTGAAGTGCGGAAAAGACCCAAAGACCTTATATTATGATAGGAGCAGAGCATATGAAAGAGCATGAAGCTGGGAGGAGGCAGCTTATACACCCTCTCTCCCATGCGGATACATCAGTGATTTACCAAGGATTTCCTGTTACCCTGTCTAAATCACCCATTTCCATCATCAAACAAAAAGGAAATGAAGCACCCCACCACCAAGATATTATCTGTTTTGGTAGGAATTAAAATGGTATTGTAAAGAAAAATGTTGCCATAATCTGTCCAGTAATGAGACATTGAAATATTGCTGCATTACCGTATAAAAGTCAAATTGTAACAAATGTAATTTTGAGACCATTTATCACAGCTAAGCAATAAAGTCTTACTGTGACAAGTCCACTGACAATAAACTCTGCAGTTTGTGTCCATGATCCAGTTAACTATCCAAGTTAAAATCTGTTGTTTTATTTGACCTTCTCTGACTTACCTGTAAAAAAATATTTCATAATTCTCACCCTTCATAAAGTGTTTTTATTCTCTTCATTGTCCTGTGAAAAATAATAATGAATAGAATACTTACGTTTTTGGTAGAGGTAATGAATGGTTGGGATGTGCCCACCCCTTTCGGACATCCAGAAATGCAGAATGCTTGATAATATGTTAGGTCTGATTTTTGTCTCAATGTTGTCAATTTAGAACTGGAGTAATTACATTTTTATAATTTAAGACTTGCTCCAAAGCATAATATAAGGGAAAAGAGTCTCTTAATTGATGCCATCAGGCTTACTCCAAAGGATACTATAAAGGAAGAGAGTCTCTTAATTGATGTCATTCACTTTGGGATCAAGTCCAAAGAGCAAACTGTAGTTTTCACCTCCAGTGTATCATTATTCATATCTATATCTTTGGTAGCATCAGAAAAAAAGATTGTCGTTGCAGTTTAGTCTGCTCAAGCTACTATCAATTACAATAACTGGTGATTTACAAAAAAGGTCTTAGCTTTTCTTGACAAAGTCCAGGAAAAGTATTAATTAAGGTGGCTGGCTTCAAAAGAATATTAATTACTCATTAAAGTTAATATTGCAGAAAGCAGTCAAAAATAAAGTGAATAGTTCAGAATTGAATAATAATACAAATCATATTCCTGGATTATGCCTAATTGTCACATACAGAAGAGACATGTTTACATGGAATTGTAACTATGGCATCAATTCATCATAGTCTGAAATGAGAACAGAACAGGACCTATCAGGAGGAGGGGAATAGAGGAGGCATGTTGGAATATTTGTTCCCCAGAAGGCAAGAAATAAATTGAGGATAAAGGCATCCTTCCTCTACAAACACACAGTTGTACCATAAATCTGAGAAAGTCTGTCATTGTGTCTTATTAGTACTTATTTGTTCTTAAAAATAAGATTAGATGAGATACTGACGTTTGCACAAATCTCTATAAAGCAGTTTCATGATATCATGATTGGATCATTGCAGTTTACAGAGGAATATATATACTTTGTCTGAGAAAGGGTTGGTTATTCACAGGTGAGCACAAGACAGGTTGGTGGAGCTGACAAGAACCAGCCAACTATGTCCTAAGAGCGCATCTAAACTTACTTTGAGAATAAAACAATGTCTAGTATTTACCCATCATTTCTAAGACTTTTTCACAGAGCAAATGGGAAGAATGGATTCGTCTCATTTAAATATGTTTTATTTTTATAGCAATTAGATTGCTACATCTGTGTTTTTATAAGGTATAATGGCAATGTATTCTAAATTAAATAGCTATATTTATAAAGCTGTGAGATCTTTGTCATGTCTCTATAGACCATGACTTTGAAAGATGGTAAAAGCCTATGTTTACTCCTCCACAGTGACTCTATTCAGAAAAATAAGTTCTCCCACATTTTGGTAAGTGGAACAGTGAACTTGCATTTTCCATTTACACCTGACAAAAATCAGGCTTTTACGAATAATATTATTTGAAGTGTCTATAAGAAAACCAGTAAAGGGGATGCAAAGAAGAGTTTAAGTATTATGAATGCATTCATTCACATTTCCTATCAGTTCTCTGCACCTTTAAATGTCAAAGCCAGCTATTTCGTATCAGTTACATTGATGGCAGGACCTTTGCCTGAAGACTAGCTGATGCCATCTCAGTCCAAGAAATCGCTCGGTTGGTCCAACACAGAAATTATCCTTATGCTTTAAAATACTTGATTAGCCTTACAGTAAACAGATACATTAAAGACAAAAAAGAACAGAAAATAGCATAAAGATATCACCCACTATCATAGGCAGCAAATCTTCACATCAATAAAACAAAAGCTGACATTAGCAAGCATCACACTATTTTACTTCATGGCTGTAAACAGCACAAATCAGGAAAATAATTTGTAATAGTTCCTAAACACTAATGTGAAAGCAAAATTCCATATTCAAGGGAAAACATACAACACAAAGGAGA
Source organism: Pluvialis apricaria (assembly GCA_017639485.1). Classification (NCBI taxonomy): domain Eukaryota; kingdom Metazoa; phylum Chordata; class Aves; order Charadriiformes; family Charadriidae; genus Pluvialis; species Pluvialis apricaria. The sequence goes on along the minus strand of CM030010.1, from coordinate 24,336,642 downwards.
AAAAAAAAGAAAAAAGATACCTCACTTACAGCGAATATCATTCACACTTCCAAAGAGTTTTGAATCCACCAGGCATTAACTTATCACTGTAATTTTACCTCAGGCTAATAGGCCCAAAGTTGCTTAAGTTACAAGGTTTAAAACCACACATGAGAGAAACGCAGATTACAAAAGTTTCAGTTCAAGATATTTTAGGTATTTTGTACATTGCTGGAGTATTAACTACTACACAGAGAAATGCATGTGGCAGTCTATGTTCTCTCTTAGTGTGGTTAGACACGACATTAAAAAAATCTGCAGCCTGTAAACTCTCCAAAATATACTGAGAAAAATCCCAGTTATGTTTTCTTCTCTCTGAGCCTGCAGTTTTCTCCATGTCTTGGAAAGCAGGGGTTTCCAGATTTATATTTTCTCTGTGCCTGCACGCAAAGTTTGAAACACACACCAGTACTGATGCATCTGAAAGAACTTCCCAGTTAGAAGTCATACATACTCTGTACCTACATTTGTGTGTGGGCAAGATGCGATATCCTCATAAAAAATGTGTATGAGGAACAGCAGGACTATTGGGAGTCTCTCCAGCACCTAAGTTTCTCCCCAAGACTTCAGCTACCTGTGTCCACATCTTCTGCTGCCTTCCATCTTGCCCTTATATTCTCCTCCTGTTTCAGCCATGGTGTCTGTAAAGTTCTCTGTGTCCTTCCCTGCATATCACACACCATTTATTGAAAAATACTGTCATTTAATTTTCATTCCATTCCAGTCAACCATGAGCTGAATCAAATGAGGCTGCTCTGACATAGCGCTGAATAAAATTATAACTCCTGATGAGGTGGTCCTTCTTTCTCATCTGTAATATTTTAAATTATTACAGCATCTTACATCTCTTAAAGCAAAAATGCATTTATGACTCTATTTGAGGAGTGCCATTTGAGAAGAGACCAAGGTAGAAACACAATTACAGCAAGAGTTTTTGGCCATCTGGTGGGAATAGGCCAAAGAAACTTCTACTGCTTTGTACCAACAAAGGTAAAATCTATTAATGCTTGCTTGTCTCAAGTTTAAAGAAAGTTCGCAAGCTATAAGTCAGTTCTTATACATGCACTCTAATACATAGCAATGAAAATTAGAAAATTTGGGTTAAAATGCTGATCTTTAACTTTCACTTTTTAAAACCATCTGTATTCACTGTTCTAGTTTTTGTTTCCCTTTTGTTCATCTGAGACTGTCTGTTTACATAAGTAATATTTATTAGTGGAATTAGGACTAACCTTGATATCCTAAGAATCTATCAAATATATACTACCACAGTCAGTGGAAAATATTAAAAATGTCCAGACCCTTCAGTTATTCCACATGAACAGATCACTTTAGAACATCATGCATGTGACTTCCCATCGTAATCACAATTCTTTAGAAACTTTTCATTTACCTCATAATTGTCATCCACAACCTTTGGGTGGAGTAGATTACAGTGATTAAATTATAGACTACAGGCATTAATGTCTTTAAAACTCAGGAAACAATATTTTTTTAAATACAAAATCACTTTGAAGGAACCCTCTAAGCTTACATTAAAGTCCATATTCAAAACTCTTTGATATTATGTCACTATTACATGAACAGCATTTTGTCTTGTGAAAATCTGATGTTTTTAGAAAAACTGTCAGATTAAAAGAACATCCCAAAATTTAAAAGCATTTTCCAAACAGACCTTTGTATGCATGTTTCAAATAAAAAAAATCTCAAATTACAAAATCAAACAGAAAACTCTTTGACATTTTTGATACATTTCTGAATACAAATAGCTATTCCAAAAGGAAAGTAAATAACTTCACAGTCCTTTACATCTTCTCTAAAACACTGAAGTTGATACAGTATATGCAACATTTGGTTTAAAAATATTTTCAGACAGAACTATTTTGACAATTTGTTTAAAAAAATTTGTAGTAAAATCTAAAAGAACCAGAGCAGCTGAAATATCTCATGCTATGGATCTCACTGAAAAATACTGACTTATAAATCTGAAGATTTTATTGTTAACAAAGAGTTGTCTCAGACAGGGCAGCAAAATCTCTGTGAGGTTCCCCCTCCCACTGAAGACTGATTCAGTGTTTCCCTGATCTAGATAATAATGGTACAGTTTGAAAATAACCCAAAATTGGATGGTGTAGTAAATAATCAAAACAGTTTACTCTTATATCATGATCTTCGTTGCTCAGATAACTAATCACAAGCCAAGAGAATAAAATTTAATACGTTCAAATGCAATACAGCATATTAATTGAAAGCAAAAGATGCAGGTTATGTCTACAGGGTGGAAGACTCTTCTGAAAAACACTGAGTCAGAAGAGGATTTATAGGTCATTATAGATAAACATGACAGCAGAGACTCTGTGCAAAGCTGTGCCAGTAAGAGCTAATTGAGTTATAGAAAGTATTGTGTAGGAGCAGGAAAAAACCCTCTTGATTCTGTACAAAGCACAACTAACAACTCAATAAAAAAACTATGTGCATTTCTTGTGCCCATACTTCAAAGAAAGATATAAGTATATTCTGAAGAATATCACAGAAATGATCACTAGGCTGAAAAAGAAATCTTTAGGACGCGAGCTTAAGGGTCTGAGCAAAGCTGTGCATTTGGCTCAGTTTTGAACACAGAGGCCTTCTGAGCCTCTGGTCAGTCTTTGCCATGCCCACACTGAAAGGTCACCAGGCCCTGTTTTCACTCAGAGATAACAACTGAGAGGTGTACATGTACCTTTCCTTAAAGCAGTGGCAGATTATACTAAATTGCTTGACCATACACTCAAAGAAAGCAATGGTTTGGTTCATGTTTCCTTTCTTCACTAGACACGTAAAAAAAAATTTAAGGAGGAATGGATGCAAATTTCTGTTTTGCATTCAAAATACCCTTAGTATTTGCATTTAGAAAATAACAGTGAATAACTGTTGTGCTTCAGGACAACAACTGACCATCCAGGAATAATGCTGCTCTCAATCTCTCTTCCTCTCTTTAGTTTTCCTCTGTTGAGCATCTGATTGGCTACAGATGGAAACCTGAATGGGAAAATTGGCCAACCGAGTACCAATAAATCCATGTCTAGCCATCTGAGTCACATGGTCAGAATCAACCTGATCACCAGATCAAGCCAGGCCTTAGTTTGGCAGGAATCCATAAAGAGCATTTTTTAACCTTCTAGTGTAACAGTGATCATGATCCATTAAGTAGGATCATTCCAGTATAATCCTAATCAATTCCTAGGGGCAATGGTAATGGCTGTCTATGCATGCAAGAAAAACCATTACTTTACTGAAGATGTGAATGTTTTCTTCTTATTAGTGTTGTTATGATCAGTATATTGGTAGCTGAGTGAATGGCCTGTGATTTAGACAACATTCAGATGATTTAGATGTCCCTCTGATCTTTAACGTTGTGAAACTATTAATCCAGCTGCCATCTATACTTTTAGAGATAGAAATATTTTGGTTTTCAAGTCTAGAATATCTCTTTTGAATGTCTAAGAAGTATGAGATTTCAAAATTATCTTTTTTCAGACATGTAAATCTTTCTTAGGCAATCTGCATTTACATTTTTGTTTAGCACCCCAGGCCGTATTTGTTATTTAATCTGCCTAATGTCAGAAGGAAGCACAGTTCTATAAAGCCATGTGGTGATGAATAACACTCCTAATGGAGTTATAAATTGAGACTAATTGGTTTACGTGATTGTTATTAAGTCCCATTTCAGCTGGTTAATGGAATTTTGTTTGGCAGGGGAACAGAGCTAATGTTATCAGATAATTTTCTTTTGAAAATGGCTTAAATTTCAGTCTTCCAGATCCACAGATTCTAAATAAGTCAGGTCCATTCCCCCTAAAAAAATCCTTACAATGTACCAACACAAGAAAATTACAATGCTATCAATAAAGTGGCTTTAATATTTCAGTGCATTTTCACACCCTATCACCATGTCTTATGTTGCCTCCAAAAATGGCCAAAACATTCCAATCAGTGAAACATTTCAGCAGAGACTTTAATCCCATCTCACAATTGCTTGAATGGTTTCAAATGTCACATAATGAACAAATAAATTGACTTTCATGAAAACCAGATTTGGCAGGAATGCATGAGTGCCTAGTTAAATAAGCAAACTGGGACTTAGGGGTACTTCTACCCAATTTGTTGTTTTTCAAGTGTAATAGTTCCTAAATTAGTCTGAAAACATGGACTGGTTTGAAACTTGAAATCAATATCCACATGTGATTTGAAAGTTGATGGCTTGCCTGATCATATTAAGGTTCTAAGAACTTTTTTTTTAATTATCAGTATAATCCAATGATGCAAAAACCTGTTGCCAAATATAATACCCATACAGCAATTTGTCTGCACCACTTGCCGCTGTTACATTTGACCCTTGATGGTAAGAGTAAGAACACCGTGTTTAAGATTACATAGAGTGCAAAGTTCATGAAGATTAACAGTATGCCATAGTTTAACTCCCACCATGCACCCGCTTGCTCACCTCCCCTCAGCTGTGATGGGGGAGAGAATCAGAAGAGTAAAAGTGAGAAAAAAACTTGTGGGTTGAGGTAAAGACAGCTTAATACCTAAACCAAAAGCCACGCATGCAAGCAAAGCAAAAGAAGGAATTAATTCACTGCTTCCCATCAGCAGGCAGGTGTTCAGCTGTCTCCAGGAAAGCAGGGCTCCATCACACATAATGGTTACTTGGGAAGACAAACACCATCACTCTGAATGCCCCTTCTTCCCCCAACTTTATATGCTGAGCGTGACATCATATGGCATGGAATATTCCTTTGGTCAGCTGGGGTCAGCTGTCCTAGCTGTGTCCTCTCCCAACTTCTTGTGCCCCCCCAGCCTACTCGCTGGCAGGGCGATATGAGGAGCAGAAATGGTCTTGACTGCCTAGCAACAACTAAAAACACCAGTGTGCTATCAAAAGGATTTCTTATCCCAAATTCAAAACATAGCACTATACCAACTGCTAGTAAAAAAGTTAACTCTGTCCCAACTGAAACCACAACACAGTGCTAACGTGGGTTTCCCTATTTATAAGCCTTAACAAGTTTATACTTCAGCACATTACAATGCTGTCACCAGTAGGGAAGAGTTTAACAATGACGGATATGTTTTAAAAAAGGGAAAAAAAATAACCAAAAAAAAAGAGATTAATTTATTCCTATGAGCAGAAGAAGGAATTAGAGCTTGCACTAATAAAATTTGGACTTCCTAGAAATAAAGCTTTCCTAAATCAGCTGGGTAGGTAGCATTTAGGAAACATGTATGGTTGTACCTATATAAAAAGAAAATATTGAAAGATATGTGTGGTCCCTGCTAAAGGAGAGCTGCATGAAACTATGTCCCCAAACATAGGCAGCTGTCCTTAATTGTGACAGCAGTGCAAAGGGAGAATGAAGGTTCTCAGACTCTACATACTCGAACCAAGAAGCTATTTATAGACCACAGCAACATCTTGAAAGCAAATCTGGAGCCAATGAAGTTTAATACTCTCTCTATAGCTAGCATCACCAAGCAACCTGGCCTCTGCATAGCACACCAGCTGTAGCTTCTGAACGGCCTTCAAGTGTAATCCCACATTGAATGAATTACAGTAACAGAATCTGGACGTTACAAAGACAAGGATAACTTTGGAATGATACGCACTAGAGAGCTAATTATAACCATCACAACAAATGCAAATGCACGGTGGTGATCTTACCCATGCATGCAACTGGGGGACACCAGCGTCAAGGAGGGATGGAGGGAAATAGGGCATGAAGGGAAATACTAGAATGATGACAGGTACTGGCAAACCATTGGCAAATGCCACTGGCCTTGGAAGAATCTATAATTTCTCCCACATTAATACGTTATGAAAATTTCAGCATCAACTCAAAATGACTCAGGGTTAAGCCTCAACCAACACGTTACCAGCACAACCAAACACTTATTTAATGGTATTTCTACCTGTTTCTTTTTAAAGCCTGTTTGTCAATACCATATCCCGGTATCATCTAAACCCTATAGCTCAGATTCCCACAGCCTAAATTCTCCAAAATCCTACTATTAGTATTTCAATGGCAGGTTTTAGGACTTCAGAGGCTCCTAGCCATTAGAAAACACTACCCATAGGGCTTTATATGTAAGTTGGGGTGCCTGAGTTCAGGCCCCAGTCTTGACTGATGAAGATGAAGCTGTTATAGACACAAGTCTGAGAATCAGTATCTCAAAGATACCTTCATGCATCATGCTTCATAACAGCTTCACGTGACATTTCGTCCTGAAAACTAGAGAACCACCTGAGCAGTCATTTTCCTACACAACATAACAATTCCTAATTATTTTGTTAGATTCTGCATATTTCTTTCTAAATGTCTCTGAATGTTCTTTGAGAAACACTTGTCAGACAGGTAGCAATTAAAATGCAAGTTAATACATTAGAAGCTAGTTGCATTACCTGGTGTTATTTTAGAAAGGAAAAGAGGCATTCTCACACAAGAAGTGCTTTCAGTTGCTTTTCCCATTCAAGACACAATTAAAAAACAGTTTCAAAACACAATAGTAAAAATAAATAAATAAATAAAATACATAGTTTAGGTCCATTGAAAACTTGCCTTTTAATTTTTTGCTACTTTCAAAATAGAATCATAGTAAATTTTACGTTTTTTTAAATCAAATAATCAGAATTTCTTAAAATTATAATGTTCTGAAATTTTTTTTAAGAAAATTGAATAAAAACTAGCAATGATACTAAAAAATGTTATTTAATCAATAACATGATTTCAAATGGGCACTTTTTAAACAGAAAGAGCTCTCTTTTTTGAGCAGGCTAAAAACCTCTCATTTTCATAATACATGTGTTTTTCTCAGGCATTTATAAAATTCATTTTTAGTTTGCCTTTTAGAGTCCTTTAGTTTGAATCTCTGAACATTAAGAATCAATATTTCAAGAAATCTCGTCACATTACCATACCTTATTTGAAAATTGGAAAGCAATCAATTTAAAACTTACTTGCATATTATGTGCTTTTACTCCATTTTCTCAATTTAAAATTGTAGTTTTGATACCCATTATTTGATCAATTGGTATAGTTTAAAAAAATAGACAGGTTTTTGGATTTGGAGTACGTAATTAAAAGACTGTAAGTTCAAGAGTTTAGTTATATACCTGTTGGTCCCATAAATGGTTATCTCTACCTACAGACTGTACTTTGTGATAATTTTAGACCACCTCAGCTATGGCCAATGTCGAAGAATGATGAATGCTAGCTTTTTGATTCTTTTTAGAACAGATAGTTTCATATAGCAAAGAAGAAAGAGATTATTTTTTCTTGCCAATTTCCATGGTAGTTTTACAAGCCTACCTACTTTTTAACATCAGTAATTCCCAGAAAGTATAAAGGTTTCTTAGTGTTTGACTGACTCTTCCAGGTCAGAAGACTGTGGTTGGGAAAACAGGGATTCCTCTAGCCAGATTTCTGTTTTCCAATATGCCAAGTGCCTTTTGTAACCCACTGAAGGGTGTTAACCTTTGGCTTTTAGAAGCAGAGTCCATATAATCCCTAAATTCTTAGTTTGCCTGTTGTCCTTATATATCTCTCCCCAAAGGGACAGTTCTACTGTTAAAATTTTAGGTAGAAATATGTTGATCTTCATGTGGTCACATTCTATCACCACTTACTTTGACTACTCATTTTCAAAACCACGTTGGAGAAGTTTATTCATTGTAATTATCCAGGAGATGGCACAGAACTTTTGGAACTAGTCTCGGTTAAGCAATGCAATTGGAAAAGAAAGTTTCAAAGAAGTTTAATTAAAAAGCTCAGTAGTTCAGTGAATAACCTTGGCTATCAAATAGTTTGAAAAATTATCGTGATCCTTTCACCAATATTTGTAGAAAAGGGAGATGAATTCACAGCACAAAGTAGTCAAACTGGATATCCACTATCCATTTGATCCATTATAGATTGTGTTTTTCTTGCCTAGAAGAATTTAAATTGTTTAATCATCTCAAAGCTCTTACTGAAAGCATGTACATGTGACGTAAAATACTCTTATCACTCCTGACTTTTTCATGTCGTTGCAAATGAAGACAAACATGGGGACTTAGTATTTGAAACAATTTGTTTGAGAGAAAGCATGGTAAGTATCATTTGACTGTCTCCTTGCCCTCTCACACTGTGATAACGTGCATTTATACAAGTAAAGACATGTTAGCAAGAAATAACCAACATTCATGCCCTGAGCTAATTTATTCTTAAAGACAGGCATCTTTTACAAATATTGGTTCCAAAAAAATTCAGCGGAAACCAGTACCAAATCTTAATTAAAAAGTCTGTTCTGCTCTCTGCCTGGTTGTCACCTCTGCATCTGCCAGAGACCGAACAGCAAGGAGGTAGGCATAGATTATAAAAGAAGGAATTGAAGAAATTATAACTAGAACTGGATTTTTTTCTCTGTGTGTGTTACTGATTTGCACAACAAGCTGCAATTGGTGAGGAAGAAGAAAAAGATGTTAGTGTTGGTTCATGTTGAAACTAGACAGAAAAATTATAGATTTTGGTAAAAAATAATTTTGCAGTTACTCCACTCTTATGTTTAACCTGTTTTTCCGCTTTTTCCAGGTCTCTTTCACTTCTTTTATTTTGAATGATTTCTGGATTTTGTTACAATGTCTGTTGTGACTCAGATCATCCACATCCTTCATAACTGCCTTAGGACTGAGTACAACTTCAGGCTCCTCAGGGTGGGATCAAAACTCATATCAGGAAAAACAACAAAGGATATGCATCAGGCAAAGAGAAAAAGAGATGAGTCAGAAAAGAAACAGCTCACACAGGAAGGGAGATTATTAAAAATGTTGGCCATTTGTTTGGAGGAGGGAGGAGACAGGAAAAGAATGGGAAGGGAAAACAGTAATTTCCATCGGGACTTCAGGAAGTCTTTTATTGATTTTCTTGCTGAGGTCTCGTTTAAAAAAAAAATCAAACAAACAAAAAAAAACCCACAAACAAACAAACAAACAAAAAACCCCCATAAAACCTGAAGAGGGGCTAGAGAGAACTGTGACAGTTTTCATAGTATCTCTTGGCTTCCATAGATAGCCTTTTGTACAAACAAGTCCCAGGTAACTTTAGGGTTGCTGTTAAGACCCTAATTGTTGCTGCAAGTTCAGCTACCATAGTTCTTTCAGCCAGAAGCTTGTTCATTTGTGTTGGGTGAGACGACTGCAACTCATTCTTTGAGATTCAAACTACACATGTCTTGGTCGCCATGTGACTAACTTGTCGTAAGGTGTTTTACGTGCAATTACCTCTTGCTGTCATTTGGAAGCTGCAGGCAGCATTTCCCACCATGTCTATTCAACAAATGTACCTGCTCTGCACTGGATACCACTAATTTTTCTAGTTGCACTTTAGAGTGCTGACTTTAAATTTCACAGATGCAGTAATTCTGAAATCTGCTTAGGTGGGAGACCCTGTTTCTTTTTGTGTGATTGTACATTCCTGTCATAAGAGGCCAGAAAAGGAAATTCCATTTGGTGTCCTCAACTGGAATTCGCTTCTGGTCCAAATCTTTTGATTGAAGGTTGAACCTGGCAACCGTGCTGCACAGTTCAGCTTTAATTTTTTGTGGGGACTTGTGTAATGGATGAGTATGAAAAATGCAGGGATTTTAGTACTGGAGTAATGACTGTCCTTGAGCACAACATAACTCTTTGTATAATAAGTCAACAGTAAGTAATTTAAAATTTTCTTTTATTTTTAATACTTTGTACTTAATTTTTTAAAGTACTCAATATAATTATTGGAAATTTTTTATAAATTGAAATAAAAATAATAAAATATTTTCAAATATTCCATTTATTTCTTCCTTTCATAATAAAAAGAAACTTCTTATTTATTAGCATTTGTCCTCCCTTCCTTGACTCCTGTACTGAAAGGTATTTTGTATTTCACCTCTGTGCTTCTAGATTTTTACTGTTTTTCTAGTAAGGATGTCATCATCAACTCATTTGTCATTTATGTACATTAAAACTATTAGATGAGAAAAATCCATGTTGGATTACTACATAAAAAATTCGTTTATGCCTTTCATTTCTTTCTTTTTATAAGCAGACACAGAAAGACAAAAGCAAAGTAAGTGTGAATTGGGAAAGTGGGAATGCATAGCTCTTGGGTTTTCTGTTCATTTCCATTTATTGCGTGTAATGTTTTGGAAGGACAACCTCCCATTGCTAGGAAACCAGCCACAATCCATTGACATTTCCTCCTGCCTTGGTCACCTCTCAGCCAGCTCTGGTTCCCTCCTGGTATCCTTCCTGTGCTCTTCCCAGAGGTGAGTGCTCAGGTTTCATCTGTGATGTGAGGACATTGGCAGTAGAAAAGCCAGATATCTCCAAGCGCCTGTAAATCTCCAACTGCTCCTGTTTGCCCTGCCTTGTTCTGCTCCTTGGGACAGAACTGTGACTCTAGGAGACATCAAAACTTGTGCGTTCCACAAGTGGAGAGCAGAGATCATTGGATTGTATCATATGACCCATGAAGGTTAAACTCCAGAGAAGAGAACAGCAGGTTATCCTAAGACTACATAACCTCACCCTCCTGCTGCTTCACCCCCAACCACCTCCAAAATGTCTGGCTGACCCATGAGGCATGTCTTCAACATGTGCTCAGAGCAGCTGCGCGGTTGCCGCAGGACCAGGGACACCTTTCAAGTGCAGGCCAACACCAAGCCTGAGCTGCAGCATAGAGGGGCCACCCAGAGCCCGCAGCAGCCTCCGCTCCCCCCATCACACACTTCTCCCCATGTGCAGGGCCACTGGCTGCTGGAGGGTTTCTCGGTGGATTCTCTGGTCAGTGGGGGGATGGCTGAACTGTCACCAGCAGCCAACTCTGAAGTTGCATCAACAGATTTCGGCTGTGGTGCAGCAACTTGAACAAACAGGCAAATGTGGGAGCTTAGAGAGGAATGAAAGTCAATGCTACCTGGCAATGAAAATGTGCTTGGCTGGGGCTGTGTTATCTATGTGTTTAATTCCAATAATTCCATCACCACAGGGTGTGTGAGCTGTCTAAACATTAGTTAAAGGTATAAATAACTCATAAACATTGCGGTACTGCTTGGATGACCCTATTTTAATTGTTCCTCCTATTGTTCCTTCAGAGAATATTTATATTTAAATAAAATTAGTGAAACAGAATGTTTCACAATACTCATCTGTCTCCTTTTCCTCCACGTTGTTCTGCCAAATTACTGGGAGTGCCTGAGTTCTGGCTGGGAGGTGCTCTGATCTCCCTGGTAAGAAACCATACAGCTACAGAAAATGTATATAAATAGACTGCATCTTCTTTAATCTGCCTTGCATGAAGAGCTTGCTGTTACGAATGCTATTGTTAGCCATGCATCGCCACAAATGGAACCAATTGCTGTCACTTTGACTCTAAGTAGACTGATATTACTGTCTCTTGCTAACATGCCGGAATGATATTTAATGTAGTAGTGAGTCAAACAGATTAGGACTGCTTATTTAGGAAAAACTGGGTCAGGCTGACTCAGTCCCAAAAAGTGCAGGATCAGTTTGAGTATTTAAGAATCTGTAGGAAATGGGTCGATTTTTGGAACAGAACAGTAAATTTGTGAAGTGACTGACATGTCAGCAGCAGCAACACTGTCAGTGATCCACACCCACTTGTCTTTTAAAGTATTTAAAATACACTGAAACTTTTTCTCTTTTCTTTAACCCTCAACAAGAATAACCAAAAGAGGTTATTCAGTCTTCATAACCCTGAAGGGCAAGAATGTCCTCCAGTAAATTCCCTGCACAACACCACTGCCATCAGCTTCTAGAAAGTGAAAGAGTTGGGGGTAGTTAATGGATCAGACAGCCCATGATCCCAACTGACAAGTGCAACTTAAACTTTAAAATATGATGAACGAACAATCCCAGATTAAGCACAGTGGTGACTTGCCTGTTCCCATATTTCCCTGCTGTCGTGATTTTACATGTTACACCATGGCAGCCATGCAAATCAATTACAACTGGAAATGACAACTCTTCCAGTAATGCATATCACTATTGTTTAAAAGATGCAAAAAGCATTCCACAAGTAACATAAAATCTCTTGCTTCATCACTGCAGTCTCCACAAAGAAAGTAAAAAAAAAAGCATTTCTACTATGCATACAATTAAAACCATGAGAACCAAACATGAGTACCCACGATACAGCATTTCAAAATGTTAACTATACTGTGAGAGTCACATGGTCATTTACATGGTACATACAGACATAACGTCGAAGAACAAAACGGGGACACAAAACCTTGTACTAATATGAGACACAAAATAATCATTTTAATGTGGAATAGAATAATTTTCAGGTAACTGGGGAGGGAATAGTAGCAGTTGCAAATATAAATCTCATTCTGATCACAAGTATGCACACAAGCCTCAGATGTACAGTATTTTGAATGGGAGTCTGTAAAGAATCAACGGGTCATCACCTGCCTTGTTGGATTTTTGAATGTATAAAATGAACCACGAGGCACAGTCTACTTGTACAGTTACTAGACATGGTCTACTTCATGTCTGGTTTTCAGATCTCTTACGCATAAACTAATGAATAAGGCTGTACAATGTTTTCTTTATGAAGTTCATCTTGCAAAATGTACCATGTGATGTTCTATGATTTGCAAACTTTCTGAGTTTTATTACAATTTTATTACTGTAGAATTAGGTAAATTGGCAAATTTTTGGTTGCCAAGATATTTTTGCCCCAAAATGGGGATTATTTTTGCTCAAAATTAGATACATTTTTATTTGAAAAGGAATCTGTATTCTCAGGAAATTAGGGGCCTATTTTTGCTTCAAACCGTTACATCACTTAGGGAAAAAATCAGGATAAAAAAAATAAACGTACTTCCAAATCACACAAAAGCGTACTTTTTCCTCAAATTGAATGATTGTGTATTTAATTGTTATATTTTGTATATTCCCAGTAATCAGAGCTCATACAAATTTGTCTGATAGGCAACCTTCCCGTGACATTACATAACATGACAAGCTGTCGTCTTCAAAGGATGCCTTGTCTGCATTGTTTCCCTATTCTAAAGCCAGAGATCTAAAAAGGGGTTACCATTTTTCAGTGTGACAGGGTTAGAATATATAATTTATAATTTGCCTTTCCACTCCCACAAAAGAATCTCATGCCTGCAGTGAACCCCTGGAATATATAAATATTTTAAATAAATATACTTCTCTCCTTTTGGCATTTCTTCAAGCTATGGTTTCCAGTCCAGATATCCAATATAAGCCATGACGATTAAATAAATATATTGTGTCTCACCAGTGGTTTTCACCATGTGCTCTCAGAGGCACTTTCTGCTTATGATGACTGTTTATCAAACTCTCAGATCCAGAATCCAAAAGGTCAAGTAGTCAAAACTATACTCCTCCATCTGCACAATAAACAGAAGGATTTAATCTGCTGACACTTCAGGTGCCCCTCAGCTCTATTTCTTTTTTACCTACCCCAAAATAACAACATTTGCTTTTTCTTGTGTAAAGTATCTGTGCCTGAGAATAAATAAACAAAAAGCTCACTCTGACTCTTCCCCAAAACATAGTTGCAAAAGGGTTGAGGGCCACAAATCTGACCTCTTATGTTTCACAGACAGTTACATTTCCCTTACTTACCTCTATTCAGAGTCAGATTTTGGGTAGAAAAAGGCTATTTTCAGTCCTTGGAAGATTAGAGAAGTGTATTTCTCAGGCAAAACCAGGGGAGACCAATGTGCCACTAATTACCATGGCTGCTCTAGTGCTAGGGGATTGATTAGGTGAGAGATGCCTGCTAGGATCATCTGAGCAAGCTACTTTCTAGACTGTAGAAGAAGGTAAAAAATTCCAGCCTTGGAAAAAAGCTTTTTGTGGAAGCCTGCTTCACAGAAACAATCTCAATCGTCAGTAAACGGGCAAAGCTAGAATGCTCACTGCTACTGAGTCTAAGGAAAGCCCTGCCTTTAAGGCACTGCTTTTCATACAGTGTCTTTGGTGTAGCTCCAACTTCTCTTTTTTTCTGATGTTCTACGTGTTAGTTTATAATACATCATAATTAATTGTTTTCTGTGGTTGCTCTGTGATAAATAAAGACTAGATTTGAAAAGTTAATGGTCTCAAAGTCTTTTCCAAGCGAATATCTACACAGAAGCTAGTTAGAATTACAGCTCACTTTTTCTCCTAAACAGAGGGTTGACATTCCAAGTTGCGTCTCTAAATACATTTGGAGAAATTGTAACCAGGGAGAAAAAAACAGACTGAGCCTGCTGTAGCACGCAGGAGAGATTATATAACTGTAGAGGAAAGTTTAAATTGCAAGTTGTCATAAAGAATGAAACAATGCCCAGAATCTTCCCCATGTTGCATCTTCTGTCCCACCACCAACATATTGGTTATTCCATCCTTTCCAAGTTTTGTTGCAGAACAGACTCTGGGATTGTGCTGCGTTTGGCAAAGAATTTTCTCTTGTTTGGACAGATTGATTCAGAAGCTTACATGATCGTATTTTCTATACTTCGAAACCTTTAGTTCCTTTTCTTGTCGGGTAGGAATCCAGAGCTGGGGATAGATAATGGCAATATATATAAAAATAGTTTGAAAATCCTTCTCGAGTTAATATGTTTTTCCTTGCTACTCATTGACTCTTTTGGGGAGGTATGATTTTCCCACCACCTCAAAATAGAGTATATTGACTTGAATATATGAAGACAGTTTGGTACATGTGAACTGAAAGATATCTGCAGACACATTCACAAACAAAGAAATCAAAACTAGCTTAAATAGGAAGCTCCCTGATTTGAGGGTAAAAAGCTACAGAAAGCATAAATCTATTATATTAGGTCACATCAAAGATTCATTCAAAGTCTAGTATCCTTTCTCTTACAGCAGCAAGGAACAAATGATTAGGGAAAATTTATTAGAAACAGGAAATAAAATCATTCCCCATGGCTGTCGCTAGACCTCCAGGTAATCACCCATTTAAGAACTTCCTGAGTTGGAGTTTCCATCCAGACCACAGTATTTAATATCCCCACTGTGCCTTTCTACCATGATTTTCTCTCCGAGCTTTTTGAGCAAATTTGTATTTTGCCCTTTATAACATCTCATAACAACAGATTCCTTAATTTAATGACCATTCCTCCCCAGTCCTTCATGATGCCTTATATCAGTTGTGCCCAGATTAGTTCCTGAAGAGCGTACCAAATAAGGCACCGTGCTAGCTTTAGAAAATCTACCTTAGTTTCCAGAAGCAGTCTCTGTGGCAGCATAAAGCTATAAGCTAGCTTTCCCACTCTCTTGTTCTTCTTTTTTTTCATTCCTTCTGAGTTTTTCCTTGTTATTTGTCCTTTAATAAAATAATTATTGAAAAAAAGTCCTGATTTTATCATAGTATTCCACACAACATGATTTCAGGTGAAACATGTTCCATTCACCCTGATTTTATACAGTGGGAACAAAAAGCCCTTACATTTTTATTCAAAGTCTGTTTCTTGGGTTTAATGAGTAAAATCCCTTTATTCAACCAGTGTTTTGTGAACAACCTAAATCTCAAAGCATGCGATTAGTGAATATTTCTTGTAAATCCATTAATATCCAGAGATCCTTTTTCTTTTCAAAATATTTGTGAGAACTGAGTAATTTCCACAGCAAATTATGCAAATGTGCTGTACAAGCTCTCCAGCACAGCTCAGCCAGTGCAAATCCTGACCTTCCAACACTCCTGCTGTTCCTGCTCTGGGCTTCTCTTCATCAGGCTGCCAATCATATGTTACAATGCCAAATTTTGCAGTACGGATAAGTGTCCGCTAGAAGCCAAGATAATATCAATGAGCTTATTTACACAAGAAGACTAAACCCGGATCTGAAGACTCATATGCAGAAAGAAATTGCTTGTGGACTGAATTCATCCAAAAGAAGCTAAGCTTGATGCAAGGATTGCTAGAAAAAATCTGCAGTCGTGTTACGCAAATGTTAGACTGGGCAGATTGTTGGGTCAGAGGAGACCGTTAGAACAATAAAATGTATAAACTTCAGCTCCTTACCACCTGCAATTAAGAAAAAAACCCAAAGTATTAAATTTTAATTTCAACTACCAATAAAGCATGTCTGGATAGGTTGTACCCCATATAAGGTTCATACTGTAGTACTTGATCTCAAATTGGCCATTAAATGCCAAATATGCACCTTCAGAATTGTATTTAAAATAAATATGCGTTTTTTTCATGTATGGGTGCATTTGTGGTCTCCTATCCTAGGTGGATACCCAGAGGTATTGTAACAGTTTAATGAAAACGATAACAGCTGCGCAGAAAAAAATGCTACATTGTGACAGCCAGTATTAAGGTAATTTGCCCTGAAAATCTTAGTCAGATCTACCATTCTGACTGGAAATATGGGAATTTTTGTCGATTTCATCTGGCTAGATGACAGGAAGACTTCAATTTATTACAGTGCTGGGTTTAAATTTTCTGAGGAACAATGTGTAAGAAGATCTATAAAGATCCTCAAAGTTTAGATTTTATGCTATTGTTTTCTTTCCATAAGAAGCCAAAGAGGGAATCAATGAAAACTCTAACAAGTTTTCCATCCTTTGTAAGGGAATTCTCTTCCCTTTTTAAGAGGTTATGCAGAGAAATGCTTTGTCGCTTTACTTATCTACTGATTACTTTATATACTCCTAATAGATGTTAATCTGTTAATTCTTTTCCTGCCTTCACAGACATTTTAGGAGTAGGATTCTTTTGCAATGATGGAAAGTAAGTTCTGCTGTCAATATGTGTAGATCACTGAGAGCGATGGAATTCACACCCTTCAACATCATCTTAGTTACTTCATAGGACACTGAATAAAGAAACTTCGGGGCACTATAAAGCTATTTTACTTTAGAATACTATAACATATAAAGTAAAGAACATACTGAAAGGATATTTGGGCCTCAGGGCAGTAATAGAATCTAGTGTAAGGTTCTCTCCACAGTGCATGTGGAGAGTTAATCAGTTCAGGAAAAGGACCTAAAATAACAAGAAAGCAGGAGGGCAACCTGCTGTTAAGCAAAAGAGAAGTGCTGATGAGTCAGATGTGTCTAAAATCCACTTCCCTGTGGGATTTAGATGATGTGCTCAGGGCTCTAGGGAAATACTTTTGTGCTCTAACCCCACACCCACTAATATTGCCTGTTCCACTAGACAGGTGTGGTATCCCCAATGAAGGTGTCTACCAAATGGGCTCAAACTGACTACAGAAGAGCGATGTAGTTGAGTAAGAGAGATTCAGTGCTCCTTAAAACATCCCTAATCTAGTTTTCCTACCTCTACTGGTTGTGGAAATTTCCAACAGTTCCTCTCAAATTCACCCAACTTCAATCTCACCACAGCTTAAAAAATAGGTATAAATTCATTAACATTCTGTTGCTGGTACAATACTGGATGTTGCTGCAAAGCAAGGAGACTAAAATAAGTTACCATCCTTGGGACGGCACAATCGTTTTTGCTTACTTTCCAGAGCAGCTTGCTCTGACTGAGTCTCGTTGCAATCTATTTCCCTTTCTTCTTGAAGGACTATGAAAAATCTCTGTCGTGTCCTTGAAGGTGTTGCCTTAGTCATGCCTATAGGTAAATGTGAATACAAAATGCTTTCACACTGGAGGTCTTCCATTCTGATAAAACTTACACAAATTCATTGCATCAGAAACAACACAAGAACTAGCAGGACTCCTTGCAGGTAACTTGGTAGATGAAGAAAGACCCTGGAACTGAGGGAAGTCCATAGCTAGTCCTTCAGTAAAATTCCTTACTTCCATTCTAGCCACATACTCCAAGCTGAAGGCTACATAAATGAGTATTCTCATCCTTTCCTCTCAACCCACAAATTTTGAATTTCTTTCTGCGCTGAGTCCAAACTTTAAAAAAAAACATGACAATTCTGTATTCATTGCATGATGAGTACCATTTTCCTCAGGGAAGTGTTGAACAGAGGTTTAATCCTTTAAGACAACAAAAGGGGACTTGACCTGGAATTTCCACACCTGTATAACTGCTGAATCTAACAGCATGTGAAACCTGTAGGCTCCGACTAAAACCAGAAAGCAGTAATTTAAACAGCTCACCTGCTTCGATTAACCTTTCAAAAGTAGCAGCTGGATGAGCGATCAGGAACAGAGCCAGATCAATTAGGGTATAAGATGAACACTGATCTGCTTGCCTCTGACAAGACTAGGGTGTTTGGGAACTTTAAAACTGTAAAAAGAAAGGCATGTAAAGCTACAATTTTCAGACCATGGTTCTTGACTAAGATACTGAGCTTCAATCCCAGTTTAACCACCTGCCTTCTTTTGAGACCTTTTAAAGCCCTAGATCTCATTAGAAAAAATATTTCTTCTGTTATAATGTGCTTTGATTGTTACGTGCTCCTCAGAAGCAAAGCATTTATGTTAATAGGAAGAAAATTGTCCATTGCATCGCACCTTCTTTGCAACTTTCAGCTGACATGTTACAACAAGTCAAGAACCCATTTCATTACTAAAAACCCCACATAGATAATAATCTCATTCTTCTCTCGCCCACTTTCGTGAACTGGCCACAGAAAGTGGCAGCATTCTGCAAAGCACAGCACAGTATTGGCAATAGCTATTGCCAGCTCAGTCTGTACCTTTGGATGAATTATCAGCTAAGTGTTGTGTTCGCCTGCTTTGCATCAAAGTGCTTGCTAATGTGTTTGTCTGCTTTGTGTCAAAGTACTTGCAGGTTACCTTTGCATCACTTTCATAAACAGCAGTTTTATATAAAGTGAATTAGTATTTTGCTTTTCAGTAGATTCTGTTCTGAGCAATGTAATAGCTTGCAGAGGAGGAAAATAAAGAGCAAGCGTAAGAGGGATCCATTACTACTATGTAAAACGAATGAATGATTTTAATTGCCACGTGGAAAGGATTTTTCTTCTGTTTAAGTAGCAGGAAAATACAGATGGTGATTACTTCTAGTGAGTTCACTCTCAGATTGTGCTTCCAAAATACTGCATATAGCAACTAACTGGAAGAATACTTTTTATGATATGCTCCAGCTAGACAGATAAACACCTCCACAGTTCAAAACCATCAAGAAAATTCACAAACCAGCACACTTTGTGACTGAGCAGCTGTTCTGTACTTTAAGCTGCTGAAATTTAAAAAGGCAATAGCTCTCCTTAAAAATGCCATGCAGTTTTCAAGAATGAAAAATGTTCTGCTTGGGTTTTCTTTACTTATGTTTGACATTTTGAAACAGTTATAATTGACATTATAACTGACTACCTGTCAGAATCGAATTGCATTTAGCTGCTAAACAACATTATCCCTATTGATAGTATTGTCCATCACTGACTAGCATTACCTTAAGTGTTTGTACTGCAATACAAACTTGTAACTAATAATGGCCAAATCACCAGTTTGAGATTTGTTCACATTTGGAAAAGGACTGAAAACCTCATCACCTGAGAAACTTTCCTAAGACAGTTACATTGTTCAGTCATTCAAAAAGTGTCAGGTATTGCAGATAAGAACATCCATAGTGCAATATAGGATATAGGAAGAAGTAATATTACATATATACTGCTCTGTTACTTTGTTTCTGTGACAATTTCTAGCAGAGGAATCCCAGCCCGCATCCATATTCATACTGCAGATCTTCAGCCCCTTTTGACATCACGCATTGCTCCCACTCTTTAGGGGATTCGTTGGGCCCTTCCAATTCAACAACGTTATTCCTGGTCAAATGGAGAACCCGGGCCATGACACAAGAAAGGGCTGTGGCACATATTCAAAATTAGCAGCCTGCGTGAGACCAAACTAAAACTTTTTGGTCATCGGCCTCTTCAACTACTCTTGAGGTGGTTCTGAGGATAGAGAACAGGTAGGATGTAAGAAGACAGTTCTTTCTTCCAGGAAAGTCCACATCCACAGTACACGCATGTAACATCCTGTGCTCTGTTGTTGACCTCTCCTTAGCATTCATCCCAGGTCTCAGAGGCCTTTTCCATGTTCCAAGGTCACCCAACAACAAGGGTGGTGGAGAATGATCTTTCTTTGATGGACAAAAATATATTAATATTCCTTCCTCAGGGGGTCAAATCAGGAGGCAACCAGCTACCTACAGCTTTATTTCTGGTAAGAGCATTCACAGTCACCAAGAAAGGGTGCTCCAGTACGATCCTGTAGTAACAAACCCAGATGTTTGATAGAAAGGACACCATCTCTTTCATTGTTGTGGAATATTTTATCAGTGACCTCCTGAAATAAAGTCAGGTTTAGACTATCTGTGCCAATGGTAGATAGGCACTATCACGAGGAATTTTTGCACTAAATTAAGTCTGCTGAAGTGCCAACAGCTTCTGATACTAACTAACAGAAATCTCAGAAAATCCACAAGCTTCTTCAACAGTCCAGCTTAACTTTCAGATTGCTATTGAGCATGTATGTCCAGCAGTCCAGCAAACACTCCTCAAGGCATATTGGCCTTGGCCTTTGTCCCTTTTCAATCTTCTTTTCCAGTCTCAAGTTCCTGAGTCATCCCAGCCCTGTTCCCATACTTTCTGTGATTTGGACAATATTTCAAAGCAGCTCTGGAAACGTTGTTTATGATCATCCCAATTGTTGCTAAATGTCTTAAGGAATTTCTCTGATTTTTTTCAGAGGGAAAGAGACTTTGTCCTTCTTTTGGGAAGACAAAGCCTGCAAAGTGTGACTGAATAACTCTACCTGCCTCCTCTTTTTCTCTGACATGGCAACTTGATGATGAAGCTCTGGGACAGGGAAACTGGGGAGGGGACGGCGGGACATCATTAGCTTGGAAGTGGCCTGATTATGTCCATAAAAAGAACAGGAGAATCAGGAAAGATAATAGGGGTTTTGGACAAAGAAATTGCAGTGCCAGAATTGCTGCCTGCAGAGTAATTGTCATTGTTCTCTATGTGTTCAGCCCCTGAGGTCATCAGACCCAAAAATGTTAAATTTGAGAATGCTGAGAAACTACAAACTATGTGAGTAGCTGTTACAACCTTTGGGTGAAATATTTGTGTGTGTCCACCCTTCCTTTAGAAGGAATAGATCTTTCCTGTGTTCAGTTCTCTTCCAGAACTCACTCGCTTTCTAGATGCCACTTTGTGACTGTTGCTCTCTTTGCAGATATCTTTTCGCAGTGAGAGACACTGGATAGGCAGTAGCCCTGGTGCCCCTCTCAAGCTGTTAGGCATATTTTTGACAGACCTGGAAGCAAAAGATCCATTGCTACTGCTATTGCACCATAGAGAGCAAGACATACTCAGCACAAGATGTGTGCCATGCTTCCCTTTCCTACTTCACACCAGGTCAACGTCACTGCCCCGTCTCTTTCTTAAAAGTTTACTTTCAGTGGGCTAACACACATGTAAAAGCTGGACCAGCCTATGAGTGGACCTGTTCACAGCAGAGATTAAGGATGTAATGGCAAGATGAAAGCAACAAAGCATTCTTACATGTAACAGGGTACTGGGGGGTTGTCCATAACGTTGTCCATGTCTATCCTAAAACTATGCATTACTGGGACAACCTAGGCTGCACCGAGTTCTGTATCTTCTATGCAAGAACAAAGTTGAACAGTGGCTGCTTCAGCTTGCAAGAGTTACCTCGCTTCTCTTGTAGCACGCTGAAACTGTAACCAAGGTCAGGAGTGTGCGCTCAGTGTTAGAGGAGGAGAACAGTCTGAGGAATATTTTGTGTTCAGGAGACGCAAAATAGGAAGCTCGTGTAAGCTTTACAGACTTTTCCTTCTGGGTGTGGGGTTTTCTTTGTTTTTGCTTGGGTTTTCTTGGTTTGGTCTTCGTTGGGGTTTTTTTGTTTTTTGGTTTTCCCCTTCATTCTTTTCTTCTAGCATGTTCTTCCGGCACTAGTAGCTTGGAAACATCACTGCTACATGAAGCAGCCTGTTTTCACTGTGGCAAGAGAGGAAGGGAAGGAATCGGTTGGACGAGTAAGCATAGCCACACTGGGTAGTTCTCCAAAAGTGGTCTGATGGTGGCAGGAGCATCCATGTGTGCAGAGAAGCCAGCTGGAGCACTGTGCCTGGCAGGGGCATTCCAGGCTCTGCCTGTGTCTTATAGCTGGGAGATATGGATCTTTTGGCAGCTCTCATCTTGAGGCTTTACCAGTAGTGTCAGAGGAAAGACTCCAAGTGAAAGAAGTTATGACTGAAAAGCCAAAGGGCTAGAAAGTTGTGAGAGCTGTAGTGTGCTGTTCATCTTTGGGGCAGTTCTCTAGTAATCCTTGTGAAGATGAGGCAGGTTCTGACTCTGGTCATGGTTGAATATCTGATAGTTTCATAGCCAGTTTTGTGTAAGGCTTCTCTGTGGTGGATGAACAAAGTCCTGCTGCTGTAAGGCAGTGTACTTCACTCTACTGAGCCTGGTGCTCTGCTGTGCCACCGTGATTTCACAGATGGCTTCACACAAGGTTTTGGGAACCACTCACTATATTCCAGTTTATGAGGTAATAAAAGATATGGATTACAGTAGTGTCTGCATGAGAACAAGGTAGAGTAAAATATGCAATGTCTTGATACATTAAAACTTTTTCTATGAATGATCTCCAGGTTGGGATTTTTTTCTCCCTCTGGGGCATAGAAATAACAGGTCAGGTCATTAAGTTCAGCTTCACTGAAGGTTATAAAATAATAGCAAAGGTGGATTTATTCCCTGAAGATGTAACATTTAAGGATTGCTAGACCATAGCAGAATTCATCCATTCATAAAAAAAATTTGCTAACAGCTCCAGCATGCTTCCAGTGTTTTAGAGAACACGTTGATAAAAGTAAGAGCAAATCAGAGAAATGCTCAGATTGCCACTTCAGTCATATTCTAGCCAACCTCTACCTACACATGGTGCAAAAACAGCAACAAAATCAAAACTAGTCCAATTTTCAGGAAAATATTTTCTTTGTGTATTATCCTTAGCTGAGTTAAAGAAAATCATTCAACAGAATGTCTTAAAAGACAGCTAACCTAGTAAAATAATTGATCTTTTTTTCACATCTGTAGCAGGAATGACAATAGGGAAGTTTTAAGCATCGTTGTGGGCTGCAGTAGACCCAGAAAGAGAGCAAAATCTTACAGGCAAAGATAAATTAGCTAATGATGCTGAGTGAACCTAAGAAAAAGTCTAAGGCAGAAGAAACAAATGTCTAATATATCACTTGCATTTTCTTTTTGGTGTCTTTCTTCTTTGAAAAGATTACCTCAAGATTACTTAGGTGACATCCCTGAAGTATGATCTTTTCTTCTGCGTTCACTGTTGCAAGCGCATAAATCCCTGACAGTGTAAATGGTTCACCCATCTGTAAAGTTACTTGGAAACATAAATAAAGTGGTACATATAGATAAGAATATGTTAACCAAAGTAATGGATTCAGCTTTAAGCTTTTTGGTTCCTAACCTAATTTTTATAACATAGTTTTGTGGCAGTTCATCCAGAGGAAACACATTGGGGTGGGAAGGGCTAAACAATATCCCTAGAACTTGGTAGCTGGTGTCCTTAAGCTTCTAAGCACATATGAATGAATGGTCTCACATATGCATGTTGTCCCATGACATTGATTTGAGTAAGACTTTGCAGCTTAGAAAACGGAATTTTCTCTTCTCCAATTGATCTTGGCAAGTTTGTTTGGGTAAGAAGCATGGACAATTTTTTTTAGATAATCTTCTGATTTGTGACTGTTTGAACCTCCTCTTGACACTTTTAGGCCACTTTACATCTCATAGGACTTTCTGACCAGAGGAATTTTGCACTATTTTCTCGTGAAATGGTCACCAAGGAGCTAATGACTCCACTGGAAGTTAATAAAGACTTGAGGGACAAAATAAATGAGTTACTATACACTTTAAAAATAAGTTTATTTAGTAATTTACTCCTTTAAAGTTACAAAAAATAAAATCTTCAAAACATTAGCCTTTGAGCTGTTTTCTTGATTTTTTAAAACTAAATTCTTTGCTGCATGTATGATGGAAATTTCCTGGAAAATTCTGCATTTTTTCTGTCTGCCCAGAATCTGCACTGATCCTGGGGTCCCAGTTTATCAACAGTTCAGAAACTATTAGAAACGTTCTCAGCTGCCCACACCGATTATCAGGACTCCACAAAAGTCCTGACTTCACTGGTAATATAACTGAACTTTCGGAGCTTCAGAGGAAGAATACTTCAGAAACAATACCCCCTCATCCTACAGGATGCAACTAAATAATTTGAATTCATGAACTGCCTTTGAGAAACTTAGAGAGTTTTGAATCGTAAAACTGAAAGTAGCTCAAAGTGTTTGAAATGCCAAAAAGGCAGCCCTCCAATGGAAAGTTTTGCTGGAGGGAGCCAGACAAAACTGCCAGCTCCAGGGGAAGCTGTCACTATGTTATTAGTATCATCAAGTTACTGCTCTGTGGACCAGAGTGACGCAATTGCCACAGAAACAATGAGGGGGAGGAAGAAACAAAGACTATAGTAGTTGGTGAAAAGATGTATGATATTCCCTTTTCTCCTTCCCACTCATTTATTTTTCATCTCAATCCGCCATAAAGCCTGCTCTGCAAAACATTTTTAGTCTCCTTCCACTGTAGAGAGCCCAGAGTCTTTTTATGGCACTGGGGTCCAGCTCTGTCTTGGCCCAAATTCTCCCACATTCAGATTCTTCTTCTCCCAAGAGTTTTTTTCTCCTCAGACATTGACTTGTTGTAGCTATTGTTGTAGCTTGCTGTAGCTATTAAAACTCTCCTCACCAGAGTATTTCTTCCTGATTTATCATCCACAGAAAAATTCAGTTAAGATTATATTAAAAGCATGAATTCAGACGTTACATTACTAGGCAGTTAGCATCCATGTAGACACTCTCACACACTGTTACTATTCTCATTCCAGAACCTTCGTTATTTTCAGTATCTCTCCATCATGCTGCAGTCTGCGAGTGCAGACAAGCCCTGCCTCTGCTCTTAATTTTCACCGATGTTCCATTCTTTAACTGCCTCTCTGCTTCTGCTGCAGCCCAGATATCTGGTTGTAGCTTGAAGACAAACCTGAGTTAGTTTTAAAAGTGCTTGAGTATCAATAGCAGTATAGAGAGCAACATCAGCTGTCTCAGTGAGTATTTGATGTGACTCTTGAAGTCAACAGTTCAGTCATGCCTGTATGGGCTGCAAACACTACCCTGACTTGAGTGATCATCAGGGTGGATGTGTTCCTAGACAGAATGAAATTCTTTTGGTCTTATTTGGTTTTTAATCCAGGTGATTGCATACTCTCTCACATAATCCGGCAAATCTTCACTGTCTTTCCGTTCCTTATTGCATTGTCTGTGGGAAGGAATAGGCTATCTGTCTGATCATTATCCTCATGCCTTTCTTGGATTATCTCCTCTTTGCAATGTAAATTGGTCCAATTAAAAGTTGAAGAAAATACTAAGGGCCTGTTGGGTTTTAATTTGTCTTTTTCTGAGCTCTTGCAGTGATGTAAGAGTGCCAGGGGATACGTCTCAATAACACTCGGTAAATCTGGCTGTGACTGAGAGGTTTGTATTAGAGTGGCAGGACACATTTTGTTTCTTTTTCTTAAGATTCTGCATCTGTTAGAATTAAAATCCAGTTTACTTGATCTTTAGGGTTGGAGTGAAATCCATCACACTAAAAATCAAGGCATTTAGCTGCTAAGAACAGGTCTTTATGAGGAAGATATTTATTTACAAAGGTATGCTTTGTGATAACGTTGTACCAGACAGCAAATAAAAAAAACGTGTGATGGATAAACTTGTTTCAAAATGTGTTGCAAATTATTGATTACTTTCAGGTACCAGCGAAATAAATATGAATAGAAAGATAGTAATCATATACACTATAGCAAGCATGTGCTTTTACTGACGGTAAATATTTTATTTTAACATTTCCTATTAAAGGTGCACATTGTAGTGGTGCAGGGGGATCTGTGCTGATTCATGTCCTTAATAAGCTATTGGCTTTTCCTGACAAAGAAAGGCATAGTTGCAAAAAATGATGTACTTTATTGATCTGTGTTGATTAACAGATTTAGAGCACTTGGTGAAGGTATTCTTTTTTTCTGCACAGTGATTTTCATATGCGTTAATCAAAACTTTTTAACAAATGAATTGTGTAAACGTATTGGAGGTATTGTTGGCAGCAGCTAGTTAAATTACACAGATAATGATTTAAATTATTATTTTTTAATGCTAAGTGGTTGATGCGCAATCATTCTTTTTTTCATTGCTGTTCTTTAACTGAGAAAACACCGAAACACATTCTCAAATGTACGCATGTACCTGAGTCTCTCCATCATTCTCTGTTATAACAGATTTAACACATCTTCTGTCCACACTAAGGATGTAAACATATCATGTAGGACCCTTAACTTTGCAAACAGCTTCTGGTTTTAACTGAAAACAACAAAAAATTGTTTAATTTTTTTTTAATCTGAAAGCAACAAAACAATTTTCTTGACTAAATGACTCTTAACTGCAAGCCTAAAAGTACCATGCCATAATTACTTACACTAACCAAGCTTCAGTTATGTGAGTTGTGAACACTGACTAGGAACTGAGTGCAAGCAAACAGATCTAAAACTCATTTATCGGTACAGCACCTTGGCTGCTATGTCTGTTACAACTATGATCACCAGCTGTCTTATGGGAGACCATTAGAAGAACCAGATTCACCATCCCATTAGGCAGTCTTAATGTACTTGCGCTGCAAGTGGACAAAGAACACACATTTATCTTTTGAGTTCAAACGAAAATGTCATGTCATTGTCCTGAGCTTAGAAATTCCTCCTTACACACTGATTATATTATCATAGGAGACGAAGAGACAGTTAATGTTAGAATGTCCTGGGCTTGTAGAGTAATTGGCTCAGCTAGACTGATGTATCCGAATACCCTTGATTTGTACAGATGTCAGGTAACTGCCATAGAACCTCCTTGATTTGGGAAATCCTTAGCCTTTTAAGGAAACAATTTCATGAGAACTGACTCCTCAAATGCTTTATTTTCCACAAGAATTTATCTAGCAGAGGAAACAATGAATGCCAGTCTGAAACTTTAGGCAGTGAGATACGATTGAAAATCTGGCCCTCAGTCAGGAAAGCAGAGGCAGGCTGTGAGGCTGCTTTATCTTCATAATGTAAGTAGAGAAAATAATCTCTAAAGTATTATGTTTTCCATGACATAGACTGGGTTTTTACTTTTCCTTTTTTTATGACACTAATACTTGAATCAGTCCTTTGTCCCAAAGATATGAGGTAACTCTTAAACACACTTAGATATGAAACCTCAAGCCAAACATTTGAATACCCTATGTTCTAATCAGTTGATTATTAATTGTAATCATCCTGCCCAAGACAAATAGTATTCTCATTTAGCTGGTATCTGATTGGTTTTCAGTAAAACTTGCTCAGTGCTCAAATTGTCGTTTGAGACAAAATAAGCCTTACAGTTTCAGAGAAATTAAAACATAAAACAAATCAAAGCTTATATATGAAATAGATCAATTCTTAGTTTATTTTGGAGTTTTTTTTCTCATTGGGGGTCTGTGTGTGTTTGTTTTTGTTTTGAGCTAGACCTTTAGTTGGTATAAATCAGGATAGTTTTTCTGGTTTTAGTGAAGTTATGCACTTTTACGTGGTTGCCACATATAAATCACCTCTTGGTTAGAAGATCCATCATTCTACGTAAAAGATGTTGCTGAGGTTATTCTGACAACATTAAAGAAAGTTTCAGGCGACCAGGAAGAGGCATTAAAATATATTGCAGCTTCCTACTCTTTCATGGGTCAATTCTCTGCTATTGATAGAAAACAGCACAGAAATAACTTCAAAAGTTAATACAGTCTTGGTTAGTTATTACTAGTATGATACCTTTCACACTGTTAAGCAGCTATAATGCCATACAACCATGAACAGAAGTGCTAAGAATAATCATCGAAACAAAATCAGGAGGGAAAGAGAATGCAACAAAAAAATTAGCAGGGATTTTGGCTCATATATATGCTGTCTCCCCTAAAACAGCAACCAAAATTCGTGAACAAATGTCATATATTTCTTTTTGTCAGATTACGTGTTAACACTAGCATCTAAGCCTTGCAGTTTTGATTGAAGATTCTCATGACAGTCTTGAGGCCAGGAAATCACACAAAATTAATTTCATTTTTGTAGAAAGAACTGAAAAGAGAAGAATGAATGGTAAACCTCAAATACACTCTCATGATAATTCTAATGCTATTCTGATTACTGTCATATGGTCTTTCTCAGGTGTCATACAGTTACAAAAAAAGAAGATGAATTGTTGATGGGATCTCTGATAAAATTCTTTTCACAGCATCAACATTAACCAACAATTTAAATGCATTACATCAAGAAAATTTAAAAGGTATCTATGAGATTATGCATTACCTGGGATAAAATGGTAATAATGCAACATTATTTTCTGAACTCCCAATTTTCAGCCATCTGTTCAAAGAGAGATTTCTGAACTTTCTACTTGTTAAATTTAGGATGTTTTTATGCATTTAAGACTTTTCACCTTCTGTCATAAGAAAGGGAGGAAGATCCTGAAATTTGACATCCATTGCCCAGCAAAATGACACTAAAGTGCTTGCTAGCTGTATGAAGCTCTTTCAGCAGAAAAGGAAAGTTGAACTAATGAGTTTTTCGAGTTGTGTTTAAAAACATTTCAACAAGAAATAATGAAAACATAAATTCTGAGTTGACAAATACCAGTTAAGGAAAAAAAATGCAATTTACACTTATTTAATGTATATATGCACTTCCTCCAGTAAAATTTCAGCATTTGCCACACTATCTGCCCAAATCTTGAAAATGTTAAAAAACTTGTAACATTATTTGTGTAGAATGAAAAAATTACTCATAGGTTTAGTTCAGCTGTGAAACTGTGAATCTACTCATGTAGCTCAATAGTAGGCCTTGTTTCATGAAATGTTAAAATTGTGCTTAGAAGTAGTGACCTTCACTGGATTCCATCCACTAATGTTTTTTTCTCTGTTTCGTATATCAAAAGGCAGCTGTATATAGTGAAATACTGTAACAGATATACATATGTGAACATATGAAGGTCTTTAAAAGGACTGTTTCGCTGTATTTGCTCTTCTGAAAGCACAGGCATCACTAAGTAGCTGTGTGAGTAAGAGGAATGTCGCCAGCATGCATTTTAAGGAACTTATATCCTAGAACTACTATTATAATTGGGCCATAGTCATGGTTCAGGCACTTGAGCGCTCATGAAAAAATGCTAGTAAGGAAGATTCACATTGCAGTTCTGTTTCATATGTCTAGCTGTCATTTTTCCTTACACTAATTTAATTGGTGCTAAATAATATTTCATTTCATACCTTCAAAATCACCTATATATCCTTATATCTGATCTTTATAATTGACTGAAAATCTACTAATTATCACACATAATAGAGACACACACAAATACAAAAGAGTTCTGTTAATTGCTGCAGGTACTAGAATGATCATAACCTACAGTGTAACATTACGCTACGAATGCTGAGGCAGAAGGCCAGGGCAGAGAGATCTAAAGAACTGTAATTCATAAGTCCTTATCTGTAGACACACAATATGTGCTGTATAGCAGTGCACATGACTACTTGATGAAAATAATCGGCCTCAACTGAAATGTAAAGTTCTTAGTGTTATGAGAAAGCTGTAGCATTCAAAGGATCTCATGCAAGAAATGAATCTGTGGTAGCAGAAAATTATAGCTATCTCAGATCCCATTTCACAGTAGAGAAACCTGTGAAAAGTTATGGCATTTAGCACCGAGGTATGTGAGCTCTGAAAACAATTTTACTGGAAAATGAGTATGCATAAAGTTCCCCAGCTTTTTTGTAAGATCTTTTAACATTGAATGATAATTCCAAGTTAACTCCTTCCAAAATAGAATAAATAAAAAATTGGACCCTCAGGCTAACAACAAGCGAAACTTCAAAGGAGCCTATCTGGACCTGCTGGAGACTAAGGGTTTTTTTACAGTCCTCTCCCCTACATGCACAGAACCTGGCCTCTGAGTTTTGTGAGATCAACACCCATTTATTTCGCATCCTATCACAGCACTGAAATGTACTGAGATGTATTCTGTTAAAATATTTGTATTTGCAAACACACAAACACACACTTTTCCCTGTTAGGGAACCAAGAGTGTAACACCATCACTATATTTACTATGGTCCAATTTGGCTATGCAAATATGGAGTCGTGTTTGATCTGCACAAAGAACTCCATGGCAATGAGTGAGCAAATGTCAGCAACTTCAGTGGATGTTACAAAGGGCAGACAGCACCCTTTGTTGTACCTACGCAGCATAATCAGGAATGGCAAAAGCTCCTAAGAACTGCTCCGGCCCTTCTATAGCTGTCTCATACAGAACTGTGATAGCAAAAGACTTTTTTATTTGCCCGTGTAGGAGATTAAGCTACATGTGTTTGCCCTTGCTTTCCTTCAGGTGTTTGCACCGTAGATAAATTGACTAAAAGTAGAAAATAATAAAAAAAACCTGACTGTAGACATTTCCAAATCAAACTCATGTCAATGCATGGGGACAAAACCAGTATTTGTGACATGACATATAGCATACCAAATCCTATGATGTCTTCCAGAATGTGTGTGTATTACCACAGGGACTGAGCAGTACTTGAGAAGATGAGACCTTTTCACTAAGTCTGTATCTTAGTATATAATCATGGATTGTAAATGAAAAATGTTATCTTTTGGAAACAATATTATTCACAAGGTAGTAATGGGCATCTCATTTACTTTTAACCTCTTATTTGTGCTCTTTGTCTTTTTACTCTTTTCAGTTGCAAACAATCGCCTTGGTAATGCCAGTGGTGCTGTTTGCACGGACATCAGTGGAGTTATGCTGCTGTAAATGAGACCAGAATTAGGTTTGTGACAGACCAACAGTACTGCAGAGCCCTCCAGATGAACGATGATATTGTTTGCACTGCATATGATTTTCCTACAATCATCTAATGTGGAAGACTGTTTCAAATTGTGGCTTTCGCTGATAACGTTATCAGCATTCTTTCCTTCCCAAAACAGGCGATTTGGAAGAATGAATTAATTCCTATAACTTTTGATGCTATGAACTTTTGAGGAAGAGTTTAGGTCAGTTACGTTTTTAAAGAGGGAACTTCAAAGAAAAAAAAATCATTATCTGAATAAATAGTACAACTAATCACATTTTAACAAAAAAAATCCTAGCAAGATTTTGTAAAGAAAAAGTCTTGAGTTTTAACAACATCTAACAAGCACACAACAGAATGCTGCATATCCAGGATTTTTGCAATGAGACCACTCAGGGGCTTAAAATTAAGCAAGTGCTAAGAGCTTTACTGGACAACAGCCAAAATGCTCAGAAACCATGCAGTTTCTCTTAAGGCTTAAATAGTTTTGAGATATTTTCTATTATATTATTCATTGTGTCCCCCTGATGATTGCTCAATATGACAAAAAACATTGTACTTAATACAGGAGCATGAGATTTCCCACTGTTGAATATTTTCCATGCTGGAAATTAATAATATATTCTTAGTCTGTGAACTTAATTCTCCTCTTCATTTATCAGTTTTATGCCAATGGAATTATACTGAATAGCTTGTTATTCCAAAGGATTTTCTGAAAATCAAAATAAATTACATTGACCTTAGCTTATAGCCTCTAATCACTACTTTCAAATATGGTTTTACTCCCTATAGCAAATATATTTTCAACCATTTACATGGTTGGTAAACAATTCTTGCTGTAATCTCTGTAATGCTGACATGCTCTATCAGCCATGAAAATTGCCTAAATATAAGAACTAAATCTAGAAAAAAACCACACCAAAACTCCAACTCCTGCCTCCCCCCTGAAATCCGTAGTTACAGTGGTAGCAGAGTAGGAACAGGTTAGAGCAAAATCAACATGTTTGTTCATTAAAACAATCTGAATAACTAGAAGTAACCATGGCATCAAATTAGTAATTTAATGCCAATTTGTCTTATCTTCAACAGAAAAACAAAACAAAAAACGCCTACAATTTTTCATTTCTAATTTATAGTGGATCCATGTGCTAGCATCATAGCAATTATTAAGGCACTGTCAAGAATAAAAAAAAAATATTTTTTCTTCCTTGGTAACCTTTAGCTTAGCATTTCAGAATAATGTGCTCACTCTAGCATATTTAGACAAAATAAATATGAGAATGACTATTCTGATACATTTTTACAAAAAGAAAAAAGATATTTTTCAGAAGGAAAATACAATGCGATATAGAATTGTCATTTCCACCTTGCATATGAAAAGAATTTCAAAAGCTTTGAGATGTAAACTACCGCAGGAAAATCACTCAGAATGCAGCCAGACTTAATGGATCTGCATCTTTGAACAAGAAATCTCATGAGGATGGGCTGCCTTTGGTGATTCCCTGCATAGTACTTGCCATGCAAAATTTGAGTTGCCCACAGTTACTACTCTGTAACAAGATTCCACATTTTGTTCCTGTGTTTGGAAGCAGGAGGTCATCACCACAAAAAATTCCACAGCCAACACTTTGGTATAACCTATTCCAGGTGCAGAGGACCAGCATCAGCTCTCTGATGTCTTAGTTACCTTGAGTTCAGGGAAACAACGCCAAAAGCAAGTGTAGAGTGACTGGAAAAGATGTGAGAATGTGCATGGAAAAACTACAAGTCTTGACAAAAAGATTAATATTGCCCAAGCTTTGCTGGGTGCAACTTAGGGATAGTTGCCGACAATTTGCCTGGAGAACTGGTGGTGATAAGGCCCCTAGTGCAGAGAAAATTAACTGATTTGAACATTTTAAGTTAACTTAAAGCTATAAAAATTTGGCCAAACTTGTAGCCAAAGAGGAAATAATGGAAAAGAGTATGGCTGGAGAGCAGAGTGGTTGTTCACTGGGGATTGTCCAGCAAGAGGAAATATCTGGGTAACAGTTTCAGTGCCTGATCTATAGCCCTCTGAAGTCAGTGGAAATGCTTTAAAGGGATTTAAGGTCTGGGAGAAGAAATCAAAAGCACAAGCGTGGAAGCACACATGCACTGTCAGTATGAGGGGGAGAGAATGGTGGACCTCCAAGTGGTCCCCAAAAGGAGAGGATGTAGAATATGCAGGTGGATTTCCTCCAAGTTCTTCTGTGCAGATTCTTGCAGGGGGAAACAGGACACCTTAGAAACTGGTGCCTCTGGTATTTCATCAGAAGTGCTAGCTGGTCTGCGGAGATCTGCTGGTACTACATGCCGATTGTGACAGCTGCTATCCCGGTTGTCATATGGGGGGACTGGAACAGGATCTCCAGCACTCAGAGCAAAACCTGCTGAAGCTTGTAATCAAGCTTTCTGGTACGGATTAGTACAATCACATCCTGTGGAGAGTAAGCACAGATGGAGACCTGTAATACACATTCACCAGTGAGTTACGCAGACATGGACAGGATGTAGCTGACCTTATGCTCTTGAATTTGTCAAGAGCCACTAAAATTATTATCAGTGAGTTTGTGCACCTGACTTGTGCCCTGAGAAAGAGAAAAGCTATTCTCTTCAATCACTAATTCACCATCATACGGCGTATTCTTTAATCCTGTGAGAAATAATAGCCCGTGGGTTTAACTGTGTGCCTTAGAAGTTTGAGGGAATTTAATCTTCATAAATTTATCATCATAGCAAAGCAACATGTTCTGGCAAAAAAAAAAAAAAAAAAAAAAGCCATCCTAAGCGACTCAAACACACAAAAGCATAACCAAAATTCAGTGCAGGGCTTGCTTTTTTTACCGTAGAAATGTCAACAAGCCTTACTGGTAACAAAACTTGATTTCCTGAGTAGTACGAGGTATAAACTTACAGAGAAAAGGTTGGAAAGAAGAGATGGGTGGTACTCCCTCCCTCAGAAGAAAACCATGTACAAATGAGTTTTGTCTGAGAGAAGCTCGGTCTTGCCTGCTAATTTCCAGAGAAAGCATTTATTGTATTACAGTCTCTTTTCCTTCTGCTTAGTCTTTAAGTGGAAGTGTGGGGGAGGACAGTTTAATACAATGCACTACTGTGTATATGTGTATATTTTTAATTGCAATATATTTTAATTGAATATATTTCCATATATTAAATAGCAGTAAGGTAGCACTTATTTCATCCCAGGAATAAGGATGCACTAAAAATCTAGTAATATTTTCATTTTGATGTGTTAATATAAATGAGAAGAAAGTTAATATCTTATTTTAAACTGGTGTGATATATATGTGAGAAAACTTGTTTAGCTGATTTATACAGAAACATGTAAACACACA
This sequence comes from Pluvialis apricaria, assembly GCA_017639485.1. NCBI lineage: Eukaryota > Metazoa > Chordata > Aves > Charadriiformes > Charadriidae > Pluvialis > Pluvialis apricaria. The sequence goes on along the minus strand of CM030010.1, from coordinate 24,302,208 downwards.
TAAAACAACCCAAACATTGAGGTGAACAGGCTCGTAATTTTCCTGGGCAGTTCTGACGAGTGACACAGTTCAGTTTAATGTTGACGTCGTGTATGTTGGTGAGAGAAGAGTTGGCCTCCTGGAAGCAGGAGATCATATATTTATACTGCAGCAAGGCAGGAGGGCAGGGGTGAGCAGGGAAGAATAACTTTTCAAACAGGTTTGTCTGTTTGTGGCATTGGAGATACTCCAGTGTGTCCCACCTAGTGTCCGGCTGCTGATGCAGAGCTCAGGTCTTGGGTATGCACTGTGTTGTACCTGCCAGCTCAAACAGCCTGAGATGCCCCTGTTTAAGAAACTGCATTGCCCTCTTTGGATTTCAAACACAGCTGGAGATCGAGAGCTTCTCATACCTTGGAAAAGTCACAGCAAGGGTGTTGGCTCAAGGCTTATCTTCCTTCCAAGGATGGTGAAAAGCACCAGCTCCGGGCTGTAAAGACTGCAGGTTTTCAGTTCAGTGGGAATAAGGCAACTTTCAGAAAAGTCTGCCCAAAATTTCCAGGTTAATACTCAATAGACACAGATATATGTCACTATTTTATTCCCATTTTTTCTTCTACATCTGAATCAAAACTTTTACATAGTTTAAGTGTAGTTGTAGCAGTATATCTTTTTTTTTCATTCTTTCCTCTCCAAATTCAGAGAAATTATCCTTTAAGGTAATAACAACAGGACATTTCTTAGTGAGATATTACTTCAAAAATGAGCTGTATTTCCTCTTTTTGATGGTTCTGAAGGATAGGGTGTTGAGAGGAACAATGTCTGTTTGACCAGCTGCAGTTTTGCCTAACTGGCCATAGGAAAGAATTGCACGACCTTATGTGTCCACTACACAGGAAAATATAAATGTCTCAGCTTCCAAAAACTCTGCTAGAAATCATGAGACATTTAAAACTCCTATCCGATGCAGACATTTCTTACTTAACACACACATTTTTAGTTCAGATTTATTAACAAAATTCGAACAGCTTATTCATGTTCAAAGTAAAACTATTGCCTCTGGGAGTCAAATGCTTTCTCTTTTGAGCCAAACCTGACCTGTGTGTGTGTGTGTTTCAGACACTATAGGCTCATTGCTTTCTGGTGGGAATTCTTTGCAACATGCAGCTTTTATTAAGGTTAGGAGTTAGTGGATCAAATGTTGATGTAAATTCTCATCCTAAAAAAATAATTAAGAACGCCTATTTTTTAAAAAAACCCACAACATTTATTTTACTGGAAACATTTGTTTCTCATTTTAGATGGTTTTGGTTTCACATTGTTCTGCTTTGTGAAGTTTATTTTCTTAGTATTGATCATTGCAGCTTCCATTTTGAGTTTTATCACTGGATTAGATTGAGAAAAACCTGTACATCTTTGTTTTAACCAAAACCACAGAATGTAAGAGAGCTTGCTAAAATCCATCAACAATAACCTGTGTGGTTGTAGAACACTGCATATTAATATGCTAATCTCATCTGTGTTGAAAACCCTCAAAGTTTCTACCAGCAAATCTTGGAAAGAAAATTATTTCTCAGCCATGGATTTGCTTCCCAGTGTGATTCTGAGCAGAAAGCACAACCATTATGGACCTCGCTTAAATTACATCAAAATATGTTTGGTGTTAATACTTACGTTCAGGAATCTTTGAGAATAATGGTGCTGACATGAAGAGAAAATAAGAATTCTATCCAAAAGACATTTTTCAAGGGTGCTTTGCTGCATTATTTCATTTTTACACACTTCCTTACAGTGGTTCCTCAACTTTACTTGTGATGGTAACAGGAGTGGTGATGTAACCTGCGTAAGACTCGTGCAGTCACCAGGATGGAGATACAGTCTTGTATCAGATGTAGTCTTGTTCAGTCTTTACAAAAACTGAACGGCTCTTGATCTAACTCTCAGGCAGTCAGTGGAATTCTTCCAAATGGCAAGGGTGAGATACCTGTACTTACCCAGTCCTAAGAACAGTCCTTGCCTGAGGCTAACAAGACGCAATGATTACAGAAGGATAGAAGGCTGTAGCAGAGGCTTCCCTGGAGGCTTTCTGCCCCCAAGAAACACCAGTCCCTTCCAAGGTCTCTACTGCCAGCTAATTGGTGGAATGTTTCTTTATTTGCAATTGGACAGATTATTTTTTTTTGTATCTCTACAGACAAAATGAAAAGTTATAGTGAAAGCAATAGGTTTAGATTGTTTTATTTAAATAAATTGTCAGATAAATATCATATAAGCCTGCCATTAAATTTTATATTGTGTATAATAATGGAGGAAAGATTAATTTTATATTAGTTGGGTAACACCAATTATTCCAAAGTCCTAAAATTACTTGATATAAGAAAACATTCCAACAGGGTTTGGTACATGAAGTTCCCATTCCAGGACCATAAGCAGAAAGTCAGATTTTCTAAAGAGGGTTTATCTGTTTCTGACTACTATATGAAGCAGTCCAATTTAGTACATAATACCACTGAGAATAATGAAACTGTTTCATTAGCATGCTCATCTGAAAATGCAACTAATAAAATTTTTTAAAAAAGCATAATAAGGAAGTGTTTCCTTTCTCCATGCATTTCTGCATACATTTATGGATGAGAGCAGAGTAGTCACATTGAATTAATCAAATATAATTTACACTGAGGATCTTATTTCTTTCCTGTGTCATGTAATCTATTTATAAACTACTGAGGGAGTGTAAAACCAGTGGGATTACATAGTGTAGAACTACTGTGGAGAAAGCTAGCATCTAAACAGTAGTCAGGCTTAATTTGTGTTTGAATTTGTCCAATAAAAATGCAATCAAAGGAGCAAAATTAGTAGACTGATATTCAACTCTGATTCATATTCATCATATATAATATCATAAATCAGTTGTATAGGTAACATTTATCACTAAAATACAGCTTGCTCAAAACATCAAGATACAATGTAATTACAGAGCTATTTTGATACATGATGAACTATAAGGTTTTAATTATTGCTCAGAGTTTTTATTATAATAAAGATTCCTTCTTTTGATTTCAATCCTATCTATCATAAATTACAGTTACCCTTTTCTTACATTAATTTGTCCATCTGCCCTTCACATCTCCTTTTATATCAGAACTTCACAGGTCACAAAGGCATCATGTAGCACAGCAGAGGTCATCTGAAACGTATTAGCCTTAATTGGTGGGTGGTTCCAACTAATGGGAAGAAATAGACATAAATACTTCGCTTGGTTTTGTCCCATTCCACAGGGAGAGAAGTGCTGATAAGATCAGTAGCGAAACACTACAATATGTGAATCTGAACATATGCTGTTTGTTTCTGATTAAGGCAGAAAGTGTAGGAAAGAGAGCAAATATCACTCATCAATAGTCTGTATTTATTTGTATATGTAAAAACTTATCTCTGTATGGATGTGTGTAAAATACATGTGAATCCTGCACTGTGATTAAGATGAAATTCAGGGAGCACCACATCTAAATAGCACTCCCCTGCACAAACAGAATCATTGTACAGGAAATTACTCACATGCGTATGAGAAAGGATATTAAAGAAATAATATGCAGCCTCAGCTATGCTTCTTATGGTGCTTCTTAGCAAGCAGCTCAGTCCAAATAATCTTTAAACTGAATCTCTGATGTCTAAGGTGATAGAGTCCAAGGTGGATTTAAAGTTCTAGAACTTGACTGAACCAATCCTTCCCTTGTTCTGCACTATACAACAGCTTACAAAGTGCAGGTTTTTGGAGGTGCTTAATAAAAGCCTGTTATTATCTCTCACATATGAGCAATAAAAGATATAAAAAGGGAAAGGCCCCATTTTTTGTGTTCAGTTCCTTGGCAAATAACTGGAATGTTGTCATATATATCCAATCTTGAGGCAAAATTTGCAGATGAATAATGGGAGTTTTGCCTGTTCAAGGCCGGGTCTGACTTACCAAAAAGCACAGTGCAACTCACGCTGAGGAAGATAAACAAACAAGGTAAAGGATAGTTCCTACCTCGTATTTCTGAATCTGAGCATTCCCAGAGTTGAATCTGGAGGGTAACACTTCTTACGTCAGAGTTAAAAATCAGATCTGAATTTACTCAAAGCTGCTAGGGTCTGCTAATTTGGGTCAAACTCATCTCTATCTAATGCTAAAATGCATTGGATTTCCTATGACCTCCTTTTTTACTTTCAAGCCTGCCAAAGTCTGTGGAATCAAAATCACTATAAACAAACGGACTGAAACTAGAGACTATGAAAATCAGTTGCTCTCCAGATCCCACACAAGATGTTTCCAAAAGGCCCAGTAGGTGAGGACTATTTCTCAAGAAGGAGAATATGGGGGTAGGTGAATTCCAGAAAAATCAGTTATACCAAGATTATGAAAACTTCTAAAATAAACATAAGTAGCACTGGAGTGACCACCAAAAGCAATAGACTGAAAGATAGTTTGGCAGAAGAAAATGCTCAGGCAGTTTATAAAAGTCATATGAAAACATTTCTTAATACTTTCTAGGTCCTCTGTCAAAATACAGGATCCCTGCTCTTATCAGCACAGATCTTGTTGTGTATCATGCAAAGAGCAAGATGTGGAATGTGGTTCTTATCTCAACTTGTGACAGAAAATCCAATAAATCTCAGAGAAAAGGCTACAAGTGAATTATGAGGGCCTTACTGTCTTATTTAAACAATGTATTTTTCTTCTTGTAAGAATGATGGTGTTGATTTAAAAGTGTGGAGAGAAAGAGAAATGGAAAATAGGAAAAGGGAAGTGGAGGATTTTTATCTTCTACCAAAAAAAAAGCATGCTTACTGTTTTCTTTTCACCTTTCAGGAAAAATTGCAAAAGCACAATTTCATCATTTGGGGAAATGATGACGGTGGTACAGCAGACAATGATTTAGTTTTTTGCAGCCTTTAGCTGTGTAACGATCAGGATATGTTATCCTATGTCTGTCCTGGGAGCTTTCTGAGCTCCCTGTCATTATCACTGTCATGGACATGCTGTAGCTCAGGCAAGAGAATCCCTAAATTCTTGTTGTCCACAAGTGACTGGATCACAAAACACTTTGATTCACACATCTTCCTAGTCTAGCCAGGCAGTTTAAGTGTCTTGCAATGAGATACTACTCCCCTCGGACAACAGATGAACTGGGGATAAGGCAGTTTCTGAAATAAACCCAAAGTTTACTTACTGAATAATGGGTGAGTGTGTTCATGAGACAATGCTTGAGCCTGCCTCTGTCAGTGCAGCTAAAGTCTTGGATGTCCAGAGAAAACATGCCTCTCCAGGGAAGCATCGGAATAACAGTTTTAAAACAAGTCATGCATAATTGGTCTGTGTTGTGGGGAAAATACAACAGCCATTCTGGAATTAAGTGGCTTCTCTTTCATAGACTATTGGAATAAACATCACGAGAATGTCAGCTGCTTCAGAGCAGGTGCCTTCTCAGTTCAATATTTGATTCTCCACTAACTAGAATCGTTAAGCATGTACTTCAACTTCATGACGCTGAAGAACCCCCAAGAACACTTTTAGCAAAGACCAATAAAGAAAGATTAAGGAAAAAGAGATAGATAGACTGTCCTAAAAAAGGAATGCTTTAAAAGAGTAATACTATTTTATAGGCACTATATTTTTATAATTGCTATATATAAACTTACTTTTCTTTAAAAAACATCAATTTATTCCCATCATGTATTAGCAATTAAAATATGGGGAATAATCACAGCTAATATAGTGTGATATATTGCCACTGATATAACTTGTACCTACTAAAGTTCTGAGCAATATAAGTACCTACTGAATTCCAGAAACACCTATGCAGTATATGAGATACCTATGGCCTCACTGCCATAAAATTGGGTCTCTGCACAGTAACATAATCCCCTCTGCCAAATTTCTTCTTTAACAAGTTACAGTATTAATTTCTGAACACAACTACTGTGCTTGAATGCATAGGTGGACATTCAACGTGTCTCATTTACAAAACATTTACATTTATGTTAGATGTGAGTCTGTGGCTTGTTTTAGTTTAAGAAAAAAACTGAAAAATATTTTTTCTAAAGGATTCCACTCTCTTATCAACAATAAAGTACTCTAGAGATATTCCACAAAGTTACTATGTTACTAAAATTGCATACTGTAATATTGAGATTGGTTCATTTTTAGCCTGTGGACTGCAGCTCCAGGATGGGTAAAAGGATTCTGAGATCTTATTTCCATTTTTCTCTGTCCAAGCTCTTGGGGAATATGCTTAGTTTGCAACTTTCAACCAACCTTTCATAGATGCCAGGAACCACAGTGGGATGTTTTTAGGGTGCATGTGAGGAAGGGCTGGTTGAATGTGAGGTCATGACATGAAATGTGTAATCAACTCCTTTCCAACTAGAACTCTATCCATTTAAAACATAAAACCTGTGGTTCTTACTATTGCTTTATTTTTTCTTTTATTTTAAATGCATCCTTTGCAGCAAAGCCAAGCTGGCTCTGTCTCCTACTAAAACACTCCCCCAGAACAAATGAGCATTTTTGTTAAAGCATGGGGATAGTGGAAGAATTATGATTCTGTTGGATAAAATCTTTTTGTTTTAAATAGTTACCATTTTTCCGTGGAGAAACCAGACACCTTGTTGGTGTTTTCTTGTAGTAAACATAAGGTCACTGAAAGGAAACAGGCTAGATGGAAGATCACCATGGTATTCAATTACTTCCATCTGCAAACCCTGTAAATCGTGTAGACATAAAAAGAGAAGTTATGATAAGAACTCTGAAGTGTCGTGTATCTGGACTTTAAAACGTTCTTCTGCTAAGGACTTTATTCTGCTGCCAAGATTAAGAAACATGAAGTCATGACTCAGGAGCTGGGCCCTGTCAAAGACGTTCTGCTCTAGAAATGTACTCCTTCCTCTTGAATTTTCTTTTTTATTCTCTATAGGAAAGACGATCTCGGAATACTGACTGTCCATTGTGATTTCTTATATACACATTTTCTTAGTCCCTGCCTTGAAACTAGTTCTAAGAAAGATGGAAGCCGGGGAATGTATTAGAAATGTACTAGCTTATTTTCTTTTACTATTTGTTAACTGCCCCTAAACAGACATCACATTTTCTTATTTTTAGTTCAAATATATCTCAGATTTTGACTCCAGACTGTTTTCTATATACACAGTTCTGCAAGTGCTGAGTACTCATATGTGCAACTTTAAGCACCTAAATTGCATTCCATTTATAGCACATACCTTAAAAACTTGGTTTTCCAATCTCATCACAAGTGTTTTGGTCACTCATTTCCCATGGCGTTCTCTTGCTTGATGGTTATGTGACTTCTAAAACTATAAAACCATTCAAAATTGCCCTGCAAAGACTTTTACTGTATCATTTCATGTAAACATTTGTTAATTATACCTCCTTCAAAAATTGTATGACATACAAACACAAGGTGAAAACGAATGCAGTTCCAAAAATTTTTAATTTCCTTAAGTATTTCTTGGAACAATGATATACAGATCAACAAATACATTTAATCTCCATTCTTTGAGCATTGAGTGCTTTCACGACTATAAAGAAAAAACCTTATCTCAATTGTGATGGTTTTTTTTCTTCTTTGCTTCCTTTAAGGGAATTTACTCAGAATTCTTCAAAGATGTATTTTTATACAAAGCGATTAATGTGTTTTGTGGATTTCTATCAATTTAGAACAGCGTGTTCGTTGCAGTTCATTGCATGCACTGAGAAAAGTTGACATGTGAATTAAAGTTTTTTCTCAAGGAGGTCCTGCATACTTGCCTAACAAAATACATTACAAATATAACATAAACATCTATGCACAGACCACAGAAATAAACATTTTACAAGGGTAACTCCCATTCCCGTCTGTCTTCTCCCTGTGTATCAAACAAATTACTGTAATGTAACAAAGGAAAGGCTGTTCCTTAAGCTGTGTTTCAATTGGAGCCTTGTCTTTATCTATGCACAGAGAGAACAAAAATGTTTATTTATACATGTGGCTTTTTATAGTTGCTACTCAAAAAGTGCTGCATACAAACATCCAGGATTTCTCCAGCAGAAGGAACACAAACGCACACATTGAAGATAATGACTATAGGTGAAAGTTCCATTTGGCAGTTGTCCACACAGCCTGAAGATATTAACATGGGGACTTTAGAGAGAGATGCCAGATTTCTCTTCATCACTACCCAAAGCATTGTTACAGAGATGTTTGGCTCCAGGTTCAAGAATTTCTTTCCAGCTAAAAAGAACTCCAGGAGTTTTCTTTGATTCTGCTTTTGATGGGCCCCCAGTAGCCCTCCCAAGGAGATGATGATGAAAGACAGTGATGAAGAAAGTTAGACATTCTTTAAGGAAAACCACCCTCTGCAAAGACTTTCAGTTTTGAGGACTAAGCTAAGAAAAAAGGAAGAAAAGATGTAGACCAATGGGTACCTGAAACTGATGACTCTTACTGTTTTGGAAGAGTATCAGAATTAGACAGTAGGAACAGTACCATTCTTTCTAGTCAAACTGTCTTTCATTCAAATTCTTTTTTTTTCCTGGAATATTTTAGCAATATAGAAAATATCTTCTCTCTTCAGTTCAAATTGTTTAATTATGGCAGACTTTTCCTTAGGTTGGTCAAGGATCCTTGAATCTTAGGATTTCCATGTCATTTGAAATAATTGGAAACAAAGAAATTTTATTTCATTCATCTACCTGAAAGGCCCATCTGCCTTCTTAGTCAATACAAGAGTGATTTTTAGACAGCTAAAACCATATAACAAAGCTAATGAAGGTTTTTTCATTTTGTTGCTGGCAGAAAAGTAAGCTGTATTTAGTGCTTGCAGGAGATATATTGGAACATTTCCATGACAAAATAGCAGGTCAGATATTCATATAAAATGTTGTAACTATTGTAAGTGGATCATGAAGGAGAAAGGCAAAGTATTTTAGAAGTGGCCATTCAGTAATCTGTTCTTTTATTTATAACTTCTGAAATTTCTTCCAGCTATTGAACAGTTGAAATATTTATTCCAACCATTACACCAACTACTACAATCTCTGTTTCTTTCCAACCTGTTCATTACAACATGTGGGGAAAAAAAAGATTCTTCTTAGGATGGGAAGAGTAAGTTACCTACTGACAAATCCTGAATTTTAAGTTAGCATCTCTATAGAAAACTACGGGGAAAATAACTCACCACAGAAATATGGCCAAATGATCCTCCTGTAATTTTTTTTACCTTTTTTAAATCAATGGCAGATGTATTTACCTTACCAAAATACAGATACCCATAGCAAAAGTATTTAATCTGAACTTGCAACCCTCAAACTCCTTCATGGTCTTTGAAGAGGAACAGCAATTTTTTGGTAAAATTAATCTCAGCCTATTGTAAATGCCAAAAAGAAGTAAGAAGGTTTTCACTCTTAATGGATTATTTCTCATTTCATAATATTCTATTTCAAGTCTATTTTCTAGTGAAAAGCTTCTGACACTACAAAATTATGACTTGTCCAGATTGTTGCACTTGTAGTGCTGTGTTAATATAAATGTCAACTGAATGGAACTGGAAGGTAAGCTGCAGTAACAGTGTTATATCTCTTGTGTTTTCCTGTGTGTTTGTTGCGCCCAATGTTGCCTTTTGCCTTCCAGTATATTAAAGCTCTACAGACACTGACTCTTCTGAACTATGTATCTACCATCAAATGCTACCTACATCTAGCTAGGACTTGACAAAGTCATAGTAATATGGCCCTATCTGTTGGTGGTAATGAACTGTTAGTCAACAGTTTGGAATAAGAAATTGAAAGATACATGTTTCTATACCTATTAATATCTAAGTGTTTACAGAAAACATTTTAAGGTGGACCTTAAAACGCAGAGCACTGGGAACAAGAACAAAATGTAGAGTAGACATAAGAATGCATGTAGTTAGAAAACTCAAGTAATGATTTTTGTGATAAGAAAAATACCATAGACAGGCTAAAACTGGTTTGAATTGGAAGAGATTATAAGTAATAAGAGATAGAAAGTAAATATGTAAAGATAGGAGGTGGGTTTTAGGAAAGACTACATTAAAGCTAAACAAAAACTTTGTTTGTTTAAGGATGATTTCACTCCAAGAGGGTAAATAGAGACTGCTGCAGTTTTCATGTGTGTGTATATATATACACGTATAATTATATATACATATATATGTATACATACATATGTATCTATCTATTACTTGACTCTGTTGCAGAAAAAAAATGAGTCCATTTTCTGGGGATTTTTGTTTTAGAATAAATATTATTTTTCTCAGCAATAAACTATTTCAACAGCATTCCTCTAAATGATAGTGCTTTCTCTAACTCGAAGTCTTAGGATCCAAAACTATAAGATAGGAAATCTCAAGTTCTCTTCTCTGCCTGCCATTCAGACTGTCTTCTCTGAGTTACTTTCCTGATTCTTGAGTCCCTTAATTCCCTGTCATTCCTTGTTCTCCAAGTTTCTTCCCTGTTTCTTCGTTCATGTCAATACCATCCCCATATTTGACTTTTCCTTTAAAGCCCCTCAAAGCTTAATTCCATTAATTATAAGTCTGAATTTAATACTTATATAGTTATCAACTTTATGCACACAATTAGTAACTGCTTAGAACAATGATCTCTGTCTTTCTTTCATCTTTGTTTCCAGTATTTCATGAATTAATCCAGCTTTTAACATTACACAACTTCATCTTTTCTCTCACACACACAGAAGACATGGAAAAGTATCACACTCTCTTATACTCTCCTTCAAATATTTCCTAAGGACTTTTTCTTTAAGACTAACCTCATTATTGATTGTTACTCAGCAACTGGTAAGTATCAAGTATCAATCTCGCTTTGCTGTGTTTTTCTCCCTAACTCTTCTCACTCTTACAATTATTAACTCTTTTGAATCTTTTTCGAAGTAGAAAAAAAATGCACATAAACAATAACTAAAATGTATAAACAAAACATTAAATATACACAGAACTGTTCCTGGTTTTCCTCATTTCTATTTTCTTATTTATATCCTCCTTCTTTAGCCTTTATTTCATTGGTATCTTCTGAATTTCTTACTGCACAAGGCAGAGGACACTTTGTCATCCAACTGTTAGAGTTACCTAGTTTTCACTCCAGTCCTTACTGTCATGATATGACCATCTAATATTAACATTTCTTTAATGACCAGACAGTAATTTTAGTCTCCGATCAAATAGAAAACTCGGTTATCCAGAGCTCTCCATACAGTACCCTAGGTAAAAAGTTAATAATCGGTAAATTAATCGATTAATAACAACTAATCAGCACCTTAAATAAACAATTAAAATAAATATTTTCTTTCTCCCTTGCTGTCTTAGGCCTATGAATTCCACAGAGAAGGCATATAAAGGCAATAAAAGTTTATTATTAATATACATGGGTTAAAGGGGATTAGAAAGAAAACGAATCAAAGACTTGAAGTGTTTTCATTGTGCCTGCTCCAAGTCACTGCAAAATTTCACTTTCTGTCTTAGTTATTAAGCAAAAGACAAATTACCATGATGTCAAGGAAATATAGCAGGGAGGAAAATGAAACAAGTGGCCAGTGTACTTAAATATTTCATGTTGTTTCTCTGTATTTTTGTTTCAGTTTTGCTTTCACATTTCTTAAAAGAAAAAAAAAAAAAAAGCAGACTTCATGGAAGTGCTTCAGCAATTAAAATTCCTCTTTTTCCTGTCAGCTTTAACAATCAAGGTTTGCAGCAGCATTGACATTAGTTTAGACTTATCACCCCTTTGGCAACTTCTGCCTCCCAATATCAGAGAAATGTTGTAATAAAGTGGATCGTTATTATATTTTCCTCATTTTTTTCATAGATTCATTGAGATTAGCAGTAGTAGGAATCAAAATATCATCTTGTCTGACCTGCTTTATATCATAAGCTATTACTTTTCATATAGTTACCCTATTTTGAACCCTGTTACTTCTTTTTAACTAAAGTTAAGTTGTATTTTCATAAAGCACCTCATGTAGAAACACACCCTGCCTTGATCTGAAGACAATAAGGAAGACCAGTGCAGAATCCACTGGTTTCTTTTGACAATTCGTTTTTCAAAAGTGCTAATAATTCCAAGCAACTTTTACGAGATTTTTCTCAAAAGTTTGGGTGCCAGTTTTATTTTCCAATGTAAGACCCATGCACATGTTAGTGTAAAAGTCCTAGGCTGGTTACTACTCATTTTTTCCTAATGCATTCTTCCAAGGCTTCTATTATTCCTTATTGTCACAAGCATCCCAACACCTCCAAGTCTGCTGTGACATCATGTTTTCAGAATTAATATTCCCTACTTCTGCAGGTAGGACTACATTCCTTATTTTTATCTAATTTTGTTTGTGTAACCAAAGTTGTCCTTTTTTTTAATTATGGATTTATAGCTTTGCATTCATCTAGTAAGCTCATCTTGAAAAATTCTTACTTCTTATTCATGCTTTTCTATTTAGGTATTCCTGTGTATCAATTATATTCCTAATTTTCATCAGATGCAACCAACTGCCTTCTTTGAATCATGGCCTGTTTCTATTATTTCTGCTGATTTTCCTTAATTTGCTTACATTGAATAGAAGTTATGATCACTAGCCAACCATCAATTTCTAGCCCAGTCATTTTTACATTGTCTTTCTCTCTTGTGATGAAATTCAAAATACCTTTTGTGTTAGAAAATTACCCTGTATGATTCCTTAAATACTTCAATGTTGTTTTACTGTTGCCTGCCTGAAACCTTCAACATTTATCTGAATATGAGTCCTCCATTACACATATTTTTTCTTTCTGCACAATATGGACAGACAATACATGCATTGTGGTTTTGGTGTGAGTCTGTGATCTGTCACAAACTCTTGCAGATCGCCCTTTCTGGACAATGTTCATGACCATGCTTATCCGCAACTATTCCAGGTTCCAAACATCCGAACTATTAATAGTTTTATAATAGGCAATACCTGTCATAAAGAATGCCACCTGTAATGCCCTCTGTCTGCTCTGTTTTTTCTATAAATCTTACAGCCCCTGATTTTAGGATAACAATCATATGAGTCACCCCAACTGGCTTCACTGATTCCGTCCACATAACATTTTTCTCACCAACAAAAATTTCTAGTTTGTCTCAATTGTTACTCAGATTCCTAGTATCTGGAGGCTAAAAAACACCCTTTTCTCTAAGTCCTTCATTGTTCATGATGCTCCAAGTCTTAGTTTGTACATTGTTTGCCTTCCTCATAATTTTGTAGCATGTAGTTAGGTCTTTGTGGAGATTAAAGGGAGTATACAACATAACGCTGCTGGAATCCCACAGTAACCACAGCAAAAGCTGTGAAATTAATGAGTATGTCCTGAAAATAATCTTCCTTTATGCTCTGGTAGCAATGTCCACCTTTAGGACATGAAGACTACCAGATGGCCTCTGCTAGGCAGGAGAACAAGGCTGTTTTACTTAAGTCAAAAATCTTGCAAAGCATCTCAAACAAGTAAAACCATTTGACAGCTCAAGACTGAAAAAGAATGCACTTGCCTCAGACACAAAAAGAAAGAACTTTTAAAGCTCTCTTGATGTGGAGGGGGTACTCTGAAGACCAGTCTTAGACATCAGGACTAACATGTACCATTTTCCACTGCCAGTACTTTAATGAGGAACAAATGCTGATGAGTGGGGTTCAGTGCCTGAGGGCCCCTGCCACATTGCTGTATGGTCTAGTGGACTTCTATGAAAATCATTACATTACTTGCATTCTGCATTAGAAGATTTTTTATCCTGCTAAACACTTCGTGTGCTTCTGCCTGTTGCTTACAGGGGGCCGGGAGCATGGGGAGGGCGAGAAGGTGGAGGTGAAAAGGGAGACAGGATGTTTGCTCATGAACTGCTTACCAGAGAACTTGTCTTTCAGTAGCCACTGTCAGAACCTGGTGAAAACATGCCTTTGATTTTTCTTTCCTATCATGAAACATGAAATGTTGCCAGCATATATTTTTCTCTGCCAAATATCCAACATATTTTGCCTTTTGTGGAATGACTGAAACTGAAATCATCTCCCTGTACGATTAGGGTGATGTTCTCTACATTTTCAAATCATATTTGGACTACTTCCATAAAGATGTTATCTGACTTCTGGCAGTACCTACTGTGATGCCTGTTAGGCACTGACTTCCCACCTGACCATCACCAACAGCTGCAGAGGAGTAACAAAACTGGCAACCTAATTCCAGTGAGTGGGAGGTCAGTGCAACATCTGTCTTTCTTATCTTCTGCTTATTTGCACATGACTGCACTTTTTTTCTTTTTTGCTGGTCAAAGAGTCTTTCAAGCATTTCAGTAATGCTTGCTTCACTGCATGTTTTGTTAGATTGTCAGATTTCTGTAACTCATTTAAAACTTGTTTTATTTCAGAGTGGGCAAAGTGGATGCAGACTTTTCAGCTTATGCATTTCTAATATATCTCCCAGAGTTTAGCTTATGATAATCAAATCAGTAGGAAGCAGGTTTATGCAATTTATGTGTATGAAAAAATAAGTAAATGTAGTTGCTACTTCTGCAGAGATACATAGATGAAAGCATGTCTAATACAGAAATAGCAACACTAAGAAAAAGTATATAAATTAAGCTTCATTTATACTTGTCTGGTGTATCTTTTTCCTTAATGCCTTATACTCTGTCAGTGCTATGAACTGTTAAAGTAGTGTTTTGGAAATAACATTAAATCAGAGGAATCTGGGTAATATTGCTCACATCTCACCATTAAATATAATAGGAATCCTAAGTACTCAGTGTTAGAACACACAAGTACCTTTTAAGGACAATTTCTGGATTCTCCATGTTCATTCAAAAAAAAGTTGAAGTTACTGAAGTTTAAAGAGTAGCAAGTTTAATTACCATTGTCGGTGCTTTAAGCTGTGAAGAAAATCTACCCTTCTCTCCTCTATATCACCTAGAAAGAACAGTTGCAAAGATGTGGTAAGTGCCAGACTTACCTTCCTATCACTGAAGCATTCAATGTCACTACTCCTTGGCTGGCCCTCAGAGCAGGCTGAGATGTGGGCACCGGGGTGCATTGCCCACCACTTTCACAAGGCAGAAAGATGAGCAGAAGCTGAGGACTTGATTCTTCCAGGGTAGACACATCCATTGCAGTGCAAAAGTATGTGGTGATACTGATGATTCAAAGAATTATTGTTATGCCTTGATCTTAAACTCACGTGTTTGTGGGCTACAGGGAGTTGTGAAATAAAGTTGTAAAAAAAACGTAGAATAAAATGTCTTTTTTTTTTTTTTTAAATGTCAACCTCATATGATACTTTGCATTACATTATCAAATCAGCACCAATTAAAATTAAATAAACTGTATTATATCTTTTTAAATAGTCATTATATTAAACTTAATTTTACATGACTAAAACATTTCACCTATGCCAAAGTTTCCTCAGTGAGCTTCAATTGACAGGCATTACCTAAAACAAGAGGGAGGGAAAATTCTAAGACAAAGACTTAGTGAAAGTAAGCGGGATTGGAAAGGAAAAAGATCATAGAAAATACAAAGTTCTTAGAAGAAAATAAGATACTCTGTGAACAGAATAATGAAAGAGTAAGGAATGAATGGAAACCAAAAGAGAGTATTTGAAATTATTTTGACTGAAAAGTAAAAAGAAAAAGAAGTATTCTACTGAGGCTGCTAAAGAAAGAAACCAAAGCAGCTTTGAATTAAAAGCCTGAATAGATAGGAATTTCTCTCCTAAACATTATCCAGGTATTTCTGCATCTAGTTTTTGAAAACAGGTCAATACTGGCAGTCAAGGGAATCCATGAGCTGCACAGTATAAGACATGTTAGAAATATATTCCTGATGATAGTGGATGGTGTCCAGAACCGATTTTTCCAATGAGAAGAAAGACAGAAAATGAAGAAACCAAAAATTTATTCTCTATGCCTGGGAAACATACAAGTATGAGAGGTTTTATTAGTTGTGGAAAACAGTCCACCTGAGTAAGGATTTCAAAATTCAATTGAAAATAAGAACAAAGAGAGGAGTTTTGAGCAAGCATAAGTGAATATAAATAAAGAGGAGTAAGGAAGAAAGAAAAGTGAAAAGTAATAATGTACCCATAGACCTGTGCAGAAAGTATAGGTCTATGTACCTATATAGGTCTATGTACCTAATATCCTGTATAGGATACAGGAAACTGTAGCCTAACACAGTCAAGCAGAAACAAGATGAAAAGAATAGAATGAAGTAGGATAGGCGTATATTCAAAGATTTGAATGAATCTGTAATAGCACAGAAATTGTTAAAACTAACAAAATTATAGTATTGGTGAAATATTTGCTAAAATATATGATTTAATAAGGCTCACTGAAGGATGGAAGAAAAATTTTGGAGAGCATATGGAATGAAACCAAAAGATGGTGCTACTCAAGATGAGAATTAAGTTTGTCTGGGTTGAGCTACCTATAATTGAAAAACTAAGACTGACCCACACCTGGCTGAAATAATCAGGAAGTTTTTGATTAATTCTAATGAGTTTTGGATATGTTTTAATAAGCAGGTAGAAATTTGCATGACACAAAACCAGAAAAGATGTCCAACACAAAATAAGAGAGACAGAGACTAAATCCAAAGAAACTTAAGGAGTATAGGAGCAGAAAAATATCATGTGCAACTGTCTGCATGAGAGGGGTAAAGGGCAAAACAATTCATTCAATAGTCACCTAAGCTGTACAGCACAAACACTTTAGTCCTTACACTTTTTTGTAAGTCTGCAGATTTCCAAAGTAGTAAGACTGATAGAAGTGAATGATGTGAATTTCTCTTTAATCCACTCCACAGAAATATCAATGTTAAATTTTGTTTAAACCACATCTAATAAAGACTTGTGGAAACTAATCGACTGTGAGGAGAAGGTTGTAAGATTTTACCGAGGTGCCAGGATATAGCTTTGATTAATAGGATATTAAATAACACTCAGTAATTTGACTGGTCATGAATTAATCTCTTTTCTTCTTGTTGATAGATCTCATACCTCACTTATCACTATGTCAGACGTTTGATATAAGGTATTAAATCATTTTGAACATTTTTTAGATTGCTCAATTATAAAACTTGCGACTGTTTTATCTCATATCATTTGTTTGATGACAGCCCTTTACATTAAAAAGTCCAGAGGAATCTAATGACTCAGTTATGAAAATTTTGCAATTAGAAGTAATTAGCATGAACACCTGGTTGTAAGTAAAAGACAGAAAAACAGTTTCTTAGAGAGATGCCCTCATTACAGAATAGAAGAAATACCAGGTTTTGCTGTTAGTAAAAAAGAAATAAAAAAGTGCAAATCCAGAGACACCACTGAAAAAGGTGGAAAGACACAATGGAGGATAGATCATATTTTACCCTGTAGTGCTTTGTTATGACAAACTACGAACAGAAATAATAAAATGACAAAAATATATGTCCTGGGAGATGTCCAGAATGTGCCAGAGTAGGTACATTCCCATTCAAGGGCAAGTCCAAAATAAAGGTATTTAATGAAGAAGTAAAAAGTGCAGTGAGCATGTTTGTTTTTTTTTAAATAAAGCAAGCATTCATATTATACAAGTTATGTGAGTGGATACACTAATTTTTCAAGTGAGTAAGACATTTTCAGCTATATTTAGGTCCACAGAATTTTGCTTCAGTTTGGGGATAGTTCTCTTAAGCATAGATTAAAAATATAACCACTAATCTTACATTTGATTGACTTAAACTGAATAGCTATATCCTGATAGATCACCACTGAAACCCGCTAGGCCTGCAAATATTATGTAGAATGAATTGAAGGACTGTGGTTTTTCTGCCCCAAGATGAAAGGCGGGAGTGAGTAAAGAGAGGTGAAGCATGATATGTGCTCATTACTTATATCACACTGCATTGTTTCTACAAGGGGGTCCACAAGGGATCTAGTACTGCTCCCAGAAACAGAAATGAGGGACCACGAGACCCACACTCACCCGTTTTCCCTCTAGGCCCAGGATTAAGATATCATGGCAATAATTGCCAGTAAAGACAACAAAAACATTTAAGAACATAATTAAATAGCAAAAGTAAAATAGTATTAGAAAATCCACAGTAATAATGACTAACACAATTGACATCTGGCAGCAATTTACATTTGTACAGAGTAATAGAGCTGACTAATTGAGCTTGTGTTTCTTAATCTTCATGACAAAGTTTAGTATCTAAAATTTAAGCAAAGGAGATTTTTTGAAAATATAAAAATATCCGGAATTTATAGTATAATTTCCAGGAAGTGCTGGAATGACTTGTGACCTTGTGAGCTTAGTAGCCCTAAAACATATAATTCGACTATATAGACAGTAAAATTACAGACCAAAATTGTCCTTGATTTTATCTCATTTCACCATGCAAATTCACGAACTTTATTTCCATTTTTTTCTCCTTTTTGCTGTCATGGGGCTGATTTTACTTTGTGCAAGTAAAGGCAAAGAGAAGATCTAGGCCTGAGAAAATATTATCTTACAGCATAGTGTCCAAATTTAATTTCCTTAGGTAGTATCAACATAGAACTATGTTGTACTATTTTAGAGGCAGACTCTGATCTTGACCTTTCAATGTCCAGCTGTTCTCCATTTCCTCTACAGAAAAGGTGGTAACCCACCTTCGTGCATGTCATATTTCAAAATGAAATTGAAATAATTTGAGTCACACACCACTAATAATCAGATAATCAGAATCTGGCATTAAACATTTAAGATGTTAGGCTAGAAAAGGAGAAGGTTGTTTCATAGTGTATTACATACATGATATTAAGCCAAGCTAAAGAAGAAATCTACTGTAAACATCACTGTCAAATTTCAGCAAATAGCGACTGACCCCCTTCTGAGAAACCCATAACTACTAAATACACCGATCTCTTCCTG
This sequence comes from Pluvialis apricaria, assembly GCA_017639485.1. NCBI lineage: Eukaryota > Metazoa > Chordata > Aves > Charadriiformes > Charadriidae > Pluvialis > Pluvialis apricaria. Next base: position 24,283,268 of record CM030010.1, on the reverse strand, counting down.
GACTATCTTCCATATATACGGCTTCCTCTCTGTTAAGATAATTAGGCCAACTTAGTAACTTTTGTGAACAAAACCTTTATCTCCATATAAATAATGCTGAAAATATATCTACACAAGAGCTAAGGCTTTTTAGCATATGTCCAGTGGTATAGAAAACACTCGGTAGCACTTAAATAATGGCTCAAAGAGAAACTCCATTCACCAACCACCTGCAAACAAACAAATACAGTTCACTGCCCCCCTCTGACTTAGTGGAAAACTTACTCTCATCCAGTTCCAAACTCCCAGACAACACACATGTTTTGTACTATCCCCGGAAGAGCCCTTGAGTAATGTATGGGAAAAATAAGGGCCAAAACATGTTGAACTTCAGGGAGATGTGATATAGCTTGATTGTTTGGGCTCTATACAGCTATGGTAGTATGGCAACAGAACAACTACTCCTTAGTTGGGTCATATGCTTTATGGGTCATAAAGAAAACAGCTGTTGACAAAAGGATATCCAGCTTGGATACCAAAACATTGTGCTACATGCTTACATGGGAATGCTTAATTCAACCTTAAGACACTGCCTTGTGGACCAGCATAAAGGTTTAAAACTATATCTCCATATTGATTTTTTCTGATCTTGCAATAAGGAAGTCATAGATAACATGACAAAGTTATCTGACAGATGATAATTTCCAGTTAGAAGCTCCAAAAGCTAGTTAAGTGTATTGCAATACACCTTCATTGAAAGTAGCGAAGGAAAAGAGCTGTCCTGCGTTCGAAGTCTTTAAACTGAAGGCACATTCGGTAAAATGATTGATATTCTGTTTGTCATCCTCCATGTGCTTCCCCAAACCATCCAGATCACATCAGTATTATAAAGGTCAAGTTGAACTGATTTTTCTCCCACCTCTTGAACCACCAATGAGAGATTGTATTGATCTTTAGTCCAGCAATCCCTGATAGGAGAAGATGACAAGGTAGGCCAGTACAGCTTCGTGCAACGGTAAGCTAAAGACACTCTTCCAGGTGTTTCGTCTGGTGTGCACTTACAAGGTGTAAAATTACAGAGAAAAATTTCTTATGCATGATACCCATGGTAGCATTTAACACACAGAATATGGCTGGAAATATCAATATAACAGACTGGCAGACCATATCCCAAAGAATATCAGGTCTTAACATGGTTACAAGAAGGAAGAGTTTTTTATGTAAGGTTGTGACATATACTCTTCATATCTATGTATAAATGAATGTAGTGTGGCTCTGTAGCAACACAATTTAGTAAAGAAGATAAGATCTCCCTTTTGAGGCTTGTGGCAAATCCTCAGCTGAAGTTTATATAATCTATTTCAAATTAATTATTCTATGTATTTATGTGTAACTCCAAGCTTAAAAGATGGTTTACATTAAAGCATCATTACATTAAGAAGAAAAGCAATTAATTTAAAAATAGTTGTACAGCGTGCATAATTACCGCTCCAGCTGCTCAGGGATGGGATTCAACAGAATTGACACCACCTTAGTGTAGTTCTCAAATCCCATTTGAACCCACATAGGGCCATAGTATCCACTGTGAAGGGACTTATGGGCCAACCATCCCTGCCCAGCCTCACCTGGGCCTCCCCAACCCTGCCCATAGCCCATGGCCCCATTTCAGCCCAGCTGGGGCCACCAGTCCCTGCCCCAGGGATACTGGAGGAGTGCCAATGTCTGATTCTTGTCTTCTGTTCCTCCTAGACAGACCGTGGGCCTGCTTTCTCCCATTGCTGTGTCTGCTGTGGGACCTTGTCATTGGCATCCTTCCTACCCATTGTGGTTAGGTGTTTCTTGGAGAGGGTACCAACTGTGCTGGGCCACCCTTGGCTCCTGGCTCATCCTCCCTCATGGAGAAGAATGGCGCTCATTGCTCCCTGGCACATTAGCCCAGATCCTTTGAAGTTAACAGGAACACAGATGATCAGCCACTTGAATCCAAGTTGCCCTTGTGAGAACTTGGAAAAATCTGTTGAGTTAGGGACTGGCTATACACTCACCAAATTTCATACAGTTCTCAGGATCCTGTAGAATTTTTAATTTCATTTTGATCTTCTGGGGTCATTTTAACCCCCAATTGTTTTGTTAGAAAAGAAAGTAGGAAAATTTAGTACTTTGAATACTTTTCTTATGATTCATCAATTAAGTTATGCTTTAGGAAACTGTTTCTTTTACAATGTGCTTCCTCCTTCCACCCAAGACGCATGTTCTCTACACAACAATTTACAATAAAAACATTATAAACTGCAAAAACACCGATCTGACAAGGTAGCTTATTGCCATTGGTATGTGATTGCTGAAGTAGCAGGAAATATTTGTGTTTCTGCTGTAGCTGTGAGAAGCCTTGTGGGATACTTTTCTTAAATGGGGTTAAACTACAACATGAGTAAGATGAATTGTTACTTCATAAATAGTCTTAGATGTAAAAAGCGTTGCCTGATAAAAGGTCCAAATGTATGCCAGAGAAATGATGAGAGAAAAAGGAATGAGATTACTTCAAACAGCTTCCAGCAGCTGCTGAACAATGAGAAGCCTGAAGCTCCGTTCTTCAGCAAACTCTCAGACTGCATATCTTGTAGGGTTAGAAAAAGGAAAGGCTTGGAAAAGATTGAATGAGCCTTCCCTTCAGCCAAGAATAACACAGAGAACGTACAGCAGCATTATTGGACTCTGGATACTTAAGCACCAAAAGACTTCTTTCCACTGAGCTGAATGAATGGCAGGAAAAAGGAACTTCTGCTCACTTTGAAGAACTAGGATGAGAGTTCACAAAAAAAAGGCAATTGATCTCCTCACCTGCCCTCTACATCATTACACTCACTGAGATGAACAGAAGACATTCCTACTTTGAGGAGGGAATATTTCTGCTGTTGTGACACCTTTGGGCTCATTGAGAAAGGTAGGGGCAAGTGTCCAAGCACTGCCAGTGAGGATTCTGTTTCAGGGGTTGGTACCTCTTCTTACAAGGGCCATAGAGCTTTCCACTCATTCTCCCTATACCTTCTCTTTGTAATGGCTAGAATCTAGGACATGCAGATAAAAACTCACGTGTTTTAACAAAAACATTTTACTTCACCAATCCCATTTTCATTTTGTATTTGTCTAGCTGACTCCTCTACACCAAACTCTTTTCATTAGATCTTGAAAAAAATCAGTTTAGGTGCAAATTTAGCATCAAATGTCTAAAATAAAGAGCAATAGAATGATGTGTTTGGCAAGGTGATAATGGTGCAGGGGGGGTCACCTAAACGCACTCTCACGGCTAAGATTCAGGAACCAAAACCTTGGCTTTATTATACAGGAATGAGAACAAGTAAACAAGATAAAAGGGGAAAAGGAAAGTGGAGAACTGTGAAAAAGCTTGTTGGCATTACAGTGAATGATATTACAGTTTTGTGACCCAGTCATGTTTGTTATTAATAAGGTGTAGTTTTAAAGAAGTATTTTAGATATAAACACATCTGTTGCATTAACAATGGATACCAGCTTTGACTTCTAGTTCACTCCACAAGACACTTTCTTAAACTTAAAGGAAAATATATTATGCCTACTCTTTCCTATACAAAGGTGAAGTTTACAATGAGCAAATTAATGCCATCTGTTTATAGTGTATTGTATTTTGTATTGCTAGCAGTTGGTTTATACTCACAACAGAATATTAAATATTGATAGAACTATGGATATAACAGCTGTGCCTATTAGTGGTTATTCCTTTTAATATACTTGACTTTGCTATAGATTATTAGGAAATGTTCTGTAGCCTGTAAGGCACAGAACGTGAAATGGTTACCGTTTGAATCTTTGTGGACTATTAATATAATACAATAGATTAAATGTGGCTACTATGAGATTGCCTCCATCTGTGGAGTAACCAGGTTTGATATTCCTATGTTTGCCTCCATTCTTATGTTCCTCTGTTCACTATTTTGGTACACTAATATAGATGAGAGAGGTTTACTGAAATGTAATGTCAAGAGAACAAAGTCATTCATTTGTTGATGTGTCTCAGGAGGACAACATTACATTTCCCATTCAAACCAATGTAGATTGAAAATTAATTCCATTCATAAGGTAACTAGATATTTTGGGTGAGTATGGTTGTGTAATTTGATTGATACTAGTCTGCTTCCATAGTAGGAACCGACAGAGAGATTTTAAAAGTTCCTCTGATGGAAATAAACTATGAATTTATTGTTAAGAACAAAATCAATTGCATACTTTACCACATACCAAAATATCCACACAGGAGAGAAAACTTCTTCCTTCTGCATAACAGCTACAACTATACCCCAAGGTCATTCCTACTACTGAATTTGCTAGGAGACACATTGATAGCATTTGCTTAATTCAGAGAGGGATTTTCGTCATTAGAAAATGCAATAGCATAAATGACTGCCTTGTCCTACTCCCACTGAACTCAGTGGTTACAATAAGAGTGGGAGTGGATTTATATTTGAAAATCATTCTACTGGTTACGGCTTTGACACTATTATCTTTTGATCTCTACCACGTTGAAGGTTTTTTTGTTGAACTGCTGTACCTATTTAAAAATAATATTAATATTGATACTCCCTAATTTGGTTAAGTAGCTTCTTTTAGAACAGTACTGCTGAAGATACTAAAACTTAACAAACCTTTGGTTACAAGTTGTTCAGCTTATGCAGGGACCCAAGATTCTTCCTATACCCTGGAATTCAACTTTGAGGTTCTTGGTCCTCTTGGTGTTGTGATTTCACAGCGTCTCCTATGATGAAAGAGTCTTCTGAGCCTAATGGATTAAAAAAGAGGCAAGCTCATTCTAAAGAGCAAAGAAAATATGCGTACTTAAAACAACAAACAAATCATTCGGTTTATTTTTTTCTTTACTAATAAGCTTGAGTATATTTGAAGGGCTACTGTGCAGTAGATAGGGATACACATCATTCTAGACCTCCCAGGAACACGCCCAGCCTTGGTAAAAATTATTAGGTTAGATTCTGTGACAATTATTATTTATTGGTAACATATTTATTATTTTATTAATATTTTTAAGTCATACAGATTTAAAAATGTAAAATCTGCATCTATGAATTAATCAGATTCTTTTTAAAGTAACTTGAAATACAATTTTTAAATGTTATAGCATTTGTCCTTCTTTGGTAACAATTTCACGTGTTTGTTTTGGAAGTTAGTGGTGTAACATATGCTTCTGTCAGTGATACATCAACAAACTGTATTTATACCGCATTGTACGTTCTCCTAGCCCACCACAGCTGAGGTCTGATTGAGACTATAGCCTCAAGTGACTATAAACCAAACAATTATTTTTGAGACTAATGTGTATGCTTCCTAATGATTCACAACATTAAACTCTCGCTTGGCAAGACAGCAAAACCCCTCTTTTTTTGCTCTAGGCATAAAAATTCTGCGGAACATTTTTTTAAATGGTTGTGGGTGACCAAAATGCAATTTAAAACTTCAATGGTATTTGCTCAGGGTTGCTTGCTTACTTGTAATTGTTTCCAGAATGTTTGTTTGGAAATTTGTTAGATTATGTATCACACGCAATAACTCTATATGCCAAATTCACTGCTGTAATACTTGGCACTGCAATTGGTTATGCTTATTTCAGCACCACTTAAAATAGCTAGTTCTTTATGTAAGCAAGAATAAAGGTGATTTCAGCCTATGGTTCTTTTTTCCGCATGTAATAGCATTAAATGAGTTGCAGCAGGAGTTATTTCTGACTGTATGTTCTGCAATTTATTATGGTCACTTTTTCTCCTTGATAACAAAAGTAAACCTTCTCTTCTTTTTTTTCTTTCCTTTCTTTTCTTCTTCTTTTTTCTTCTCTTCTATTTTTTCTTTCTTTTTTCTTCTGTCTTCTTTTTTCTTTTTTCTTCTTTCTTTTTCCTTTTCCCTTGTCTTTTCTTTCTTTTTCTTTTCTCGTTTTTCTTTTTTCTATTTTCTTTTCTCTTTTTTCTTTTTTTCTTGTTTCTTTTTTCTTTTTTTTTCTTTTTCTTTTATTTTTATTTGAAGCAATTTTCAATTTCATATCTGGAATAGACTTTGATTATTATAACAGAGAAATAATTTACCACATAGAATATATCTCAAATCTAGAAGAAGCTTTCTAACACCTTAAACTAATATAACTCAGACATGGTTTTAGAGTACTTGATTTTAGAGAACAGCAGGAATAACATTAACATAAATATTAAATTTGAATATTAATTTATGAAAAAATATATTTTTATGCTCTCTGTTGACATTCTGAGCAACAACTGCATGTCTATTGGAATTCCTGCTGTTATCTGAATTTGTAGAATCAGAGACTCATGTAGATTGGCAGGTACCTCTTGAGATCACCCAGTGCAATCCCCCTGCTCAAGCAGGGTCAGCTAAAGCAGGCTGTCCAGGACTGTGTCCAGATGGATTATGAATATCTCCATGGATGGAGACTCCACAACATCTCTGGGCAACTTGTGCCAGTGTTTGACAACCCTCACAATAAAAAAATATTTCCTTATGTTCAGATGGAACTTCAGGCATTTTAATTTGTTCTTCTTGCTTCTTGTCCCATCAGTGGACACTATTGAGAAAGATCCAGGCTGAACAGTCCCAGTTCTCACAACCTCTCCTCATATGACAGATGCTCCAGTTCCTTAACCATCTTTGTGGCTCTGCACTGGACTCCAGTAGGTTCAAATCTTTCTTCTACTTGGGAGCCCAGAAATAGGCACAGCACTCCAGATGAAATGCTAAGCAGAGGGGCAGGATCACCTCCCTCAGCCTGCTGACAACTTTCTTCCTCATGCAGCCCAGGATATTGTTGGCCTTTTTTCCATGATGGTGCATTGCTAGCTCATGATCAGCTTGTTGTCCACCTGGACTGTGAAATGTAGATATCTATCGATGACCTAATTTTCCTTGGGAGAGATTTTTCATCTCAACCTGAGACAGAGATCTAAAGAGGTATAGATGCATCATGTTTACAGGGTTTTATTTCTCTCTCTGTAGAAAGTGACTAAACAGATAAGTCAGATTGTAAGTATGTTGTACTCGGTCTGGCTGGGATGGAGTTATTTTTCTTTCATATGAGCCCACAGGCTGCTGTGTTTTGGATATGTGACTAAACCAGTGTTAATGAAACATCAGTGTTTTGGTTATTGTTGAGCAGTACTCATAGAGCAACAAGACTTTTCCTTGTTCCCACTCTGCCAAGGGTGGACAAGAAGCTGGGAGAGGACACAACATGGAGAGCTGACCCAAATTGGTCAAAATGTTCCGTGCCGTATAATCTCATGCTCAGCAATAAAAACTGATGGGAGGTAGCCATTGCTTGGAGACTGTCTGGGCGTCAGTCCACTTGTGGGAGGTGATGACAAACTACCTTTGCATCCCTTTTGGGTTTTTTTCCTTCCTCTTTCCTTCACTTATCAAACTATCTTTATCTTGACTCATGCTTTTTCTGTTCCTGTTCTCTTGTCTGTCTGACTAGGACTGGGGGGAGTGAGCAAGCAGCTGTGTGGTGCTTAGCTGCTGTCCTGAGTCAAGACACTACAGATGTCTATACGCTGTAAATCCACATTTCCTATCCCTGCTATGATTCTGATTTCCAAGTAACAGAAAGTTTATATAGTTTAGCTTATTAATTTTCTGATACTCTGTTAACATACTGTTAAGAGCATGGAGTTTCCAACTGTATAAACATTTTATATGAATGATAGTTTTTAATAAGGAAAATCCAGATCTTATAATTAAAAATAATCATAAAGATTTGCTGTGGGTAACCTGCATATCACCTTTGTGTGGTATAAGCTTAGACAGTTCACCTTCTCTGTCAAAACAACTAAAATTGTAGGCAAATGGCATTTGCATAACTTTTCAGACTATACTAAATAAGTTAAATGTGTTATTCATGATAATCTACCACAGAAACATTATTGTCAAATAGACACTTTGTTTATTTGCCAGTGTCATATTCACTTCTAATCTAGTATTTCGAATACAAACCTTAGAAATTCTTGGTTCAGAAAAAATAGTTATAAAAGGAGTAAGAATGGGGTACTTGCCTTAAGAAATCTAGAACTTCAGTAACCTAGAGACAGAAATTTAATTAAGTAGATAATGCATTATATTTTCACTATTCCCAGAGCTGTGCGATAAAGGTTATGAAGAAAATAAATAAAATTCATGTGTTTTAATGCAACACAAACCTTAAATACATTTCATCACTTTATCGGTGCTGTACAGTTGAAGAAGATTGAGTTTTTAGCTGAAGGAAATTAAAGCCTATTAAATCCAGAATTCTGTATCTGTAGCCTATCAGGTTAGGAAATTTTACAAGCAAAGAAGGACAAAGCTTAAAGGGCTCTTCTTGCAAGTTATAGCAGTCAGGGCTGCTCACCTGAGAATGTCCTTTTCTGAACAATAGATAATCAACACATGAAAGCAGTTTTCTTTTTCCCTACTTTTACACAATTTTAGACCTATTTACACCTTAAACTAAGGGAACTGAAGGTAAGCATTAACACTTTTTTCCATAAACACAGATGAAACAAAAGAAGTAGAAGCCAAGCAAGAGTTAGTAATAAGTAGTGCAAAATCCTAATTGTGAAATATGATTTGATTTAACAGGAGTTGCAAAGTAGAAAAGATATTAATAAGTATTCCTCTGAATGACAAAGGTGAAAGTAACAGTTCTTTTGATTATTTTATCTCGAGGTATTCACTATAAACAAGTTCTTATCCTTTATTACAAGTTACATTTGTGCAAATGATTTGTTTTTCCAAAATTGTCTGCAAACAAGGCTGCATTTATTCATACATGGTATTTACTATGAATTGGTACATTTCTGTGAGACCATTTATGGTAGAATGTATATCATCTTGTATAAAAATGAAAATGCAAAATATAAAAATTGAATATAAAGAATGAGTTTCTCTTTGACTTAATCAAGAATGCATACAAATACATTTAAATGTGATGCACAAACACAATTGTAATATATTTCTGCCTAAGCATAGGAAGATAAGAACACACTTTAAATATTCTGATAGTTGAGGTGCTGCTTATCACTTGCTATGTTGCATTTTCTAATGAACTTGCACTTGCATTTCTGTTTATAATGATTAGGTCCCTTTGTCAGTGAATATATGACCAAGCTTACAATTTTTGCTACTGACCATAACCTTTGCATTTGAATTCCAGCTAACCGAAGGTGAATTACCTGTCAGGCAAAGAACACTTTTTTCTCAAGAATAATGAACAAACACATTTATATAATCCACCATCAGTCTATAGTTAACTGCAGAATATGCAATTAGTTCAAGTGCTCAGGTTCTAAGGTTGTTGACACAAATCCCCCTCTTCTTAGGGCTGTGCTTGCTGGAGAATTTACTCTGTGCAACTTGTGTGGCTGGGATTGAGCTAGCTTCCTTCACAGCAGCCTATATGGTGTTGTGCTTTCCATTTGTGGCTAAAATAATGCTGATAACACAGATGGTCTGATACTTGCTTTCATATTAATCTTCTCCCCAACCTTCTATTTTCTTCCAGTCCCACAGAAGAGGTGCACAGTGAGGCTGGGTGGGTGATGGCCAGGATCAAACTGCCAGAGTTACATGATTTTTAATTAATCTGTAAATATCCTACGACTGGAGAAGAACAGTACCTCTATTCATAAATAGGAAAAAAAACCCAACAGCAGTGTTTCAAGCAACTATTAGTCTGTTAGCTTGACTTCAATACTATTTTAAGTCATACAATGAATTTTGAAGGAAAAAATAATTTAGAATAAAATGGTAAATAGAGTATGACACATTTCCAGTGTGATTTTATGAAGGTTATATTGTATCAAATAGTATAATTTTCTGTAGTAAGATTTGTTAGATGGCTTAATGCTGTGGAGTTAATCTATTTAAATTTAGATATAGAAATTAGATAGTGCCCCATAGGAGGTCCTTATTTCATGTAGAAATGTCAGGTAATGAGTGCTACAAAACAGAGAAGACACCCAGAGAGGGAAATGGGTAAGAGTTTTTATGATTTGTGTACTACACTAGTTGGGAGTTTCCACTAATACAGAAAATGGCAAGATCATTGTGTAGGAGGAATTCAATGACAGTGTTGACTAGTGCAAAATAGAATGAAATTTAATAGTACAAAGTGAAAACTCATGCATTTTCTGTATTTTGTTGAGAGAGGTTTGCAGGTTTACATGGCATCACTTCTTAAAGCAAAGGCATTAAGAAACTATGATGGCGTTTCAAATGCTTTTGGAGGATAAACATCAAGATACAGCTGAACTACTTAGGTTACAAAATAACACCAGCACAAGATCAAAAACATAATAAATTAGTCATTAATATATTTTGGTGGCAAATTAGAAGACAGTTTCTAACCATGTGAAGAGTGATATTCTGGAAACATTTCAACATAGATAAAAGAAATCGGAATGATTTCAAGATGGAGTTTGATACACTTATGAAAAGGGTGAAAAGAGGTAAGAAATTAAGTGTACAGTCTGAGCCTCCAGATAGCAAGTCTAAGTCAAGAGGTTTGATTTAGAGATTGGGACACTGCTGTTACAGTCGGGAAATACTGGAAGATGGTATTAATCTCATTTGACTGTAGAGTGTCTACTCTACAGAGGACTGCTTCCTCAGTTAGTTTGGGAGATTTGCTAGCAAATTCCTCACCTTTGTGGGGATCTAGGACACTAATGATAACTGTAACCTGTTCTGTCTTCCTATGATACATTAGAGTTGTGATGTTGGTCTTTTACTGCAGGTTTAAATTTGTTATAGGATATTGGGACGTGCTTCATGGCCACTCTTGTGAGATGCCAAATAAAGTAGATGTTTTGTGGTACTTTCTAAACTAGACATATTGCGTGGTTGCTGACCTATGCCTGATAAGCTTGCTGATGCAGGTTCTCTCATTCTTGCATTCTTTTACCACCAAAGTTCATCAACTCTATCAAGTTCTTCATCTATCAAAAAAAGGGTCATGTGATGGAACTGTTTCCCAGCTACAAGGAAATTACAAATGAAAAAAAACCCACATCTCTTTATCCAAGATGAGATCTTATGAAATACTTATCAATATAATACTTTACTGACATTATTTATTATCTGTACTATGGTACAAAGAAGATGAGAGCAAGGATCAGGAGTTCTTTTTACTACATATGGTCTAAGACCCTAACCTAAAAACAGTACCTTTACAAAAGAATGTCTAACAAAAGTACAAACTGTGAACACAAGCAGCTGAAGAAGTGGTACTGTGAGATATTGTCTAGTTCAGTTTTGGTTTATTTTATGTTTCGCAAAATAGATGCATATTTGGAACCCCCTACCTGAGGGACAAGCAGATCTTGGAGTCTAAGAATAACAGATGATTTTACTCATAGTCTAAACAATTTTGAAAATGCTGTAATCACTCAGAATTGTTACACATTTAAATACATAAAAAGTAAATCATCTCTGAGATATATAAGCTATTAATTTTATTGAGGACTTCTTGCCAACATTTACATGCAGATAAGGAAATATGTTTGTCTTACTTGAACTTAACATTGAAATCAGAATCTCTGCTGAAGAGAGAGAACAAAAGGAAAATATGCATCGTTATGGCTAGAGAGGTATTCACAGAAGTAAATATCTCCTGTAATGCTGTGCAGAAATGGAAAAAAGCTTTACTTACCCTTTCTGGATTTCTTTGCTATTCCTACAGTGTTCTATTCTGTGCAAGTACAAAGGGTAAATAAAATGTATACTCCTTTAAATATTACCAGCCTCAAAAAAAAATCCAAAACCAAACAAAAACAAAACAAAACAAAAAACACACCAAAAAACCCCATGAAAAATCTGTTATCAATTAAGAACATTTTTTAAACTTTTCACAAGGATTTGATGTTTATAAGCACAAAGATATGATGGAAAATATTCGGGGCTCACAGAAAAGCTGCCTCAGACATGTACTGTCCAGCAGGAATACTTGAACAGCTATACAGTAATTACTACATTTGTAAGCATATGCATCATTGCTCTCAGGGCTGCTCCAGTGTAAGTCTTAGGCTTGTCAATAGTTTGAAATTCTCTGAGACCAGTGCGACAGATCTGTGCTTTAAAAGACAGATTATCTGCCTTCTGGTCTATCTTATGACATGAAATTCCCACCTTGCCTGATGTCTGGTATGAGTAAGAGCCATTTCTGTAGGAAAAGCTAGCAGAGCACAAAGTCAGTGCAGGACAGAATTAGTATCGTATTCAGAGCTAGACAGCAAATAGCACTGTGTGATAGCTAATATAATAATCTAACTGGAATATTCTTAACATAGTATGGGCTCATCAGTGACCACAAGTGTTGAAGGTCTCTGGCTTCACAGCTTGGCTAATGTGAAAAAACATTCTGGGGCATTGGACTTACATCAGCTACATAAGATGACATAACCTATTGAATCAACAGCACCAATCTTTTTGGGTTTCTCATGTTTCTTGGAGAACTTTGCACTGGATTTACATGGTAAGGTGTTGGCAGCAGGGGCGTTGCTGGGGTGGCCCTTGTGAGAAGAGACCAGGGGTGCCCTTTGCTGGACACAGCTGGTTCCCGCTGACTCCAACGGCCCCACTGCAGGACACAGCTGAGAACATCAGCCAAGTGGTTGGCGCCTCTGGAAAAACATATTTAAGAAAGAGCAAAACACTGCATGGCAATGTGAGGATTGAGGAAAAAAAATTTGCAAGAATTATAGAGGCAGCACAAAGGTCACTGAAGAAGGAAGGGAAGGAGTTGCTCCAGGTGCCAAAGCAGGTATTCCCCTGCAGCCCGTGGAGAGGACCCTGCATCAGATATCCACCCTGCAGTCCATTGAGGACCCCACACCAGAGCAGATGGATATTCGCTGCAGAAGGCTGCAGCTGGTGGTGAGCCCATGTAGGTGCATGTTCTCCTGATAGGAACTATGATGCATGGAGAACCCATGCTGGAACAGATTTTTTCCTGAAGGACTGCAGGCCATGGAGGACACTTGCTGGAGCACGGGAAAGGTGTAAGGAAAAAGCAGCAGCAGAGAGGAACTGTTATGGACTGACCACAATCCCCTTTCCCTGTCCCCCTGCACTGCTTAGGGCAGGGACGAAGTAGTGTATATGGGAATGAAGGAGTGAAGTTGAGCCTGGGAAAAAGGCAAGGGATGGGGGAAGGTGTTTTAAGTCTTGTCTTTTTTTCTTGACATCCATCTCTATTTTAATTGACAATAAATTAAATTGTTTTTCCCCAAGGTAAGTCTATTTTGCCCATGACAATAATTGGTAAGTGATCTCTTCATCCTGACCTACAAGCTTTTCCATCTTATTTTCTCCTCTTGTCCTATTGAGGCGGGGGAGTGACAGAGCAGCTAGGTGGGCATCTGGCAGCCAGCCAAGGTCAACCTGCCACAAACTTAAACTAAAATGTTAATGATTTGTGAATCTTGCTGGGTTTTTTTTTCCCCGAAAACTGGACAGATTAGATGCTGTAAAGCTGTTAAACACTATAGATCTAGCAAACCTTGCACAAGATTCACATGCCAGTGTTTATGAATAGTATTCTATAGCCTGTTGATTGTAAAGTGGAACAGTAAATATGCTGATACTGATTGTCTTAATCATGCTTTTCCTAAAATAAGAAATTCACACTCACAGTATCGTAAAAGGAATCTGCAAATGCATACTTGTACTACAGAAACACCTGATTTAGCCTACATTAAAAAAAAAAAAAACACCAAACAACTGTATTTAAATAGAAATATAGAAATTTTAAGTGGTCTTGGAAAAAAATCCATGGCAATCAAAGATAATATTTAACAGCAGGCAGGTCCTTTACTTATTGAAGTAAATGGGACAACTGTTATTTACTTAGGTGAATCACCGCATAGGCTCAAATCTGGAACAGCATATGAGAGTAAATTCAGTATATTCAGCAGCTAGAGAGCGGGTTAGACAAGCTAAAGCCCAGCTAGAACTAAATCTGGCCAGGGACATTAAGACAAACAAAAAATCCTTCTATAGGTATATCAGCGAGAAAAGAAAGACTAGGGAAAATGTAGGCCCTCTCCAGAAGGATACGCAAGAACTGGTCACCCGGGACAGCGACAGAGCTGAGGTACTCAATGACTTTTTTGCCTCAGTCTTCACAGACAAGGACAGCAGCGGCACTGCCCAAGACGCAGATTGCAAAGGAGAGGATTGGGAAAACGGAGCACCGCCCACTGTAGATGAAGATAAAGTGAGAGACCACCTGAGGAACCTGAAGGTGCACAAGTCCATGGGACCTGATGAGATACATCCGCGGGTCCTGAGGGAACTGGCAGATCAAGTCGCGAAGCCACTAGCCATCATATTTGAGAAGTCGTGGCAGTCTGGCGAGGTTCCTGCCGCCTGGAAAAGGGGAAACATAACCCCTATTTTCAAAAAGGGAAACAAGGAAGACCCGGGGAACTACAGGCCAGTCAGTCTCACCTCTGTGCCTGGCAAGATCATGGAGCAGATCCTCCTGGAAACTCTGGTGAGGCACACAGAAAACAAGGAGGTGATTGGCGAGAGCCAACATGGCTTCACCAAGGGCAAGTCATGCCTGACAAATTTGGTGGCCTTCTACGAAGGGGTTACAGCGGCAGTGGACAAAGGAAGATCTGCTGATGTCATCTACCTGGACTTGTGCAAAGCATTTGACACTGTCCCACACGATATCCTGGTCTCTAAATTGAAGAGACATGGATTCGATAAATGGACCACTCGGTGGATAAAGAACTGGCTGGATGGTCGCACTCAAAGGGTTGCGGTCAACGGCTCGGTGTCCAAGTGGAAAGCAGTGACGAGTGGCGTTCCTCGGGGGTCGGTACTGGGACCCGTACTGTTCAACATCTTTGTTAGCGACATGGACAGTGGGGTAGAGTGCACCCTCAGCAAGTTTGCTGATGATACCAAGCTGTTTGGCGAGGCAGACACGCTGGAGGGGAGGGATGCCATCCAGAGGGACCTGGACAGGCTGGAGAGGTGGGCCCAAGCCAACCTCATGCAGTTCAACAAGGCCAAGTGCAAGGTCCTACATCTGGGTCGGGGCAATCCCAAGCACAAATACAGGCTCGGCGGAGAATGGCTGGAGAGCAGCCCTGTGGAGAAGGACCTGGGGGTGATGATTGATGAGAAGCTCGACATGAGCAAGCAGTGTGCGATCGCAGCCGAGAAGGCCAACCGTATCCTGGGCTGCATCAAAAGAAGTGTGGCCAGCAGGTCAAGGGAGTTGATTCTGCCCCTCTACTCCGCTCTCGTGAGACCCCACCTGGAGTACTGCATCCAGCTGTGGAGTCCCCAACATAAGAAGGACATGGACCTGCTGGAGCGCGTCCAGAGGAGAGCCACGAGGATGATCAGAGGGCTGGAGCACCTCTCCTATGAGGAGAGGCTGAGAGAGTTGGGGCTGTTCAGCCTGGAGAAGAGAAGGCTCTGGGGAGATCTTATTGCGGCCTTCCAGTACCTAAAGGGGGCCTACAGGAGAGCTGGGGAAGGACTTTTTACACGGGCATGTAGTGATAGGACGAGGGGGAACAGCTTTAAGCTGGAAGAGGGCAGGTTTAGATTAAACATTAGGAAGAAGTTTTTCACTTTAAGGGTGGTGAGGCACTGGAACAGGTTGCCCAGAGAGGTTGTTGAAGCCCCATCCCTGGAGGTGTTCAAGGCCAGGCTGGACGTGGCCTTGGGCAACCTGGTCTAGTGAGAGGTATCCCTGCCTGTGGCAGGGGGGTTGGAACTCGATGATCTTCAAGGTCCCTTCCAACCTAAACCATTCTATGATTCTATGATTCTATGATATTTTGTTTAGTACCCAGTAGACCCTGAAAACATTGTGTTTGTCCATGTGGCATAAAGTTGAAAATATACATATTTAATTAACACCTTGATATCTTCATTAGAAAAGATGTCTTCACTGACCCACAGCTTATTACCTAAAAAGGATGACAACAACCATCCTTAGCCATAATGTCACAACAGGTGTGGCAAGAGGCTAAGTGGGAAAGATGAGGGTAGGTGAAAAGCAAAAATGCTCAGTTAGCAAATGCTTTGTTACTCTAACAAAAACTTAAGAACTTCAAGTGTTACGTTAATACTTTTATTTCTTTAGATAAATTGATTTTTGTTTTCTGAAGCTTTCAGTATAACAAAACATACTTTTCCAAAACATATAATTTCTTATTTGTGTCACTGTAGTAAGTCCAAAGGAGAAATGTATTCATCTTGAAAACTTACTTGTTTGCATATTCTTTACCTAAACACTCAGGAAACAAGTTCTGGTTTAACACAGTTTTCTCTGAAATAACACTCTTGATGATTCCCAAGTGGTGGCTTGCCTCTCTTCATTTGAGCTTTTGTTTCCATATCTCAATTTTGTTGCTTCCCAACACAATATTAATAACTTGGAAAGGAGCCAGGAGGTATGTCCTTGGTTTAACGAAGTACAGCAATTATAATATTAAAAGCACAACACTGGAATAACAAGATGATCTGTGAGAATTTTTCTAGTTCAATTATGGCTTAATAGCAAAAGTAAGATATTGCAGTACATCACACCAATCTTTTCCTGATAAGAAGAGTGAAAATCTGCAGAAAGTTTCTAATCTTTCTGTGCGATCACTTTCTTGTGGGCCTCTGGTCTTAGAAAAATATTAGCTTGAATCCTGGGAACTCTCCATTATCCTGAGTTCAGGGAGTTCTGCACTTCTGTTAATTTCTTTGCTGCCTTTCTCTTAATCTTTTTAGCCACCAAAAAAATTCCATATCCTGAAGTAAATTCAAAACTTCTGGTAAAGTTTACAATTCACTATATTCACCTGTATCTCATTGAAAAGTCTTACTTGTGTAATGCTCCCTAAAGCTGCCCTGCAGGGCAGGAGGAGGAGTAGGATGGAAAAGAAAACCTTTAACAAAAGAAAGTAAGACAGGAAGAAAATGGGAAAATACTAATTTGAACAACAGACAGAACACAGTTTTTCTTTTCCTTTTTATTGCGTGTTCTAATCCACAAGACAGTAATTGTCCTGAGCACTGAGCACTGGGGAAAATTCAGATTCATATTTAGCCTTGAAGTTTGAACCTCAAGCCCATCTCTATTCCAAATGGAGACTGGATCTTCTTACTATTCCTACATATGCACAGAGTGCAAAAGCAAATTTTCATTTTCAGTCCTGGAAAGGCTGCCAGTACAACGAATTATGGGGTAAACAGCTGTTGTGCTCCTAACCATGGCAAGCAAGAATGACATGCCTGCTGCCTTCCCCAAGGCACGCTGCCGTTCTCTGAATGATAACTAATGGGAGCGGGGGGAGGAGGGTTGCTCCAACATGTCAGCAGGCTTTGCCCACTCAGTCCAAACCCAATATAAGCCGCATCAGTCGAGTAAGATGTCACTGGTCTGTAAAACACATCTGTGTCTTTAATTACTAACTTGGAAAAAACAATAGTGACCATATTAGTATGCTGGCTGCAGAGACATAAATGCTCATTATAAAATGTTCAGATGTAATAGGAAAAAGAAATGGCTTGTGGTTAAAAGGCTTCCTCCAGGCTATTGAAAGCAAAACGTAATAATTTACCTTGGTGGAATTAATTACTTTGTTCTCTCCTTTTGACTGAAATGTTACTTATTAGTTTATTAATTATTAATTTATTAATTTTAGGGTAGTAGATGTTTAATGTGTCTGTTAAACATCTATTCACTAGACGTAAATAAACCTAAACAAGAGGATTTTGGTTTGTATTTGAGCATCTGTTTTTCTCTCCTCCAAGATCCTGAAACACACTTTTGTAATTTTATTATTATTATCATCATCATTGTTGCTATCGTTTGTGCAGTGTCTAATGGCTCTACCCCAACTGTTTGAGGCAACGAACAACTATAGCAAAAAAATATGGACTTTGCCTCCAGAAGTTGTGTTAAATGAAAACAAAAATGGACAAGTCGCCTTAGTCGCTCAATTTAAATTTAAATAAAGTTGATGAACCCAAGTGGAAAGCTTTCCTAGGGTACAACTCCTGTGAATTTCTCACTGAAAGTGTGGTTAAATATGGAACTTTTAGAATGAAAGATACATGTCTCTGCTAGTGCTAGCATTTCAAGGGAAAAAGATAGCAGTACTGATATTGAATCAATGTTATTGAATTTTGTTACTAAGATGATTAGGGGACTGGAGCATCTTTCTTATGGGGAAAGGCTCAGGGACCTGGGGCTTTTTAGTCTAGAAAAAAGAAGACTCGGGGGATCTTATCAATACTTATAAATACTTAAGGGGAGGGTGCCAGGTAGATGAGAATAGCCTTTTTTCAGTTGTGCCCAGTGATAGGACTAGAGGTAACGGGCACAAACTGGAGCACAGGAAGTTCCATCTTAACATGAGGAGGAACTTCTTTACTCTGAGGGTGGCAGAGCACTGGCACAGGCTGCCCAAGGAGGTTGTGGAGTCTCCCACACTGGAGACATTCAAAACCCGCCTGGATGCTGTCCTGTGCAATGTGCTGTAGGTGTCCCTGCTGTGGCAGGGGGGTTGGACTTAGATGATCTCTAGAGGTCCCTTCCAACCCTGACTATACTGTGATACTGTGATCATACACCCTTCATTATCTTCCTTGAGTCATATAGTTCTACTCATTTCTTTCGTGTCTTCATTTTTCCCTGCTATGCCCTCATCTGCTCATTTGAAATATCATCCTAAACTAGACCCAATAAAGAATGCACCCAACATATGCAGCTTTTACAACCAAAAGTCCTCAATAGGATTAGAGTACCCTAACTGCCACAGCTGTGCAATGCGGGATATGGAATATTCCACTCTCTCCAGCTCCAATATATTCATAGCTAAGCTTTGGCAGTATTCATAATAAAATATTTAAAGTATTACTTATGTCACTCAGGAGGTTGACAGAATTAGGGGATGTAATAATAGATAGCTGTATCAGCCACATTATAGATCATAAAAATGCCATATCAATAATATCTTGCTGTATTGAAAGATAAGATAGTTTACCTTATCATGTCCACATAATTGCTATACTATATGGCTAGCAAGACAATGTGTGTGTTTGTACGTGTGTGCACACAAGCACATACATAGATATGTACACATAAAAGCACTTTTCACAGCTCCTCAGAAAATTCATGATCATCTCCATTCTCTAGATACCAATTCTGGACCCTTCTTCACTGTCAAGTCTGAATAATCTCTTGAACACCAGTATGAGACAAAATCTCACTCAAACCATTTCATTATACTACATAATTAGACAGCATTATCTGACTCCTGTCATTTTGGTTATGGATATTGGTAGGCCTTCAAAATAGGCATGTGAATGTTCTTAGCACACCTAGCACCTTTTCCTTCGGTGAGTGTATAACTGTCTTCTAACCTTCTTTTCATAAGCACAATGCACTTAGAAAGTATCCAAGAAATGCCCACCTAATTTTAACATGTTGCAAGGAAGAGATCATCAAAAAATCAGCTGAGTAAAATTTTGTTTTGTTACCAATATTGCTGAAAGTTTCATTCAGTGCAAAGATTTAGAGAAAAAAATCAATCCAATTACTTTATTTTTTAAAATTACTAAGGTACAGATAATTTAATTCCTTTTGGGTTTTATCTTAATCTGCAAATACATAACTGAGGAAAGAATCCAGTTCATTAGGTGATCCAAAAGTCATATCGCTTTGTGTTTTCGCTGTACAATTCAGTACTTTACCACAAATTTGTGCTTCATTAAGATCAAGTTGTAGAGCATGTGAGTTTTTCCAGTAATGGTGTATCGTTTGCCAGCAACAAAAGAGACATTGTGCACAAAGCAGAAGATAAAAAAGACAAAATCTGAATCTTTGAGGTACTTTTTTGTTATTGTTCTGTACTAAACTAGAAGTAATCCAGTGTAACAAGCCAATCTGCTTCCTCTTCATGCATACTTTAGCAATGAATTATTGATGTTCTTTTACTCATCAGTTTAGGATTTTTAGGCAACTGAAGGGTATGATCTACCTTGTCATATGCCATAGTCAGGTAAAATAGCAATATTGTAGTATATCCCACTGAGGGTGCTACTAGAGTGAAAATGAGAAATTAATATGTGGCTGTAATATACGCCAAGGCAGCATTTGCAGCAGTTAATAGACAGAAGATTAAAGTATAGAGAGCTGGAAAGATACCAGCTTTCACAGGTCCTGTTAATAATTCTTGCTTCATGTCACAACATTATCACTCGCAAGAATTCAAGGATATGAATGCAGTAAGATCTTGTTCCTCTCCCTAAAGATATGGATTACATAAAAATACTTTTTCCAGCTCAGCTTGATGGACAAATTTCCACTCTTTCTCTTTTTCTTTAACTTGTCCTAACGTGTACCAGCCTTATAAATATCAAAGGGACACTGCTAAGACTGGTAAGCCTAAAATTAAATCTACCCACTTCATCTGGTTTGCAAGCATGACACACTGCCCCTCTGCTCTGTTTGTCTATTTTGTTGCTGCGAGCGAAAAAAAAGCAATGGGAATTGCAAGCACCCCTCTCTTGAAACCCAGTGGTGTGTCAGTGTGGGTGCCAATGTGATCTGCATATCTAAGGAACTTCAAAGGAATAAAGAACGAGTAGACTGTCTTTTCGTCTTAAATCTGTCACATTTTCCTCAGTCTGCTTTAGCTTCCCATCTTTGCCTGTTCTTTTGTTGTATTCCAGGTAGGATACTCCTATTCTTTCCCCTTTTCCCTGCAAGCAGCAGCATCAACATTGAAACATGCAAGGAAAACATCTCCTTTCTTGTACCCAGAACCAAAGCATCCTCCAGAAAGCAAGAAAAATCATTACAATAAAGTCCCAACAAAACCATTCATTTCTGGTACAGAGCACACAAAATTTCCAAAAAGAAAGAAAACCTTTTACAGCCTTATTGCCAAATAGGATCAGTCACAATAGAGAATATGAAATGTAAATACACCACTGAGGAAATTTTAATCATCAGTGTTGAAGAAACCTCCACTTACTAAGTGTGACCTGATATTCCTCAGGGGCTTGCGTTTCAGCAAAATTTTATTGTATTTTCTTGAAGATGGTAACAACGCCAAAGGTATTCTCTGGCATCTGAGTAAAAACAGTACCAAATCCCTGTTCTGAGGCACAGTTTGATGCTGGAGTGTCTCCACAGAACTGTTGCTTTAACAGCAACATAATGTAATAAACATTTTATAAAGATGTTATAAATAATGTTAACTTAGAAAAAAAAACCACAAATCTTTTCACTAAACATTACTCTAGAGTATTTATTTTTCTCAATTTCATTAAAAAACACATCTTACAGAACACAAAAGATTGGGAAAGTTCTGTAATAATTACTAAAAGGTCTTATGTTGGAAAGTTTCACCTTAGCTGTTCTTAATTCAAGTCAGAATAGAGGGACGTGTCTATAAAAAGCCTTCCCTATGGATGTTACAGAGAAAACTGGACTTCCTTTGGAATGAATCCATGTTGTCAGTCTCGCCAGCAATCTTCACTTTTTATGTACATATATATGTGTGATATATATATCACATATATATAAATGTATATGTGAATGTGTGTGTTTAGAACAATGTAAATAAAAGCAGTTAAGTTTTATACATCCAGACAGTCCTTGCTGAGAACTGCACATAATGGAATCAGGGAAACTGGAGAAGTCCTTAAATAAGGCAATCTCAACTCAGACAAAAATATAAAAGTAGCATGCTGCCTGTAAATCATAAATTAAAACACAAACAAAAAGAGCTTGCACAGAAGAAATTTAGTTAGATACTGTTCTCAAGTAGTGAAGCAGAGAAGCAAAAAGTAGTTTTATGAACAGTTGTATGCAATAAATTAAAAATAAACAAATTTAAAGTTTTTTATAGGAATGACCCATTCCAGAAAACAACATGCATATTTGTGAACTTGGAAATTTCATGATATTTGATAATCCTCTTTTGTAAACCAGAGAATGTCTTTAAATTTATTAATCTCCTTGGCAAAGTTCTACATGAAGCATGAAGCGGGATTTCCTCTAGACTTTTCTCCTAGGTAGCTGCAAATTCTAACTAGGGTTTTTCTGAATAGTTGGAGTATTTCTAAGCAGTCTTTTCTCTGTACGTTCTCAAGTGTTTAATAATATCTGAGTTATCATGCTGGTTTTGCATCAGTTTGGAAACTTGTGTTGGAGATTTAGAGTATGCCTAAACACAGGCATCTAAGGCTTTCTGAGATATCCTCGTATCTGATACAGTCAGAGAGGGCCCTTCTGTTATGGTAGCTGGAGGCTAAGCAGGAAACTCTAGGATAGCACAAATATTAGTTCAGCCCATGCTCAGGCAAGTAAATCATGCCCAAAGAGTTTCCCTCCTCCATCTAACCGAGTTTTTATGAAACTTGGAGAAATCTAATACATCTGAAACTTTTGTCTGTCAAATCCTGTTTAAATCTGTCAACAGTTTCAAACACACAGACATGATGGTGTCCCAAGACTCATTTTCTTATGAAATCATGCTCAAATGCTGCATTGAAATACCGTGCAAACACTCCCACCCACAAATGTTAGGTTAAGAACAAGGGTGAGGAAATAAGCTCCTTTCAGTTTCCAGAAGTTCTCTGTGAATTGGAGTTGCCCCTCTAACATCTGATTAGCCTTAGCAAACTGCAGATGCTCATGGAGATCTACAATAACAGACCAAGAACTGGTTGGAGTCCCATGGGTCTTTGCTTGATTTTCTTTTTCCTTCTCTTTACACAGCAGTGAAGAGCTCATGTTTGGTATCTATTCTCACACTTCTCATTACTCAGACAGGACTGCCTGAGCTATGAGAGTAAAAAAATGAAATTTACACTTTAGGGGTACTTGCTCCTGGAAAAATTGTGCTACGTATCTCTTGATATGTTGCTTATGCATGGAAAGTAGATCTTCACTTGTCTTAGGTGCCCAGGTCAACAGTACGCCCTGCAAATAATGATGTTTATATCGTCAGCAATGACTCTTTATTCTCACAAGGCATCCATGTCTCCTGTTCGCTAACACTTTATAACATAAATAACAACCAACATCAGTTGCCTCCTCTCCAAAGATCCCCAGCAAAACTCTGTAGTTTTGGTAACTCAGCTAAGATATGTTATCTGTTATTTTATTTTGAAGATTTGATTACTTTTTTTTTTGTGCAGCTACTATTAAGCTACTTTGAAGTGTGACTGACTTGTCACCCTGACCTAAAAATGTGACCAGGATTTGTATGTGTTGGTACTATCAGAGCATTAATACAGAAAGAGGTAATTCTGTCTGCACACTACCAATTAATTGAAAAGCAAGATCTGCTGTAAAAAAAAAAAAAAAAAAAACAAACAACAAAACCAAAAAAAAACATAACAACAAAAAACAACCAAACAGCTATTTTGTCATGATTCCGGTTCTCTTCCTATGGTCTGGAAGGGGAAATTAAATAACACACAAAACCCCCTAACTGTTTCTGAAACAAGAAGCTGCAGGCTGTTTTATGGGAATCTGTAACCATAAACCACCTACTGAGCCCTGTAATTTACTTACACTGTTTACTAGGAAGATGGTGTCCCAGGGATTTTAACCTGGCATCTAGAGGGTTCCAAGGCCACCTAATTATTTCCAGAATATTGTCAAAAATGTATGGGGAGGCAAATTGAACAGGAAGTATAGAATGCCCAAACAAACTAGTTACTTTACCAGAAAGAGAAATTCTGAGAGAAAGTCTGGCTTTTTTTTTTAATCAGTGTTTTACAAAATGCGAATACAACTCATTTTTGTCAGACTTTCTGAGTTTTTGATCTAGAGTTTAGATTTGGATGATAAAGAAGTGGGAAAGGGAAAGAAAAAAATTGCAAACTTATTGTCATATACGAGAGACTTAAATTTCTGAGTCCAGGGTTTTTCCTCACTATAACAAGAAAGAAAACAAAAAGACAAGAAGGTCACCAGATTTCTTCACTTGCTTGTGCCAGTGAGAGCAACTTCTATTTTCTACACAGCAGATGATTATTCATTTCTGCCATTTTTCTTATGTTTTACTGTTAACAAATCCCCTTTATACTCCTTCCAGTCTAAAAGTTCCTATATTTTATTTTTAAAATTTCAGTCTTAGTAATATTTGTTTAAAAAAAAAAAAAGCGTAGCTCATTTCCTCTGAAAACTGAAAGGTCATCAATGCTCATTCTGTTTTTCCCAGGTTGTATCTTCAGACCAATTCACAAGGAGGAGAGCTTGGTACCCAACTCTACAAAGAACAATTTCAATAATTTATGTAAACAGACATAAATATCGTGTAATGTTTAAAAACACTATAATAACAGTGGAACTATAGAGATCCTAAGTCAATTGAATTGCCCTCTGGAGATGCCTATCTCTTTCAAGCAGCCTTGGATAACTGGAAGCAACTCCAACTGCCTCAGTTAAGTGCTTAAGAGTTAAGTGGGATGAATCCTGTCCCCGTCCTAAGTTTCCTACTGAAACATGGATGTTTTCCAAATAGTTTTTAAATGTAGCTGTATAATAAAGCCTTTCTTTCTTGATCTTTGTTGGAAAAAATACCATAACCAGGTTGGAAAACAGGTTAGGGCACCTGAGTAATAGGGCACAATGAGGTCCCAAAACTTCAATGAGCAACTTACGTAGCTGAAGACTGGCTCTTTTGCCATTAGGTGTTTCCCAGATTGATATTTCTCAAGAATAAATTATATTAGCAACTTTTTCCTGTTATCTGTCTGATAATAATTCATCTCCTTTTTTGGATGTGCAAAAGAAAAGACATTTTTGAAAACAGTAAGGTAATCGTCTCTGAAATTTTCTACAAATTAAAGCCATATTGTGCTATGTCTCTGTTGATGTTATGAAGAATAATACAATACTAATTTAAAATCTTATGTCTCTAGCAAAGCAATTCTTTTTTGCAACTGACTGTGGTGTTTTGGTCAGTAATATGTAAGAAAAAGCTTTCTGGAGAGATTTCTCATACACAGAAACTAAGCTACAGGCTTATTCTGCATTCTAGACAAGACTGCATGAATCACCTTTTTTTCCTACTTCCTCTCTTTCTGGCGCTTCAAAAAGGTCTGTTTCTCTCTCAGATCCAGAGCCTGGGGATTCACATTCTTTCCAGTAGTTTTGTTTTGTTATGTATTAACTTTCATTACTTCTATTGCCTTCACATGAAAGCTTAGTGGTACACAATTGTTTTTGAGAACATGCTGTATAACAAGACATTAATACTAATGCTTCATTCAGAACATTTATTTCATTTTCACAAGGATGACTAGAAACTGTGAGTTTACCATAGGCTAATCTAAATACACATGTTATATTTTGATAAACCCTTTGTGAGTTTCAAAGATATCCCTCTGTTGCCCTACTGGTAATTCTAGAGTTAAATTTCAGCCGTAGGTGACAAGATGGTGCAAGACAAATCTAGTTCCCCAAAGCTGTGGCACGATGAAAGATAATTCACTGCATCTCAGGTAGCTGCATTCCAGACCGGGGATTGGTTTTTTTAGGGGGAGGGGTTGTTTAAATTATTACCAGTGGCTTGAACTGTAGGCAAACACAAATTGAAAACTCAAAGCCGATTTTCAAGAGAAACGTACATTTCCTCAGTAGTGTTCCCATTTAAATATAGTTAAAGCGAGTCACACTGGACCTAAACACTACTTGAAAACCTGTTCAGAACATTTTTTTTTTCAAGCTATAACTAAGCCCCAAACCTGTATTTGACACTGCTGTTGAACCTTAATAGAAACTGAACAAAACAAACAAAAAAAAAGGGGATGGTTTTGGTTGAGAGCAACTGCTTAGTGAAATGTTAATATCCCCTAAAAGGACTTTGTTTACATCAGTGAGGATTTGCAGGGTGCCCATTAGCAGAGGGGCTTCAGTCAAGCCATCTCCCCTTCCCCTCCACACGCTGTGCTGTATGAGCCTCTACCGCTGTGCTGAGGGGACTTTCTGTGCGGCTCTGCCCACCCCAGCAAGGACCTGCTTGACACAAGGACTGAGGTCTGCCTAGAAGAAACTATAGTTGAAATGATCCTAAGAAAAGGGTCTTATTGGACCCTGCATTCTTAGAATGCATATTAAAATGCATCATAATGTCAGAGTCTTATATTTGGCTGTATCATCACTCAAATTTCAAAAGAAAAGGTTACTCCTTGCTGTCTTCCTCTACTCCTTCTCGGACTGCTTTGGATATTCTGTCAGTGTATAAGATCTTAAATCGCTCATTTGGTATCATTTAAGGCTGGATAAAGGTTTTTTAAAATCTACCAAAGGCATGATAACTGTAAACATCCTATCAGCAAGAAAAGAGTTAAATACTGTGTCGGACTCAAAGTATAAGTGATTGCATCAAGTGAAGTCTATGTCAAATGTGATGTGATTTGCAGAGCTGCGCGTGAGAATGTCAACCTTCTTTGTTCCCCAGTGTAGTTTAGTGACAGTGACTTTATGCAGTCTAGCAGCAGTGTCATGAATATTCTCAAGAGTAGGTGGGTGGCACATTCATTGAGAGATGTACAGTGGATTGCATACAAAACCGACAATATTTTTTGAATAATGTTACTAAAACTGTAATAAATCTGCCACCACTTTACATATTTTAAGCTCATTTGTCTCTATTTGAATCTTAACTGTTTATCACAAGCTATTGTTTTAGCCAAGGCAGCATTATTTTCTTAGCAAGAATCTCTGAATTTGTTGAAAGAAATATATTTTAGGCTAATTTTTAACCTGAAATAACCCCCATACTATATAAACAAGTGAAATAGCTGCAATAAAACATGATTGATCTTACATGTATTTTTGTTCAAAGTAAGTGTCCTTTGGGTCAATTATCAACCTTAAATGTAGCATCCACAGGAACTATGTAAAAAGCAGGTTCCTACTGAAGACGACATGAATTGTCTGGCCAATCTGACAATCTATATAAAAACCATTTAGCAAAACCGAAATGATCCAGTTCTGGCTTGCTCTGTAATTTAAGATGTTATAACCAGAAATCACTACAGTAGGGGTTTGGCAGATAAGCACAAGGAAGGGACTTGTGGTTGAAACAGACCTAGAACGCAGGAAAAGTGTTTTCTAATCTTGGTCTGGGCACTGACTTCTTCAGTACACACTTACAGCTCCTGAAAGGTGAGTGTCCAGGGATCCCAGCGACTGCACCTGGGATGCGGTCACTCACCATTTCTGAAAAACAATCCCTTGCCCTCTCTTTAATTGAATTTTCCTGTTTATGAAATGATGTTTAGAGATGGTCAGTTTGAGGGTGAGGGGAAGCAGTGCCCATTATTTTATCTCTTTTTAATAGCTCAGCCAGGGCACAGGGGTAGAACAAGAAAGAATGACATGCAACATTAGTAAATAAATTATTCACAGTTTATTTTCAGTATTTATTAATGACATTACTAATACAAAATGTGCTGTTGATTCCCTCCTAAAAACGTTGAAGCTTTTGCAATCATTAGGCACAGCAGTGGGCTTATGCCCTTTCAGCAACCTTGTATTTCAGGAATCAAGCACCTCTTCCAGCTCCTCAGAACAGGAACTGAGAAATGGTGGTTTATAGTGCATTAGAGTTGCAATCACCCTGTTGTAAATATCTTTAATGTTTGCATTCTCTAGAACAGCCTTCTCTTAGGCTAATACTTCTCATAGCAATTCTGATATTACAAATTTTTTTCAGTGTTCAGTTCATATATATGCTTTACAATTAGCATCCCACATTAGCATATATGCTCACACTCTCCATCAGACACACACACAGAGTGTAGGTGCATTTCTAGCAATACACACATATAAAAAGATGTAATTTCATCTAATAATGAGAAGTGGAAGACCTCTGGAGTACCTACTCTGGCTTTCTTACCAATTTTACTACAGATACAGGATTATTTAGTCAGCTAGAAATCCATTTACTTTACCCTAATAACACACTTCTTACACAGCAACCTACGACAAAAGATGAGTATCTTGTCAGTACCTAGAAATCCTTCTATTTGATATTCCTTTTTCAAGAATCTTGCCTGTATTTTCAAGTGCCAATGGTAACATTATAAATATAGAATATACAATATTTTGTCAGTTTTGAGATTTTAAAACTTCCTCATCACCCTCTCAAAAGACTGTCATAGCTGTAGTTACCTTTATTAGCAAAGATCTTAAAATATGGAATGATATTTTTAAAATTGTGAAACATTTACTGCCTAAACATAGTCTAAATCACTTCAGTGGTTGATATAAGTCTCCCCAGAGAAAAACATTATTAATAAATGTAATTAATTTGGTGAGGCAATGTATACAAAGATATGCAACAGTGAACTCATTAATTTCTGTTGAAATAATTATTTACAAATATTCATCTGGTTTCCCAAGACATGTTAATGAGTTGGAAAAAATGTTTACATTGTATGATTGGCTGAAAAATGGCTACTGGCTTCTGCCTTCTAAAATAGTACTCCCTTTTTATGATTTTAAACAGAAATGCTAACTCAATTGCGTCTGAGTTAATGCAATTTTTTTAACAGATAATTTATTTCCTGAAAACTGTAGCTTTGAGCCAGCTGAAATTAGTTAATAGATTTAAGTAAAAATTACCAAATACTTAGGCTAAAAAAGAACATCTGTCAGAAGAATGTAATTTTGTCATTTCATTTTCAAGTAATATCTTCATTGGTAAGGTTGCCTACACTTAATTTTCAAAAGGGTTAAAAACTGAATTAAATTTCCGTGTGTTATGCCTGAAATATGTTTGCATTTGTTTCATCAAGGAAATTTTTGTTGACTTGATGTAATTTTTAAAGTATATTTTTTTTTCTGTAAGGTACAACATACATCTTGTATTGTTTCCATGGTTTTGCAGCTTAAGCTATTTTCTGAGAATCTTTTATCTCTGTTTTCTAGACTTCTCTTAAACTGCTTCATCAGTAACAGGCACTAGATGAGAAAGAGTTCCTTTAACTAATGCTTTCTTTCAAAAAATATCAATTTGCTAACTCCATAGAGAATTTCTGCATAGACTGAAAATCTCAACACTCTCAAATGTTGAGACCAACATTTGAAAAGCATATTTTAATTCCATCCTTTCACCATCATTCTGCAAAAGATTCTTTACACATAATTCTGCCTTTCCATTCAAAGACTGCTGTGAGTTGACAGTGTAAGAGTTTTTTCCCTTTTTTTTGCCTTTTTAGCTTCCTGCTTCATGTTGCCACTTCTGTGGCATTTGTTCAGATAATTTTATTTGACGAATGTTGACCCAAGATCAAAGCATGTTAATGGGCTTCATCAAGGGTCAGATATAGTTGCCTAAATGCAGGTATCTCATGCCATTTTTACCCTCTAGGGTATCCAGAATATCTGCAAGGAGCTAGCAGATAAGGAATGGGCCCCTCAGGATACCCATGCCTTTCTGGAGTGCCTGACGGAGGTCTCAGACACATCCTTAGAGAAAAATCCTAAACTATGGAACAAACAACATCCCCGATTGTTTTCTTGCAGCATATATTTTTATATTTTTGACTCTCCTGCTCAAAATGTGCAATGCCATAATTTTCTCTGTTTTGCAATGTGTAATTATATTTTAAGGACCTTTGCTGATTCTTCAGATTTTAGCCTTATTTAAGGAAATGCAATCCCTATGGAAGTACCCAGATCACATTTAATGCTGATGTCAGTGATGACATACATGCTAGTGTGAGTAATAAAATAGGGAATTCCACTAACATGGGGTTCACCATGTTCATAAAATAAAATGGAACCTTCATGGTCTCTTTACAGTCACTCTTCCTCCCCAGATTTTTTCAGCATTATGAGGTCATATAGTCAGACAGATCTATAGGATTGTTCACTAACACAGAAAGCCACAGTTACAAAAAGGTTTATGTTAGTAAAAATAAAATAAGACACAAGAGAACTGTTTGCAGATAAAGTATCATTAAGTCACATATCCATAAAGGCACTAAGTGACGGCAATAGAAGGGAGAAAACAAGAGGTCAGGGTGTAATAAAAGTAAGCCACACTATTTTTGTTGAGTTTCAACATATGTACGGTAACTTTTATGAATTTTAAGCATGAATGGAATGCTGTGCTTGGCTAATTGGGGCTTCAGATTGGCTATGGGCCAGTCAGGACTATAGGGATTCAAAGGCTAATAACACCACAAACCTGTCTATGTTCTGCAGTACTCACTATCCAGCTTTAGAAAATGATCAGAAAATTTGGGACAGCTATGGTGTGTTGAAGTTTCCCCATGACATTTGAAGATAGATGCTATTCGTGTCTTGGTTTTGTGTCAATTAATTATTTCAATTCCAAAGCCTTTATTTTTCAAGCCAAAAATTGTGAAGGCCATCAAAATTACAAACACTCCTTTGAAAAAGTCAGGGATTTTACGTGTTAGGCTGACAAAAACAAACCTGGATTAAAGATGTCAATAACTTTGAAAGTTGGTATAGGCTTTGCCAGAAAATTTGGGTTTGGGATTTTAATTAAGATGAAATTTGAATCAAAATAAAGTAGGTTCTCAGAGACACATTGTTTTTTATCCAAATTAATAAGAATCAAATTGGTACTAGAGGTGTTAAACATTAAAAATGTTTTAACTGTGAGATTTTTTAAGTGTGACTATTTCTTAAACTCTGTTTCAGAGCCTTGCTTTTGTCTTAAATCTGGTTTTCAGTGTAATCAATGAAATTTAGTTTTCAGAAAACTGAAAATTCAGTTAGGTGTTGAAAATACAGCTAGAAACAGTAAGCAAGATTAAGAACTTTAACAATTTATAACAATTACAAGAATTTCTGTAAGCAGCAAAACTAACAAAGCCAAGTTTCCTGCAGCTTTACGTCTTTGGATGGCGTATCCTTTGTCTCACAAGGTTTGAATGTTCACAGCAGTTTTCTCCCACACAGATTCTCTTGTGACTGATAAAGTATTTGAGTTCATGCAACACAGGATACTTTCATGAACTTAATCCTACACACACACATACAAACATGCAAACAGCCCAAATCTGGTAACTGACAATTCCTTAGCAACTTAGTTTTCTTACATATAATCAGATACATTTCTTCTCCAAATGTCTGACCCTAATTTTAATTTATTGTGTTGTTTTATAATTACACCTAAGTCTCTTTTGGGTTCTCCAAATCAACCATACAACTGTACCTTGATTAGTGTTCTTTAAACAGCTAAAATAATTCTGACTAATTGCGGTACTTTGTTTAGAGTTAAGGTCACAGCAAGAGAACAGGAAGGAAAAGAAATACACAGGTTTTCTACTTTCTCACAAAGGTATGTTCAAGTAAAAAGTAAAATCTGAAAAAGTTAAAATGCTGGAAACAACCCCGCTGAAGGAGCAGCCAAGGCAATCTCCCATGGCTCTCAGATGTACAGCATTTGTCCTGAGGCTGGAGGACTTAATCCCACAGATCAAGAGACAGCTCTTCCTTTTTCTTGCTGTGGCATAGTTTGTCAAAAATACTAATTAAGTTGTATTTGTGTAGTGACTGTGACTGTTTAAAACAATGTAACATTGTCTATGCACTGTACCTTGCAGTGGATTTCAAATAGTAAAGCTAGGAGCAAAGAATACTCTTGAAGGTAGAATAAACAAGGAAACAGGAATATTACTTTACGTCTTAATGTAATTAATTATGTTGTGGTTATTGTCTGTAAACCCATATCAAGGATATGGCTATGTACCAGTAAGGGCAATGGGGATGGGCAAATCAGTATTACCACAGGCTCACTGCTGAGGCATTCATTTGGTATTCAGATACAGCAATGGCAGGCCAAACTATCATTTGGGAAATGATGCCTCAGCCAGCATACAATGACATTTTCAACCTTTCTGCCTGCTCCCTCCTGCCCTGAACTTCTCATTACACCTCCCATTTAGCTCATTCAGATTGTATTACTGGCAATGCTAATATCTCCATATTTCCTCCAAAGCACATTTTAAAGCAATTATTAGAAATTAGCTTCCTATTTCACTTCTCATATCAAAGTACAAAGTACATCATTTTAATATAATTAAAAAATCCATTGGCAGTCAAGGCATGCCACAGATGGAACGCTAATCAGTTCATATTTTCCTGATGAGAGCTACATTTCTGCACAATTTTGACCCGAAGAAAGTAGGAAAATGGGCAAAATAATTAACCCTCCCCTGCTTTCCATGAGGCTGGAAAGAGATGCAATGACATAGCATGAACAGGCGTTAAGACTTGAGAGGTGCAGACAGCACAATGACTACTCTGTGCATGGCTATGACACAGAACAAGATGACAGGATTAATTATATCCTCTCCACATGAACTCATGAATCTTCTCATTCTGTAAACCTCAAGAATTTTTAATTTGATATCTAAATGTTCAGTGAATTTTGATGGCTTTCCTGGTTTAGTTTAGAAAGAAAGATAAATCACAAATTCTTTAGCTATCACTGAAAGGTAATACACAATGTTGTTTTGTGGTTCTTTTAAAAAAAAGTTTCTCTATATCTGTCTTTCAAAATCACTGTTGTTTTCATGTGTGGGAAAATATGCAATCAGGGAATAGGCAGTCAAACACGGAGTAAACTGATACCAGTAATAAATCTTATGTATACAGAATGAATCTTAAGCCTAGGGTGAAATAGTAATACATTACCTGATCAGTTACAGAAACAATCAAATAGGATGAAACACAGGAAAACAAATACTAGAAATACTAGATGAAAAAGGTTATAAAGTGAGCTGTTTTCTTGAGTGTATTGGAACTCAGGGTATCAGAGTTAGAGATGAAATGGGTCAAGCTAAAGTTTCTACCAGAACTGACATTCCTGGACTCTCTGTGGGCAGATCCAGAAATTCAAAAGAAGTGGGCTAAGCATCAAAAAAGGAACTATCTAGTCAACATCATCAACAATCATGACGTTATCACTGGGGTTCCCATTTTTAATCAGAACTATGTAAGAAAATAAGGAAACTTAAGGGAAAAAAAAAATCCTTTATTCCACTGTTCACACAGCTGTAAATTTTCCAATTCATTCTTTTAAAGCAAGATCCAAATGAATTGCTTTCCAAGCTATAATTCAAAAGTCCAGTTTCCAGGAGAGGGCTCCAAAGCAACACTAGTACTCCAGGGAAGCTCCCCGAATGTCACTGTCCCACTCTGAGAAACAGTGAATTAGTGATTAATTAAAGGGCTTGTGCCCTTCTGAACCCTGTCTAAAAATTTAAGTGTGTCCTACATTAAGATGGAAAAATGAAAGCTGTGAGCTAACATGGGGTGTTAATATTTTGACTTGGAACCATATAACTAAAATGGAAATATGAAAAAATGGAGAAAATGGTAATAAACCCTCATTTTTTTTTAAATAGTGTAATATACATATGAGTAATATAAATATCTCAACAATATAAATATATAAACAATATAAAAATAAATTACATACTGTAGAATAAGAAAACAATTATTCCCGATATATTTTCCTAAGCCGTACATTTCTGTGCAAACAGAATCTGACTAGTTCTTCTAGGGGAGTAGCAAATAACTTGACTGTAGTCTACACTCCTCAACAACTGGAAAGAGGGAACACAGAGAATTCGGATACACATATGAGATATTTGAATAGTTTTTAACTAATGACCAAACAAAAATAATGCTTGAGACAAGCCTTTACATGAAATATATCTTTAAATGTTTTAAACATTTAAATGAGATATAGCTTTAGTAGAGATATACTTTTAAGTCTTTTAAAGTATGTCATCTTTTCCTGGTAATTCTACGACAATTGGGTTTAAGACTTTTTTCAGGGGTAAGTAGGGAATGGTCTGAATTTACATGTAGGATATACAGTCTCAGCCAAAAAATTAAGATTTAAATTCAAATTTTCTTAAATGTTGAGTGTTTTGATTCTGTGTTTCATTTAGGCCCAGCATTGCATCAAATTCAAGCCAAACAAGGATTTAGGTTTGAAACCAGGATCTAGGGTTTGGCCCTGTCTCCAATTAATTGCGTAAAGCTGGCTCAGGGATTTTTAAAAGTCTCTGCTGAACATTGTGAAAGATGGATGAGGTGAAATTCCCAGGCACAAAAAATAGAGGTG
Organism: Pluvialis apricaria; assembly: GCA_017639485.1. Taxonomy (NCBI): domain Eukaryota; kingdom Metazoa; phylum Chordata; class Aves; order Charadriiformes; family Charadriidae; genus Pluvialis; species Pluvialis apricaria. The sequence continues at coordinate 24,249,090 of CM030010.1, read as the reverse complement.
TAATATGTTACTGTATAATGCACTAAACTCAAAGACACAGCTTATTCCACTCAGACACAGCCAAAAGAGCCACTGATGCCAAAAATCCTAAGGAAATATAAGGTTAGTTTTGAAATTTTTGGTTTACTTCCAAATATTTTCCATCTTCAGGCACACAGCTAGCCAGAGCCTATAAAAAGTGTGGAAACCTAAACATTAAGCCTGCCATGCTGACCTCCCGTTTGTAACACCCTTCATGTGATGGGAAAGGTTTCCTCATGCAGTCCCTCCAGCCTCTGGAGCTGCAGGGTCTGTCTGCTGGACCTCACATTGACTTCGTTATGAGTTTGTACATAGCAGCTTGTAGAAGCAGGCCACAGGACTTCCTATTAAAGCAAGCTGGGACACAAAACGTGCATGCCTGTCATATACTTGTCTGTGGGCAGCTGCTCAGAGATGCAAATTTATGTTAGCTGATGCTTGAAGCAAGAATAGAGTCCCTGACCAAGGGTTGTGTCCTTCAGGAAGATTATTTCTGTGCTTCTTTGAGGAGTGTTCTTGCCCATACACTTGTCTAATGTTGAGGAAAGCGTTATTTATATATTTTGGAGAGTTCATGACAGTCTCACCTAGCTTTCAGGTGGTACATTTCAAGTGAGTTAATGTACTTTGGTGCTTTGAAAATCCCTTGTAGTAACAAGTATAACAGATGCCCTCCAAGACCTATTCGTGAAGCATGTGCATTTTATTAATGCTTATCTCATGATTTACAATGCAATACAAAATGCTGTGTTACCGGAGGGGTGATCTACTAGTCAAAACGCTGAATTCCAAAGAAAAGACACAGATGTTACCATGACAAAATCTATGTCTTTTGAAGCATATTTCCTCATTCTCATGAATCTCCAGCTTCACTAGTACAGTCCAAGAAACCTAAAGCACGTTTCTAGGCAAACAGCTATTTCTCTTCAGATACTTCCAGACTTAAAACCTGACTCATTATAAAACGGCTTTGGATCATTGCAGTTCGTCTGGTGAACCGTCTATGAGGGCTGAGTTAATCCATCTGAACCCTTCTGCTCATTCCAACTGCTGTTTAACATTTTGATCTGACAGTTTAATGCTGTTCCATCACAAAATATATGTTCCCACTGAAAACAAACATTTTTCATATTAGCAATAGAGACAACTTCAAGGGATGAGGTTATCATGAGGCAATTACACCCCAGAGGGATTACAGGCACTTATATCATGATAACCTTATCTTCAGTGTGCCTTATTAAATAATTACAAGACTGCCACAGCCAAGTATAAATACCCATAAGCTTCTCAGCTATGGGCTTATCACTAAATAAAGGTAAATGTTTATGTGAGCCTGGCAACCTCTGCTGCTTGTGCTAAACCATCTAAACAAACCTCAGCTTTCCATTTAAATGATGACAAACACTTAATGTTGAACTGGTTTTTCTCTAGCAGGATGTTTGCCATTAGAATGGGACTTGCGCTGAAGACTAAGCTCTTTCTCAAGGTTCGCAGAACCTTTCAGATTGGAAGGGATCCCTACAGGCTCACTCACTGCATTATGAATCCCTGCCGAAGTCCTCTGAAGTGCATAGGCCTATGCTGATAAAGTTTATATTAAGAATGTCTCTGGCTCAGAAAAACATTGCTCATAATTCTGTTTCCAGTGCTGTTTTCAATATCTGCAGTGTCACTTACTCTGTAACAAACCATGCCTCCTCATTCCACCACGTAGTTTGGCAGAACTGTGCTATAGGTGCTCCTGAAAAAGTAGAAATAAACATTTTCTATGTATACATTTTCAAATTTCAAAACCATTGAATTTGTTCATGTTGACAGACCTTTTCTCCTTATTTTCCAATAAAATTTTAGTGACTGAATTTACTGGCAAAAATAAGTTATAAGCTTCAGTCATCCAATACTCACCAAAAATAAATTAGCAATGATATGTGATAAATCCAGCCTGCACTGGTTGATTTTATGACTGTAATTAAACAGGAAAATAAAATTATAAATCATCCCCAACACTGATTTTTTAACGTATCCAGCCATGTAGTTATATTTCTTTTGATTAAAAATGCTTCTTTCCTTATATTATGCTAACGATCCCAATAATAGGTAATAGTAATAAACCATAGTAAGAACAATGCCACTAGGCTGCTCCAGTTCAGTTGGGAAAATCAGATGCAACATATTTCCAAACTACTTACAGAAAGAGATAAATGTCATAAGCAAGTCACAAGAACTGCGAATAGTAAATCAATCTGAGAATGGCTGGCACTGAGAGCAGACTGAGCAAAGAGCTGTTTGAGGCAAGTTTCCCATGTTCCATGATATACATAAACCAGCAGATTTTACAGAGTGTACAATGAAAAGCAGATTAGCAGCAGAATTCCTCTAGCTATCCCACAGGCAGGAGTGGGGAGAAGAGAAAACTATTCTCATAAACGAGGAACATGGAAAGCGAAAAACAGTTCATGTTCTCTTACAGAGCATAAGAAGGGCAACAGAGAGAGCAGGCATTTTGTTACATGATGAAGGGCCTCAAAACAGTGTGTTTTTAAGTCTTCAATGTTTTATAATTTATCAGTAGATGTTAACACAATTAAAAATGTGACCCTAGGAGAAAAAACATAGTAAATGGTGGGAATTTGCCCCAATAACCAGTGAAAATTTAAGCTGATTAAAATTTAAATCAAGGTAGAATTATTTGACCCCTTTTCGTTTCCTGTCAACAAATCACTGCCTTCTGGGCATGTGACATACATGAACGTTTCAAGTAATTCAACATGGTAATAGTTTTCCCACATCCAGTAGTCATTTGAGATAAAATATAACCATTTTATCACCTTCAAGCATACATCCTACTTGTTAAAATGGACATAAGTTTGAACTTACAGTCTATTCTGTTCCCAAAAGCTCACTTTTTAAAGAAGATGTGCTTATTCCATTCTTAAAGACAGATCTGGTTAGGAGAAGGATATTTATGTATTGTATTTATTTTTCATAAATCCACAGTGCCTAGAACTGATCAACATATCCTCTTCTAATTGCTTACAGACTGACAGCTACCAGTGTATTAATCACTCAACTTGCTCAGTACGACAATGCAATTTACAGGTCTGTGGTCCCCTGTGTTCTCTTGTTTTCCTTTCTGAAAATAACTCAGAGTGTAACAGCAATAATTTTGTCCAGGGTTTTTTTTTTTTTCCAATTTCTTGACTAGACTTTATTGCAATGAAATCTCAGAAATAATTGACTTCTTTGCCTATGTGTTCAACATTACATAAGGAGTGTAATAAAGCTTTCCTTGCCTGAAAACTAAAATGTTTTCCTATTAATTCTTTTAAGGGATAATTCTGTTAGATTTAGATTCTTAAACGTGGGTCATAACCTGATGGTCTTCATATCCTCTCCACGCACACAGTAACTATGTTTGCCTATTTATACCATTCTGGAAAGCTAAATTAGACAGCTTAACTCCCTTGAGGGAGCCGGCAGTAACTTTATGTCAAAATTCAATTTACATTCAGTGGGGGTAAAAACAAAAATAAGAAGATTGGCAGAAAAAAAACCATCTATTACAGACAGAACAAAAAATGGTTTTTGACCAGCCCTGTAAGTTACCAAAAGGGAGCATTTACTTTGTCCTATGCTGCAGAGAATGTCTCTTGTCTTTTCAGTGGATGATTTTGTCCAGTGGTTTCTTCTCAAAGACTGCTTTTGAGAGCACTGCCCATGATAACCAGAGAGCAAGAAATGGATCTCAGCAGCAGCAGCAGCTTGAGCAAGCCCTCCCCTTCTCCCAGTCTGCATCATGATGCTCATTCCTTCCCTGTTACTACTCCCCCAGCGTCCTCTTGCTGGGGCATCTTTCTTTATAGTCATCTGTCCAGTCTGGCTCCCTGCTGCACACACAGCAGCACTGGTGCAAGGGAACAGTGATGCACATATAAGAATAAGCAGTCAGGCCATGGGCTGAGGAATAGGGAAGAAAAGAAGTGGTCTTGCTGCAACACATCAAACCACAGCACACAGGCCCCCAGCCAAAGCTAGTCTGCAGAGACACCATCAGCATTTCCTGGGAAGGCAAAGACACAGCACATGAGATGGAGTGTTTGTAAGAAATGATATGCCATCCCATTATGGTCTCTAATGTGAACAGTGCAGCTTTTCCTATCAACCTGCTTTCCTTTGTACTATAACGTATAGTGGAGATAAAGTTGCCTGGTCCACAGACTCATGTTTGAAAGAGAGGTCTATCTATGGACTAGAGTATGTCCTTGATGGTTTTTATACATTTCTTGGTGGACCAAACTTAATAAATTAGCATGGTGTTACCAATCTTATAACGTCTGTATTTGCATTGAAATAATACTGAAATTGTGTTTCATAACTGAGCTAGAGTTTAAAATAGCAAGGTGGAGTTGGTAGGAGTGAGGTGTGCAATCCTCCAGGCAATATTGAATACTATATTTTATGTTGTGGTGACAAAATGATGAAGAGGAATGATAAGTTTTTCAAGCCTCAAGATATATTGTAGCACGAGCAGACTTTGCTGCCTTGCTGCACTATAGACTGTGACTGTGCCACAAGAGGATCAGTGTTTTAATTTACATTCTGAGGATTTTTTGTTCTCTGAACTATATAAATAGATGCAAAAAAATGGAGAGACAGCGATTTTTCAATATGGATCCTATCCTATATTGATCAATAGGGTAATTACACAGGAAATTTGGGTTATAAAGCTGTTTTGTGTAATTTTACCAGTATTTCTTCACATGAACTGCTCCACAGTTCAAACTGATGCGAACTCTCTCATTTTCCCCCAGTCCCATTAGATCTCTGCTCTCTCCTCCTTACACTCAAGTACTGTATATATTCAGTATAGTCTGTATGCCCAGCTCACAGAGTAGCTCATTCATTATCTGCATCTTTTTCCCTGAGTGTACGTTCAGTAATAACATCACTCATTCTACAAATAGCATGCCCAACTGCTCTGTAACTCTCCTCTTTCATAGCAGTCCCTTGTCTTATTCTGCTTTCCATCTGGGAGAAGGGCGGGAGACAACACCTCTTTTTTTGCTCTTCAGAATTTTCACAGCTTGCAGAAATAGTTGGTGTTCTTGAAGATTAAGAAGGCACTGGTGGCAAAATGAGCAATAAGAACTTCTTATTCCTTCTTGGAGTACGTTCTGGCTAAAGGCGAAGAACCAGTGGGACCAAACCCACTTCTTTTGTTATCTCAGCTCATGTATTTTGTATTTCAAGTAGTTTTCTCTCTGAGGGAGGCTGGGAAAGAATAATGACTGGTAAGGTAGTTTTATGTTAACTAAACTGCCTAAGAGGAAAAAAAATGTAAGGATGAGAAATCCGACAAAGCAATATTTTAAAGTATTAAGGATTTCGTCTGACTAATCCTACCTGTATAATAATAGTAAACTATTAATTTACTCAAATTCTTTCCTACTGTCTAGAAAATTTGACCAGTTTCATCCCTTAAAGAACATGCGATCAATAGAAATCACATCAGAGATTTGTACCATTGCTCCCAGGTACAACAAGCTAAAAGGTTATCTATCTGAATCTTTAGTTTTGTGAAGCCATACAGCTCAGGAGTCACAATGAAAGGCCTGAAATGGAATAGTGTGGGGTAAGTACCAAATCACCATATTTGAAAGAGTTGGTAGCAAAATTATTGCTTTTTTTCATTGCTTGGTTATCACAGAGTTGTTTCTTCTGTCCACTTGTCACTGATGTCAAGAAACTAGTCAAGAGTAAGGTTCAATCTATTGGGCCATAGCCCTTGTTGGCCCAACCCTTCTGTGTCTGCAGTAGACCTATGGCAAAGAACAATAGCTGCAAGTCTGTGTGTCTTGAGTAAAACCTGTAGAATTTGGTATGTTTATGCATTTGGCATCCCTGTGGGTCTAATTTGGCCATTAGTCCATAGTCTGAATAAGCAGCAGCAGCAGCATAGGTGTGGCCCCATGAAGTTTTCTAAGTCAGTGAGAAGCACTCTTCCTGCTCTCTATAGAAGGGAACAGTCATTTTCTGATGGATTTTAGCAGTAGTGAATGATCACTCCTTATGTTGGCTCAGTTAACTCTGGCTAATAAAGAAAGTAAAAGTTTTGCCCAGCTACTTGACCACTCACCATCTGCCTGCTTGGGGTAGGAGTGGTGCAGTCCACTTCTTTGGATGGACTCTATGATTAGTACTTGCAAACTCTTGAGGGTGGTCAGGCAACTCAGACCATACTCTTGCCCTATATATGCAACCGTTTTCACACAGCAGCCTGCAGTAGTATTAGAAGGGGAATTAACCTGGTTGGGGCTTACATGTAGTAAATGTAGTGAACAAACTCTCCAATAAATAGCAAAATGCAATTGAACCCACAAAAAAGTGAGAGACAAACTGCATAGCTACCTAGCTGACAATGTCCATTTAATCACTAAAACTCCTAATGTATATTTTAAGAAACCAGCATTAAAGTAGGACAATTTATTTTGGAAGATGCATGATAAACACATTAAAGTTTCAGCACAGTGCCTTTCACAATTCAGTCAAATATGGATTTTTCTCTGTGTTAGCTGCATACTTAGTTCTTTAAAGAACATCCATTTGCAATGTGTTTCTGTTTTTACATTCACTAGGGATCTGTGTGAGGATCTGGAGTACATACATGAAACATTCAGGACCAAATGGACCAAAAAATATTACAACACTAAGGAGGACACCTAAATTAAACATTTATTCAGCAATGATGTAATCTAGTACTTGTCAAACAAACACACACAAAAAGTTGATTTAAAATTGGAAAAGATGACATCCATTCTCACACACTCTCTTTGAAAATGAAGGTTGTAGAACAATTTCAGGATAGTTATTAGATAATAATGTGTGCAGAGGCATCACAAGATATTTTATGCATTTAGACATCTATTTTGATTTCTAATGCAGCTGCTTATGTTGGTAACTATTCATCAGTGTGAATAAAATGTTTTCAACCTGTCTCTTCAAATTTTGTTCATTACAGTCTAAAAGCTAACACATTCACTCAAAGGGAGCATTTTGTATAAAATTTATAACAAATTAGTGATTTTGCAAACATTACCAGATGCTTGCCTCCAGAGCATATATAAGCTGGTTACCTGCAAGATAAACAATCCCTCTCAATTTCAACAGCATACAATTTCAAGACAGTTCACTGTTCAGTATCACTGAGGGACAGATTTAAATGTACAACACACATACTTAAGGCTGGATTCTTAGGAAGATCAATACTTAAAGTCATGATCTCTCTTGACAGTCAGACTGCCCTGTTTGAACTTGAAATGGGTAGTGGGTCATCTGAAGTTTGAGCTTTGAAAGGGCTGGCTAAGAAGTTTTGAAAATCAGGAGATGAACCCAAATAGTGTGGCTAATTTTGTACTTCCACAATAGAGTATATGGAATGGTGGTTGCTGCAGAGTCCTGTGCCAGAGTTTAATCTAGTTTTAATTTTTAATACATTATGGATGTGACTTTTAATTTGTGTATTTAATTTATCAGGCTTCTTTAATTTAGGCCAGTAAAAGCTAGCTAAACTGGTGATCTGCTTTGACTGGAACCCATACTTATGGACCCGGGTTTGTTGAATCACATACTTATAGGCATCATTCACTTTGACAGAAAACCATGTTCAGTCAAGAGCAGCAGCTTTCGATGTTCAGTACTATGGGTCCAAATGATCTTAAACCATTTCACAGAGCTACAGTAATGTTTCTTGTCATCTGACAGATGGATCATAATCTAAAGTAAGTGGAAAATGTAAACCTGACGACCTATTTGGTAACTACAAAGTATAGTAGTCTGGAGGCAATACCTTTATGCAAGGAGAAGAGACTCACAGAATCACAGAATCTCCTAGATTGGAAAAGACCTGTAAAATAATCTAGTCCAATCATTAACCTAACACTGACAAGCCCACCACTAAACCATGTCCCTAAGCACTATATCTACATGACCCTTAAACACCTCCAGGAACGGGGACTCCACCACTGCCCTGAGTAACGCATTCCAATGTCTGATGACCCTTTCAGTAAAGAAATTCTTCCTAATATCCAATCTAAACTTCCCTTGGCTCAACTTGAAGCCATCTCCTCTTGTTTTATCACCTGTTACCTGACAGAACAGGTCAACTCCCACCTCTCTGCAACCTCCTTTCAGATAGTTGTAGAGAGTCATAAAGTCTCCCCTCAGCCTCTTTTCCTCCAGGCTAAACAACCCCAGTTCCCTCAGCTGCTCCTCATAAGACGTGCTCCAGACCCCTCACCAGTTTCGCTGCCCTTCTTTGCACACACTTCAGCGCCTCAATGTCCTTCTTGTGGTGAGGGGCCCAAAAATGAACACAGTACTCACCAGTGCCGAGTACAGGGGTAAAATCACCTCCCTGGTCCTACTGGCTACACTATTCCTGATACAGACCAGGATGCCTTTGGCCTTCTTGGCCACCTGGGCACACTGCTGGCTCATGTTCAGCCGGCTATCAATCAGCACCCCCAGGCCCCTCACTGCTGAGCAGCTTTCCAGCCACTCCTCCCCAAGCTTGTAGCATTGGCAGGGGTTGTTGTGGCCAAAGTGTAAGACCCGGCACTTGGCCTTATTGAAACTCATAGAGTTTGCCTTGGCCCATTGATCTAGTCTGTCTAAATCCGTCTGCAGAACCTCCCTACCCTCAGGCAGATCAACACTTCCACTGAGCTTGGTGTTGTCCGCAAGCTTACTACGGGTGCACTCGATCCCCTCATCCAGATCATTGATGAAGATGTTAAACAGGACTGGACCCAGTACTGAGTCCTGAGGGATACCACTCATGACCGGCCACCAGCTGGAATTAAGTCTATTCACCACCACTCTCTGGGCCCGGCCTTCCTGCCAGTTTTTTACCCAGCAAAGTGTATGCCCATCCAAGCCATGAGCAGCCAGTTTCTCCAGAAGAATGTTATGGGAAACAATGTCAAAGGCTTTACTAAAGTCCAGTTAGACAACATCCGCAGCTTTTCCCTCATCCACTAAATGGGTGACCATGTTGTAGAAGGAGATCAGGTTAGTCGAGCAGGACCTGCCTTTTATAAACCCATGTTGACTGGGCCGGATCATCCGGTTGTCCTGTGCATACTGCGTGATGGTACTCAGGATGATCTGCTCCATCAGCTTCCCCGGCACCGAAGTCAGACTGACAGGCCTGTAGCTTCCTAGATCATCCTTCCAGCCCTTCTTGTAGATGGCTGTCACATTGGCTAGTGTCCAATCTGCTGGGACCTCCCCAGTCAGCTAGGACTGTTGGAAAATTATGGAAAGTGGCTTGGTGAGCACCTCCGCCAGCTGTCTCAGAACTCTTGGGCAGATTCCATCCGGTCCCATAGACTTGTATATGTCTACGTGTTGCAGCAGGTCACTGACCATTTCTTCCTGGATTGTGGGGGGATCATCTTCCTCCCAGTCTCTGTCTTCTAGCTCAGAGGAGTGGATCCTCAGAGTGCAACTGATCCTATTACTAAAGACTGAGGCAACGAAGGCATTGAGCACCTCAGCCTTTTCCTCATCCTTAGTCACCATGTTTCCTCCTGCATCTAATAGAGGATGGATGCTCTCCCTGGCTCTTTTTTTGCTGCTAATGTATCTATAGAAAGATTTCTTGTTGTCCTTTGCAGCAGAAGCCAGATTAATTTCTAGCTGGGCTTTGGACTTTCTAATTTTCTCCCTGAATAGCCTCATGGCATTTCTGTAGTTATCGTGTGTGGCCTGCCCTTTCTTCCAGAGGCCATAGACTCCTTTTTTCCCTGAGCTGCAGCCAAAGCTCTCTGTTCAGCCAGGCTGGTCTTCTTTGCCGTCGCCATGACTTACAGCACACGGGGACAGCTTGCTCCTGAGCCTTTAAAACTTCCTTCTTAAAGAGTATCCAGCCTTCCTGGACTCCTACACCCTTTAGGACTGCCTCCCAAGGGACTCTGTCAGTCTCCTAAACAAGTCAAAGACTGCCCTTCAGAAGTCCAAGGTGGCAGTTCTGCTGCCCCCCTCCTTAATTCTCTAAGAATGGAGAACTCAATCATTTTGTGACCGCTGTGCCCTAGTCGATCTCTTATTGTCACATCCCCCACCAGTCCTTCTCTGTTCACAAAGAGCAGGTCCAGCAGGGCACCTTCCCTGGTAGGTTCACTCACCAGCTGAGTAAGGAAATTGTCCTCGACACACTGTAGGAACCCCTGGGACTGTTCCGTCTCTGCTGTGCTGCATTTCCAGCAGACACCTGGGAAGTTGAAGTCCCCCACAAGAACAAGGGCAAGCAATTGCAAGACTTCTCCCAGCTGCTTGTAGAAAGTTTCATCTACCTCTCTGTCCTGATTGGGTGGTCTATAACAGACCCCCACCACAACATCAGCCTTGTTGGCCTTCCCCCTGATTCCGAGCCATAGACACTCAACCATATCCTCGCTATGATTGAGTTCTAAACATTCATAACAGTCCCTAACATACAGGGCCACCCCACCACCTCTCCTTCCTTGTCTATCCCTTCTGAAGTGCTTGTAGCCATTGATTGTGGCACTCCAGTTGCACGAGGCGTCCCACCGTTATTTCTGGAAGACTGTCAGAATCACTGCTGGATTCAGTATCACAGCTTTTATTGTGGGGTTTTTTTGCTTTGAATTTGCCAGAAATTTTGCTGCTCTGCCAGGTAGTTGAGAAATAACTTCACAAAACAAGACTGCATTTATTAGTCGGTCAAAACCTAGTATTTAAGATCAGACCAGAGCAAAGTAACAAAGCTTCCGTGCATCTACTAGAGATGGAACAATCTATCTCCCGGAGGCCAAAAGAGCCAAAATTTCATTCAGTTCATGGTGGGAAGCATTAGCACTCTTGTCGCCACTTCTCGTGTTCTTTGTTTCATACTGAGCTCAGATACTTTAACATATTTCATTCCTTTCGGCCAAAAATCATTTAAGTATAATGTTCTATCATCTCACCTTATAGTGTATATGAAAAGTGACTTGATTACTAAGTGACAGTTCTCATTAGAGCAGTCATTTTTATCGATATCACTCTCTCTCTTCAGTAAGAAAGAAATCTTTTTAATCTCAGTAGATGACCAGATAAAAAAGGCACAGAAGGACACTAGTCACATGTATTCTTCACTAAAAAAAAGGAAAGAAGAAAAGTATTCTGTATATTGTCCATGACAGTCAAATCAAACCATGTAGCTGTTTTGAGTACTGGAACTGTTAGTGCAAGCACCAGATCTGTTAGTACAAGCACTAACACAAAAGACACCTAATTTATTTTTCTGTGTAAGCTAAACCAGTACTGTATTTGTACTTTCAAAAAGTAAACAGCAGATTAAAAACAGCCTTCATATTTTTCATATGTTTGTGGATCTTTTAAATGTACATATGAAAGCAATACTTTGTAAAGTCAGTTATAATGAGAGGAATATGTCAATTAAATCCCCTTTCATGAAAAAAAAAGTTGAAACAATTCCTTCATGTTCTACCGTTGGATTAGCAACTTCACACTCATACAATGTTGTTCAAGCCTTTTCATGCCTCACCTAGCAGTAGTAATTCAACTCAATGACTCTGTTGTACTCCACATTGCAGAATGTCAGAATGTGTTTCATGCAATGTCAGTCATGTGCTAATTTGACAAATTATTTCAGATTCAAATAGTGAGAATTCCTTTGAGGATATTTAAACCCAAAGCACAAAATACACATTTGCTTCCCAAAACTCATGTTTTTTAACCCCAGAACTAGAATGAGCAATGCCTATTTCGCTACAGATGTCAATCAAATTATGTGGGGATTCTTGACCTCCCTTCCAGGAGGAAAATATACCCACAGCATACATACTATATGCTAAAACATTAGAGGACATTACTGGTTTTAGAACACTGACAACTTTAAGCTTTGAAGAAATGTTCTTCCTTCATCCTAAAACGTATGGTGTCTGAAAACACTGTCACTACCTCCCTGTAAAACTTATGTGAACTTGAGTTTTTTAATTTTTTTAAAATGTGATCCAAAATTGTCTGCAGTTAAATATAGCATTTCTGTTTCTGAATGGAATATGAATAATTTGATAATAGGAAAGCAGCCTTTTTCTGTTACTCATTGCAAACTTCTTATTCTTGACTATAAACGAAGCAACAACAGTTTTGCACACTGCATTGACCTCTGACTTATCATTCATCAGTTATTGCTAGCAAAGACCAACATAAATGTTTAAGTAAATTCAGAAAAAAAACTCAGACTTCCAACAAATGTTAAACATCTTAAGCCACAGATGTTACACCAAGGCAATTAAAACTTCCTATAATAATTTCCTTTCCTGAAGAAAAGGAAGTCTGAAATAGAGACAAACTGGAAAAGAAATGAAACATACTTGCCAACGGACAAAACAAAGTTATGAAATGGATGGATTTGTAAAATATGGTGGTTAAAAAATTCCTTGAATAAGCAAGAGCAGGAGGGTATATTCAGGTAACATAATACATTTTCCCTGTGAAAGACCCTTGTTTCCCTTACATAGCTTCTGCAGAGCTCCCTCACCCCCTTTTATTTTTTTCTGCATTTCAGGTTTTCCACAACTTGGGATGAAACAGGAGGCTCATAGTGATTGCACCCCCGCTACTACTATAGTGTTATAAACTTTATGGAGAAAAGTCTAGAGTGGAAAGTTTATAACTGTAACTCCTATTTCAAGAATGTAATCACTTATAGGAACTGCAGAAGGGTAATTTTCATAATAATAAATACAGTTTAACATGCTTATAGCACCATGAATCACCTTTCAATCTTTGGCACTATGATCAACAACTGTACAGCAAATAGCATTACTTCTCTCAGAGCCATTGATTCCATATACAGCATTTATATCATCCAACAGCCTGACCCTGAAACACGTGTCATGGGATTTATATCAGATGTTAACATGTAGGAAGTTTCATTGCATAATCAAAAATTGAGACCTGTAAAACTAACCTTAAACACCATTGACAGATCTGTTGTCCATTCAGTTCATTCTCACCTCATGAAGCTAAGTACAATCACACATATTTAAAAGATCTTGTAAAGATGATAAACACCACATAAGTGTTAAAAGGCCCACTAGGGAGCCATCAATTTGAAGAAGGGAACTTAAGAAAAAGCATACATGTATATGTATAAAACAATCTCAGCTAGAGGGAGCATATGATATATATCTAGCATAATCTCCCCAGATTTGTAAAAAACCCCACACATCAGACTGAAGGGAAGCTGGTTTTCTCTAGAAGAAAGCACAGCTGGACATGTATAATCATATAAGTTCTGTTATTTGTGGACGGAATATATTGCACAACAGGAAATACTTGCTTTTCCACTAATGATTTACATCTGATTAGATGTTAAAAATTACTCTGTGTTGGAAATCTCTGTCCCCTTCTAAAATTTTATTTTCTAAAAAGGACTCTTTTCAAGGTTGGCTTTAAAAATAATAATACAAAAAACTTTACTTTGACAGAAGTTTTTGAAATGTCCTTTTCTGCTCATCACTATCCATCATATTTTCTAGGGTCATACTGTGTCACATCTGACATAACTCAATGTGACATTATAGTTCATAACCCAATACACTCCGCTGAGTGATACTGTCCAATAAGTTTGTGCTAGGCCTGTAGAGAGCAGCGTACCAAATGAGCAAATTGGGTAATGAACAAAACCTTCAGAAGTCCTCAGATGGTTGCTGCAAGGTTCCCTCTGAGGACTTGATCTTCATTTCTTGCCTGAAGGAACAGGCAAGGAAAGTTTAAATTCAATATATTTAGAATCACAAAAAGGCCACATTGCCAACGTTCATTTGGTCAGCAGTAGAGGTAAAATTTTCACAGCAGGACCCACAGCTTTTCTTACATTTCTTTATTAATTGTTGAAAACATCAGTATGGTTTGTTCTTCTACGAAAAACTTTGATACTCTAAAGCCATGGATCACTGAAGGCCTACCCCATGACTCTGCTCTCTTCTTGTACGTGGTTGATTAACTGTGAAGACCCTACGAGACTTTTCCCAAGCTTTTTCATCTCCGGGACTTTCTGCAAAACAGGGCAGATTTGCACGTGCAGTTAACTTGCACTACAGCTTGTAGTTTACAACTGAGAAAAATGTCACTGAACCTACCCCACAGCTGCCTCACATGGTCCCAATATCTTACCTGGGATTCCAGATTTATGCAGATTACAGACAGGCAGCAGTGGGAAGCATGCCATGCTTTCTATGATTCACCAGCCTGGACAGAGACACACATCCCTAAAATAAAAGTTAACATTTGGAACATCTCCAAAAGGAGCAAAAGAGCAACAAGATGATGGATGATTCCAGTTAAACCTCAGGGAACAAGGAAGGTTTAAGTAAACATTTCAGTAACAGCGACTTCTTGGTTTCTCACCTTTATTCTTGAGAGCATTACCAAGCAAAAAGTCCAAGTCGTTAAGGACCAGAGTTACAGCCATGCAGCCTTCATAGCTAGGTAAGATTTTTGAAGTAATGCAGCTGCAGCATCCAACAGCTCCTACTGCATCACCTAAAGCTAAATTTCCCAAAGGTTCTTTCAGTATCTGCTGAGGCAGACATTTCAGACCAGGTAACGACTAATGTCCTTGTCTAACAGATAACAAGGCATTTCTTAGGTTGCCTTAAGTCATACTAAGCTTGTCCCATTACAGGAGCCTCAGTTGTGTATCATGTGTTTTGACCAAAAGCACAGCAGAAAGCATAAAATTTTTCTGTGAGTTAACAGTTTTTGGTTCCTCAAAGTTTTTAATGTACGTTTTCTTAAAAAAAAAGACCCCCCCCAAAAAAAACAACGTCAAAACCACTGTTTTCTTCAGCTGACTATTTCTTTGATTTTACATTCTTCATCTTACTGAGGCATGCACAGTTCTAAGGAGTCCAACTTCAGAGTTTAATAGGGGAGAAAAAAAGGGAAATTTTGCGTTTGAATCCTACTTTGGTTCTGCAGATTCCCAGGAATCAAAAGATCCCGGTAAGAAAAGTTGCTAAGCTTGAGTTAGCTTCCATGGATAACGTCCCTATTAAAAGAACAATGTTTCTAAGTGGAGGTTCAGACAGTGACAATGTAAACCAAAATGTATTTACATCAACTTCTATTTTTTAAAATTAATGTTATGAGCAATTTGAAGATGATATGAAAAGATATCAGGTCTTTATTAAATATAAACAGATGTGTATATCACTAGTTGTAAACAAATATATTCATTAAAATTAATTTTAAATACATTGTGTAAACAAATATTAATGCTGAGCAGGTAGCAATGTTCATATTATTTTCACATAAAAACAATAGATTTGAATAAACTTTGATGCTGAAAAAGGAATTTTTAAATAAGTGCTACAGTGCAAATTAAAATACAGTTCTAATAAATGCACTTGGAAAAACACGAATTTATATCTTTTTGGTTTTGGAGAAAGAACAAGTATTCACATAGTCTCCTCAAGCACTGGAATTTATCTGCAAGAAGCTTGCCAGAATAGTAGTACAAGAAGTTGCTGATTTTTTAATGCTGTTGTACAGCATGGTTAATGAATTATTCAGTGAATCAAACTGCCCATGGATAATTCAAAACTAACATCTTCTGGATACCAAATCCCTCATCCAAAACATCCTTCTGTTTTAATGGGTTATTTTTGTATTAATTTGAAAAATAACCAGAGTGACTTTCTTGAAAGAAAATATCTATATGTAGGTTCAGAGAAGAACATTATAGCACACACCTTATGGATTTTCCTTCTGAATTCCTCTCCACTGTTAAAGCAGTCCAAAACTGCAATAACTGGAAAAACAGTGGGACAGTAAACAAACCAAGAAAGAAACAGAGCCATTGCAAACAAAACTGCATAGACAGAAAAAGAAAATGTTGGTATAATTGGTATCATACAGCAATGCTGTGTCCTGGCCTGCATTTAGGCCTGTTTCTAAGCCTGATGATTACCAGTTTAAGAAAGGAATAATTCCCCGACAGTGACTGGAGTAAGACTAGTAGCCTAAAGGCAAGTCAAACCCTAGGGACAGACCTAAACTTAAAGTCCAAATCAAGATCCTGATGTCCCAAGTGATGTTTGCTTGGATGTGATATTATGGCTGTGATCCACTTCTTCCAGCAACCTAGATAGTAAATTGCTTTATTTTAAGCAAAGTGAGTGGAAGTGAAGGGAAGAAGTCTCTTCCTTCAGAAGTGCCATGTTGCTGTATGGCTGAACTGTTAAATTTTCATATGGAATACAAACAACTTTGTGCTCCAGTCATAGTCTGTGTGGGAAAAAGCAAAACCACTGGATTCCTTTACTAATGTTTGTCGTTTGCACTATTGCATTAAAAAAAGAAGACAGAGAGGTGTCAGATTTTCCCACAGAAAATTCCCCAGACTGGAATATTTAACAAGAAATGCAGTGTAAGAAGCTTCTCTTCCTGTCACTGGGTTAGGGATATAGAATGACAGAATCATAGAATTGTCTAGGTTGGAAGGGGCCTTGAGTCCATCCATTGAGTCCAACCGTCAACCTAACACTACCAAAACCACCACTAAATCGTGTCCCTGCACACCACATCTACCCATTTTTTAAATACCTCCAGGGATGGCTGCTCCACCACTTCCCTGGGCAGCCTGTTCCAATGCTTGATAACCCTTTCTGTGAAGAACTCTTTCCTAATATCCATCCTAAACCTTCCCTGGCCTAACATGAAGCCATTTTTTCCTGTCCTATCACTTGTTCCTAGTGAGAAGTGGTCAACCCCCACCTCTCTACAGGTAGTTGTAGAGAGCGATAAGGTCTCCCCTGAGCCTCCTTTCCTCCAGGCTAAACAACCCCAGTTCCCTCAGCCGCTCCTTGTAAGACTTGTTCTCCAGACCCCTCACCAGTTTTGTTGCCCTTCTCTGGACATGCTCCAGCACGTCTATGTCTTTCTTGTGGTGAGGGGCCCAAAACTGAACATAGTACTCGAGGTGGGGCCTCACCAGTGCTGAGTACAGGGGAACCATCACTTCCCTAGTCCTGCTGGCCACACTATTCCTGATACAGGCCAGGATGCCATTGACCTTCTTGGCCACCTGGGTACACGGCTGGCTCATATTCAGCTGGCTGCCAAACAACACTCCCAGGTCCTTCTCCATCGGGCAGCTTCCCAGCCACTCTTCCCCAATCCTGTAGCGCTGCATGGGGTTGTTGTGACCCAAGTGCAGGACCCGGCATTTGGCCTTGTTGAACTTCATACCATTGGCTTCAGCCCATCAATCCAGCCTGTCCAGATCCCTCTGTAGAGCCATCCTGCGTTCAAGCAGATAGACACTCCCGCCTAACTTAATGTTGTTTGCAAACTGAGGCTGCACTTGATCCCCTCATCCAGGTCATTGATAAAGACATTAAAGAGAACCGGCCCCAGTACTGAGCCCTTGTGAAAACCACTTGTGACCGGCTGCCAACTGGATATGTTAGGATGCACAAAAAAAGAAATGGCTTTCGTCTGCATGGCCCTTTGAGCACACACGCCACTCTTTGACTGACCTCACTTAATACAGCTGGTAAA
Source organism: Pluvialis apricaria (assembly GCA_017639485.1). Lineage (NCBI taxonomy): Eukaryota > Metazoa > Chordata > Aves > Charadriiformes > Charadriidae > Pluvialis > Pluvialis apricaria. Next base: position 24,231,468 of record CM030010.1, on the reverse strand, counting down.
GCCCCACAGGCCTGAGGGTCAGCATTGCCTGGTGAGATAATTAGAATGTTCCCTATAGCTCCTCATGAACAAATTGCAACTTAGCTAAAATGACAGACACAGAAAGCCAGGAAACGAATGGTGAGTGATGAGTTTCTGGATGTATTGTATTGAAATACATGGGAATTTTGCCTCAGGATTCAGTGGCCAAATGTTCACCCAAAACACCTATGAAAATGACAAAATAAAGTGCAATATATAATACTGCATGTGAGTGAAGAAAGTAAACCTCAATTGCTAGAAGTTTTGCTCCTCATTCACACTAAAGGGAACTGTGCACTTAACACAAATAGCTCTGAAGCCTCATGTTACTTGTGGAGAAAGAATAAGCAACTTCCCTGTTTTTTCATGACCTCCTGAGGTCTCTAGCTTGTATAATTCTTTATTATATTCAAATATTCACACAAATAAAGTATAATGAGTCTTCTCACTCGTTCATATGGTGATGCAAATTAGGGACCAAGTCTTTTAAAGTCAGAGGTGGCATATCAGTGTAAAGATGCTGCAAAGAAATATAGAATCAGTGATGTATTATAACAAGGGAAAAAAAATAAGCATTCAAAGCATTGCAAGCAATAGGGCCATGAACACAGAGCATTCCAAGCAAATGTAGGATCATTAAGTTAAATATCACCAGCTACATGGAACCACTTTGGCAACCTAAATCATGTAGGAATTTTTGGCTTTATATCCATTTTTAAAAGTGTAGGAAAAAATATCTATATAACCCATTACAAGTATGTACTCCTTTTTCTCCCGGATGTCTGCAGTTATATGTCACTTCTGACATTGGCCTCATTTCTAAAGTGCTTGCAGTATCTACTAACTTCAGTCAAAATTGTCATGACTCAACTTGATAGTGTTTGTTGATGATGTTCAACCAAATCTCTATGCCAAAGAAGACACAGCCAAGGAGAGCTTTGAATAAAGAAAGAGATAGCATACATGTGAGGAAGGACAAGGGCGAGGATCTGCACACTACCATGCCTGGCTAACAGCACAGTTTGACTGGAATACCATCTTTTTGAAACCAAAATGTTCTGTAGCTGTTTCAGGGACAGTTACAAGCACCCTTGAAAAATCTTCCCTGTGAGGAAGCTATGTGAGAATATCATCTATGGGACGAACAAGCACAGTGCCAGCCTTTTGTCCCAGCTAATAGATAGAAGCTAGCAATGAGGTTTTCCACAATTAAGTCTTCCACTGTAATGGTCCAGCACAGAAGGATAATTGTGATACCCTTCACCATAAATTTTTTTCTATGGGCATTGTCAGCAGCAAGAGTTTCTTTGTAGTGTGACATGAGACTAATCTCTCCTCCAGGTAAGAGTCTTAGTGTTGTCTTTCATCTTTGTTTTGAAAAGCTGAATAGTTGCCTCCTCTTGAAGACCAGTAACCACTTTCTGATATGTTGTCAAACTTTCACCAGAGTAGGGAAAACACTCTGCAAGTCTCTTCAATTCTCAGCAGTCCTGTGCTTTCCTCAAATTAATTTATTGAATGGGCAGTATTTAATATAAACAATTCTTACTCCGGAACACATTCATCTACCAAACAACAGAATTCCTGAAAGGATATATCCTAAATTTATCTACTGATGTCCTAGTTCGTTCCTATTTAAGAAATGTCCTGAAGTCAAAAGATGTGAAGAAAAATAAAGTCAAAATATGGACATAAGCTTGGATTTAGGTTGCAGCCTCTGATGAGGCAATTTCTTACAGTTTTAGGTTTTATAAACTAAAACTATTTCTAGATTCTGAGGTTTGTATAAAGAACAGAATAACAGTCTACAACTCTAACTCACAAAATAGAGTGACTTATCCTATAATGTGGCAGTAACATAGAAGCAGTGCACTTTCCCATTATGGACCATCTGCATTGTAACCTGTCTCCATATATTTACATAAGAAGTTTGCTGTGCTATGGTAATTTCCCATTCTGGTGAAGAAAGAGATTGAAATATTTCACCCCTTAGAAAAATGGCTGCTTTCTTGAATCCCATGATTATCTCATTTTAACAGATGTATCCTCAGTTCCATCGTGCCACTGGAAAACACATGAAGTAAAATTTCTTTCTAAGTGTAGCTATTTTGTCCTGACCTTATCAGGGCATTTTGTTTAAGAATAGGAGCAAAATTGTTCTTATTCCTTGGGAGAAAAAATTAGTGGAAGTTATAATTAGACAAAAATTGATTAATCATCATGGAACTAGCACATTTGACATCACTTCTGACCTGTATTGTTTTTAATCAGATGGCTATAATTCAGAATACTGAAAAAAAATTAAGCTGATTTCTTTAAGCATCATCATCGTACTCTGACATTTTTCCCCCATGCATTGCCACTGAATGAATGGGTATTTACAGTGCCATTTGACAGTGTGCTTAATAGAACTCTCACCTCATGTCTCTGCTATTATCAAGGTGAGTTAAATTTAAATCCAACCTTCGTATGGATTATGGAAGAATTATTGAAGACTCCTTTTGAAAATAAATGGAAGTTTTAAATATTAGGGCAAAAAAAATATCATTTTGCTAATGATCAAAGTTACGAGATATTAAAGATTGCTCATTGAGCTCAGAAATTCAGACGTCAGCAAACAGAAACATAATCATGCTCTGTCATTTCAGCTCTGTCTGGGAAAAAGAATAAAACTTTTTTTTTTATTTAATGAAAATAGATTTTGAATCCTTTTCTAATTAAAGCCATTTTATTAAAATTTTTGCTATACAGCAGAAAATCATTGGGCAAAATGGTTTTTTTCTGCTTGCTGTTACTAGAAGCCATAAAATGGAGTTGTGCAGAAGGTATAGTGCTCAAAGTTACAATGCAGTAAACCATTAGCATAGAACACATTTCCAAAAAAACCGTTTCCATTTCAGATAAAAGAGTGACATCTATTTCCACATTTCATTCAATTGAAATCCTTTTAAGAATAAAAAAGAATAATGCTTCAAATGAACTAAATTTTACTGTATGGCATCTGCAGAAACTAAAATTTAGATATATTATGATTGCAACATGACAATAGTTTTCTGGCATTTATTAAAAAAGTCATTTTTGAGTATGAAGCCGAAATTGTGATCACAAAAAATGGATGTTTTCTGTTTGAGTTTACTGGAACAGATCGATGGTGACAATGTCATTCCCTATCATTCCCATGTCTCTAGAATGCCATATACTGTACCCACGTAGTTTCTTTGCTCCTGAGGAGCAAACACTGAAATGTCATGTAACTTTTACATTGAAAAATCATCAAAGTCGCACACTGAAGCTGAAAGTTACTCTTCTGAGCTTTGTATGAACAGCAGCCTTTTACAATCAATCATCATGCCCCCTTCACTGCGGACCTATTGATCAGGCAGATGTATAAGAGAATAGAGAGAAATGTAAGCCATTTCCAGTTACAGGTAAATTGATTCATTAAATCTATCAAAGAAGAAAATATTCAAAGGCATGACAAGGTTCTGCAGTCACTGTTGAGCCCAGTCAAGAATGTTATTTATATTATATATTGTACCAATTCAATTTGCTAAACTGTTTATTTGACATTAAAATATAATGTAAGGAAGATTAAAAAGGCCAAATTCTGACATACTCACTGAAATTGAATAAGGATTTTTCTGGAGGCAGTGAAACAATCTACAGCACAGAATTAATAGGCATAGGAAAGCTAAGCAATACATTAATGTGGAGCATGATAACAAACTGCATATATTTTACATTTATAATCACTGCAGAGTAAATGAAATTATTAACTTTGATAAAATGTTGTGCGCATGTATTCTATAATCAAAGAGTGTATAATTAGAAAGAATGACAATAGATTAGAATATATCAGGAAGAAACTACTGACAGTCATATTCATTATCTTATAGGAAATTCCTCAAACTGTGTACTTATTACATAGCAATTTCAATCTAAATTAGATAACAAAAAAATACCAACAGTAAACCTACAGTTCTGGTAGTGGCAGTTAATTGGAGTCAATAACTTAATATAGCAGATATTTTCTATCACCCTTTCATTAAAGGACATTTGAGGGAGGAATAAGGCATCAAAAAAAGTTACCATATTGAATTATCTTTTCATCATGTCACTCACTGAATAATTTATCATCTAAATTTATTTATGAAAAAAAAAAAAGCAACTCAGAAACTTCCTGTGTTGCTAAACCAGGCTGAATTCTTTAGCTATATCTTTCACACGATTTTTGTCAGTATAACTGACACTGTGAGAAAGACTTACAAATGAGACAGGATCGGAGAATAAAACGTAAGAATGGAAGAAATTCCATTTAGTTACTTTTTACTGGTCAGTACAGTGGAAAACAATAGAAAAGCAATCTGAGTTATGAATATGGACCGTATTTTTATTTCGTAGGAGGTACAGCATGCACTGCAGTAAAATCCTTTACTCAGCCATGGAAGTAATGTTACGCATTGTGAGATCAGACAATCAATATAGCAAATATCTACTGAAAAAAAGGTAGCGGAACAGCATGGCTTTCTAGCTTTCCAGGCCTAGCCTGAAAATTCCGTGTATTAGAACTCTAAATCAACATTATTTACCGTCTAAAAACCTTATTCTCTTAAATTATATGGGCAACAGTGGTGGGTAATACAGAGGATGCAAGGAAATCTGTAGTCAAAATAGTCACTGGATCTTTTGCCCTCAAGCTCCCTCCTGCTGCTAGCAGGGTCACTTCAACTTCCCCACAGTGGAGTTACTCCTTTCAAGTACTTCATAAGATGAAGAAAAGCTGCAGGTGGTCATTTTCTTCTGTCTTCTAATACATTTCTTGCTTTCACAGGAAAATCTAAGAGATATTACAGAAAACATGAAAAGCTTTGAATTCAAATTAATTTAACTTCATCAGTTCTGAGTGTTTTGTGCAAACACAGGCTCCATAGGTTTGGATCCCAAAACATGGGTTTATGGCTCACCAGGACCAAAGAGTAGGTGTAGCCATGACTGCAGTTAAAAATTACAGTCCCAGTGAAACAATTCTATTCCTTCTTAAGGCAAATAGATGTTCAAGATGTGCAAACCACTGAAGTGAAAATTGGTCCTTCTGGGGTTTGGATAGAAGATTTGGCTAAAAGCAGACACACATGTTACATCTGTGCTGCTGACTGTGATGCAGGGATACTGCCAAGCCGTCTCCAAATTGGCTAGCTGAGATACCAGAAGCAAGCTTGCTGAGGCAACACGGACTTCAAAACCTGATGCCCAGACAACATGAGAAGCAGACTCAGCCCACACTGAGTTATTCGCTGCTTTGGCTAAACCATTTCTTGTCTCTTTAAGCTACGTTGCAGTCTGCAGAGCAGGCATGCTCACAGGCAAAACATAAATGACTTAATATTAAACCTTGAATGTTAGAGGCAGAAGTACATCCGAGAACATATGGATGGTGGTATTATGGGGAAACACAGTGATGATGTCTAACAGTCAATGTGCAGGTTGGCATAAAGTGATCCTTTTCTCCAAGCCTGCAGCCTTAGCCTGGAGACCTTGGCCAAATATGTTCACTTCTAGGCTTTATTTTTAAAATGGGAAGATTGCTTACCTATATATCCCATAGATGTTTGAGAAAATTATTGCAGCATTTTTATGTCACACCAAACCCAAAGCATGTCTGTAGCAGGTGATTGGTAAGTGATGTGTTGGGAAGAACATAAGAACAGAAAAAGTTCCCAGAGCTTTCTCCCAGACTTTAGTGAATTGCAGACTGAAGATTGAATTGAATTGAATTGAATTGAATTGAATTGAATTGAATTGAATTGCAACCAAAGATATATCTGAAACATATTATCAATATTATAATGATGATGACGTAAGCAAACAGATAACAAGAATGTTCCTAAGGCAGTCAGTTGGTCCATTGCAGTATCGAGGGGTGAAGGAAAACATCAACAACAGTAATGACGCGTTAAGGACAACACACAAACGCCTTTCGCAATCTTAAGCATTGAGGGGAGTGGTAAGATACTTAACCGAAGTGACATCTTTCAGGCAATAAAAAAGTCATGAATGGCTTTTGACTATGATCATGAAATGAAAGGTGCTTAGAATAAATTAAACAATTTAAAGTTTAGAAGATCACTATGATGAACACCACTTTGGTCACATTATCCATTTGTGAGCTCCACAGAATACAGTGGCAAGCTCCTGGGGACAACATACAGCTCTCCCATAGCCAGAGACAGTGTATGGTTCTCAGATAACAGCAAAAATTGAGAACCAGTCAGAAAACAATTTCAAAAGTTTATTTGAAATATGAATATTCACAAAACCAATGCAGATCTAATTACACATTGTTACACATTGCTTAGTTATATGTTGTTACATGGTCATACATAAGCTGACCCCAGACTAATTGTATGTAGGTAGAAAACAAATTAATACATAGGCATCTTATGACTGTCTGTCACTCAGTTTCTATTAGAGGGATATTGCAACTTCTTAATCTTTCATTATTCTCATATAAAAGTTTATAGGAGACATAAGCCATTCAGCTCTGATTCCAGATCTTTCTCATCACAGTGTGGTGTTGAGATGTAAGGACTGACGTCAGTATATCTAGAGCTTGCTCAAATAGCATTGAACAACAAGACAAAAGAGGTAAAACTTCAATTTTATTTTCTGGGACTTAGAAAATGTGGATTTCTGCTGTATGTTACACATTAGAGGGGAAAAATATCTGCATAAATAACTGTGCCACAAATTTCTTGTGAGCACTTGACCAAAACTCCCACAGACTGATTATCAGCCAACACACTCCAATAAAGTTCTTCTAAAATTGAACTTGTGTATACATATACCTTTAGCACTTATCCAAAAGGCAGAATCTCTGGCCCCAAACTGAGAAAGTTGATTTCACCTTTCTAAACTCTGTATTACATTTGGCTGTGTCTGAATTAACTTTGTGAGGAGTGAATTTCAGCTCACCAAAAGTGATAGCAAAAAGATGATATTCTTGCCTTGCCTTGCCTCGCCTCTCTTACTCATACACAGTTTTGAAAAGTCCTGTTTCATTATGAAAATTTGGACAGAAATGGATCCTTTGAAAAGAATGTTAAGAATAAATCTTACATTATCAAGGGCAGCTGTCTCTTGTTTGTCTGTGAAAGTAATCTTCCTTCATATCCTGATATCTCAGACATAAGGAAATGATTCACCTTTGACACAAGAGAAAAATGTGTTTAGTTCTAAGGCTGCATTTTTTGTAATACTGGGATATGTGATCGAATTATATACACTGGCATTCACATAGCCATATGGGTCAAATAATAAAAGTAATTTCGTAGATTAACATAACAAATATTTATATATCTCGTTGCTTTTGAAAGTGTAAGTTTCACAAGCACGTATTCTGTTTTATTTCAAATTCATGCAGTCCTCTTCCCATCTCTCCCAGGAGCTAAAATAAAACAACATTCAAATATTCTAATAATAAAACTTGTCAGAAAAGTGGACTGATATGTATTTTCTGGAAAACAATACTGTTTAAAGACTAAATCAAAGCAAAGTTCTCTGTCAGTCCAAAGTCAGTGTGCTGTCTTTGATACTATCCACTCCCATAATCATACTTCTAAGACAGTGAACAGAATTTGATCTCTAGCAAGTCATGAAGCTTTTCTGTTATAGAAGAAAGCTAAAAAGTGTTATTAAATTGGTCTGTACAATAGTTCAGTTTTCCAAATTCTTGCTATCAATTAATTTAGAGAGACAGATTTAGATATGAATTTAATGCCACTTTAGGGAGCATCCAAGATAGATGCTAAAAAATCCAATAAAGAACGAATTTAAGGAAAATATTAAAAAACACATTTATGGATTGGCTTGCAATAAAGAAAAAGAAACATATCCAAAGCAGTTGGGCTAAAAAGGGTTGCAAACTGATTGTGCATTCCAAACCAATCACAGAATGCTTGATAATTCAAAGGGAGCAACAAATCTAATGTTAGACTTTATTCAATGAACGCTTTCTTTAGTCATCATCCATTCCCTGCAAAGAATGTCTCAGGACTATAACGCCTACTTTAGCAAAATAATCTGACATGAGCTTACATGAAATTTTTGGCTAGAGAAAAAATTTATTTAACTGGATGTTAATGATATTTTACTGACATGTTGTAAGCGTTAGCCATGTCACCAATCAGAGCAGAGCAAAATGTAAATAACAAGATGGTCAGAAAAATATTAACCCCAGGGACATTTTCATGAGGAATGTGAATTCACAGTATTATATAGCCAGTCATGGTACAGCAAGAAGCTCTTAGCAGTGGGGGATTTACAGCCTCATTATGGCTACCATCAAGATGGCAGATTTTTCTCTCGCATACGGGCGGAAGAAAGTAAGCATTTCTCCAGCTTTTAAATATAGGGTGCTTGTGTGTTTTCCCAGCTGATGTTCCTGAAACACTCACCCATAAAGGATATTTCCACTCTCCCTTTTTTGCTCCCCATTTCCATTAAAATTCTTAAGACTTCTACATTCAAGGTATGATTTTGTTTGTGTTGCTTCATATATCTAGATCCGGATTTTGAAAATCACAATGGTGCCTTTTTCAAAAGGATTAGAGTTTGGGAAATGGTATTCTTTCCCCTGTGTTCAGTTATGTAAGTGGTAGATTTGCATGAACAGAAACTCAGTACCAGTGGATTTAATTGTTATGGTCCTAATTCACCACACTCCATCAGCAATTACACTGTTATCAGTTGTATTCATGTAGATACAATTCAGTATTCTGCTACTGATGGTGATGGCGATGGCAATGATGATAGCAATGGTGATGGCAATGGCAATGGAAGGCGAGGGTAGGGAAGAGAGGAAAAAGGGAGGGAACGGAACTGTTATTTAATTCAGTTGATGGTCTTTTCACTAATCATGAGGTATTTTGTAGAATTTGCTGTTTTAGAAGCTTCACATAGTCATGTCATCATTCCTGATGATAATCTAATCATATATCTAAACACATGAAAAACGTTGCCCTTAATCAGAACACTGCCAAACCTTATATTTGTTTTCATTAAATACTTTTTGGAATACAATACCCAGCATAGGGATAGGGCAGGGCTCCTTTGTTTTCTTTTTCCTAAAATTACGTTTTATTTTGAGAAAGCCATTAATCTGGAGAAATGATTTAAAAAATAGGCAAGGACAATAACACTTACTGAATGTAGTTGTGATAAAGCTTAGAGAATAGGACTAAAACAGTTTGATGTAGCTTTTTATTGTTGCCATAGTGCAGAGTAGGCTGGGAAAAAAAAGAACTATTTTCCATGCCAAATAAGTCTCTCCATACTACGCTGCTATTTAGTTTTTGGGAGACTTGTTCCCTCCAGTCACACTATTATTTGAATGACTTCATCGTCTCCATAGACAATTAGAGACTGGAACAAATTAGGATCCAGCTTCATATCATTCCTTGTCAGAATATTGAGCCTCACTGGCGGTCTTTCTGGCAGAGAGCTCACCCAGTTCAAAAACTATTCAACGGTATAAGCGTATGTAAGATACTGCATCTTCCCTAGCATGGTAATAACTAATGATCATACTGCTCCCTTTTGATGCCTATGTGGATGGTCTTCTGGAGTCATTCAGTAAGCAAGGCCTCCTAAAAGGCATTCAACTTCAACTGTGCGTGCCATAATTCATTGCAGAATCAAGGCAATCTATCTCAAAGTTTCCACTTCCCAAGTAATAGCACAAGTTTCTTTGTTAATGAATAGTTTCCAACCAAGAGCAGAAATTACTTTATTATTCTTTATGCCTCCACTTCATAAGATCATGACCTTTAGGAGCTCAGGGATGCTACAGCTCCTTGCTGCCCAGCCACTAGATCCTTCTGTCCTTTAGGGAAGCTCTTATTTGCCAGTAGCTTGCGTGCCAGTTCATATCAATACACCCAACTTCATTGTGAATTCCCTGATCTTTTCAGCCTCATCAGCCTAGATGTGCCCTACCTCTAGCAAGGAAAGAGAGAAAAAGAACATATGAATACCATGAGACCAGAATTTTTAAAATGAAGGGAAATGTTATTCACACAAAGCATAATTAAAGTGAAGCTCATTGCTATGGGATTTTATGGATACCAGAAGAAAGAAAAGGATACAAAAGCAATTACAGAAATCCACGGAGGAATGGCCTGTCAAGGGTCACTTAGTAAACACAAAGGTGCTAGTTCGCTAACTGTTAGCCACAAACTGCCAGAACCCAAGCTGGAAGAAACACTGCATATTTGTACTGCATCGCTCTATTTGCCCTGTTCTTAAACTGTTTCCCCAAGTGTCCCCCACCGACCATTATCAGAGACAGAATATCACCTGGACAGACATGAGAAATTCTCTTCTGTGGCCACTGATGCCTCAAATAATGGAAATAAAAACATATTTTTGGTAGCTATTCATTGCAGGACTATTGAATGGAGAATAATCTAGTGTCAGCTTGATTATCTTCATGACAGCAATGCAATGGTGTTAGGAATATATCGAAGCATAAAAAGCCCCTTAAAATGCATAATATAGGAGAATATGCTGTAGCTGTATCATCATTTGCTCTGAAGACTGAGGAAAACAGTTTTCTTCACTTTGCTTCAAATGCTAAAAAAGTTTCAGAATTATATTACATTTTGTCAAGCTTGTACGGAAATGTTGAGGAATGTCTCTGTAACCTACAGATGAAAGGATCCTAAAATATTTTCCAGCTATTAGAATTATTTTTTGGATATAAGACAAAGATTTCTCAGCTGCAGCTTTCGATTCCTTATGCATGACAAAAATGGAGATGTTAGAGAAATATTTTCAGGGTTTACTACTTCATTAATAAGCTTGTTTATTAGAAATAAAATTTAAAAACCAACAATCTAATATTGAATGCACTGAAATGTATGTAGTTATTTTTTCAGAGAATGAAAACATTACAAAAAAGTATGGATGGCATATACTTATGATTTTTCATAAATATAACTAACTACTAAATTAAGGATATGTAATGTCAAAGGAGAAAGATGTAAGGAATTCCCATTCAATATTACATATTATCATCTAAATATCTGCCTTCGTGCTTCGATTTTAGCAAACAAAATTATTTTTATCAGTTTCAGCTGCTTCCTCTGCAAAAGTGTGACTTTTCAAGAAATCATTAATATTATAGAAGGGTTGAAATTTGTCAAAAAGTTGAATATGGAATGTTTGAGGAATATTGTGTCATGAAAGATTTAAGGAGGTATGTGTGCATGATTCAGCAGCTTAATGACAGAAATGTTCTCTCAATACCTTAAAATTTGTGATATTTATATTCACTGCTGTCACAAATGCAGCAGTGAAATATATATAATAAATACACATACATACATATGTTCCTTGTATAAATAGATTTGATGAGACTGCAGAAAACTACTAAATATTTATTCTGTTGAGGCTAAACTTTTAATTAAAGTTATTTTCCTTCTATCTGCAAATATTTTAATGGATGTTTCCACTACATGTTTATCGTTACGAACAAAAATGTATTAGATATTTAAACTGACCATACTATGTTTTTAGATTCTGAATTGATTTTACAATAACTGAGTTGTGAAACAGAGGTCAAAAGATGGTCATCCTAAGGCAATGAGTTCTGTATAGTTAATAGACCACATTTTGGCAGTTTTATCAGATTTCTTCTTTCACAGGCATTAACTTGCAAGTTTCACAAGAGGAATCATGTATTCAATGCCTCTGTTGACAGCCTGGCTATAGAAGCAAAAGCAAGAGAGAAGGATGTGTGTATTCCTAAACACATTGAATTGATCAGGGTCAGGATCAGTGACCTGAGCACACAGGCAGACGTGCCTCCTTGAATTCTGGAGAAAGGTGAGCAGACTGGAGCAGAGACAAGCACAGCATCACTATCCCTTTGGAGTCACGCTGCAGATGGCCGTGACACCGCTCAATATTTCCAGGCCACCCTCCCGGGAATGAAAAAATGCTAGAATGAAAACAAGACCTAGTTTACTACCTCAGTAGCCACCATTTTATCACTGAACCTGTTGCAATAAAAGGCTTTTACCCCTTTTGAGCCAAGCACCGGAGTGGTTGACTGTATTACGTAGGTATAAAGATGATATGGATGTTAACACAGTCTAAAAGTCTGCTTAGCAACTCTACTGTACGAATGCTTCATTGACATCCTTATTCAGGAATAGATGACTATTTGAACTGTTGGAGACTGACTATTCCAGCCAAGGTGTACTTCTCAGCAGACCGTTGAGGAACCTGCTTCAAAGGCCAATTCAACACAAAACCTGTTACACAGTGGTGGTTACAGTCTGAGTGCCAGACAGGTGCATTGTGAGACAAATACAGGGCTTCCCATCTCCTCTGTCATGGGCCAATCCCCAGAAAATACCTCTCACAGGTAATTTAGACTGTCAATGTGGTGCTTTCATGGAAGGAGAAACAAGGTTCATGGGAACAGGTCCTAGTTTAGAAGCAGTAAGGGTTCGCAGGAAGGTAGCAAAGTCAGGGTAAGATACAAACACAACTGTTTTGTTTTCTCTGCGTATCCAAGATACGCAACTGTTGTTCCTGGAGTCAAGTAGCTCTCTGAAAGCAGCAGCAGCCCACCATTTCACCTTACCTTCATATGCTACAACTCCAAACCAGGATGAGAGTAAGCAAAAATGAGTGGCCATTCCAGGCAGTAGAATTATTAATTTTTTTTATGTACATAGCTTGCTATATAGCGGCAGCTTATTTTCTTTTGTAAAAGAAGGATGTGCTGAGCAGCAACAAGAAAAGCTGACTGATTATGTGACCTGGGCTGTTGCACTTTGGTTCAGGTCATCCATTCTGGGAGGAAGGAAGATCGCTTCCACCTGAGAACAAATAATGGGCTTAGCTGGGAGATGCTGAATTTGAGAATGGGCCAGGCAGGTTTGCTAAGTGGGATGAATGAAAGGACACAGTTTTGAGTTCATTGGTATTAGATATGCTTGCAATAAAGCCACAGCTAAGCCTCGGTGCAAGGAGAGAGAAGGACACATTCTCAGACACCCCGAGCAGATTATTTAACGTTTATACCTTCAGAAAGCTACATGCAGCTGCTGGAAAGCCAGACTAGAAGAAAAGGGATTCTCTTCCAAGAGTACAATGGACAAGACACTGGTCTGTTTACAGTGGTTCTTATTTTATATTTTTGAACGAGAAGGTTTGAGTTTCTTGCAGCTTAAGAGGGTTTTGTGTTCTACTTTAGTATTTTTTAGTATTTTAGTTAACAAAATATAACTTTAGGAATGGGAAGCCTCTTGAGTTTGTTCATCCTTCCCTGCTAATAGGAGAAAGCTACAGTGATGATACCTTTTTGAAGCTGCATGAAGACAAGTTGACAAAACAGTGTTAGGACTTAAAAGCTGTACTTGTAGGTCTTCTGGGAGAGGCAGAGTCTGACTTTTGGCATTTCCACGCTTCCTTTCACAGCTCTATGCTGCAAACACCAGAGTACCTTCAGTATTCTCCCCCCAGACTTACCAGTCTGGTCATCTTGGTGGCAACCCCACAGGCAATCCTGCAGGTAAGGAGTGATAGGTTGGCACACCTGGCGTCAAGGTCGCAGATCAAAGCAGTCTAGTGCAGATGTAGTTGATATGTTTCTCTTGGTGCCTGACTTTTTTTTTTCTTTTTTTGAATTACTTCACTGGTTTTACATTGCTTATGCTTCAGTCAGCATGCCTCATTAGCATATAACAGGCCATGCATTTGATTCGAAAGGTAAAATAAAAAGCAATTAGCAGCACCAGATTTAGGTGCCACCTTAAATGGACTTCAAGATGACACTGGTAAATAAGAAATTCCTTCAGGAACTGGTATATTAACGCCAGAGGCTGTCTTCCCAGACTGTCTGTAGTGGGTCTATCTCTAGCGACTGTGCTGTCAAAGCGCTTGGAATGAGCTTTGGTACAAAATTAGATTAACAATTTGTAGAAAACATTTTCTTTTATGAAAGAGACAGAGGGACCCTGCTTTTGACACTTTCTGTCAGACCATTTAAGGTCACACTACTTGAAAAGAAAATCTTCCATCCATTTTATAGGAGCACCTTCCCTGGAGCTCGCTTCTGTCAGTATACACCGATCAACATGAGGTCAGATGGAGCGGTCTCTGCCTTACCAGAACTGTTAATGTTGTGGTTTGCAAGGTTCAGTTAACACTATAGATTCCCAAATAACCCTCAGCTATAACAACAAAAGACTCTTAATATTTTCAATGTAAATTCTCATTCAATATGTAACTTGAATGACATAATGGAAATTTTTCACTGTGTGGGCTTGATGTAGTTTCTTGGGCTACTTAGAGGAATTACTGCAACTTTGTTGTTTTTTGTCTCAGTTTCATTTGCTCAAGTGCCTTCAAAAGGAAATATTATCAAGTGTAAGATTTTCTTCATTGGCTCTTGCCATTGTTCCAGTGTATTACCACTTTCTAACTGGTGAAAAATGGCAAGCCAAAGAAATTAGGTTTAGCTTAGATAAAACAAGTCAGTCATACTTCTAGGGTGAATATATGGTAGAAAGCTTACTAAGGTATGCATAGGGCTACAATTTTGGAGGGGACAAGGAGCAGAAAGGTAAGTAAAACAGGAAATTTTTTTTGCCTATGTGCAGAAGTGGGGCTGCTGTCCAGATTTCAAGCCAGCAAACTGAGCTAGTGACTTCTATTCCAAACAAAGGCAAATTAAAATAATCTGAAACTACCATAGTGTTCATAGGAAGGGAATAATTTGCAGGTATTTATGACAAAGGTATAAGTATCTTTTTAATGAGCAGTGTTATCAACTCGGAAGGTTTTATCATTTTTAGTATTTATTTATTATTTACCATTTATTTTTTAAAAAAATTAAATAACTGAGTTTTAAAGTTTCAATTTTTTGAATCATGTGATGTCATCAGAATCACAGCTACCAACCAAGAAAAAAGTTTGTATCACAACTTTAACTAAGGTTCCATTGCTATCATCTAATTAGCTCTAAAATCTCCAAAATTGACAGAAAAATAAAAGTAACTTTTGATATACGTCTTAAGACAATCTTATGAATTTTACATACTTGGTTTGACCTTTGAATATTTTGCTTTAGAATTGTGAGACAGTCTAAAGAAATAAAAATAAAGATTTTAAACATCATTAAAAATATAGAACTTTTGCAAATTAGTAAAGGAATTAGTTCTTAAAATTAATTATTAAATTAGTTATTAAAATTATTAAAGAAAGCAGTAATGCATTAAATGTTTGTCACCCTGTTTCAAGAATACATATCAAAATAATTAAGCACAGTGATTCCAGATCCAAAAGCCTTGTCTTTTTTGTTAACTTTTATAATGATACATGAACAACTGATTCACTGAGGCACATGATTGAAGGCCAGACCACATTACTCTTCATTCATTTGAAGTATAAATTTCTTACTATAAATTTTGTAATGAAACCTTGCCTGTTAATAGGCTGTCTTAGCCTTAAAGAAAAAAACCAGAAATTAATTTCATTAAAGTGAAGCACTCACAGGTGTGGGTCTTTAAACAGCAGACTCATGTATAAGAAAAGGGATATAGCATATTTGGTATGGGCCTGAAGTGAGCAGCTTTGCATGTAACAGTACCACAGATAGGGGTGCTGTCATCATCATAAGCTGTATTATGTTTTATACAAACAATATCTGAATCCAGTCCATAAGACTGAAGGGAAGCTAGCAAGTGAATCAATTGTTTTAGCATGTAAGTAGGTCTTAGTAACACAGATGGTGTTTTTTTGTTGTTGAAAACATGTTAACTAAACTATTTCCTTATGTTGATTTACCTAATTCTCTTGCTGCAGATTGTAAGGCAGCCCTTAATGAGAGATGGAGCAGATCTCAAACCTCAAGGGGAAGACAGAAAATCATAGCTACTGCTACAAGGAAAAAAGAAAAAAGCACTTCTTGAATGTCCTGTGAAGATTATGTATGTAGTATTTATAATTTTGTGTTCAAAACGTTATAATATACAGCTTATCAACATACTTTCTAACTGGCCTTGTTATTGATCTTACAAATTCCCATGAAGAGTCTTGAATGACTGTCCTTTCATGCTGTTCTGCAGAGTAGGCTTGTGTATCATTACAAGCTAAGGAAACTTCATCTCGAGGATGTTTCTAATTAATGTTGTCTTGAGGGTTTTTTTAAGTAGAGGCACCATGGACAAGGTTCCCAGACACATTCTTTGCTACTTTGCCTTCATTCTGTTTCATGGGACAAGACTCCCTCTTGGAATTGCCAATGGCTTTGAGCTGTCAAAGCTGTTCTATGAAATATGCAAATTCATGCAGAATCAGAGAGGTGAGTTTATGGCATTAAACCTGGAATGTTCAGTAGAGTTAATGAACAGACATGAGGCAGAAATGACTTTGAATCCCTGCTGAGTTGCATGAGATTTACTATACCTACTATACCAGGCTTGCAAAAGGAATCTGAAATCACAGGTTTTTTTCTTTTTAAATTCTTGCTTGCAAAATCACGTTTGGGAAACAGGAACTAGACATTACTGCCACTTGTCCCATTTTCCACATTCTACAATGAAATGATTTATTCTGTTTTTGAAGGGCTAGTGTTGGTTAACCAGTATTCAGGTGTTTGAACATCGTTCACACTCACTTCTGAAACAGTATTTTACAATATAGAATGGGCACACTTATTTCTGGGTCCTTCCTAAGGTTCAGGTGACATTAGATGTTACTGGATCTCATTATGAAGTGAAGAACCAAATACGTTCCCCAAAAGATCTTATTTGTTCAAACTGTAGAAGGAGATACCTCATATAAATCATTAGGATTTGTCACTTGCATGTTATCTCAATGTTAAACTGCAGTACCATGATTTACAGTAGCAGACATATAAGTCTAAGTTTGCTCCAGCAGCAGCGAATTTGAGTATAGATTTTTATCATGATTAAGACAATGAAAAGCAATATAGTCTCACCTATATTTTTATATAGTCTCTTTCACATGCAATTTATTCTCAAAAACCTTAAAAGTTTATTTCAAAGTAGCAAATCAATAGCAATTTCAAAACAGAGTTAAACTAAATATTATGGCAGAATTTCAAACTTAAAGAGGGAAGGGAGGAGACCATTCTGTTATCAAACGAAATTGTGTGACAATTTCACCTCAGTCTCAATTACACATATCATTATATTATATTGTTAATTAGGGATATGATTGATCCCTGAGGGAATTTAATAGAGAAAGGACCTTTTAACATATAAATTGGAGTGGTTGATGTGTCTGAGAGTATTCAAAATTTTGTTAAAAAAATATACACACTCAGACCATCAGATGTGCAATTCCAGTCCTATTGTTCTCTTACAAAGCCTGTGGCAATTTGATCTCATAAGTAATTGGAGTAGTAACCGTCTCCTTGGAGCTAAGCAGAATCTTTTTGATTAAATATATTTGTCATAAAGACATCAATCAATTTAAAAAAAAATTAAGAACTATTTTCCTCAAAACTTTAATCATAAAAGGTTTGTGGGATCCATGAAGGAGTCTCTTATCAAAGCCAGGTGCAAGCAAGCTAGTGGTCAGTTACTCCCAGTTTTTGTGTGGAATATGGGTACCCCCTAGTGCCATCATCTCCTTCCTCTAACCATCCCGTAATCTTACGTTCATAGAAAATCAAACAGATGCAAAAAGAGATGCTGAAAGAATATTTCAGAATAGCCAAAATCAGAATAGTTAGAATACATTCCTCCTCTCTTTCTCCTACAGCACACTCCCTCTGCCCTCCCAGTATAAAGCAAAGCCCTACTGTAGGTTTTGAGAGCATAAGAATTCAGACTGGCAAAACTTCAACAAACAAATTAAGAACTCTCAGCCATGTGGACACAAGTGAAGTGTAATTAACGATAACACATTCAAGGTGCTCAAAGGTATTCTCCATATTAAACCTTCCCCTGTGTCCGTCTTCACCCCTTAGCCACACCTACAGTCCTACCACATAAAGCTGCGAAGTGCAAACTCAGATTTTTATGCACTCAGTCTGTTCTTCCAAAGAGCTCAGTCTGTGAGGTTACCATTTCTCTACCAGTATAGTATCTGTATGTATATGTAGTGTCTCAAGTTTCAGTACAATCTACAAATGGAGAGTTGAAAGAGAAAAAGGAGGACACAGGACTTCTTAGCTCCCTAACTTTGATTTTTCCCCGTAGGGAAGTAGCAAAGGTCTTCTCTGCCCAGACTAAATCCTCTAATAAATCAGTCTCTGGGTTAGAGAGGAGTTCTGTATCATTCCTGCTGAAATGTCTGTGTGAGCTGAGGAAAGTATGTCCATTCTAAACCACTGGAAAAAGGGAGAAGAGGATATTATCAACCAGCATGTGCTTAGAAAATCTATAACGGATGGCAGAAAACAAAACCCACAGGGAATGGAACATTTTACGGGTACCCTACTAAACATCACTCACTTGCAATACAGCCTAATATATTTCAATTCCTTGGTTTAGTTTTAAATAAGGATATAAAGGTATAATAATGCTGTAAAATTTATTTTTTACAGGACTTCTTGAGTCCAGTGCAAGCTGGTAAGATCACATCATGTGAGGATGATGTCACTTTCATATATAAATTTGCTTTTATACATTTGCCAGAGACAATCCTGTCCCAGATTTAATTATATATTTATTTTATTTAATAAAACACTTCTATTTCATGGTGGCCAAGAGAGACAGAGAAGTGAATTGTTCTGATAAGGAATCTAATACAACATGATGAATCCACCATGCATTAGACTTGCTGTTTGGTATTTTTTGTTCATATGTTTGTTTAACTCCCTACAAAACTAGGGTTCAATGGGAAGGTAGATGTCTGGAAGAACACAGCACCAGCACCATCAGCTGGGATAAGGTCTGAGAAAAGGAGGCAAAGAGAAAAAGATGTTACAAGGAATGTATGTGCTACTAGGCAAGAATAAGCAGGGGAATCACTTCACAAGGTGCAAGTAGCTAGCCTGGAGCCATTCACACAGACATATAAGATATAAGGACCAAAATCAAAGATAATGAGCTAATTTACATATGAACCTTTGTTTAAGTTTATTGTCAATACGCCCTCTCCAGAAGGACCATAACATTAGCTATAATTAAGTGTTCAACCATGCAAGGTCAGTGGCAAAGTCAGCAACTTGATTCACACCAGTGAATTATGTGAGTGTAAGACTGGGCAATATGAGGATTTCTGAGGAGCAGATTAATTCACTTATGAGCAGGTGAGGACTTGGAAATATGTGGCTGAAAGCTACTAAAAGAGACTACTCTTGTATAAATTATGAGACTCCTGATGAAAGGGAAATGACGTTAGAGCAGCTTGGTGCACTTGCAAGCCAGGCTTTTGTGCCTAGTGCCTGGGTCAGTTATCAGCAGGGCAGAAGAAATGAAAGACAAGGGGACTACAGAAACCTTCATCTTGTGCTGCTTCTCCTATCCCTTAAACCAGCCACAACCACAAGGCTGTTGAAGCCTTCCATGAGCAGGCAGGTAAAGCAGAAGGAAACATGGCCTGAGGATTTACCTGTGGTAGAGAGCTGGTATAACAAGATAACTGGAATAGTAATATATAAAGGGAGAAATTTGTCCTGCAGAGATGAATAGGGAAAAAGGAAGTAGTAGGGACATGGCAATATATATTACCTCTTAAAAGCACGTTGTGTCTTCAGTGCATTGAAAATCATGGGCGATGGCAAAGGTGGAAGTACTGTATTGCTGTAATGGAACCCATCCCCTGTATATCACCAGAGCCGGAAAAGGAAGTGAGTGAGGGGTTTTGTGAGCAACAAAAGAAGTCATGCAAAACACCAGGCTTACAAATAAATGTGAAATTTAATAGTCCTTAAGTCTGTGAAAAGGAAAATAGCAAAGGTGGTGACTCTCAGTTAATTCATATGCATCGGTAACAACTTTTAAATACAAGAATTGGAAATATCTATATAGAGGAAGTGCCTCAAAAGACAGGAAATGGTTAAAGGCACCTAAATAGAAAATATCTTGGGAGAGAGTGAAATGATGGAGTTCATGATCCTTAGGAAAAGAATGAGGAACTATAACAAAACAAAAACAAGGCCTTTATAGAAAGTAGGCTTCAGTAAATTCATAGAACTGGTAAACAAAGAGTCCTAGGAGAGAAAAAAGAAATTAAAGTGAACTGTCAGTTCTGTAAAGAAACAATATTAAGGTCATAAGTGCAAAATATACTATTACAGAGGAAAGATTAAAGGTGCAATAAGAGATGAGTTTGATGAAATCATGGGCTTTTTGTGAATTTCAAACATAAAAAGAAAGTAGAAACTAGGTCTGGTTACTAAGGTCAAATATAAAAAGTAGAATGACTGCATAGGGAGAGAGTAAGAAGAAGATACAACACAAAACCAAAAGTCTCTAACAAGGAAGCTCAATTATAACAAGAAATCCTTCCATAAGGGCAAAGAGATGGTTGATTACTAATTGTAATGGTGGGCTTTTATAGACCGGTCCAGGAAAAGTGAGGAGTTCAAAACTTTTTTGCAAGTTATTACTGAAAATGTCATAGGGCTGTCATAATTAGTACAAGTCACAGAGGGTAAGACCTCTTTCTCTAATAAGGAAAGAACAGGTCAAATAATATCTAAATGTTAGATGTTCTCAAAACAGTTCAGACAGCTGGTCTTCACTGCAGTGTAATTAAAAATCTGCCTGATGAAATCGCAGTATCATTTGTTGTTATCTCTGAGAAACTAGCAAGAACGGTGAAACAGGCAAACATACAGTTTGAAGAAATGGGAATGGGAAAAGGAGAAGCCAGAAAGTAACAGACTAACCAGGTTAACATCAGCTTCTAGAAAAATACTGGAAGAGCTATTCAAATTGCTTTTGAAAACCTAGAAAGAAACAGAAAATGAGTAACAGCTGGCATCTTATCAACAAGAAATAATGCCAAATCAGTTTAATTTCTCTCTCCCACAGGATAGTAAACTACATGGGTAGAGAAGAAACAGCTTATACGTAGCTATACGTAGCTTGACTTCAGCTTTTTTTCAGCACTACTAGTATAATCTTCAAGAGCAAAGTATGGCCTCAATGAAAATATCAGGAGAAAGATACCAAGCTAGTTGTATCACATTCTGAAAGCAGTTATAATGAGCTCCATGTCAAAACAAAAGTATGTAATTAATGAAATTCTGCTGGGGTCTGTCCCAAGTCAGTGCTCTCATTAGTTACGTGGTATAGGTTTATTAAATGTGTAGATAATACACAGGTAGGAAGACTGCCAGTATAGCTGAGGATACCTCTAGAACTTAAAACAATCAAGACAAACTGGAGGTGCCATCTGAAAAAAAACCTAAGGTATTTAATAATGATAAGTGCAAGGTATTAATCCAAGTGGGAAACAATAGCTAGGCAGTAATGGTAAATAGCTGTTTACAACTGTTTTCAAATACATGGAATTTTGCTGTAGGGAGCAGCAGAGTTGACGGTATTCTGTGTTCATTGAAAGTAGGAAAGGAGTTAATCTAAAGGAGATTTAGAAAGATATGAATAGTAAAGCATTGACATCGAATTTGTCTGAGAAGTTTGTATATTCACAACCTCATCAGCAGTGTCTTCAGTCTCAACAAATGTCTGTCGCAGCTGACCTTTGTAATTCTGCCTTGGACAATGGGCTAAAATGATGTCTTGGGGTTGCTTCCCTACAATTTCATGAGTCTATGTCTACCCACAAGCTACTGCAGCCACCTTCAGCAGCTAAGAGGCAAATGCATACTGCTTTCCTACGTGAGAATCCAGCTGAGATGCAGGAATGCATGACAGGATCACCATATGCTCCCCTCTCTCACAGTAGTATTGACAACAGTTCCTTCCTGCCAGCTCTAAAGTATACTTCATTCCTTCTGTATAAACCATATGCACAGGGAAAGTGCTGATAAGGAGACATCCTACAGTTAGTGCCAATAGGTTTCAGCAGATGATGCCTGCAGTACTTGCCTGTAATTTGGCTTTATATTTTGGATTCTGTAATGTATCTGCAAGCACCAAATACAGCAACCTGGCTAGGTAAGTTCACATAGATACAAGGGTCCATATGAAAATTGAAGACAGAAGAACATAGTAATGAAAGCAAGAGGAAAACTCCAGCAAATGCAGAGCTTTCTCGACCAATCCAGGTATAGGTAGAATGTTCCCATAGGCACAGCACACATTTTTCTTGGCATCTCTATAACCTTCAAAACACCTTTTAAAGATATTAAAACATCAGTAGATTTTAACATCTGCAGTAGTATGAGAAGACAAAAAATTACAGGAACACGTTTGCATTTCTTTTAAAAAACAGATTTGTATCCCAAATCTAACAGAAAAGACCCACTCGTCTATCACAATTAGGAGAGATGTAGTCCCCAAGAAATAGTCAAATCATTAAAAATGTATTTTAAGTATTTTTTTTATAGATCTGTTGCAGGCAACATTTAGTGTGGGTATACTTCTAAGATCTAGTAATTAACAAACCCCAGTAAGTCTTTTTCTTGCATCCTTCTGATATCTAAAAATTAATAACAGCTAGTTTTAATTTCCTGTGTGAATAAAATAAACCTCTCTTTCCAAAGGTATTCTGATGTTGAGCTTTAATCTATTGAAGAACATCTGAGCTCTTTTAAATGAAGAAAGCTGAACAACAACATTCAGTCTAGATAGAATCTCTATACACATGTGTTGTTATAATGGTAACATAACCAGTGGGAATATAAATTCACTGCCCGTGACTCCATCACAGATATAAAGATCTTCTGGAGAAGGCATGTACATGAAGCATAAGAATATATGACATTTCTCCACCTCTGCAGGAATCAGTTCATCAGATATTCTGTTAAGGAAATTCCAGCACTGTAATTTGCCTTTTTGCTTTTAAGCAACAATGCGATAATGCAGAAGCCACGTTCAATGATTCAGAATGATTTAGTTTGCAGGAAGCCCATTAATTTAACCATATTTTCCCATACTTTTCAGCACTATGTCCTGTCATCTGGAAATAATAGAAACCATAGTAGTAAATTCTGAAAGCTAAGAAAAAACATGCAAGTACAGTTTACGTGGTATTTTACTGGTATGCTAATGTTAGCCCAGCCTAACCAAAATTAGAGTTTCTTGGTAAACCTGGATTAGCTTTCTAGTGAAAAGGATACTGAAGTGACAATCAAAAGCAAATGTGTCATAGTTCTATATTTATTTATACGACAGCATGAACATAAGCCTGTTATATGGATCCTGAATCAAAAATATATGGTAAGTGAGTATTTTCTTATTGCTGCAAAGATGTATAATATTGACTCTGTGAGTGTAAAATGGGAATAAGAAAGAGAAACTGTACCGTCATATCTCAAGTGTGATTAAGTTTTCTTTACTTCTTGCTCTTAAAAAGTGTTGCTCAGACAATGTTTTTTTTAAAGATATGATTACTACACTTTTTTTGTAAATTTATCTTTTCTGTAGTCTGAAAGGAAGATTTTCCATAAAGTATTTGGATCTGTCACTTCACCGTCAGTAAATTTAGTTTCCTCACAACATTTTTCAGTCAGAATATCAGTCTAAAATGAAGCAATGCTTTCTAGTAAGGCCCATAACAAAGCTCACATGTTGGATTCTGTAGCTCAGTTATAAGCAGCAAATATATTTTTAGTTTTTGACAATGGGAATGTGTTTCAGATGGATTTAATGTTCTCTAAAGGCAGTTCTCTTTCTTCAGATTAGAAAATAGTCAATTAAATAAAAAAAAAATCTCTTCACAAACGGGAGGGGGTGGAGAAAAGAAGAGGAAAAGTTTTGCAAACTTTGTGTGCTTCCACTGTGCTCATTATGGCTTGTAATTTCTAGGAAATGGTGTGAGTTAGAAAGTCTCTAAACACTGGGCCAGTTCTTATGCCCTTCTGTTAACTGAAAGTTAAGTGGATTCTTGCATCCCCCAGTATAAATATATATAAATATTATAATATTATAATAATATATGTAGTAATATATATGACAATAATATGTCTCTATATAAATATATATGTATACATTCACATACAAATATGTGTAAGGTTTTGTCTATTTATTTGAGTGCAGAGATAGATAGGCAGACAGATAGATAGACAGACAGACAGATTATGTGGATAGCAACGTCAGACACTCGAATTACTCTGTTTTGAATGGAATATGAAACATATTGGAGGACAGGACATCACAGAGGTGTCATAAAAGACTATAGCGCCTTCCTTCCTTACATTACATAAACCTTAATGGCCAATTTGGTCACAGGTGCGAATCATTAATATGAACTGGATATTAGTTATATTAGAACAGTCACAAAGTAGCTGCATCACAAACTTGATCGTTATTTTTCTTTGAAGTAAAAGACCTTTGGGTTCCTTATCAAATTTCTTACCAAATCACTGCAAGATCTCTAGTAAAAACTGATAAAGAAAGAGTAACAGAAAGAAATTCCCAGGATTAATCGGCTTTATAAGGTGTACTTCATTCTTTCACACCTTCCTTTACTGTTTCCCTAATTTTTATATACACCTGCGTATGTGATGTTAGTAGCAGAGCGGTCAGCCAAACTGATGTTAGTGTTGCTGGTCTCATAGAGGAGTGTGCAGCTACTCTGATCAAACCCCAATTCCTGCTGAAGGGAATTTGAAATTAAACCCTCTCTCCTTTTCCATGCCTGATATCCTTAGATTGTTAGAATTGAAGCCTGAAACCTTTTATCCTGCTGAATTTTAGGCACATGAATAATCTATTCAAGAAGAGACTACTCACAAGTTTAAAGTGATTTCCTAGACTTAGTTCCTACCCAAAACAATATGGAAATATTGATAAAGCTGAGAGGATGAAAAGAGGGATTTTCTCTCAGGACTGCAAGTACAACATCTTAATCAATAAACACTCGAAAGCTGAAAAATGAATAAAGCTGTGAAGTAAAATATTTTATTTTCTTCTGTATTCCTGCTTGAATAACACTCTCCACTAAAGAAGTTTATGGCCCATAAATACATTTATGCTGATCAGAACCCCTAGCATGAAGGACAAGTTGATGTATAGTTTTGTATGATTCAAGAAACTGAACTTAAATGAACTGATAGATAGGAAAAACAGAACAGACTGGAAGTTTTTCCAAAGATGATATATCTATATCATTGGAAATGGAAGACACTGTCAAATCAAAAACACGTAGTGATTTTTTTAAAAGTTATATTTGTTTTACTCACCTAACCTATGAAAATGAGGCATATGAAAACATTATGGGAATGTCTGCTATGAATTAATTTGGGGTTTAGAAAATAATTTTCTCATATATTAACATTTATCATATTTTTCTAGCAGGAAAAAAATCATCATTATTAGTGATCACTGCATCCATTTGCATTTCACTCTTTTACTCTCTCCATAGATAACAAGAAACCGAACTGTTCCCTAAAATCCACAAAATATTTGATACCCAATTCAAAGATGTAAGATGACAATGAAAATACTTGTATTAGATGCAGAATTGCAAACTACTCTATGGCTCCTTTGACACTATGTTTAGAGGCATACTTAGCTTTTAAAAGGATAGTCTAAAAAGAAGTCTATGGAACTAAGTCAACTGAAACCAGAGATATCTGATAAAATCTAACTAAAATATATTTATTTATCATCCATCGTTTTAAAGAATTTTGATACAAAGAGAGAATTTGACTGCACATATGTCTCTAGAAACAAGAGGGGAAAATACATTTTCCAAACAAACAGCATCTTATGCCATATAAAGAATGTCGTATGTTAGTTTGGAAAAATCTGGTTTGGAAAGGAAAGAAAATATTAAGGTCCTAGTTTGCATATGCCAAGTATTTAGATTACATTTCTATCTTTGCTTCCTGTTCAGCAACAGGGATTCCTTTTAATCCTGACAGTCATAGTGTGTCAACAGAAAGAACCAGTCTCTGAGATACTGGGATCATAGGATTATGTTCAGGTTCAGAACTAATTATCATGGCTTTGAGTTGAAGGTACAGAAGCAGGCACTATGTTGTTCCATGTGCTTGCAAGATCACCATTGTATTCCTGGGCAACTCATAGTAGCTACAATTCCCTGTCCTTTTTCTGAAAGACAACCCTAGCAACTCTAAACACCCAACATTCTGAAAAGACATTTCTGTATGCAGAATGAAAAAACATAGGCAAGTTCAGTAACTTACAATAAAAATGGAAAGCAAATACTCCCAACAGACCCTGAAGCCAGAATGCCATATACAAGCCCTTTATCATATACAGACTAAAATCAAATTTAATCCAGAATTTTTCCTTATGTATGCATTAGTATGTCTGGAAAATATCTTCGTCCTGATGCACAAAGGTGTAGTGTCAGACAACCTTGTGATCAACTTCCGACCAAATCTTAGGAAACAGCAAAGATTCTGCCAAAGAGTAACTACTGAATTGATGAATAAAGAAATGATGAATTAATTTAAGCCATTCTAAACAGCTTCCATCTGCTAGCACAGGTGATAATGTTATTGAAGACAATAGATAAAACGGTGACAACCTAGTGTGTATGATTTCTATCCACAGTCCTGAAGAAATCCTCCTTCAGTACAGTGAGTGTCCTACAGTGAGCACTGTTGTGACTTCTTATTGAAATCAATAGCTTAGATGGCTGAGGATAAGCAGACTGCAAGAAAACAGATGTTCCTTGATTTTACTGATACCATGTTCTCAAGAAAGTGAAGACACGAACATATGATTATCTATGTTCCAGATAAAATAGCAATTCCCTGCTGTATCCTCACTGAAAACTTAAATCCCTCCTCAAACATCGGTTCAGGATACTTGTCTGAGTGTAGGGCCTCCCACAAACCTTCTTCTACAAGCCCTTTTTCTGGATTGTCTATGGTGAGGTCAAACTGCACATGGTAAGGCAAGCTGCTTTCCTCCAGCACCGTCATATTTTTCTTCCATAGGCAGGAAAGGAAGAGAGGTCATTCAGATCAGGACCTTTGGATTAGAGAGATTTCATAAATGACAAGGTGGAGCTAAAAGTTACAGCCAGATGTAAAGTCGGATACTGACTGCTTTTAGCAAAGGAATGAAAACTGTCTGTACGTCATGCCTGAGTCTGTACCAGCATGCTGGGACTTAAACCAATGTCCATAGCTGTTCAAGCTGCTTACTGGCCAGCTCAAACTCTGCCTGTAGAATGGATCAAGTCATCTGTTTCTCAAGGCAAAGAAACTCCAACACACGGGTAGTAGCTTACAGTCTATATCTGTCCATAAAGGCAAGAATCTTGAGAGTGCCTTGAGTACAGGCAACCAAAGGCAATAGAGATAGCCAAACTATTCCTTCCAATCAATCAGTGAAGAGCTGCTTGGAAATGATGCTTGGAGGCAATAAAAGCCTATGAGGAAATGCAAGAGTAAAGATGGAGAGTTGATTGTTCTCCTGAGGTTGAATGTTTTGCAAGAGAGTGAGTTTCTGTTTAAAAAAAAGCACTGAGATTGGTGTGGTGGTAGGATATGTTCGTGTGTCTAGGAGTTACGGGAAAATTGTTTAGAAAGTAAATAAAGCTACCTGTGGCTGGTGGCTGGCCATAGAGTCGTGATATTAATATGGAAAACTCTAATTATTTTTTTTACAAAAGAGCATATTACAGTGTACTTAACATTATCTGATCATTACACTTTGCTAAGGGAACATCATCAATGGATTCAGGAATACCTTATATCACTGGGCAGTGATTTTCAATGGTCTTTGATCTGGTGAACCCAAAAACATTTCCTAGAGCAGATGGAGGCCATTATTAGAAAGGTAAAATTTATGGCATATAATTATGGGAAATATTATCTGCAATTAGGATTTCTTATGGCTTTTAGTAGACGGAGTGTAGAAATTTGATCTATCACCAATCATACACATTCCCAGTGAATGAAAATTGGTGCATAAAATATCCTTGTAACAATGCGTATTTGCTTTGCATACGTTAGTAAGAGTGTGAGGAAATCAAGCTGAAATAACCGGTTTCCAAACACCCTCGTATTAACAAGATGGAGATATATAGGGGCTAACTCTTGATGTAGCTAGCAGCCCCCCCAGTGCTGAGATGATTATAGTATTCTCAGGGGCCCCTACATTGTCATTTGCAAACTGATGAACCTACAAATCTCCAGTATTTTTCTCAAGGGGCAGTAGTTACATTTTGCAGAGTTGTACACTTTCTCTATCCCCTAATTTTTAACAATTTTGCTCTTGAACTGTATATATTATGAAACTGGATGCATTATGAAACATCCAACCACACAGACAGTGAGTGTTTCCACACTAAGCTTTCCAGTACAAACACAGTTTCTCCTGCAGAGGCTTTGTGACACTGTTGCAGCTCTGTGATATATTTAGTCAAAAGTATGCTTGCTTTAGGGTCAAATCAGTCTCAATCACCAACACCTATTTTTTAATTCTTAATTTTAAACCAGATTTTGCCACTTTTGCTTGCACAATACATTAAACTGTCATAGACTTGACTTTGTTACTTTCTGCAGTCAAATCCTATAAAGAATAGCTTCATTTTTCTCCAAGCCATCTGTAGAAATGACAAAGTTCTGCAGGCATTAGTAGCTTGGGACAGGTTGTTTTGTAGGATTCATACAACCTCTGAAAGTATTCTGCTTTCTTGGTTAACTGAGTCATTACGATGTGCAGCTGATTATAGGTTTTAGCCCCTAACAGAATCTGTCTGCTAATATCATCAGTAATTTCATTAGCTATTATTGTTCAAACCTCTCATTATAAATGGCCAAGTCTTTCACTCAGCTGTCAATAATCCAGTGTTCCCCCAGCAAAGACATTTAAAGCTTTTCACTGAGTATTCAAGTGTTACATGACATAATTTTATAAATTCTAGCCCTACTCTTCTGCATTTATTTTGTTCTTTGCTTTCTTCCTAGAATAGCTTCTCACCTTCTCTGCCTGTGATGTATACAACACTTACAATGTAAGGAAACCACACAAGCATATTTGAATTTCAAATTATCATGCTTATTAATTATAAACAAAGGTATAGATCTATATGACACAACTAATAACTGCTCTGCATGATTTATGATTACAAATATAGTCATTCAGAGTAGAAAATTTAGATGGAGTAAAGAAAAAATCCATCCAGATGGCCTCAGAATTCAGAAAAAATATTTTCAGCAATATATACAGAGTAATTTGGGGAAAAAGACGCTTCATTTTCTATTCCTCCAGTTGCACAGCTAATGCCTTTTTCATAGATGGGTAAGACACTTCATACTGTCTGTCACTTCTTTACTTATTTATTACTACCTCCAAACGCAGAAATGTTATCTTAGGGTTACAAATACCAGAGATACACAGGGAAAAGTATAGAGGATTTGATTTATATATGTTTTCCAGATGAAGTATTAAGAATAACTCCTCTATTTGCACTGCAAGAATGAAAATAACAAAATGAACTACGGGAATGTTTATTACCTCAGAATTTCTACATTGCCTACTAGGAAAAAACTTTCGGAGCTATTGAATCCAGCCTCCTCCTACTGTCACTGAATATGGCCAATATTCTCATTCAGAAGCCAACCAACTTCCTTTTTAATGCTCACTAGATATTTTGTACATCTAGATATTTTTCTATGCCTGATTGTGGACTTTCTTCCTACCTTCCTTAAGTAAGTTTGTAACAAGACCATTTTTTCCAGTTATAGGAAACGATGATGGCCATAATTTTTCATGAAAGTCTCTATATAGACTTCCATAGATAACTACAATCTCAGTCAGTCTACTACGTTAAAATAAACACAAATATACTATATCCCAAATGGCTCAAGATTCAGTTAAATAAAATAATTTGTTTTACACTTTTTTTGAACATTTTCCTCCAATGACCCTTTTTTGATACTAAAAAAAAATGTGAGCTCTTTACCTTCCTTTTTTACCCAAGGAACATAACTGCTTCTCTCCTATTATTCTGGCACCTAAGTAGTGCAAAGCACTTACAAAAGAAGTCACAAAAACTGCTAATGTATTGTGCTGTAGGATTTTAAAACTTTTTTTTTTACAATGACTCTGTGATCTAGTGAGTTAGCTTTGTGTTCTCTAATCTGCAAACATTTTACAGAAAGCTAATTTTGAAAAGATTTCCAAATATTTAAAGGCACTAGATGTATGTAAATTTGTCAGGGCATCAGCAACGCTCTTTCATTTGTATTTTCGGTAACACTATTTTTTATATGCTACATTCTTCCTTCAGACCAAATTTTATTTCTGATATTTTTTGTTGTTTTTTTTTAAACTCTTATACTAGTTTTAATGTCACATAGAAACCATATAAATTGACATGAAAGCTTTATTTCTCTTTTCCCACTTTACCTTTTCCCAAAACATCCTTGTATGAAAATAAAGTGGCATTTCTTCTCTCTAGCTTCGTATGCAGTTTTCCATTCTAAAGCAGAGTGTTCAGTTGAAGCAGAGCTCTGTAACACTACAATAGCAAGAGAACCGGTACCCTGGAAAACTAGACTTCTCCCTCCCAGGTTCACAGTACAAAATAGAACAGATTTTATAGCTTGCTGGCAAAAGAATTTCTTACAGCGTTTGGTAATATTTACCAAATCAACAGGCCTTCTTGACACTCCGTCAAATAAGATTATTTCTACATGGGCCCAGATCACAGGTTGATATAAAATAAATGAAAAAGTTTCCTTGACACACAGGCACCAATTCATTAATCTACATGAAGCTTCAGGATATTAAAAAAATCTTTGTAAATAAAAAGGATATCGCTTGTCTGTCTTGTGTATTTAAATTGTCAGCTCTTTAAATCAGTGTACAAACCAGCAAGAAGTTCATCTGTTTGCAGGATCCTCTGCCTAAGATGCATGCAACCAATTGTAATTAATAATTATCACTGCTGTAATTGATCATTATTACAGATTATCCCTGAAATAACATCAGTTTGTTTCATACTGTTTATCTCTTTAAAAGAGATACATGTATAAATTTATCAAAAACCAATAGTTTCTTCTTCATTCTTCTTGTGATTACAACAAAGAAAATGGCTTTTAAAAGGGGATGCCAGCCAGAAAACATATGACATTGCATACAATATTTTAAATTAATCGGTTTGGCTAATATGATAATGCCTTCACTCAGTGTGTCATATTGTCAAGGACAGGATTGTTTTCTGCTTACAATCAATCTAGTTTTCCCAGCATCAAGAATGGATACAATTCATGTGCAAGCAACTCAGCCCATCACTCTTTCACCCGTCTTTTCTGAACCGTGATCAAGCTTTTATCTGGCAGCAACAAAGAGGAATCATTACAGGCATAATCACCAAAAAAAATGCACAATTGGTCTAGTGAGAATACTGACACGTACACATGAATCTAAACACACATAATACTTTCCTGCCATATTTTTAGTCAAGATGTACAGAAATCTAAAATATAAGGGAAGACTGAAGATCTAATGTGGTTAGTTTTAAGGGAATAACATTGGCAGAAAATGAGGTAAGAACCGATAATAAAAGGAATATTTGATGCAGAAAATTTAATGAACACACTACAAAGGCTTCACAAGTGCCATGGCCTTGCAAATATAATTCCATTATTTTTTATGTGTAGCAATAAAGATTTTGACAGCTAGACGGAGTCATTGCAAAATATGTTTCCAACCCTGAGGTAATTTATATTATTAAAGCATTGCCTCAGATAGACATTTAAGAGGTACAATAGTAGTCACACTTTGCATGGCAATATATTGCATCATTGCCAGGGTGTAATTGTAGAAAAACAACTTGAAGATGAAGAGCTTCAAATAAAGGAAGCTTTAAAGTGACCGTGATTACATGTATGTGTTATCAGCATGTTCAAGAAGTGTCCTAATTGCTCTTCACCATTGCCATATGTCCCATTTCCCTATCTGTATACAAAAAACTGTTGATGTGCCTAGTAAAACACTTAAGAACCTATTATTACAGACAGCTGTTCATCTGTTTTCTGCTTTCAATTTAATTTAACTTCAAATTTAGGGGAAAAAATGCACAGATTGTAGACTTCCTAGGGAAAGATGTGTTATCATTTTAATTAAATGAAGTAGCATAAATACATAAAATAGTATACTTAATTCACCAATAATTTCAGTGTAGTCTTTAAGAAGAGCATGGGTCTATCTTGTTTTTATTTACTTATCCTCGGACCTAACAGAAAGCATCGTGTAATTTGGGACCATTTAGTAGAAGGAATATGAAAGGCTCATTGAATTTCTGATATGGGAAAACTCAAGATTCACTAAAAAATAGGAGGGGCATGTAGTGGTGTAGGGCTTCAGGGGAGTAGAGGGTCAGAGCAGAAGTCTGATGTCCTAATGAACGGCTGCTCTTCTGCTTCCAGCCAGGAACAGAGAGAGTCTCTGGACTCCTTGGATTTTGCCTGCACCCCTTGGATTTTGTCGGCACCAAGTAAAGCTGGCAAAAAGGTCCTAACACTGTGACTGGGGAATGAAGAGAAGCAGCAGAAGCTAGGACACTTACATTTTCTTTAAGTTGCTTATTTCTTTGTTGATTTTGGAAGCAGAGAGTTTGCTTTGGCTAGCAAAATAAAATAAGCTGGCCAGGCTAATTATGCCATCACCCCAACAAGACTGTGGACCCCTGCAGGAACCCAGACATCATCTTTTTTCAGCTTTTGCTGTGTTCAGCAACAACAGGTTCTGCAATATGTGACACAAAATAACTGTTGAATTCACTCTTCTCCCAGTCAGAGAAGCAAACCTTCTCAAAGCCTCTGTTTGCACAGCTATGCCTGGAGATAAGCAGTGTATCGTGGTTCATATGACCTCACCAGAGACCTAAAGGGGTATCAACTTTCTTAACAAATTCAGCTGCTGAGAGGTACAGATATTTAATGTCGACTGGCAGATTATAACTTTAATATCCTTTTATAACAGGGAGATGTCTTGCTACAGCAACAAGCTGTCTGTATAAAAAAAGACAGGCACTATCACATGGAGCTATTCCCCTCACACCCACCCACCAGTAGCATCATAAACAGTTAAAATAGTAAATATAGCATAATTACCATGTTTCTTCAGAAAACCTACTCACAACCGTCCTATGGGAAGAGAGTCTGGCATGTGTCTTAGAATAATTTTGTTCCATTTCAGAAACAAGATTTAACATGAAACCTTACAATATTCAGTTTCAAAGAGATCAGAATATACAAACTATCAAAGACTGCTCTATCACTAATACTTTGTAAACGTATTTAATTGTTCCTTAGATCTTTAACATGGGATCATTCAAATTTATAATCCCAGATTTTCATATAACAGTGCCTGAATTTGTGTCATATTTGAGGTAGCACGCCAAAGTGCCCAGATTTGAATGAGGGGTTTTTTATTATGCAATGACATAGCCTCTCTGAAAAATACTCCTGAAAATCCTGCGCTGATATTTGGAACTAAAACTTCATATATCAGTCTTTAATCCTGAGCGGAGAAAAAGTAAATCTTGGGTTTTGTCTCTGAACTGGCTATATTTAGGAGAATCAGCAATTGTTATACAAATACAAGTTTGTTTCCATTGGGAACCATTCTTGTTTACTTGTATAGACTTCATTAACTATTTCAAGACTACCGTGGGCCCTAAGAACTTAAACTATGTTAGAAAGGTGCAAAAATGAGATCTGCAGAGTGATATTTAGTACCATTAAAAATATGTTGCTTAGAAGAATGAAATCTACATGCTCCTGAGGAAGTCCTCCTGATGGGATGATGGAATCATTTCAAAACGCAAAAACAATTAAAAAGATATGTCTAGTTTCAAATTTAACTTTGAGCACTTACTGAAAGAAAATGAGGGAGGATGTCTAGTCATCACATCATAATGGTGTAACTCTTCAGGTTGACATCTAAGACGCTGTCCACCAGGTTTCCTTTGAAAAATAAAACACTTTTAGCAATTAGGATGATAAAAACAAGAAATTTATCATGGTGTCAGTAAACTCAAACACAGTACCAGACTGAACAATACACTTTGGAGTAATAGCTTTTGGGCATTAAATAGTTATTTATTTATTTATTTATTTCTATGTCATGCTGATTCTGAGCGTGGTAATAGAATTGTCAATATTTGCAATACCTAGGAATTGGGCATTAGCCTTTCAGAGCAATTTCTACAGTCATTCTTACTTTTGTATATCTGGTGTCGTAAAAAAGTCTACTCTTCTGGAGGATTGACTCTGTCCATGTAGCATAGATTAAAAATCGCTATGCTGGTACAGTGAGGATTATAAAGAAGCACCTACCAGTCATTCCTGTGTTGTTTCCAGTTGAAAATTCCTCATAGCTCATAGCACAGACTCCAAACAAATTGACCAAAAATATCCTGCAAATATGGACTCCACCTGCCTTTATGGTCTAATGAGTAACATGGTGCATCTACTAATCATAAGCTGTTTGCCCATGGCAGGCAGCTAGTTTGGAAGGCACACGAGTGCATGTGAAGTTGGCAGAAAATTATATAGCAACACCTCTTCCTGAGCCTCTTCAGTAAAAGGAGTGCAATTCTGGTTTGGTTCAATTCACATTTAATCCTCCTATGTAGCTGTGGAGTTTGTTTATGAGTTAAAATTACATATAAATGGATACAAAAGACTATTTTAGTGGCCTGACTTTGAAAATTTAGTCTGGCGGTGTAGATTTGCAGCTTGAAATATCTTACTAATACACTTTGCATGTAGTTACAAGTAGATTCTGATTTTTTTTTAAACAATACCAATAAAAAGCTGTGAGAATTATTGTATGACTTTTAAATTACATTTTTCTTATTGAAATAAGTGGTCCCATAGAGGTGACTAGATTAGTCTGTCTTAGACTTACAAAACTGTCATAGAGCACGTATAATACAAAAGATTTTGATCATCACAAAAAGAAAAAATATATGACTTTTAGGCAGTATATAGGACTGAATTTTATCACAAATAATGCAACGCCTCCTACGGGCTGCTTGCCCTATAGCAGAGGAATGCTTTCACCTTGGGTAAAAATCCAGCATGTTTGGACTTCTTTGCAATTTGTTTCTCTTTCTTTCCAAAAATACGTGTTCTGTTTTCCTGTATATAAGCTCCTTCTCCACACAACAGCAGATATTTCTTTCCAGCGTGCAATAGATGTAGTATTGTCCCTGACCCTTGGGTGTTCCAGCTGGATGCACTTGACAAGCTCTGGGAGAAGAATCTATTTGCATGACCTTAGAACTTGATATGTTGAGTGTCTTAACTTCCCCATGATGCCGACAATCATGTTTTGATGGATAGGACTAATGAAACATAATTCTGTAGTTATGAAGCCCCCTTGTGCTAATAGTTGGGTTAAATCTCTTTGAAGCTGGTAGGCACAATAGCTGTTGCTTAGAATAGCTGTAAAGAGATATTGAACTCTTTAATGGAAAAAAATAACTGAAACAATATGAGCCATGACCAAAATATGACTACAAGGGAAGAGTGTCGTGGAAGCTAAACCATCTGTCAAATGGCCAATATAACGGGGGAAATGGTTTGGTGGAAAGAAATATAAATTTGACCAAGGACACTATCACAGACGCATCCTAGAAACTATTGTGATTCTCAGGAAAAAACTGTGGCAGCGTTTTAGGTTAGGCCCTAACTTTAAAGAAAAACTAAAATGCTAAAAAAAAGAGCACGGAGTGGTGACCATATAAAAGTTTCCTGCTTTCTTGTTCCTGAAGAAAAAATATACATAGCCATGATAATTAAATTGATCTAATTTCAATTAATAGTTTAGCTCAAGTAAAAAAAATGACTAAACAAGAATAAAATTTGAAAAGCAAAGAATCTAATGTAAGTAGAAGATAAATGACATGATAATATTTTATACTTTTCACGTAGAAAATTTCTCTACTGATAGCTAAAAATAACCCCAAAAATCATTTTTGCAATACTGTCAGAATGAAATGAAAAATAACATTACAGATTTTCAGATATAAATAACACCAAATTAACTGAACTACTATGATGCCAGCTAAGCTTAAAAGCTTGCTTCCAGAAAAAAAAAAAAGATATCAGAACAGCTAGTGGAGACAGCTATTTCACTTTAAATTCTCCCCTTACTTATTTTTCAGCAACTTTCCAAGATTTCTCCTTTTAAACAAGAACTAAGTACAAAAAGATTCACTTTAGCATAGAGTTATTTCACTAACAATTTGCTAAGGCTTTTTTATTCTAATATACCTAAACTGTTAACCTTTAATTCTTGAGTTACTATTCTGAATAAAAATTATAGAGGTTGTTTCCTCTGCAATTGTTTTCAAAATTCTTAAAGGATGAAACTAGTAAAGTCCATATGCATCACTCTGCAATACAAGAATAGCTTAGCCAGAATAAGACACCACCTACCTCAAGGTCACATTATGTTTTGGGATTCTTTCTACAAGGGTGTGGAGGTAGATGTCTGCCATGAATAAATGAAGAAAAAGAAATATTTTTGAAGATTTCTCAGCATTTCAGTTACAGGGAGTGGCACTGACTGGCTACGGTTCTGCATTTTAAGTTTCTTCTCTCTTTGCTGGTGGAATATCCACCTGCAAAATATTCATCCTGTAATATTGCTGCTTTAACCTTTAGAGATCTCATTTTAAATGCAAAAATGCAGGATTTTTTAAAATTTATTTTTATTGTTATTCATTCCAAGTACTGAATAAAAAGGAAGTACACGCTGAGGACAGCTCAGCTGAGGAAATTCAGACATACTTGTTTCATTAAAAGCAGAGACTTGAATATGTCCCTAGCTTTGCTTGTAGAGATAAAGCAAAAATGTCACAACTCTTTTACTTCAGTTTTGCACTGAATTTGTCCACAGTACTTTGTTGTTGTGTGCCTTTTCCTTGAGAGGCTTGACTGAGAGGTGGAAGCTCTGATTCACAATGAATCATAATAATTTTTTCAGTCTTGATTTTTGCATGTCCAAACACAGAAGTGGATTTAACATTCTGACCCAACATTGATTCAAATACATGCATCAATTCACTAGGCTTTGAATCAAACCTCAGATGAGACTCTGTAAAGGACAGACTCACTGATTTTAGCAAAAGTTTAATCTAAATTAAAAAATAAAAGAATCTTGGCATTAGTGTCTCTGAATTTACTGCTGTTTCTATTGAACTAAGAGCTCATTTAGGACAGGGATATATTGTAGATGCAGATGTGTTTCTTGGTACACTGAGCCCCAATCTAGTCTAGACAGAATGGCCAGGAGGATGTTGGTGCATGTCATCATCCTGACTGATTGAAAGCTGA
Source organism: Pluvialis apricaria (assembly GCA_017639485.1). Taxonomy (NCBI): domain Eukaryota; kingdom Metazoa; phylum Chordata; class Aves; order Charadriiformes; family Charadriidae; genus Pluvialis; species Pluvialis apricaria. The sequence continues at coordinate 24,194,042 of CM030010.1, read as the reverse complement.
CATGTATCTAGTTCTCACAAGCTGAGAAGAACTTCTGTGTCCTGCACTTTAGATGCAAACTTAGATTAATGATAGACAAATCAATATAAAATGGAAGGGTCCATAACAGTTAAACAATGCAAGTGAGGAAGTATTTTGCTCTATGACAATATGAAAAATTCTTATCTTCCTTTACCATAATCATGCAAAAGTTGAATAGTTCTGATGATGCAGTGAATAAAAGAAACGAAATACATTTTTTCGTCTTCAAGAGAAGCTGAGGCACTGTGTTGAAATGGAGCAAAGGGAACAAATTTGAACTATCCAATTGTACAACACTTCTGAGCTGCAGTTTGTGAAGCCTACAGTAATTTAACACATGTCATGGAGCACTTAGAAATGTAATAAAAATCCTGTTTATTACCAGTGCAGCTCTGGGCCAGAGCATTCATGTGAGACTCATCTGATCCTTATAGTTGATGACCTTAGAAACTATCTCCATCAGGAAGAACAAGAAGATTTATTGTTCTAGGGATTTTTATACCCTGCAATACTTTCACAGGCAGATTTTATATAAATATGATTGTTTACTAAAGCTTAGACTCCTCTGTGTGTCTCAAAATAGCCCTCTGCAGATCTAATATTCTTTTAGAGAAATAAGATTCCACCGCAAGCACAATTTCCCCCTCCTTTTTCCAGATGGTTACCCTCCTCCTGAGGAGCAGAGACAAAGAATGGATAGGGTTGGGTGCCTTCACTCATAGATTTCAGCACAGAAAATTCAGCTGTCAGGTAGCACAGCTCTCCCCCTTTGTTCTCAATCTCCTCTTAATTTGTCTTCACAAGAGGAAGATATCTAGCCAGTATAACGTGACTGAACAAAAGTGAAAAATCAGACGCATAGAATGGTTGGGACCTTAGCATGAAGGAGCCGTAGGTAAACTTACACTGCAAAATTTGCCATCTCTCCAAACTCCTTCAACTGCAAGAGTTCCTACATTGAGATGAGGAATTTAACTACATGAAGCTTCTCTTCTTCAGTATTCTAGCTTATTATTCCTTAATTTTTTCTGTACAGTATACCAGAATAAATACCCCAGCAGTGAAAAAGCTGTTGCAAGAGGAACTTGGGGAAATTTTCTCACAAATGCTTTTACACTTTTTCCAAAATGTTCTTTCACCAAATTTTTGTTCGTTAGAACTTTCCCTTTAGGTAGGGGTGTAAAGCACTGGACTCAGGATAATGACAGCTGATCCTCAGGTGCCCTAAGATTTTCTCCTCATTAGGGGAGTTCTTCATCTGCTGGACGTTGTTGAAACAGACATGATCAGAAATCTGGTCTACCATGTTAGCTAACAATGGAGGCTGAACATGATGGGCTTTTGCATGAGCCTGATAGACAATGATGTTCCTATATCTTCCAGGGAATGGGCAAGAGCAGGCCCTGTGCAGCACAAATGTAGGTTTTGACTGGACCAACTGATAAGCATACAGTTAAACCTGAGACACACTCCAGAAAGACTTGATGGTCTATTAGGAATCAAAGAAAGAATTGGGACAGGAGGCAAGAATGGCAGAATATTTCAATCTTTCTGATCAAAATGGATGTAGAATAACCAGTCTTTAAAGCCTAAACAACGTGTAGCGTTACTTCTCTAGTAAAATGCACTGTATTTATTAAAAGAGCTAGTACCATCAGCTTTTATTGACAAACCTGAGCCAGTTTTCAGGCAGCAGTGTAGGACAGTCTCAAATGAGAGAAACCCATCTTTATAATCAGAAATGGATTAGCAGAATTTCATCTTGAACCATTATTATAATGGTCTACATTTTCTAATGCAGACTACTGTATTCCTACATTGAACACAGGCAAAAATGAGATGAAGCTGGCATCTGGACACAAAGGTCCAGATAATACAATATGGACAGCTGGCTGAATATGAGCCAGCAGTGGGCCCAGGTGGCCAAGAAGGCCAACAGCATCCTGGCCTGTATCAGGAATAGTGTGGCCAGCAGGACTAGGGAAGTGATCATCCCCCTGTACTCGGCACTGGTGAGGCCCCACCTTGAGTACTTTGTTCCGTTTTGGGCCCCTCACTACAAGAAGGACATTGAGGTGTTGGAGCGTGTCCAGAGAAGGGCTACAAAGCTGGTGAGGGGTCTGGAGAACAAGTCTTATGAGGAACGACTGAGGGAACTAGGGTTGTTTAGCCCGGAGAAGAGGAGGCTGAGGGGAGACCTTATCACCCTCTACAACTGCCTGAAAGGAGGCTGTAGAGAGGTGGGGGCTGACCTCTTCTCCCTGGTGACAAGTGAAAGGACAAGAGGAAATGGGTTTAAGTTATGTCAGGGGAGGTTTAGACTGGATATTAGGAAACATTTTTTCACTGAAAGGGTTATTAAACATTGGAATAGGCTGCCCAGGGAGGTGGTGAATTCACCATCTCTGGAGGTGTTTAAAAAAAGGGTGGATGTGGTACTTAGGGACATGGTTTAGAAGTGGGTTTTGTCAGGGTAGGTTAATGGTTGGACTTGATGATCTTAAAGGTCCCTTCCAACCTCAGCAATTCTATGATTCTATACACAAAGTTTCATTGTTCTAATAAAAATTTACAACTACAAATACTAAAAGTTTTGAAAAGCAACAGGTAAGACATTCAGCAGTATTACATCACTTTTAATAATTCATCTTTGATTCTGCATTCACTCAATCTTAGGTGTATAAAGGTATATAAACAAAAGGTCAAAACAACAGCTAGAAGATAAATTTCTTGAACAGAAAAAGGAAATGCAGTTACTTGTGTACTGATGAATGTATCGCTTGCAATGATGAGGAGATAAAAAGATGCTTGGATGATTACAAAAAGATATTTGATCACCTCAGGCACTGCATGTATTTGAGGTGTTTGGGCATGTACACTTTGGCCTGTCAAAAACTCTCAGGCTTTCCTTGTACTTGCCAGCTGCACCCTTAAAATGTCTTACTGGCAGGCAGAAAAAAACTGTTAAAGTCTTTTGAGTGAGGCAGAGGAGACTGTTTTTGTGTAAGTTCATCACACACATGTCTTTCTACAGTGTAGCAGCAGAGTTAAAGAAAAACTTTTTTGAAACACCAAAACAGCTGCACACTTCCTTAAAACAGACTAGTTTAGGAAAAGAACAACTTTCTTAAGATATACCGACACACCTCTTTATCCTATACTTCTCCATTAATCCACATTTTTACTTTTTTTTTTTCAAGAAAAATCAAGACTTGGCTCTCTGTCAGAATTCTATTTACATTCTGCATCTAGAGAGAAAAAAGTACCTCTTCCTACACCTTCGCCATTCAACGGCTGAGGTTTTCTTTCAAACTGTATGTTTAACATTTCTATATTAGGTCAGTCCTCTTCCTAAACCTGTATTTTTCAAACTTTAAGTATAGTACTTCTGAAAATGTCTATTTAACCCTTCAAGTTAATTGGTTTCTGTTGGGCTTTGCCTATTGTTTTCAGGGAAGCAGCTTAGTTTGGAATTTTGGAGTGTTTCTCTAAAGCTAACATTCAGTTCCTAATCTCTCTTGATTGTTAAATATTAATTTATTGACAGACCACACTCAGTGTGTCATAATATATCTGATATTTCCTGTGCCCAGAGGACCAACAAAAACTGAGGTCTAAGAACCAATGCATGCTGAGCCCTGCAGCACTTCTCTTTTTTTTTCATATGTGTTTATATAAACTGTTGTGCCTAACCAGGTCAGGACCCAATTACATTAAGTGCTGTATAAATATTAGCATCCACTTCACCCTTCACAAGGTTCTTGACCACAACGAAAGGTGTGAAAGATCATAAAAAGGGGTAGATTAATTGAGGACCTTGAAGTGATGTCATCATGGTGGTATGCGTAATTTACTGAATAAAGGAAGCACAATATAGACGGTCTAAGATATATTCTAAAGGTTAGTCAATTCTTTTTTTACCTCCTCTTTTTTTTAACTGTTGTCCCTCATATTAAGACTTACATCCACATCAAGTGCTATAGCATCTTACCAGACCATTTACTTCTTCTTTATGCTGTAAATATTTTGGTAGCTTCCACCGTGAATTTGATTCACTTATTGCAATAAACTGTTTTTTCCACCATCCAATTAAGACCAGCTCCAGTCTGAAAAAAACAGTGTTCTTGCCAGGCAAGCATATCTAAGCCTTTGCTAAGTCTTCCAGCTTTACAGGAATTCATAAAGCTTAATTAAACTTGAGATGCAAACATCACTGAAAAAAAATCTTGGAGGAAAACTGGAGAGCCACAATTGCTTTTTAGTCTGAAAATTGAGGAAAATGCAAAAAGAAGATTCATATGTGAATAAAATACGTTGGTGTACTGTTTATTCTTATTATCTCACATTCCAGCTATCCTCTTATGTATTAATTGAAAGGTCGTGTAGTTTCACTGTGGCTTTGAAAGTATGTCTGCACTCTGTTGAAACTTCCTATAACAATACTGCTCAGTGAATGACTGTATCTTTCTCAGCTGCAGTAAGCTAGGGAGACTACTTTCCTGCTTTTTTTTCAGATGGTGGAACAACATTTTCACAAACAGCTGACCAAAGAGCAAAGCTACACCTCACTGTCAATTGCTGTAATTTATTATTCCTTGCACAGTGCTTTGAACACCTCAGACTGTGCAAAGTTATCCAGAACAGGTAGGTCTCTTTAGTGAGATTTGGCAGCAAAAGACAGACATTCTTAGGAGTTTGAACTTTATTTTTATTAGCATAGCATGGTGCTGGCCTTGAAGTTCTCTTTTTTATTCTTTTCTTTCTTTTTCCTTTTTTTTTTCATTTGAGAATGAAAAAGGATTCTACTCCAAGGTTCATTAGTCTCTTGCATTGAAAATGACAGAATACATACTATAAATGTACAATTTCAAACATCTTGTGAACTGTTCTAACCCTTAATCCTGAGTTTGATGAACTATTAATGCTCCCTCAATGAAGTGTTGCCAAATGTTTCCAGTATAAAACCATCAATTTATTTGACCAGAGGGAATTTGTAGAACTTTTGCTAATTTGATATATTCACTTGATGTTTATTGGATATAATAATGGGGTTTCAGGTGAGGATGATTTTATTGTATGATTTAAAAATGAGTGGTTTCCTACCTTAAATCAGACAGTATTTAAATTTTTAATGATGGAATTCCTTGAAAACCTTTAAAACAGATAGGTATTTTTGTTATTCTCCTAATTGATCTGCAAGAGCAAGTTAGATAATAAGGCATATAAGCCTTGCCCCAGAGGAGTGACGTTCATTTACATTCAGTCAACAGAATAAATGAACTACATAATTATTCTTATAAATTTTAAATCTCAGTTTGGTTAAAAATACAAGACAGAGCAATACTTTTTGTGTTGAGATAGTTACTTGATTTCATTCTAAATCCTGGAAATGTCTACCTGTCTTTTTCAGTACCATTAATCATTTTAGGAAATACAAAAACATTTGATGATATCTAGTGAACAAACAATCATAATTTTATTTTGTCCATTCTGTAAGCATATGTAAATCATCATTCCTGTTTTACTTAACTTTTGATCCTGAATTTATCATGTGCTTTACTATTCTTGTGCATTTTAAATACTTGTGCTCTTAAAACACTTGCTTAAGGAAGAGATATACTGCAAGAATAGTAACAAAGTATCAGATTTATCTTTACCTCCTTTTATTCCAAAAGCATTCTTAATAATTGCCTATTACTTTGACACGTCAACATGCCCTTACAAGGCCAGAAAATCTGAAACTCACCAGCACGTCTTACCCAAACTCTGATGGAAAATGTGAAACTAAAGTAATGTCTTTTCCAGGTGGGACAGGTAAGCTTCAACAGACTGTGGAAAAGGTGTGGAAATGTCTGCTGGTGCCAAGCCATGTGAAGTAACTATCAATAATCACTTCCTAGTGCTCCTATTTCTGCTAGGCTGCTGCAATACCACCTGGAAGCTACCAAAGAAGAGAAGCCCTAATAGGCTATTCTTTTCCAGCCATAAGGCCTTTTCAAAAGCTCTTAGCTACTACAAGCTGGCCTCTTCCTAGCACAAAAAGAATTATTTTTATGGCATTAGGATCCAAACTACGTAGAACACCACCGAAAACTTTCAGCTATGCCTGCCTGTAGACCATAGAGAAGTGCTGGTAGGGTTATTGATATCACTGTGATTCCTGAAAACACACCTCGTTCATGAGAAATAACATTTATAAGCCTGGTAATGTAGGATGGGAATGGTTGCTATGAAGCACTCTTCACTAGATCATGTATGGAGCAGAGCTGGTGTTGCTTTCTGAGGGAGCTACTGATTCTGCTTGCTTGACTGGTTGCTATGGTTCAGAGAAAACAGCAGCTGCTCAAGGAAAAGGAGGGGGAACCTCTAATAAAACGACATGAAAATCATTAGTCTAAAAAATGATTAACTGTTAAGGTAGTGATATCCTGGGCATATTCCTCCAGCAAAGCTGAGAGAGGAAACAGAGAAGATGGGGGAAAATAAAGGACAGAAGCATTATTTCATTCCATTCTGATACCAAAACTTACATTATTGATATTGTATCTCTCTGAAGCTTAAAAGAATAACTAAAATGTGACAGTGGAGCAGTTTATCTTTCTAGGTCTGTATTGCTGATAGTTAGTAAACAAATATATTTGAGACAAAATTGTCGTTTCCTGTTTTGAGCACTGAGAAAGATGTGTGGTATTTTAGATACTGCTGTATGGTAACTGTAGGGAAATGCCATTTGTTTTACAGGAAAAAAAGATCTTTCGTAAATAAATTAATAGCTTTAATAGTTTCTTAAAATAGCATGGCTTCAATATAAAAAATACTGAAGAACGCTGTGAAAAACCACGGCAGAGCATCATTTTACTTCGCAATTCCCATCATCAACAAGTAGAAAAGCAAATTCATAGTGTACAATCTTATCAAATTTTAATTAGTCAGTTCTGCTCCAAACCAAACATGAGGTTGAATTACAAAAAAAAATCCAAAATATTTGAAGCTGGGAGAAGCGTATCATTTCTCCACAAAGAAAGTGGAGAAACTTAGCAAAACAATGGCTGCATGTGCTTTTTCATGTAGGAAGCAGTTAATTTTATTGTAATGAGAAACTTGTCAAAAAGGAGACATGGGAAAGAAAATCTGCTGAGAGGAATAGTTCATGATCTGACCTACTGTCTTAGAAAGACTGAATCTATTGCATGACTGTTTTCAAGTTAAAATGGCAAAGCAAGCTTTGTAATGGTGTCTCAGGGATTTCAGAAAATGGTTTTCAAAGAAAGGCAAATTGTTGTAAAATCTCTTTAAATTTTTCCCTATAGAAACTATACACTTATGTTAGTCATTCAGCCAGTTAAAGGCCAGTTATGAAGTATTTGATCTTGTAGTTTTGGGTGATATTACTGTTGGAATTTCTACCACTTCTCCTCAGAAGATAGTCCAAACAATCAAATATGTAGAGCTATCTGGAGATCTATACCACTTAAATTCAAAGTAACTGAAAAGTTGGTAGATTCTATGACTATCTTTGGGATAAATGTATTCCAAAGTGTTTGGAATTGTATTGTAGTGTTTGTATTGTACTGAAATTAACATTAAGTATTTAATGGTACTGGCTACGTTTCTATTTACAGAACTGAAATAACATTTTAAGAGCAGCTTATGAACTAGTGGAACAAAGCTTTCACTGAGATTTTTAGTTGCATCATGAATATCAAGAAATATTGAGTGTGTACTAATAGGCATAAAAATTGACACATAAAATGAAGCTGAAAATCACCAAAGCAAATCATGTCATATATATTATGTTTTCTTTCATTCTATCACTAGAGCTTTTAAATGCTTAAAGTTTGTTGTTACTTGATAGTTCTTTAAAAACAGAAACATAACAATAATTCTTTCAGTGCAGATTTCTTTGTGACCAGTGTCCACTGTTGTACCTGTCTCAGTGCAGTTTATATAAACACCTTTCCCTTACAGTTATAAAAACTTATGTGATTTTAGAGTACTTCCTTTCCCTTATCCCTGTTTTTTATTGTTATTGTCTGCTAACTGGCTCCTATAGAGTTTGTGCACTCTCAGGAGGTTTGCAGCTGGTTAAGTATGCTACGGTCTGGACCTACCTTTTCTTCACCTGTCCTACAGGTAATCAGGGACTGACTTACTGGATCACCAAACCATGCAGTGGCTTTTAGATACTCAGTGATTGGAGATTTTTTGCTTTCCCTTTCCCTTTCCTCTCCTCTCTTGTCCATCTGTATTAAAGGCACAGGGACACAAAGATCCTTTATAGAGCAGTCATACCTTTATCATAAAATAAGTTCTTTCTTTTTTTCTAAATAAAACCTCTAATTTACCTGAATTTTATTAAACTGAATGAAGTCAAATTTGTCATAGTCAAACTATTGCTGAGACATTGGAAATATAAACAATAACTGTGAGCTTATACTGTTCAGTATATACTAGCTTTCCTTTCCAATTGCCAAAATAATTAATGATCTTTGATGCTTAAATTAAGAATCTCCAGTTGCCTTGATTTTTAAAAAATTTTCAATATTGATACCCTACTTACCTTAAAAGTAACTTGATTATATTAAAAGTCAGATGTCTAAGTGTCTTCATCTCAGGAAAAAAAAAACAACAAACCAAAACATTACAGTTCTGAAAGTGTTAAGAGAAGTTATATTGGCATTTTTTCATGCTAATTTTTCTTAACAACTATTTTAAAAGATTAACTGGTTTTCAAAGTGAAACACCCAGTTGTCACTGCCCAGCATAATGCTCAATACTTTACAAGTATTATAAATTATAATAAACTAATTCTGTGATCCTGTGTATTATATTAATTCGGACAAATAGCATGATGTAACAGAAGTCTAAGGTGATTTGAAGGCTAGCATACTTGCAACAAAATTAATCAGTAGTTTAATAACAGCATTGTCTTCTGCAGAAAAGAAAAACAACACAGAAAATTAAGATCTATAGTTGTGTTTCCTCTTTTGTTTACCCACTCCTTTGGTTTTTTATGCTTTCTCTACTTTATACTTACTGCATTATCTAGAGGGTGCTTGTGTCTTTTTGCACACTTACATCAGCTGGTAGAAAAAAGTGTGAGCACGTTTGAGTAAGATATTTACTAGTGTCTGTCAGAAAGGGGAGGGGGGGGAGGCATTTTCCCTTCCGCATATAGATCTGAACAAATGGGTCCAGCTGCAGCCGTAACATTTGCAAAGTATCATGAAAATTAGCAAATCTTTTGTCATTTTTCCAAGGACCCTCTCTGAGCTGTTCTTGTTTCAGTGAATATCGGCTTTCAGTAATAATTTTTCAGCATATATCACTGTACTAGCCAATTAAGCTATTTTATTAGATTATCATGATCTCATCGATTCATGTAAAACCTATGATTATTTATAATTAAAATATTTTTTAAAAAAATGTTTTACTTTAGTTTGACCTCCATATTATGTGAAAAAAAGATTAGATTCACATAGCTTGAATAGAGGAAGAAAAATATTCACCTGTCCTGGCCCAAAGATTTCCAATAAGCCTTAGGATTGTCTTGGATTTTTTGTTTTATGTTGATCAAGTAAGATAAAATCTCTTTTTTTTTTAGTTCTCAATGGGGATCTTGTTCTTTTTGGAGTTTACAGTAAAGATACCATTGATTTCAATGATAATAAAATTAGTCCTTAAAAATTCTTATGTCCTGGAAATAAGAAACAAGATTTTAAGGAGTCTGACCACACTGTGATGAAATCCTGGCTTTCATTGCTACTGCTCAGTTATCTCTTTCCATTCTTGTGAGGACAGTCACCAAAAATGTCAAATCAATTGTAGGGAAGCATTTGGTAATGGAAATCAGCATGCAGAAGGTGGCATAGCTGAATGGGAAAGATGCAGAAGAGAAACATTTGTTTCAGTTTCTAAATGAAATCATTTCTCAGGAAATACTTTTCTAAGCCAAGTAATGCTTCAAATGGTTTTGACATTAACCCAAATCATTTACTTTGAGGAGAAAAAAGTATTAAAATATTAAGAGATACTAGAAATGTTATACTATGAAAAATATCTTGAATCCTTCTCTCTGTAACACTGCACAGTGCACTGTTACTGAGATGTTGTGTAGATATAGTGCTTAGGGACATGGTTTAGTGGTGGGTTTGTCAGTGTCAGGTTAACAATTGGACTAGATGATCTTACAGGTCTTTTCCAATCTAGGAGATTCTGTGGTTCTGTGGGATATGCAAGTTACCATGGCTATCACGAAACTATGGAAAAGGGTTTTGGAGAAACAGACCCTGTGAGGAAAAGAACCCAAAGGATAAGACTAAAACTTGGACCAGCAGAAAGATCAGAAATACTGGTGACAGTAGATGAGCAAGGTTGAGCCTCTTAGACAGACATATTCAAATGACACTTAAAACCAGAACCATAAATATAACTTTGAAGAGTGCCCTATTTTTAGTCAAAGTCAACTTACTGAGTACTTCTGTTTTTCCTTCTATTTCTTTATACCAGATGTAGTGAAAAGTGAAACTACAGCATGACCATTTACAATTATCCCTGGTTAAGAGATGAGAACCTTCTTTTTAACACCAGTAAAGACTGCCAAAATGACTTAGGAAATATAAAAGGAATCAAAGATTTCTAAAGTCAAACGGATCCTCTGACTTCAGTGCACTTGAAATTAGGCCCTGGTTTTGAAGTCTGCAGAAACTCTGTGTTTATAGAATTTAAGAGTAACAGAATGCTTGCGTTTGTTTTGTGATTCTGCATCCTTCAACGGTGCAAGGAGTTTATGCAAATCTTACTGGGAGTTTACATGGAAAAAGGAAAGGACTGAAAGTCTCTGTAACTATACAATGGTCATATTATTAACAGGTAGCGTTAAAAAAAGTTACATTTTTTTGAGTTATAAAAACATGTTTGATGCAGATAGCCACTACTCTTAGAATACAGAAAGTGATGGAATGAGAGGTTACAGTTGATGAAATGTGAAAAAAAAATACTCAAAGTGAAATATTTAATATTTAAGGAAGACCACTCCTATATTCTCTTATGGGTTAACATCAGGAAATTACCAGTGTCAAAGAAAATTTTGAGAGGCAACAAAATTAGTTATTAACTGCTGTTTTATTCAAATCCGACAGCAGCCACAGAGGTTCCTTAATCTATTTAGTTTCCTGTACTTTTTTTCACTCTTCTATAAAAGTATTCCAGCAGACAATTTCCTTGTCTTAGATAGTGATTTATCTTTACACTTAACTGAAATTGAAACTTCTATCTTATATACAGTAAAATTAGAAATTTTGCACCACTATTAGATTAATACACATTTTGAAATATTTTGTACAAATGCCAAATCATCTTTGTATCTGCTTACCCTATTTAATACTGTAGCTGCCAAAAGATGTGCCAAAAGACATATTAAGCCTTAGAGAGACTGGCACTCCTGAGAGCCACACAAATTTAAATAATCTCCTTATATCCCAAAATAAGTGGAAGTGGTATTCAGACCAGTCAAGTGCAACTTCACAGAGCAAAGAAATTGGAGGTAACTGTGAGGGAGTCCCAGGACAGGAAGGATTATTTTGCTTAATCTGGCCTAGAAAACTTTAAAATTCCACAAAGCCATTTTATTAAATTACAAATAATCTAGGAGAGGGAGAGGAAGGAATTTTTCTTGCCAGTTCAGGTTTAGGAAATTTTTCAGTCTTCTAACAATCAAAATAGCCAGTTTAAAACTTAAGGCCTGAATCTAATCTGCATTTAATTAAACTGGAACAAATATTTTTGAAGTGTTAGAAAGCCTAAACAACTATGGTTTTATTTTTTCTCTCCTGTCAAAGGAATCTATGTACACTCCCTGCGCTAAATAAACAGTCGCTGGCTAAGGTGTTTAAGAAAGAAAAACAAAAATAATAACAATAACAAAAGCTCTTGCCAAGTTAATTGCAAACATCTGTAGTCTGATTTGTATTTCAACTCTTCAATAAACTTTGACAAGAAAAATACCCAAAGAACTAACACTTTGGGGCATCCATTTACTGCTGAAATTTGCATCTCTGAAACAGTCAAAACAATTTCAAATATGATTTTCGCATTTTTAGCAAAACAAGATATAGAGGAAAGTTGCAATAATGTCAAAGTGGTTCTTTTCAGAATGTTAAATAAAAGTTTCCGAAGAGGCAAGGGGATTTAGGCATTAGAGATTTCTTATTTTGTAAATACAAAATGGAGCAAAAACAAAGCAATGGACAGCAGACACCACTCACTGAAACAGGCTGGAATCCATCTGTCTTTCCATCCAGTTGAGTACTCCAATGATTACACTATGCAATGTCATTCTTATTCTTTTCCTGAATTAATATTTAGCTACATGAAGTAGAGACTCTTCAAAAGGAGATTGATATTTACTCATTCCAGAGTATCCTACAAGCCAAGAGTTATCATACTCTCTTGAGATGTGGAAGAGCCAAGTTCAAGTCTCTGCTCTAAATCAAATGTAAAGACAGTTTTGGTCCCAGCACTTCACCACAGCAGATAAGTGCTCGAGCAACTTTACAGGTTGCGGATGGAAGTAGCCACTGCCTCCTCCAACTTTTTTTGTGAATGGTATTGAAACTTGCTGGTGAATCCAGCTGTCTCTTTCCATATCTCTCTTGTTCTTGATATAAAATTGCTTATGATGTGTTATATTTCACTTCATTCTGCTAAGATCTTTATTCACTGGGAAAAAAATTGGATCTCACCATAAAGCAATTTTAAAACACATTGCCTCTGCTTATTGCAGAATAAAATAATTACACAGAACCATGAATAAGTACCAACACTTTTAAGGAATTACATAGATATTGACAGATTAGTGGTGTGTGTGTGAGGTGTGGCTATTCCTCAATAAGACTATAGCTCAAGATCACCATCACAAGGTTAGTAAGTATAATACAGTGTTAAATAAGGTGACTTTCTAACTATAATCAAGCCATGGTTTCAAGAAATTCATTTAGCTCAGCTTTTCTTTTGAATGAATTAACCATACTAAGTCCTTACACCGATCAAGTTGACAGACAGAAATGTGCTGTAAGTGATGGGAACCATAATGAAGCTTACTTTTCTGCAAGAGCAGCATAAAGGGAAAAATGCCTCTTAAAAAGACTAAACAGGGCATAACCTGGACAGGCAGAGGAATTAGAAGAGCCCTAGACATAGAACTGAAGAAAAAATTAAGAATTTATAGATAAATTGAATGATGTCTCAAAACTGCTATCACAGCTGGCTGGATCTAAGTAAGGAACTTGCAGCAGACAGGCCAAAGCCTAAAAAAAGAACTGTAACTATCATTATGTCATTATGCCAATTAGCTGCTCCTATAGACTAGTGTCAGAAAGCTTTGTCACTGCCTCTCTTCTGTCTGCTTCCATTGCTGTTGGTCCAACATCTTTCAGGAGTACTTAAAGAGACAGGCATAAAGGAATTTTTTTTTCATTAATCAAGTTCTTTTCTTTCTCTTCTGTCTTCTCTATGGATGCTATTTTATAGGTGCAGAACTGTCCATGAGAAACATCTATCTAAATTTGCTTATAAACCCAGTAACCACTTTACAAGTTGGTTTCTCCTACAATTCTCCGAGATAAGAAACAAGCCATCCTAGCAATGAAACATGTTTTTGCTCTCTTTTGACTGCTGTTCAGACTTGTTTCAGAGTATGAGAACTGTTCACTCTTTCACTTATCAAGATTGTGTTTCTTTTTACTGCTAAGAGATCACAAATAACTATATAAAAAAAAAAAAACTTCCCACTGAAGAAGGAAGGTTAGATGAGGCTTTAAAATAAAAAAAAAAAAAGCATTTAACAATGTTAAAACAGATTATATAGCTTGAGATGTTGACTTTCTTGGTAACGGTTGCTATGTAAGGTAATCTGATTTGATGCCATCAACTATAATGAGTGAATATTTCAGGATTATTGCACTACATTAACAAAAGAATAATGCAGAGACTCTAAACAAATAAGTACAATGAATTTCAACAGTCAAATGAAAAGAAATACAATGCTGGGTTAAAATTACAAAAAGAGAAGAAAAAGAAAAGAAAGATGGGTGAAAAAGTAAAAATGTTAGGCACTGATTGCACTTTGGAATTTATTTCAGTAAATTCTACATAGAAACCGTTATCAAATGATAGATACCAAGCATAAGAAACAAACCACGATTCTGTCTTCAAGCATTTTTCCATTAACAAGAAAAAAGGATTTGGTGGAAATTCAGTTATCCTTTACTCACAGATTTCTTCAACAACATTTCATTGTTCATTAGCCTGTGGATATTAGACTAATGTTCTCTGCATGCATGTTCACTGACAGTTTTTCAGTTCTCCAGTGGCTCTTTATGAATGTTCAGCAGATACTGCCTTGACTTTTACAGCTTGCATTCATTCACACTTGCTGTTCTATCATTTCTATACAGAACTGAGATTTAGCTACATTTGATGAGGTCATGATTCAACTGTGATTTTTGTAAACATTTGTTATTAAATTCAATTTTTAAAAATCTGTATTTATAGTTTGGACATGACCTAAAAGGTTCTCAGAATTGGTTTTCAACCTTATTCAAAGGCAGTATTACAAAATCATATATGTGAAATCTCTCATGAGTAAGCTTTCTTACAAGATGTGTGTGTCCTTACCTTGGGTATAATACAAAAAAGATTCTCCTTAAAACTGTAACTTGATTCTACAGCAGGTGATCTGGTATTCTGGTCATGCAAAGATGTGAAACTAAAATACTGACAAAAAGAAAAAAAAAAAAAAGATAAGCAAAAGCTCTCAAATCTTTTTTAGGCTTGGTTTAAGGTGTTGCTGATACTTCTTGTCAGCTTTCTTTTTTAACCACGTCATTCAGCTCTATACATTCTCAAATTATACATTTTACAAATTCTCAATACTTCAAATATTTAGTTTTCTGCAGTAACCTTTTAGGGTATCTTAAGTCTAATTTTTCATCACTGTTGACTACTCACATACTAATAACTTATCTACATGGCTCCTTTCTTTGAAGTAAACAAATAAAGCTGTGGGTCTCTCTAGCTTTTCAAGCAGTACGTATTACAGTGACTCTCAAATTAGCCCCTTTCATGAACGCTTCATGGTTTTCATATTTTGAAATGTCAGAGTAATGGAGATACTTTATTATGGGCATTGTAGTGCTTATACTTCCTGGTTTAGATTGTCATTCAGACCTACAAAGTCTTCAAAAGTTTCCTGTAATTATTTTCTTGGCATTTCTATCTTTCACTTCAGTCCAAATGGTTTATGTTGGCAGGAAATTTGCAAATGTCATTCCTTTCTTCTGATATTCTCCTTTATATGTATTATACCACATGCTCCAGTCCTCCTGAATCACCCTTTTTAATGGGCTTTATATCTCTATATTTTAGGTCTCTTTTCAGACTAAGCCAAAAGTCATTTCTATGTAATTTATCATGTTTTGCTTAAAAAAGAGATGAAAAAATGTTCACTTTATACCTACATTTCAGCTACTGTGTTCTCATTATCCCTTCTTGTGTCTGGAAAGAAGTGATATTTCAAAATGCTTTGGCTCCTTTTCTTTAGGAAACCACCATGTTTTTCTTTCTACTTGTTACTTTTTCCCTCATTACACAGTTCTGCTTTAACAACACTTACCTGCCATCAATTTCCTTCTGTCTCTTACTTTCTCATTCAGATGCAGCTCCTGTTCAATAGCTCTCCGCTTCTGCCTGTGACTGGCAGGAAAGCTTAAAGTACAGCTCTGCACCTTCTTCCCCACAGTCTCAAGAGGAGACGTCTGAACCACGTTTTCAAAAGCTCGAATCTACACTCTTTGTCATTTATACCCACATATACATTAGCTGCCTTCCCTTGCCATCTAAATTATCTTATCACTGAGCTGTCTAGGACTCTCTTTAGTGTAACAATTTCATTTCACAGCAAGTACTGCACTTTCCCTGTCAGCTCTTTAATTACAACGTCAGGAAAATTGGTGGAGGTTGAGGAGGAAACTACTATTTGTCTTCTGCTTCTAGGGTGGAGGTTGTGTGTGTTGGGAGGGGGAAGAGGAAGATAAAGGCAGGGAAGGAAAAAAAACCTGCCTAAAAAAGAGGAGAAAACATTCTTTTTCCTAACAGGACAATCTTAAAAAGAATTATTTGTGCTCTTCCCTGGACTTTGAGACTCATAGACCCAGGAAAAAGTCTGCATATCTCTAAAACCCTCTATAGTATCATTGGATATCCAGGTACTGCCTATAATTTTGTTGGCACGTTTTAACTTGTCCTTGCAAATCGGTTGTATAAACTTTCCTCTGAATACTTTCATCCAAATAAAAACATCTCATTATTCATCTAAGTAAACACATTACAGACTCCATATTTCGCTTTTGTGAAGGGCTTTACTTTTTACTAATTTTTTTTCCAAATGTACAGTCTGCTTATTGAGTTGATGCTAGAATTGGTTAACTGAGAAGATACTGCAATTGTCCAGATCCGTGATGAGTTTTAAGTATTGTATCTCCCATCGTCAGTGTGACGGAAGGATTCCAGTTTGCATTGTTGAGAACTACAGCAGCAGAGCTACAAACCTGGAAAGATCTCATGGCTTAGTTTTCTGTGTCACTAAGCACTGAATAAGATAATTTGAGAGTCAGATCTTTTGCCCTTCCCTGATACTTTTCTGATAATCATTCACAGACCATGATGCTATGCAAGACTCTAATTGCAGATAAGAGATTTTGTCATTTACATTTGAAAGGGGTTTTTGTGCATATGAACCCTACAGAAGGTATTGGAGAAGTGATGATGGAAGGCTAGATCTGTGATTACAACCTGAGCCTTTTACTATTATTGTTCCCTTGGTGGATAGACAAATAAACAAACAAGTAAATGCATGCTTTACCTTGTCCTCTGTAAAACATTGCTTCCATTTTTTTCCCCCATGAACACGAGAAATTCTCTTTATTCCCTGTCTGTTGATAGCGCTTATCTCTCTTCACCTTTTGGTGATGATACAGTGAATCACACATATTTTGAAGCAGGACAATATTCTACCAATATATGTCTCAAGAATTAAAAGCTTATGTGTGTGGTTTGTACGTTAGCATATAGTTTTCAAACTAATAATTATTTACTTGCCTTCAGACCAGCAACAGTCCCATGCACACTGTGGTGGGTTGACCTTGGCTAGACACCAGGTGTCCACTAAGCCACTCTATCACTCCCCTTCCTCAACTGGACGGGTTGGGGGATAAATACGACAAAAGGCTCATGGGTCGAGATAAGGACGAGGAGATCACTCAGCAATTACTGTCACCAGAAAACAGAGCCGACTTGGGGAAATTAATTTAATTTATTAGCAATCAAATCAGAGGAGGATAATGAGAAATACAGCCAAGTCTTAAAACACCTTCCCTCCACCCCTCCTTTCTTCCCGGGCTCAACTTCACTCCTGAGTTTCTCTGCCCCCTCCTCCGCCAAGCAGCGCAGGGGTATGGGGAACGGGGGTTTCGGACAGTTCATCACATGTTGTCTCTGCCGCTCCTTCCTCCACACACTCTTCCCCTACTCCAGCGTGGGGTCCCTCCCACGGGAGACAGTCCTCCACGAACTTCTCCATGAGTCCTTTCCACGGGCTGCAGTTCTTCACAAACTGCTCCAGTGTGGGTCCTTTCCACAGGGTGCAGTCCTTCAGGAACAGACTGCTCCAGCGTGGGTCCCCCATGGCATTGTAAGTTCTGCCAGCTAACCTGCTCCAGCGTGGACTACTCTCTCCACAGGACCAAAGGTCCTGCAAGGAGCCTGCTCATGTGAAGGCTTTCCATGGGGTCACAGCCTCCTTTGGGCACCCACCTGCTCTGGTGTGGGGTTCTCCATGGGCTGCAGGTGGATATCTGCTCCACCGTGGACCTCCATGGGCTTCAGGGGGACAGTGTGCCTCACCATGGTCTTCACCATGGGCTGCAGGGGAATCTCTGCTCCAATGCCTGGAGCACCCCCTCCCTCTCTTTCTTCACTGACCTTGGTGTCTGCAGAGTTTCTCTCACAAAACTCTCACTCCTCTCTCTTGTGCCTGCTGTTGCACGGCAGCATTCCCCTCTTCTCAAATATGTTATCACACAGGCACTACCACTGCCGCTGATGGGCTCGGCCTTGGCCAGCTGTGGGTCCATCTTGGAGCTGGCTGGCATTAGCTCTATCGGACATGGGGGAAGCTTCTAGCAGCTTCTTACAGAAAGCCACCCCTGCAGCCCTTGCCACACAAACCCAAAACAGACAGAGCTCACAGCCAAGATTATCAGAACCTGCCTCAGTGTATTCACAGAGAGGTGAAAAAGCAGTAGCATATAGTTTCTATTACAGGTATATATGCAATGGCTGTGATAAGTTGTCACTATACTATAATGCATTCCTCGACTTTAACTGGGTGAAATGGACAATAGCAGGCACATCCAAAACGTTAAGTCTTTTAAATAAATAAAAACCTATACCAAAAAAGAAAAAAATCTCCTCATACTAAAGCAAACATAGAATGCATGGTATACGATTTATGATATGTAAAGCATATGAATAAAGCAATGCATCCCAGATATCACAGATCACTGAAAAGTAGAAACTTAATACTTAAAAGACTGGTTCTGAAGTTCAAGCTAGAACTTCAAGAGGCATTTAAATTCCAAAAATCCGTTGTCACAAATAATTTAAAATTATAATTTTCCTATCTAAGCAACTCTTCAAGTTACAGGGATGTGGAGGAGATCATCCAAAAATGAGAAATTCAAAAACCCACTATCAGCCCAGCATTTTATTGCTTACTTTAAATCCTTACAGACCTGTGTGACACATGACCTTTGAACATTTATTACTGAAAAGAAACAGTTGCACATTGTAGTATCTTCAAAGGTATAGAGCGGTGATTTTGAAAAACAAATTCTTTTAACTTCCTCTATTGATTATTTAAAATCGTTTTCTGGTGATACTCTTCCCTGTTTCCTTGATTCTGATTTCTTGTTATTCTATAATTTTACTCTAGACATGATTTGCAGTTTTATTTTTAAGGTAATATATACTTTTAAAAAAAAAGTGAGACATCTTTAAGGTCTCAACAGTACCACAACAATTTATCAAAACAACAATAAATTTAACATATTTTAAGGAGAAATTGGATAGGCTAAGAAGATGAATGAATAAAACATTTAAAGCAAATAATACTTGACCTTTTTAAGGATGTTTAATAACTTATATGCATAATCTGAAATACGCGAGCTCAGAATCAGAGATGGTACTGTTTATTCACATAATGTACATTCTGACAGACTTAAAAGCATATGCCAATTAGTGTGTACAGATATCTTAGTGTATATTAATCCATGAATTTTTGATGATCAGAGGAAGTTGGATTAAGTATTAGGACAACATGAGGAATTTTGGAGGCCTGAATTCTTTTCCATGTCCTAATAAAGGTTGAACTTGAGCAAACTATTTAATACCAGGTCTTCCTAGGTGGACATTTACTGATTCTCAGTAAATTAGAAGTTGTCGTTTCTCTCTAGAAGTCCATAAATTATCCTTTTGCTTATTTACTTATTGCTTATTTGCTTATTGCCTTTTGTTTACTGTCTCTTTTTTCTTTCACTTTGAGCTACCTAGATGCCTACAATTCTACCTTTGCACTGGGAAAGTTTAAGTCAGAAACTGGGTATTTAAAAAACCAGGTATTTTTCAGGAATGGATCCAGCATGACAATATGTATGTACTTGGCTATAAACTGTTTTGAGGAACTTCATGCTACCTGTTGAAACGGTGCCATGTTATAAAAAAGAAGCCAAAGATCCCTGGTCAGAGGAAGCACTAGTGAAGGTACTTTGGGTAGCACAGAAAGAGGAGAGAACAATTTTGGTTCTGGTTAATACTGTAGGAATCACTTCTACAATTTTTCCAGTGTCTACTTTACATGACATTCATACACAGGCTTTGAGCAGGCTCTGGATCCCACTGCTTTCCCTTTTTGTAATCTAAGAACTGCTCATCCATCCTTTATCCAGCTAATCTTTCACTGTATTTTTTATACTCTCTTTATTTTACAGCACTAAGAAAAGCAATTGAATATTCTTCTACAGGCAAAATAAACTCTAATCTGGTGATAAGACATTTTCCAAAATTGTAGGATATACGGTTTCAAAACCCTCAAGAACTGAAACAGGATTGCCAGATGTCAAAACCTGTGTCTATCGTGAGAAGAATTGAGCACATGCTACTCCCTGTGCTTTCAAAGCTTCAAGGCACTTTCCCAGATGCCCAGTGTCTTGGGACAGTTAGTTTCCAGAAAATATTACTCATACAGATAAATTTTCACATTTAAAAAGTGACCATTTCACAAGCACACTGGAACTTCAGTTGTGCTGGAGTTTAGCTGCCCAGAACTGCAACAAATTACAAATTTCAAAGCTAGCAAGCTTTAATCAAATTGTACTCATTGATTAAAAATACATACTTGCATGTCTTGAAAAAGAGACTGGCTCATGTAAGAGAGTTTTTAAAAGACTATCTAGAGAGGGACCAGACTTTCAGGCATAAATAGACAAGAAAATCTTCACTGTACTCTAGTCTTAAGATTTAAAATGTATTTCAAGTGTTTACAGTTTGTTAGGTCTAGACCTAAAGAGATTGCATTGGTTTGTGACTTATTTTCTTTCAATGAGCTGTTTTGGGTATCTTTTGAAGCACACATCTTTTCTTAGAAAGCTTCTCAAAAGTTTCAGTCCTGTTATACTCTGTTGTTTCCCTTTTCTATTTCTGTGGTGTGTACGCTACACCAAATTCTACTCCTTCATGCACAGTTAGTGTTGCAAGGATAGGTCTCACAATCAACGTTAAAGGACAGCAGTCTATACGGTTTTCCTCATATTCCATGACTGTGGCCCTCAATGTATGATGACAAATGACAGTGATGAGTGACTGCCTTCCCAGAGATGTGTGACTACTCTCAGCTGATCTGAATGAGTCAGCCTCCTTGGAGCATCTAGCTCTGGTTCTTCAATGTAGATGTCAAACTACGGTATCGACAAATTAATGCATTTATTTCTATTTATTTCTATGCAGGCTTTTACTGCATTGTGGCTAACATTTTCAGCAGGGTTAAGACAAGACTAAAAATATCTTCAAATGCTGTTTAACATTAAATAATCTGCTGTATCTTTATTAATGGCAACTTTGCTTTACTCTGTCATTGTAAGGTTGGTAGGTAGGCTAATTCATCTAAAGAAAAGGTCTTCGTTCTGGAAGTTTCCGGTAACCAGTGAGAGGTTTTGTAATGTGGCAACTTGGCAATGAATTCCTATTCTTGTCCCATTGAGTTGCTGTTAAACACAGCATTAAGGTCAGTTGCACTTTTGAAAAGTAAGCCTAGACAGAGTGCTGCACCAAAGATATAAGTGAATGGAAATTGGTCTTCTATTTTGATTAGGTGTTGGATATTGACTTTGTTGTTTACCATTCATAAATATAAGACGGAAATATGTTGGTGCTGTGTAATTATGGAGCTGCATAACTATTGATTTTGGTCACTATTGGTAACATTTTAATTAAATTATGCAAATGTGAAAGTGAATATTTTCTTGATGTTTATCTTAAAGTAGAATTTTAAAAACTCCATAGTATTTTCCTAATTTTATAGTATTTAAAAAACAGTGTTAAAGGAAAAAATAAAAACTTATGGCTAGTGTTAATAGCTTTTGAAAATCATTAGACGTGGTTTTCCTCCTATCATACCTTCGGTAAAATATTTCTAGATATCAGTACTTCATTAATGCTTATGCTCAGAGATACTTTTAATCTTTCCTCTGTTTTACTTTCTTCAGACTATAGAAGGGACACAATATAGGCTATTTTGAAAGCCTAAGGCAAGTAGCAAAACAGTCCATAACTCCTTTGTTTTTTTGAGAAAATGAAGCAAGCTTTATTTTAATCCATGTTTCTTCCAAGGTTTTGTATAAATAAAGAACAACGGTTCAATTTAGTAACAGCCTAGTATGAGATTGTGCCTGGGGATCTGTGGTTGTGCCTATTAAATCTGTAGATCTTGATCCCAAGCCAATGGAAAGACTCCTGCAGACCTGAAAGCAATTAAGACTGATTCTGTTATCCTTAAAATTAGGGAGCAGGGAAATTTTTCATTTGGGGTGTCCTTAAATCCATATCTTACTTAAAGGCACAAAGTAGGGAAACGGCAAAAGCCCAAATAGCAGCTTTGTGCATCAAGAGCAGGGGGTGGGAAATAAGCTAGGCCATTCAGATACTCTGCACTCTTACAGAGCAAAAGTGTTGTGTTACACCACTCAGTTTTTGACAAAGTGGGTTTTTGTATACCTAATTATATATTGACTAAGTATATTTAGAGTATATTGGTATATGTTGACCTGGTATTCTGAGGTTTAATGAGTTGAAAGTCAGCAGTTTGCCTTTGCAGTGAAGGTGACCAGCAGCATACTGGATTTTATTGGCAAGAATTCAGCCGTCACAGAGGGGAGTGACCCTTCTTCTCCATTTGGCACTTGTGAAAGAGTACCTGCAGTCCTGTGTCCAGTTCTGGGCTCCCCAGTACCAGCTGGACCATGCCACACAGCAGTCAGTGCAGACAAGGGCCCCCAGGGGGGTGAAGGCACTGGCACACCATGTACAAGAAGAGGCTGAGAGAACTTCAACCTCCTGACGGAGGGAGTAGGGAAGGCAGAGCCAGTATCTCCTCAGAGATGCACAGTGATAGGACATCAGGCAGCAGTCATAAGTCACAAGATGGGAATTCTGGTTAAATAGAGGGACGTATTTTTTCACTGTGAGGGTAATCAAACTTTGGGAAAGGTTGTCCATAGAGGTTGTGGAAACTCCAGAGATATCCAAAGCTTGACTGGGCTTGGCCTTGTTCAGACCCTAAGCAACCTGATCTATGTAGGTCCGGCTCTGGGTAGGAGGTTGGTCTACGTGTCCTCTAGAGGATACTTTTGGTTATTCTATGACTGTGATGAAATCAGTGGAGTAAGGGCTGAATCTAAGAGAAGGAAGAGGTATTTCCTGATCTTACTGAGTCCTTTGCTTCAAGAGAGGGGAAAATGGAATATTAATCTTGTTCAAACACTTATCTATTGACTCATTAGCATGCTAGGAAGTGAGTCCATCAGCTGTGTCTCTTTGTACACAAAAGATCTAATTTTCCCTTATTTTACAGACCAGCGTCCCATTCCACTGGGGATAGATCCTCCAGATACACCAGCCACATACTAAGGCTAACAAGTATGTAAGGAAAATATATTCTTGGCAGTTTGAGAAAAATTTTTTAGCTCTGCATCGATTAGTCAAATCTGTTTAAGCATTACCTTAAATATTTATTGACTGTCCTAAATGTACCTTAGAGTTCTGGTTTAGAGTATGCCCAACTCTGAAGTCCACAGCAAATGGTAATAAACTGTGAAATTTTTTCAGTAGGACAATTTAACAGTGTACTCCTTGGGACTTGCCGTAACACTGTGTCTACACTACAATACTGCCTAAAGGGAGTGGCACTGGGCAGTGTTTTAACCCTCTTCCTCCCCTGCAGTCTTTTATCATTTTTCTAGGAAATAAAATGTTGTCACATCTCCAGTCTGATGCCTCAAGGATTTTCTGTTGAAGAGGCAGAGAGTCTTACCTTTTCTAGTTGTAGGAAGTTCCTGCATCTATGTGTGATTTTAAATACCATACCGTGTTATGCCCTTCATACTGTTTTCTCTAGTGTAACATAGGTAAGGGAATATTGGTACTGAGTTCCATTTTATAAAGAAAACCCGTCAAATATGCATGCTATTTAAAATCCTAAAAACTATCCTACTGGTGATAGACAAAGATTGAGTTGCATAGAAAAATACTTCTCTGGTCAACCTCAGTACAGTGCTTGGGGAAAAGGCAAAGAAATATTAATAGGCCAATTACCATTTTCATTACGATTTATATTATTGATTCCAGTAGCTTTTTTTAGCATAAGAATGAGCAACACAATCTAAGTGAAGAAAATCTTTGAAAACAAAAGGCATAGCTAATGCATATATAGGTAAATATCTACCACAATAATTTTTTTTCTTCCTATCCGTGCTCATTACATTCATAACACATCTAATTGATTTATAATTTAGTCCTAACAGACTTTATGGGGTCTTTTCTCACTTTCGTCAGTTTTGGGAATCTCTGCTTAGAGTATGACTATAACTGACAGGAGTAGGCAAACTGGGTGCACTGATGTACTGAATGCTAACATTTATATATAATGGAAAATATGTGTGAGTGTGTGTGGATGTGTAATAAAAAACTTTTAAAAATTCACTTTATGCATGAATACCTGATGGGTGGTGGGGGTTTTTTTTGACAAAAAAGGTTAAGAACCAAAAATAAGCTAAACAGGAATGCCAAAATAATATCAGAAAGCATATTACATAGGAACTGCCCATTATGTACTACATATATACCATGTACGTTCTAGAAATATGACATCCTAAAATGTTTTATAATGTTTTCAAAATGCTAAAAGACAAAAATAACAGTCCCGCCCATAAATCCCAATATTATAATCCTTAATATGAATCCAAATTGTACAGGGCACAAAGGGCACATAAAACTTCTTTAAATGATTCAAACTAGTTACTTCCTTCCTCGACTTAAATTCAAAATTTAAAAACCTGATCAGACTGGAAGCTAGTTTCTGGAATCTCCTCTGTTTCACTGAATTAAGTTTCATGTTCAAAGCCAGCAAGGGCAACTAGTATGGGACTTTAAAATGATACAGCTATAATGTTCAAAAAAGCTCCCACTGGCCCAGATCTGTACCTAATGGGACACCAAGGAGATGTGAGGCTCTGTGGCAGACTGATTATTTTTTAAAAGAAAACTGCTTGAAGCTGTTGGGGATTTAGACAGTTAGAAAACATGTTCTCATAAGGAAATTGATATTCACAGAGCAGATAAAGCAGAGAAAGCCAATATAGGTGAATAGTACACTAATGCAGTAAGTTGAGCTGTATAGATACTCTCTCCACCTGTGAATTATAAGACACTTATTAATTTAATAGATGTGCACTATATTTGCAGACAGCATGAACATGACAAGCTTATTAATACTTAAATGCCATGGAGCATGAAAAAATGCTAATAATCCTCCCTCTTTGACTCAATAAGGAGTATGGTTTCATTTGGCTCCTTTATCAGTAAAATCAACCACTGTGGCCATTCACTGGACAGGCTTGGAAACTGCAGGAGGTAAAATGATTCACCTTGGAATCTGATTTCCAGCACGACATTATTGATGTCAGATTTCCACATCTGCTTTTTTTTGGTCTTTTGTTGACTTATTTTTCTATGCCACTCAAGTTATTTTACTTATGAACATGGTATAAGAAAGTTTTCCAACAGCAAAAATTTAAAACATGATATTTATGTGTCAGATGCCATTATTTCTTTTCCTATTTCTTTTTCTATCTCTACAGAGAAGAAATCAGATGTGAAAATATATTGCCCCAAGATATGGGGGGCCGGGGCAATGGAAGGACAAAGCAGCACTCCGTTTAGAGTGGTAACGAATGAAACATATGATAGTTTGAGATCTTGCCGAAATTATGTCCATAATCCTTTGTGGGATCTCAACAAATTTTCTTTGGGTAAGTGATGGACAATCTCATTGTGACAAGGGACTTGATTTGGCATCCACCATTCTTCTATTGCTTCTCTTTGGCTTTTCCTGTGTTATTTTAGATGGTCTTGCAATCTCTGGAGACAGACCATAAAGCAAGCCTCAAGATTATGAACATGATAGTGTAACAGCCAGTACAACAAACAGAATAAAGCAGTTGTTTTCATGGTAATCAATATTAATGAGGATCATAACATTCTACCATAGCTTTAATTTGCTATCAGGTGAATGGCAATGCTGTGGAATGGACAAATACTTCTCATCAGGTTATATGGTCATGCTGAGGACTGTGAAACTCAGCTATTTTTGTAAAAATTAAATACATGACATACTGGCCTCAAGTTTTTGTAAAATCAGCAGTTTCTGTGAAACTGGTTATTTTTTATTTTTAGATAAGAGATTTCAAAGACTTAGCAAAATAAATTTGCAGTATTTTTCATATATATTAAACCCAGAAGGAACTATTTTGATTACAGTCCAAATTCTTGTTCAATACAAGTAACTGATTCTTGGTCAGAAAAATCTTACAGGCCTTATCTTCTATTTTAATACATAACATGTTTTCAAAACAACCTCTTGCTCTGGAAAGACGACTTGAGATGATGAAGAATCCAATGCTCCTCATCTAAACTTAGTCCAAAGGGTAATATCCTTAATTGTTAACAAATATTAAAAAAAAAAAAAAGGAAAGAAAAATAAAGAAAGGAAAAAAAAAAAAGAAAAAAACCCACCTAAAAACTTAGTCACAGTTTACCTTTCTTCAATTTCTGTACCTAGCTAGCTGGAAATTTTCCAGTGGAATACTTTTATTTTTTAACTGGAAATGGCAATTTGTCAAAGTCAGAACATTTATTTGAGGCCTATTGCTTTTCTTAGGAAGAGTTTTCAGATGCAGGATGGGGAGACCTTAGAATAACCAAAACCTTGATGATTCAGAAATTTGCACTGAGTAACAGGGACACCAGTTTAAGCCCTTCATGATGTGCAACAGGGATATAAACCATAGTACGGCATATTCCGCACAGACGCATGAGACATACTGACATGTATTCATACCTTTTTCTGAATGACATGTGTACATCATGTTTTTTAATCCAAATACCAATGAAAACATAAAAATAATGAAGTTTACTAATATTAGCCTTGCACTACTTCTGACTGTTGCTTTTGCACACACCTTCCGACCAAAGTTTGCCATCAAATCTTTGCTCCATAAAGGGTCTGTAAATAAACAAGTCTCTAACTGAACAGGAAGCTGTACAACAAATGCCAAGCAACTCTTAGGTTATTTCATGGATATTCAGTCCCAGCTTGACTGAGGATGAGGAAAACACTAGTTTAGAGTCAACTTTCTTCCTTCCATCATTCAATTTGCCCCAAAGAGAGAATTTCATGCCCCAGGAAAGTGTACACTATACAGGCAGAGGATGTGACAGAGGTGGACAATGGAAACTGTAGTTGCCTTAAGGCTCTGCTTGTCCCATCCCCCAAAGTGAATGTCTGGGGTTTAAACAGCTGTGTTAATAAATAGCCAACTTCCACTTGCAATAGTTATTCAATATCATCCTGAAGAATGCGCTACATTACTCAGAGTGGTATCTGTGGGTAAACTTGCTGTGGGAATTACTGTTACCTGTGAGCTGGCTGAGCTGTGAGCTGTGGTACCATCGAGATAAAAAAATCCGCGCTCTATGAATATGTGATTTTCTTCACTTAGTGCTGAATTGGTTTTGTCTCTCGTGGACTGAAATGAGAAGATGGCATGACATACTTCTCTGACATATGTATGCATCACTAACTTCCTGAAATAACAAGTACACTGCATGTCTGCACAGGGGCAATGGATAGTTCTTAAAATGCACATACATATTTTATAGCCTCATTATAGCAGACTGGCTTTATATTTCTCTTTTAAAGTCTTGTATTTTTAGTAAGGTATTTTCCCATTGTGACAGTCAATCTAACAAAATTATGATAATTGGATTTATCAACATATCATTTGTTGCCCTCTGGGTGAAATTCACATGGTCTCTAATGAACTGATGAGATTTGAATGAATCACATATTTCTCACATGTGAGAGAATCGGATACTTTCCAGCGGCATAAATATATACAGTTATAATTATTATACTTGATTTTATCTGAAATGTGGGAAAAGTTTAGGTAGAGAAAGAAAATAACTTCACATAACTTTGCATTTTAAAATGTATAATTGCAGGTATAAGAAAATCAGACTTATTAACTTCTAGCAACCCAAAGATGGGGGTTTATGAATCCAAGCACATGGTCAAAAAGGTTTTCCTGGAAAATTTGTGTCTGTATGTGCTGTCATAAGATTGGCACTGCCTTGGGTGCCTTAAATCATGTGCTAAATGCAGAACTCACAAGAATTAGCTTGCTGATGGGAAATTTACCTTCTAAATCACATTTTCCCAAATGCCACATAACAGCTATGCCTCTCCTTGGAGCAGGACCCAATTCATCAGGCACAGAGAGTCACTATATTTGCAGAGTTGCTATCAGTTTTATTTCGTAGCTCTGCACTGTATCTGCCTGTGACGGAATAAAAACATCAGGTGAGCCAAAGCAGAGAGCTTCATCCACAATCCAAAAGACAGCAATTTTGCTAAACAAAGTGAAAAGTGGATGAAAACAAGCCTGCTATGATGGAAGCCTATCACAATATTGGCTCACTAACCAATGTAGTAAATATTTCTGTATTGACAGCACAAAATTGAAAACTGTGAGCCAGGCTTCAAAAATCCTTGAATCCACAGATCACAGATTTTAATAATCAAGATTATTATGAATTGGTCTTCTTTCTAATTTCTCAGGGAACTTCCTCTTCATATTTTCTAACACAACACATACATGTGAATCATGCCACTTCTTACTCACATGTATCTTGTACATTGCATAGAGTGCATTGTGTCTCTCTGCTTCAGGGTTTCTTTCTTTGATGACCAAACTAAAATTGCTGACTCACTAGGGTTTTTTGTGTTAATAAATTTACACAGAGACATTACACCAACACCTTTTAGAGTAATAATAAATTATAAAGCACCAGTGTTCCAGTTTGAATTTGTTGCCATAGTACCAGCAAAAAGACTATATATGGTTACATGTATATAAGTTGTACCCTCA
The DNA here is from genome assembly GCA_017639485.1 of Pluvialis apricaria. NCBI lineage: Eukaryota > Metazoa > Chordata > Aves > Charadriiformes > Charadriidae > Pluvialis > Pluvialis apricaria. The sequence continues at coordinate 24,165,147 of CM030010.1, read as the reverse complement.
ACAGCAGGAACAGTGAAGTCTAATTTCCAATATATCTCTATCCTTTTTCCCCTAAAATACATCTCTTTGCCTGTTACAGTAGGTATATCTTGCCATCCTATCACCTATGGAACTTTCACCAAGCAAGGAACAGCAGCATTGGTCTGAAACAATGTGCAGACTAACTGACTGGCCACTATGAAGACGCAGGCTAATTTGGGCATGTTGCCCTTACCCAGATGAGGATAAATATCCCATAGCATGATTGAGTAACCACATTACCTGGTATGCTTCCTAAGTAAAACATGTTGCATGTGGCAAAGCAACTGAAATATTACTGGATTGACTTTTCTGTTTCAACTCAGATAACTTCATCCAAACTCTATGTGTCATAACTGATGAACAATGATGAGAGAAGAGGGGTAAAAACTGATGTCTAGGTTGGTGATTTACAGCATCTCTTCTAATTCATAAGGCAGTGAAAATGATGTAGACCTCTAATAGGCTTTCTAAGTATAGATTTTCCAAGAATAACTTCAGACTTTTATCACAAGGCAAGCCACAAGAAGATATTGGGGAAACAAAGCAAGAGAAATGCTGATACGAAAAATGGTGTAGAACTGGTAAACCCTTTGCCCACGTCAGATCTTCTCTAATCACGAGGAACTAACTGAGACTAACTGCACCCAGTTTTAACCATGAAACAAGTAATGAAACTGGTACAGCTGCCCAATACATTTGTAGTGGTGTAGTTTCACTTTAATGACAAAAAGATAAAATAGTGTTTCTGTCTTGAAACTTTCTCTGGCACTCATAACCTTTGCTTGCAGATGTTCTCATCTGCAGGTATCATGAAATGCTTCATTTGTTAGGAGTCTGAAGCTTGTCTTTTCTCAGCAGGCTGACCATCTGAATTTTATGGGACATTAGGACTTCGATATTTTAGATTTTAAGGTTTGTTTCTGCATGTTAAGTTCATGACTATTGTACTGCATGTAGTCTTTAAACATTATTTGTATTTTATTGCTCCTTGTTCAAGATTTTAGCAAATTTCTTTTAAGCTAACTAATTTTGAACAGACTGGTTTCTTTGGGCAGGTTTTTTAAACTTCCCTTGTCCACTCCAGGCTCAACAGAATTAGATTTCCTTCTCACATTTCTCCAAAATTCTGTTAGGGCTTCATTCCTGTACTTCAGGCATCTGACTGTACTGGTCAAAAATGCACTCCATGAAAAATTTGATAGCAGGGCCAATTACTAGAGGTAAGACAGCATTGTAGCTGCAGGTATCCACATAGGGACTTAAGGACACCTGAAACGATAAATCACAGCTATTGCCCCAGAGTTGCCATTCTAACTGCATTAGAGGAGCAGACAAGCACCGACAGTTCTGCCTGCTACAGCTGAGCTGACATATGGCAGGTCTTACAACGCGCCCCCTGTAAATGACTACGGTACCTGACATTCCCTCACACTTGCTTTTAAGAACACCACAAAGCCCTTCTTGAGAAGCTACTTTCCATTGCAGTTCTAACATTGCAAAGCTCAGAAAAATGGCCCTCAACATAGCTGTCTGGGACAAATTCTGCCCCTGGATATGTGTATCTGATTGAGACTGAGGTCAGCATTTTCTGAGTCTTAAAAGTAGATGGTGAAGGAATGTCTTATGTACCCTGAATTGAATCATCTCATAAAAAATGAATGAACAAAATTATCATCCAGGAACATTAACCTGCTCTTGAGGAGTACTGGGACAAGCAGAAGTCCAGCTTGCCAGCATGTAATTGATCAGGAAAGCTTTGTTGTCACTTTGGTGTTTTTTTTAAATTTGGTATCAACATCTAACTACCAGATGAACATTTTTCAAATGTAAGTGCCAACGCATGGTACTAAAAACATTGCATAAAATATAATATTTTGTATTTTAATAAATAGCTGGGAGACACAATGCAGCACTGCTCAATCTTAAATACTCCAAGCATTAAAAATTAGTCTAAAATCTGAAATCTTTATTCACTCCTCAGAAGAAAAAAAGAAATCCTGCTCCTGTAAAACCTTGGTCTTTAACTGCTTCACAGGAAGAATATGGGATACTATTTTTAGCAAATCCATACAGGGCAGACAGAACTTTGGCTTTAGAACTGTATTTGTGGTAATAAAAAAAGATTTTTCTTAAAAGCAAATAGGCAACACAAGTCATTAGATACTTTCCTTATGCCTAAGTCTCACACACAGATAAAGCTGTATGTGCACGGGTTAATAAATACTAACATTTTGAACTTTTAACTTAGTGCTCTGTATAAGTCAAGGGATGTATATGGGAGGGAGGTATTCTTATCTCTCTGGTTCTTCACAGATTGCAGGGTGTTTCTCATATATCCAAATGAAAGTCTTTTATTAAATGAAGTATTCCCTCTTTTTAATAAATGTGGCAAGTGTTTTCATATCTAGGTAAGTTTATTTGTTTAAATAGCTCCCATATACAGATGAATGATTTGAAAGGAAATAGGAAAGTTTGCATGATGGGATATGGTTGCTGAGTGATGTCTGTGGGGACTGCTTAGTGTTGATAAATAACTAAGGAATTTGTCTATCAACATTTTGCATAAATGTCAGTCATAGAACCTGTGGTTGGGTTGAGGCAGCCCTGAATGACAATGCATTTCTCATTTATGTACAAGCTTTGAAGGGGAAGAATAGGGAAACAGAGAACTTATCTCAGAGCAGCATACGTTTTTTGAATGTGGGTGTCCTCCAGCAGAGTGTTCTCCAATTGCTTCCTGTGAGACTTTGCAGAATCCAAACAAAACCCAGACCAACTCATGCCTTTGGCAGGTTAGCAAAGTAATAGGAATGTGTTCCATGCCTAAAATATTACATTTCAAAGAGTCCTTTACCTTAAGTCTGGTATCAGATTTGTCAAGTCTATAGGCTCTTAAAAACAAGACTGTCATTTCAGATGTGAGAGGAAGCTAGACAGAAAATGCACTAATAGCCTTTTTTAAGTTTTATACTTACTCAGACATTTAGCAAATTATATGTAAGAATTTGAAATTCCCAGATACCTCCACAAAGCTGGAACAGTAACAAGAAATAAATACTATAGGGATGGAACAGATATTTTGACAGACTATGTTTCTCCTTGTATTTATATAAAAATAGATCTTTTTATATTAGAGGAATCTGAATCAGCTTACCCAGAAAGCACATCATGTAGCTCTATTATCCTCCCAGTACACTGAGTCCACTCTGGGTTAGCTCTACCTCCGAAGCAGTTAGGAGCATGCATATAATGTTCACAAACAGGCCCCAGTGACTTGATAAAGCACAGTCTGATATCATTTCAGATTAGGAGGGCCTAGAGAATTTCTTTAGTATTCAACTTTTCCCTAATTAGTCAACTCAAAATAGCCTGAGATTGGTATGCATAGTAGCTATCACAATATCTTCATAGCACCAAACAACCTCTTTGCTTTTAAGATCCCTGGTAAGTGATATATACAGGCTTATCTCTTCTCTCTTTGAAAATGCTGTAAAGCAGGGATAACTTGAGATCGCTCTTGGTTTACATAAATACAAATGAGAGCAGAACCAGGACCAAAGGTCTTACAAGTACTGTCTACCAGACTGCAAAGCTACAAAATGCAACATCGCAGAAATTGGCTACTGCTGGGCCTCAGAACATTCAGGAAGCTTGGCTAGAATTCCTTCTTTCATAATATACCAGCACAAGAAGGATTTTAAACTTTAAATGACCGTTTGCATTTGCAAATCCACAGAAAATCATCTGTCTGTGACAGTTTGAACCTAATACTCTTGCCACTATATAAAACTGCACAAACAGCAAAAATAGATGATGACAACTTTTGTTAGCTTAGATGTTATCTTTGATTACATTTATAGACCCTAAAATCCCAATACAAATAGAGTAAGTTAAAGCTATCTTATGTGTTAAACGGTGATGGAGGATAATAGCAGAGAAGGTCACTACATGAAGACTAAATACTGCAAGAAATGGTAGTGATCTTCTGTCACAGACCATCTTCCCTGTTGAGACAACAGTGCCCTACTTAGTGCCCTACTGGAGTAGGATGAACTTTGCTTTCTTGACTTCAGTAGAACTTCAGCAGAACTTCAGCAAACTGTGGCACTGATGAAGATAGGATGTTTATGGGGAAGGAGTCCTGAGAAATCCCAGTTTAAGAACTTCATATATTAATTTATTACAGACATCTTAAAAAATACTCTTCTTTTTTTTATGCAAAACTTCAAACTGGAATTAAGCCTTCAGAACCATATTTTTTATTAAATGTAGAGCTACAGTGGTATTGATGGAGACAATAGCACACATAATACAGACCCAGATACACTAACTCAATATAGAGAAAAAAAATGATGCTTTGTTGCTTTTCCCTAAACTTCTACAAGGGCTTTTTTTTTATTTTTCACCCCAACTTCAGTAATTCTTAGCATCTCTGAACCACCATTTTTTCATTGATTGTGACAGAATTATTGAATTTAATAGAACAATGGTATCTACTGAAAGCTTTTACTTTCATATGCATTAAGTGAAGAAAGGCCTTGGATAAGATAAACAGTGTTTGGTAATAGTAATAACTGCTTGTGTTCTTATCAAATTTTAACCCAAAGTCAGACACCTAAAAAAGGTCAACACGTACACAAACATCTACACTTCAGTTTGGCGTGCACATTTTAGTCTGGGAAAATAGTTTGCAGAGTAATCTGAAGCTTTAGGTAACAAAGCAAAAATACAGATTTAGATATACAATGGCAAGGAGACAAGGAGAATTGCTTCTTAGGGTCAGATGCGGAAAAAAAAAAATGTTTCATCTGGCTTCAATACCATGGAAAATAAGACAATAGCTTTAAGAAGTGTGCATGGGACTAAGCATTCACTGAGACTGAGTTTACTGATGTACCTTTTAAGAATAAGTGACAATGCTCTTCTTATTGTGTATTTTAATATCTTAATAATTTTAGTTGATTCAGATAAGGCCTGAGCCTGAAAATACTGAAAACACTTCACTTACTCTGTTCCCTACTTAAGTCTGCTGAGATACTCAATACTTTTCTGTACTCCTGTCTCTCCTGAAACTCAAACAAACATCAAAGATGATACAGGAAACCTGTGGAAAAGAGACTTACACCTCTTTTTAACTAAATTCATTTTCAGGTTTGTTACTGTTTAAAATACTGGGTCCTTCAGTTGCAGGCAAAAAGCCTCCTTAAGGAAATGACAAATCACATCTCTATGGAATACAATTTCTGATATTAGAATAGTTTAACTTACAAACAGCTCCCTGGTATCTGTGGAAGACTAATTATACACAGATATGTATATTATACTATTTCATGTCATACAGACTTTCTCTCATTTCCATTTACTATGTATATATCACTGTAAGTTTGATTCTAGATGCATTTTCCACTCTTACCTGATTAAGAATTCATATCATCTCAGTGGAAAATTGGTAAGTGAAGGAATTATAATTTTCTTAAAACATTCCACCAATGATTAAATATGTCAGCTAAGATACTTAATTATAAATAGACTACTATTTTAATTTTATTTGCTTACCTTCAGTTATTCAAAAAAAATCAGGGTTTTTTTCTTTGCTTTTTTTAATATTCCTCCCTAGAGACTGTGCATGGTACACATTTGTATTACCTGTAGTTTGTAACCATTTTAACTTTGGAAAAAAGCCATTATAAACTAAGAAAAAAAATATGCTCTGATCTGAAATTTCAAAATGCTGCTATTCCAGTTGGCATATTCAATATCAAGAGTCAAAAAGCCAATGGAATGTAACTGGTAACAGCTAGTTAACAAATATAACTCTGTTGAATTATTACATTTAGAGAGCTCTTATTGTGTTACTTAACCTTGCAGTGAACTAGAAAATGAATGTGGTCATTCTAAACTGGTTAAACCGGAAAATATGTTTTATACAGATGTGTCTAATGTAGTTTTGTGACAGAGGAATTGGGTAAATATCTTAAAAACTATGCAACTGCAGTTTTAAATTGGAGTAATACTTTTAAATCGTTTTTTTCTTTCTGCCTTTTATTTTTTATTTTTGGTTATAGTTATTATCCTTTATTCACCATTTTAAAAGCTTTTATTCAAATGTTTCCTTTTTTCTTTCCAAAGTCTTATCTTATTGTAGTATTAAAAAAAGAATTTTATTCAGAATTGGAGATTTTTTTAAATCTTCTCTGTACTGATTCATTCTCAACACTTATTATTTTCATGAAGCCCTGAATGTTAACTAAGGGTTTTCTCCTTTTCCTGTTGAAATCAGCCAGAGAATGCCTTTGATTTCGACATGACAATACCCAGCACTCGAGATGTGTCTACCTGCTCCCTCAGAAGTTGTCCCCGTGAAGTGTCCCGGGCTGAACTACCTCAGCTGCGTGCCCACTTCAAAACCTCAGGGCACCACGGGAGCCCTTCGGTTGCGTTTGTCGTTTGGCAGAAATGAGGTTTCGCTGTGGAGACAGCTAGCTCATAAATTTCACATAAACTTTCACCTGATGAGGCCTTTAACAGCAGCACTGTGTGGGGCTTGTCTGCACCACACACTACTCATGACCCCGCATAAGGACTGGTGAGGAGAGGATGCTTTCGTGAGGTACAGCTGAGCTCCCCTGCAGGCCGATGCCGCACCGCTACAGCCGCCATAGTTATTAATATTACTGTACTGAGTGAAAATATGCAGACGCTCATTTAAATTACTATTATTTAAAAATTTCAATTAAGATAAATGATCGTCCTCAAACTTTCCTTCATCTAGTCCTTTACCTCCATCAATCCAGCGGTGTGTTTCCAATCCATAAGTGGTGTGGTGTCCTCCACAGCTGTCCTCCAGTCTGGACGGGGTGCCTGTGGCAAGGCGCTGGCAGCGGGTGGGATGCAGGGGTGGCCTCTGTGAGGAGAGACCAGGGGCTACCCTGTGCCAAACACAGCCGGTTCCAGCCAGCTCCACAATGGACACACTGCATATTTAAGAAAGGGCAAAAAAAACACTGGATGGGGAGAGGAGGAGGGAAGAAAGAGTGAGAAACAACAGCAGGAACGCCAAGATCAGAGGAGAGGAAAGGACATTCCAGGCACTGGAGCAGATATTTCCCTGCAGCCCATGGAGAGGACCACTCCAGAGTAGATATCCACACTGTAGTCTATGGAAGACCCCACACCAGCGCAGGTGGATGTTTCCTGAAGGACTGCAGCCCATGGAGAGCCGACAGTGGAGCAGGGAAGAAGTGCGAGGGAGAAGAATCTGCAGAGAGGAACAGATATGTAGTGACCATAGTCCTCCACCTCTCCCTGCACCACTTAGTAGCAGGTAGAGAAACCTGGAGTGAAGTGGCATCTGGGAAAGAGGGGAGGAAAGTTCTTGGTTTAATGTTTGTCTCCATTTCTCACTACCCAAATCTCTTTTAAGTGGCAATAAATTGCACTAGTATTTCCCAAGTCGAGTCTCTTTGGCCTACAATAGTAACCAGTAAAAAATCTCTCTGTTTTTGTCTTGACCCATGAGCTTTCTCACCCCATTCTCTGCCCCAAAGGAGGGAGGAGGCAGTGGCTGGGTGGGAATTCTGCTGTTTGCCAAGGCTAACCCACCACACAGTCCCAAATTTAAATTAGCTGTCCAGATTACTTGGGAACCTGGAATTGGGGCAATCCACATTTGTGGTTTTTTTTTGTTTGGGTTTTTTATTTATTTGTTTGTTTTTTGATTAGGCTCTTGGTGACTTTCTGAGAAGTTTCCTGATAATGCCAGCAGATAAGTCTGGTTGACAATCTTCATTCAACCCAGACCCAGGATGTCTATGAGGGCAATGCAGGTGCCTGCAGGTGAGTATAGGAGTTTGCCTGAGATTCAGCTATGAGATTCAGGATGCTTCTAGGTGTATCCCGTAAGCACTAGTACAGACAGACTGCCAGAGCTGGCCTTGGAGATGGATCAAAGCAGACACAGAGAGATGCTAACTCCAAGAAAGGAGTCTAGGGATTGTAGAGACCAAAAGCAAAGCAGCTCCCACAGTATTCTCTGAAGTTTTCTGAAAGCTGACTGAAGCAATGTTTTCCTCATTTCATTTCAGGTGCCAAGAACAAACTCATGATTTTTTTGGCTCTCCTATATTAAGGACTATCTGACCATGATGACTGGACAAATGTGGTAAGGTAAAGGACTTTCAGGAGAGATAACTGCTGGCTTGTAGTCAGCAATATTCAATATGCATTTTTGCCAATAGCTCAAATTGTTCAGGACAAGAGGATCAGAGAAAGAAATAAAAGTAAGAAGAGCTTAGATGTGGACAGACTCAACTTGGAACTAACCTCAGCAAGCTCCTGAAGGAATAACTCCATACTTGATGTAATCCTATTTCTGAGGGATTTTTTGACCTGTTTGTCTTAGATCTGTGTTACTGAGACAATCTGCTAATTTGAAAGCTGTCTAAACTGAAACATGACCCAGCTCACCATAAGAGTGACACAGTGACAAACACATTTGTAAAACTTCTGCTAGAGATGCTTTCCCTTCTATATGGCTAATTTCTGAAGGTATGACAGAGAGAGCCTATGACAGAGCTAAATTTCTGGGTAGGCTTACCTGCTGCTTGGGAGTATTATTAATAAACCAATCCAGAGGTAAATAAAGGTGTGTTTCATTAGGCTCATTTCTGACAGAGATAACAAATGTTGTCATACAACAACTATGAGGAGAAAGAGGCATTCTCAATGTAAAGACAGTACCAAGCTTATCAAACTGCAGCTTGGCCAGCTTCCCAGAAGATTCCCAACAGCTCAGACTGAGTCCCTGATAAGTCCACTTTCCTAGGATCAGGAATGTAATATGAGTGGACTGAAAAAAATGGCTGAAATCAGGCTGGACTTGTAGAGAAACCAGGAACTAGACAGATGTGACTCATTGAGCCAGAAAGATACTAGTGTTCTGGGCAACCTGCTCTAGGTGACCCTGCTTGAACAAGGGAGTTGAATGAGATGACCTCCAGAGGTTCTTTCCAACCTCAACCAGTCTGTGATTCAGTGATACTACAAGTGTTTTATCTACCTGGAAAAATGGCCTTACGGAGTGAGTATGGCTGGGATGGCTTTGAGCTATGTTTCTAATCTAAGTCATAGACCAGGCCAGTTTGTAACTAGGAAGCTCTCCAAATTGTGTGGGAATATGAACACCGTCTCACTTCTTTCCAGGCCACCCAATTTCAAACTGGATTAAAAAGTTGGAAGAAATAAAGCATGATAAAGCCTGGTAGAACAGACTGAAATGGTGTGGTAGCAGAGGGACCAACTAAATCAATGTCAATTCTTTTTTTCGTCTTCTCCCTTGTCGGTGTTCCTCTACGCTTTTGCATGCTGGATAAGGTAAAGGTGATACCTTTTTCTAAGTGATGCCAGTGACTGGGGTCATCTATTAGTCAATAAGTGGGAGAGGTGAACAAGCTGGTGTAGCTAACAGCTCTTATCATTTATGGAAGAGGCTAGGGTCAAAGACAACAAAAGCTGGCAGTAATATTGCACAGAAAGACTTACTGTGGTTGACGGGTGTCATCTTAGGTTCACATGCAAGTAGTTGCTAATTATATTTTGGTCACCTGACAACTCTGCTGGAGCTTTTTGTGATTTTGGAGCAGGACCTCCAACAGACAAGCATGCTGCTGGATACAGGCTGAGAGAAGGGCAGATGCTGTGGCTGTGCTCATCCTTCCAGGTGATTCTCCACTTGTCATTGCAGTGGTAAATTGGGACCTGGCTACCCTCAGGGATGTAGCCTCTTGACTGTGTAGCACAGGATGATCTTCCGAGGTATGGAGGTAATGTGTCCCCACCTGGGAGGGTTCACAGCCAAGAATTAGTGTATTGATGGTATTACAGAATTTCTGAAGGGGTTCCCTGGGTATGAAGGTAAGCTGATGGCATGATACAGAGGTGCAGGCTGTGCTGGGAGCCTCTGAGATAAGTGGTGGCAGATTCCAGGCACAACAAGGGCTTGTCAAGGATTGGGTGCATTCAGGATTTATTCTCTTCCCCATTAAAATCAGCCAGGGCTCTTTCCTGATGCTCTGGAAGAGTGATACTGTTGGGCATCACCCCATTGATGATGTGGACGGGGCAACGATGGAAAAAAGGTGCCAAGAGGGATCTTACAGCACCTCGCTTGCAGTCCAGGCCAGAATCTTGTGAAATCAGATGGAGCACTTCCAGGTATTTCAGCTGTAAAGCATCAAGCACTAATTTAGCTTTTGTTACTCAAGACAGCAAGGAAGTATTAAATCAGAACAGTTCAAATATACATTATGCTGTCCTGAGAGTTCAGATCTTGTGGACAGAGGACTACCTACAAGTAAACCTGGGGATTTGGGGATCCTGTTTCTTGAAAAGGAACAAGTAATAGCCTCAATGTTGTATTTAAATGACTTCAAGAGTGGGAGTGTTTGTTAGCTCAGCCATAGACCTGATATTTCTCTACCTACAAACTGCTGCCAAATTACATATTTTATTAACATGAAGTGGAAAGGAGGACTTTATGACTTCCTTTTTCTATTTACTCTCCTGGCACCTTGGAATCCCATCTAACCCAGTCCTACCCTGCAGGCAATTTTCCCAAGCATTTATTACATTAATTTAAATATTTTAAATACCTTTATATTTCTATTTTGAAAACCAGATTGAATTTTCTGATGCATTTCTGTTGATGTTGCCTGAAATATTCAGCCCTTGAATTTGTACTGAACTCATATCAATCCCCAAGACTCTCAAAGTGATAGTGAATGCACTTGTAACTTTTTTTTCAATTCTCTTTTAGCTGTATCAATTATCTTTTGGTGCATTTACATTACTTTTCTGGTGCTATAGCATCAGCCCACCTATTAACATATGAAGAATATTCTATACTGGCTGATAACAGTGTCCCCTTAGGATATATCTGGATATCAAAGTCAATACCAGAAACATGCTCACTTGCTTTTGGTGAATACTGATTGTTAAATATTACAACATTATTTCATTTAATTACACTAATGGATGAGAATGTCCTATGATCAATACAGGGATGCTTTGATCTTAATCATTGATCCATTTTTCATAAATATGCAGCTTTTTTAGCTGTCTAGTAACAATGGTGATGGGAAAGTGCAAGGGTTTTTTTTTCTCTGGCAAAAGGGGAATAAAATAATTTCACATGCCTTAAAAGCATGATAAAACTGGCAGGGGGGCTATAGTTACATCACAAAAATGTATTAATACATTCTTGAAAAAATGATAAAAATATATGGTTACAGCTACTATTTGCTATGAAGTTGTCTTACAGTGCCCAAATCCTACAGTAATAAATTGATTAGGAATTAGTTTGTTTTTCAATAACTAAGAAACCACATCAAAGGCTCTGATGACACTGTAAAGCAGATGAGTTCCATTACAGGTAATACAGTTACAGAGAAATATCTAGGCCCAACTGCATGTTTTAGATCGAAGGAATCCATGTATAGGTACAAAACAAGCAACTGAAGTTAGTTAGAAAACAAATTTCTATCAGGCCTAATGTTGGAGGTAACTGGAGGAGATGTTTATTAGCAGATGTGTGTACTTGGATGGAATTACCTGCAGTAAGGGAACAGGAGGAGAGTCTTGGTGGTAAAATGCCAGAGAAAATAACAAGGAATGGGCCTTGAGTTTTACAGGCAGACGTTGTGTTCAGCTGGCCTATGAAGTTAACAGAAAGGCTTACTCCAATGCTGATTAATACCTGAACTGAAATACCCTCATATGGCTTTAAAATGAGATGTATAACAGGCAACCATGCGGAAGACATTTTTGCTGAAACAAAACAGAGTCAGTACCAAATTCTGAAAACGGACCAAGGCTCCAAACTTTCAGGCATGGAAACTACTGGCTCTTGCTTAATAAGTGTGGTCACCAGCTTTATGTCCTACCTCCACACAGAGAAAAGCAGGAGCCTAAAAGTACCTGTAGTCTCTTAATCTCATTGGTAGAATCCAGCTCTTGGATTTTTTCCAAACATTTTTTCCTAATCTCCGTTTCCGCTGGGGACTATCCCTCTGTTATCAGAGGCCTTCTCCCTCTTCTTTTCTCAGTTTCTTATGCTGTTTCCAACCCCCCTCCTCATTCTCTTGATCCTTCTACCTCTCACTTCAATTCTTATCGCTTCTTTAACATTCATTATCTTCTCCCTCCCTGAAAACTATAATCAAAACAATTCATAGAAAGAGTTCCACACTATCAGTGTCATTGGCTTGCCACAATCTCAGCCATTTTGTTGTTTTTATCCCTTTTTTTGGTCTTACTCTTTGCACATACTTTATTGCCAATATAATGCTTTTGCCTTTTCTTTTTTTCGGAATTTGTATAATGTTTCACCTGAAAATAACACTTGAACAATAGTGAATATAATGTGAAAATATAACTTCCAGATTTGATTTAGATAAAAAAAATCAATGATAAATTTAAATGTATCTAAATTTTGTAATGTGGAAAGAGATTAGTAGAAGAGGGCTTGTACAAAGGAAAATCAGGGTTCAAATTTTGTCACAGACTCCAAGGCTTGAAAAAGCTTTATTATCATCCAGTCTGAGATCATCTTTGATTGCTTGACAAGATCTGGAAGATTTTTTAATTAATTGATGTTTTAACTGTATGCTTTTTAGAAGGAAAAGCTTCAATCTGTTTTTTAAAAATGTGTGTCAGAGATGCACATACATAAGCTGTTCTAGTTCTTAATTACTCTCAGTCCTATAAAAATACAGTGGTTTTTTCTAGTCTACACTTGTATATTTTAAACTCTTAGGCATAAGATTTTTTTATGCATTTATCTGATTAAGAACACTCCAATCCAATTCTCTTCCTCATTAAATATGGGCTATCAGCCCACCTTATGAACATCTCTTAGATAAACTTCAGATCCTTTACTATTCTTTTGTAAAGAAAGGATTCTCCAGTCTCCTTTACTGCTATTTTTTCCCTTGCAAAGCTCCTCATTTTTCCCTTAGCACTTTAGCCACTCATATTAATATTTAAGCTCTCAAATATATTACTCTCTTTTTCAATATCTTTCAGAGGTAAATAGAAGGTAGGGAGACTTTGCTCCTTGCCGGATCAGGCCAGGCATTGTCATTACATTTGGGCTTATGAATTTAACCTGATTCACCCATTTTGGACAAAGAAGTTCTAGCTATGCATTACACCTGCAGAGAGCAATGTTCTCTTGTGATTTCACCTGATTTGCATGGGAGTAATTACAATTTATTTTTTTTTTTTTAAAAAAAGCAAACTCTTGCCATTGATCTAATCTCATTATGATGTTAATATTTAATTCACACAGACTCTTATCTCCTCTGTTTCACTGGTCTTGCTGCATTACTTTCAGTATTTCTAACAAGGAAATAATGTATCCCAGATTACTTCTACAAAGTAGAAGGGAAATGGATATTAAATGCTTTTTTCTCCCCCAAGGTTGCTATTTCAACCCTAACGCACACAAAATGCAACGTTGCAGTTCTAACCCTAGCAGCGTCCTCTGGGTTTGCTTTGTTGATTCTGTTACTTCACTGACCAAAGATAAACACATAACTCTCAAGCACTAAATGCATAGGATTAGGCCAAGTTTGTTTTCTTTTGGTGTCATTTTTAATTTAGAAGCCAATCCTTGCATCATCAGGTTAATCTTGAAAAACAAAATAAACCAACTAAAGTTTCCTAAATGCTCCCAAACTTTGTGATGAATATGATAAATTTTAATTCTTTCTATTTAGATCTATAATGGTAGATATTATCTAAACTATTTGTTATCTATGCAGTTCTTAAAATCTTATCCTAAATATCAGCAAAATTCTTAGCATAAGTAAAGCTAGAGAGACAGAAAGAAAGAGATACGGACAAAGCAACAAAATCAAGAACTAATTAGAACACAATTGCAACAGCTCACTAATAGATTATGGAGGAATGAATGTTAATGATCTCTTATACATCATTACAATTGTTTTTATGGAGTACTTCTCATTGAGTAGGTTATTAATGTATTCAGGGCAAATGGCCCAAGTATAATTTCTCTCCACATATATCCAGCCATTCCTCCTTTGGAATGTATAAGATACTGTGGTTGGATTGCTTTGTTACATTGATCGGAGATGACAAAATAGTGCCTCAGAGACTATTAAAAGTCGACATTACTTAAAGTAGTTTCCAGGCCGCTCTGGTTTAGACTGGGGAGATTAAATGGTTCCAGAGCCTCTGGAATTAGGAAGGCAAGAGTAATTTACAGCCATTTCTATCCTGATCCTCAAGTTCTGCATCCAGGAGAGCCTGATCTGACTCAGAGATGGTAACCTTGGCCTGAAGACTCCAAGCTCATGGCATGGTGATTCATACCTGCTACAGCTGGAGATCTCAGACACCGAATGCCGTGTAGGAGAATCACCAGTTCAGGAATGCCTTTGTACCTTTTCGTCGTTATGTGACCTCTCCTCTCACACTGATATTCATAGATATCTTCCTCTCTTTTAATCTCGGTTACAAAATCCTTTTTAAGAATGCATTCAACACGAAAGGAGAAAGAAACACATTCTGGAATGCAAGTCATCTTCACCCACTTATTCACACCTCATGTAGCTCTTGTTGTTGTTTGTCTCTTAAGACCACCGGCTCAGTTCTACTGCTAATGTTCTTTTATCAAATACTTAGAAGAATAATCTGTAGATAGACAAAGTTTCTCTAACACATTACTAAAGTGACCTTTTGTTGGCACTATAACAAACAGCATAAGCAATTTCTGATTATTGTTGGGGTTGATGTGTGGCAAAAATTTCTTTCTTATGTATGTTGTACATCATTAATGACTGACATTTCTTTATCTATGTATATTTCTGTGAAAGTCTAGAAATAAGAGAGCTGATAAGAAATATGCACTCATATTTTCTAGTGTTCCCAAATCTGATTAGCTCAATTGAATCACAGGAAAGGATCCTTGTTGTCTTTGAACTGACTCTTTAAAGCTTAAGCAAATTAAGTCATTGATGAGCAGCATTTCTACTAAATTATTCAAAGCATGATTTCACAATAGCTGGTCAGCACCCTTCCTCCCCCCAAAAAAATTAGAATGAGTACAGGGGGAAAAAATTGCCTAGGCATTTCTATTTATCCCAAAGCAAAGTTTTTGAATACCAACTCTATTCCTAAACCAAAATAAGCTGCTAGAAATCATATATCATTTTACAAAATTAAGTGCAACATACCATATATGTGAAAACAAAGATAAAGCTAGGCAACATTTTCCATGTCCAACATTGTCCGGAGGAAACTACTTAATTGCTCACAGCAAACTCATACTATACTCCCTACATATATTTGAAACCAGAATATACTTAATCTCAGGAATGAAGAATGGATTCTTGGAGAAATACTCTGTCTCTGATGAAGGTGTTCCCAGAAGCTGGCCATGGTAATGTAAGACACATTGAGATAGTTCTAATTCAGAAGGGCAATTAAGACCAAACATTTACTAAAAATAAGAAATTAAATAAAGATTCTGAAATATATACCTCACATTGATGTATCTTATATGAAACGCTATAGATAAGAGTTGGAAGCCACTGTGCTGCTAGAAAGCTGCAACCTAGCTGCCATTACTGAAATTTGGTGGGACCAGTCCCATGACTGGAGTGCTGCTATTGATGGCCACAGGCTGTTCAGAAGGAACAGGCAAGGAAGGAGGGGTGGAGGCATTGCCCTCTACATCAAGAAATGGATAGAGCGTGAAGAAGAGCCACAAGCAAGTTGAAAGCTTATGGGTAAGAATTACAGACCCAGGTAACAAAGGGAACCTCGTGGTTGGTGTCTGCTACAGGCTGCGCGATCAAGGGCTTCTTACTTACTCCAGCTACAGGATGCATCACACTCACAGGCTCTGGGGGACTTCAGCCACCCCAACCTCTGCTGGAAAAGTAGCACGGTGAGCTATAGGCAATACAGGAGACTCCTGGAATGCATTGAGGATAACTTAAGCCAGGTAATAGACAGCCCTACCAGAGGGGATGCGATACTGGACCTGTTGGTCACCAATGCAAGTGCAGTAGTCTGTGACAAAGTTGGATGCAGCCTGGGCTGCAGTGATAATGCACTAGTGATGTGCATGATATGGTGATATAAACATGCACTCTCCATGATATTTGAAAAATCATGGCAGTCAGGTGAAGTCCCTAATGACTGGAAAAAGGAAAGATTGCACCCATTTTTAAAAAGGGTAGAAAAGAGAACCCTGGGAACTACCAACCTGTCAACCTCATCTCTGTGCCTGGGAAGATCCTCCTAGAAGCTATGCTAAGGCACATGGAGGACAGGGAGGTGATTCGAGACAGCCAGCATGGCTTCGCCAAGGGCAAGTCCTGCCTGACCAACCTCATGGCCTTATATGATAGAGTGACTACATCAGCAGACAAGGGAAAAGCCACAGATGTCTTTTATCTGGACTTCTGTAAGGCCTTTGACACAGCCCCCCCACAACATCCTTCTCTCCAAATTGGACAGGAGTCTGTGGGTGGACTGCTCGATGAATGAGGAATCAGTTGGATGGTCACATCCAGAGGATAGTGGTCAACAGCTCAACATCCAGATGAAGATCAATGACAAGTGGTGTCCCTCAGGGGTCTGTACTGGGAGCAGTACTGTTCCATACCTTCGTCAACAACAGACAGTGGGATCAAGTGCACCCTCAGCAAGTTTGCTGACAACACCAAGATAAGTAGTGCGGTGTGTCTCAGCCTGTCTTCATAGGAGAGGTGTTCCAGCCCTCTGATCATCTTTATGGCCCTCCTCTGGACCCACTCCAACAGGTCCATGTCCTTCTTATGTTGGGGGCTCCAAAGCTGGACATAGTTCTCCAGGTGGGGTCTCACCAGAGCAGAGTAGAGGGGCAAAATCACCTTCCTCAGCCTGCTGGCCATGTGTCTTTTGATGCAGCCCAGGGTACGGTTGGCCTTCTGGGCTGTGAGGACACATTGCTGGCTCATGTTGAGCTTCTCATCAACCAATACACCCAAGTCCTCCTCAGGGCTGTTCTCAATCCATTTTCCACCCAGCCTTTACCTGTGCTTGGGATTGCCCTGACCCACATGCAGGACCTTGCACTTGGCCTTGTTGAACTTCATGAGGCCCACCTGTCAAGACTGTCCAGGTCCCTCTAGATGGCATCCCTTCCCTCCAGCATGTAGACTGCTCCACACAACTTGGTGTTTTATACCAGAATAATAAAACATGCATTATTCTTTCCTAAACTTTATTTTAAATATAATCATGCATTTAAATAGTGAAGGATAAGTTAAATTCTCTTTAATCTTTCTACTGTTTACTTTTTTCTGTCTTTAAGAGTAAGAATGTCAAAATTTCTCTTTTAACAGATCAGAATCTCATTACAATAGATTGCTAAGATAATGGCATCTGTCATGAACATATTTTGAGAACATAAAGGTCATTGGTCTTATGATCCTAGTGAAATTTATTGTTATACCATGTGTGCTACACCATCTATACACAAGAAGACTTTGAGAAACCTATTCTTTAATTTAGGATTCTGAAGGAGTTATTAGAAGTGGTTGTGATAATTGTATTGGCAATCTGGCCAGCACTGACCACATCCACAGCATGTTCTGCAGCCTTCTCCCTATGTGCCAAAGTTCCCAATTTCACTTTTACTAAACCCACAGCTTTTTTGCCTACTTTTCCTAGAAGCTAGTTTCCCTCTGTCACATTCTCCCTCACGTCCCTGTTCCATCAACACATCATATAAATGCCTATGCCATTGTGCTTTACTTATCCACATGCATCTTATGCATATCCACATCCTACAGTTGCTCACATCTGGATTCCCTGCACCCCTCCCTTTTTACCTGCATCTCCATTCCTTGCTTTACTTTGACATCTTCCTCTCACTGTTTTCTCCTGGAAATAAATAATTCAGGGACTGAAGATCTGTAAAGTGTTTGGGATAATGAATTGCAATAGCAGGTACAATGCTGTTAAGCAACTGGACATGTACAATTAACAATTGATTAGCTGACAATTATGCAGGTAAGTGAAACAGATGGCTGTGCTAATCATGTGCAAGAGCTGCATACATTCTTTTCTTTTCCATTTCTGTTTACACCAAAATTGACTAGATTTTTCCCCCACTGTCTAGAACATCCCCTGCAGCTTTAAAATTGATTAGGTAGTTTACAAAATGCACCACACTACTTCAAAACAAAGAAGAGAAATAATACTGAGCTGAGCCTTTCCTCACTTTGCCTTATTAGACTGTACAGGTAATAAAACCGAGGGTGAAAAGCCATCTGTAAATGTTTTGATAATATTCTGCCCTACAACTTGAGAATGGTTAGGCAGCTGCTTCATCTCAAATCAATGAGCATTTCATGTGTCCTTATGAGAGATTAAATTCATGTATGTAGCTACCCTAGCATCTGTCCCTGCTTCTGCTGAAGTCAGTGAAGAAACTTCTGCCAAGTTCTGAAGAAGCAGGCTCAAGTCCTTAATATTATCCATTATAGTCATTGTTATTCATGGTTCTGTATTGATTAACCTCTCTCAAAAAAAAAAAAAAAGAGGAGAGGACAGAGCACAGAAAGAATTGTACTAAATTGAAAGTTGCTGATCCTAGATTCTGAAACGCACATACACTGTTGATCAAATCCTGCCAATAGCTTATGTTAAGTAGTTCCAATGAAGCAAAAATTACAGCCTGAATATTTTTTTTTTTAAGAACACAATTAATTTAATTACATCTCAACCTTACAGGCACAACACTTGAAAAAAAAAATAACTATCTGACCACTGTTGCTGTATTAGCATTATTCAAATAGTTTTTAATCTATGGAAGTGGTTTGATATTGTCTGCTTTTGTAACAATGTTGCTGTGCTGGTTGGCTGAGTCTTTCAAGGAAAGTTTTTCCCACTGAGCTAAGCCAGTAACTTTGTTACGCTGTGTAATAGGTCAGATTGGTTCTTCAGTTCTTTTCTATTGTGCAACTAGCAAGGGAGGCAGGTGATGAAAAAATTCCTCTGAAGAATAATGGAACAAGGAAATCACTATGTTAGATTACTCAATTCCAGGTCTTCTTTTTTCCAAATCATTTCTTGTAACAAAGGGTCCCAGTCCTGAATATGAAACAGCAGCATGCAACATCCACTTTTCTTTTTAAATCAGGTTTTATAGAAAAAAATGCAATAAAGCAAATGTTCCTTATGTCTGTTTAATGACCTATAACTCAAAAAGCTGTTGAAACTATTATACTGAAAACTTTTTTCAGGATGATTCCCTTCCGGACTTGCAAAACTACATTTTAGATCTGAATTTCTTCAGTACCTTAAAAACCTCAGTTTTGAATAGAAGTGATTACATAACTCTATTTTTCAGGTGAATGTAATAGGGAGATGCCTCTGTGGAATGAAAACAGCACGGAAACTACACCAATAATGCCCCAACATTTAAATGTCATAATTTATAAGAATCATTCCATTTAGATATTAGCCAGAAGTTAATTTTTTTCTGCAATAAATATTAGCTTTACAAGAGCTTCTTAAAATTGCTGTGTAATGTTTATATCTGTGATTTCTGTGCTTTAGAGAGGAAAACCTTGTGTCAAATAACTAGGTACCCTATCTAGAAAGCCTGTATTCTAATATTGTCTTACTCAGGCTATATCCTCAGTTAAGTGAGCTGCACCTCCACACATGTCCTCTTCAAATAAATATAAGCTTTCTTCTTGAATTCCATTTGCTGACAGATCAGATATTGGGAAGTTCGTTGAAATTCATGGATCTATGCAAGTTTATGTCAGCTAAGCAACCGACTCTAATCCCCCATTCCTCAGTTTCTCTGAAAGTAAAAGACTTCTTTTCACACACCAGTTGAGTTTGCTAAGTGACAACAGCACATTTATCCAGCACATCATTTACAAAACCCAAGTGCTTAAAATTGAGGAAATGAAGTGTTAAGGATGTCATAAATCTTAGTGTTCACAAGGAGTCTGAACCAACTCTTACTGAAGTCTACATGAGTATTTCCACTTGTCTCAGTCACAGCTGGACTGGGTCCATAATAAACAAGTATTTTGTCATATGTATGGCCAGATATGCCACGAAGAGGTGCTGATCTGTGCACACAAATGGCCTAATATGGCAGAGGCAGCAGCAAGAGAGTGTTGTATTCTAGACATTTGGTGCAAATACAGAGTCTGTGGAGAGCTCAAGAAAAATTGGTGTGGGCATCAGATATCTTCTCTGATTTATAGTTTGCACCACTTAGATCAAAGAATCTGGAACAAAAGGGGAAGAGGCTGGCACTTGTTTCTTCTCACTCACCTAGAGCCCTTGTTATCAAAGGTAAGAACAGACTATCACTTTTCACTACCTGTGAAATCTATGTACTTCATACTTCTTCAAGGAAATAGGCTGTTTTTCAAACATTTGAATAAATACACAACTGCGTAGTAAGAAATTGTAGCATAATATGTACAAAAGTAGTTCATCTTTCCATTTATTGAGTACTTAATTCATATATTAAGCCCACAGAACTATAGCATTCTTGTAATAGCTTTATGTGAAGCTTTCTTATTCAAAATTAGCAATAATGAAGCATATGCACTCTTTACACAGCTTGCTACCACACGATAACTTTAAGCATCTTACAGCAACTAACCTTGACATTTTAAATGTTGGCAGAAGCCTTTCATCCTTGTTCATTCTATTGCATGGCAAACTCCCACTGACAACAAGATTAAGGAAAAAGAATTTGAAGGACTCTCAGCTTGTCTCTTCTGAGGGAGACTAATTACTTCATATATATTTTTTCTTAAGGACTGTTTTCTAAAATGTCACTGACCTTTCTGAATTCAAATGGTAACGATGTGATTAAAACAGTACAAATATGCAGGCAGGACTCAATTTCATAGTTAAAAGTTTGCTCGGTACATGTAGACTAGATTGCTAGTGGCACAAAGCTCTTGAATTAGAAGAAGTAATGGGAGAAGCACCCATAGAAACATCATTAAAATGCAGCTGGTCAAAAACTGTAGACCTGCCAAAAAGTAGATTGAAGAAACTTTTGTCAAAATTGAAAAAATTATTCCACCATAACTCAAATTACACAGACCTAAAAGCTCTATTTTTTTACTGTAATTTTGCAAAATATGGTGGCCTGTATCAAACTTACATTGCTAAAACATTTTTTTCTTCTTCTAGAAGTTTCCATTTTCATTATTTCTCTGGGAGGAAAATTTAGGAAGGAAAAGTACATAATAATATCATCAAATGATAATAGAACTGATATTTTACAGTAACATTCAAACTGGTTGTATTTATACAAACAGAGGTGGTTTAAGGCTATGATCTTCAGCACTAAAACAGGTTTATCCAGCAGAATAACAGATACTATCACATATGCTGAAGAATTCTTTTTTTCCTCATGCAAATCATGAAGAAGTTAGATACAACTTATAACACAGGAAATCCAGTCATTTCTTTAAGAAATAAAATAAATTCAGTCCCTGAAACTACTTATAATCTGATCATAGCTTTGATACAACTAGTGAGACAAGAAGAGAAGGTGACACAACATACACATTCATTATAGTCCCAATTTACTTACCTCCCACTCAGTTCCTGGTTTTATATATTCAGCACATAAGCTCTGGCTCAGTACTAGACCTGTCAGACTACAGCTGGCTCCTTAAATCCATACACAATGGGTATTATATTGTACATTAAGCCTGATTCAGAGCATACTATGTTTTTACCTATTTGAACCCAAACAATAGCCTTGAAGCCCTCATTGGACATAGAGGCAGACCTTGGTGCATGGGGTTGGCTTGCTTTTATCATGAATTTTAATGGTGAGAAAATTGCACCTGTTCCTAACTGCCTTTCAGCTGTTAGTTGCTGCTGCATAGCTGACACCAGAAACAGATGGGGAAGAGGAGAGTTCCTCTTTCAGTAATCAGGTATTGAACTCAGCTGGGACACCAGTGTGTGAAATTAATGGCACTGCTTCAGTATATTTGACCTCAATCCCAAACTCAACATCCAGTGAAGAGGATCTGAGATGGCTCTGGTTGTTTGCACAGTGCTGTACTTGAGCTAATAAACCTCAGTGGAGATGGTACAGTTTTGCATGGAGTTAGTCCTGTTATAGCAGTTTCTGTACATATGAAGCAATTAATCTCCAGTCCAGGTAAACTATCTGTACTGACTTGTGCATGTTTGTACCTGTGAGTGTCTAGATACGTTCATTTGCATGAGCACTTGTGTACAATAGGCAAGATTCTTAGTGCTATTTATATTTAGGTTTTCTGAATTTTTATGAGATCTCACTTAATTTTTCAGACATCGTGATGGATGACACCCATTCTGCCTGTAAAGTCTGTTACGTTTAAAGAAAGCACCTGGGAAGCAGAGAGGAAAGCTGTCTGTTGAATTTTTTTGGATGTTGTACTCTACAACACTCTGGAGGATAGAACTCTCTGAAAGGAAGAGAGGGATTAATCCTCTGATGAGAGCAAATGGGCATAGAAAATTACTTTGGGTAAAGAAATTTCCAAATCTTGGTGTCATGCAAGATGGCAAAATAAAATATTGGGGATTATATATTCACAACCTGAATATAAAAACTCTTTCTAGGAGCCCAGAGAGGACTCTGGAATCGTTTATAACTTGGAAAGCAATGAAAAGGTTTCTGGAATGATAGTATAACTTCTGGAAAGGTGACAGTATGTAAAAGGGAGATCTGGGTATGAATCCTTGTGTTCCTATTTTGTCTTACTCAAAATTCTCCCTATCCTAAGTTCATTGTGCAAGCAATGCTCATATTAAGCCTAGCTTTACAGTTTTTTGTAAGAGAAAGTTTTAGGTACCTTCTTCTGACAGCACTGCTTGACCTGAATCCTTGCACAGCTGTGTCAGATGGGGGGGTGCGTACTTGTAAGCAGCCCTAAGCCTGACAGCAGAACTTAGTTTTACTACAGGCAAGTAAATTTCCACTACTCTGAAAACCAGAGCTGAGATGAAAAAGAAAGATCTCATCAGAAAAGAACTTAAAACTACTCAGATAAATAGAATAAGTCTAAGTCTTCCAGTTAAGTAGCTACAGGATGGGAAGGACTAGGTTGTCAGTTTCAAAGTAACCTCTGAAAGACCTCTCTAGGAGAAAGCTTTTGCCATAAGTGTTAAACATATGTGTCAAAACACTAAATTATAGCTTGAAGAAAAGATTAGTTCCAGGTATATTTCACTCCATTGCTTTTCTGGTGCTGTACTACCCTTCTAAAGAAAAGTTTTTCATAATATCTAATCTGAATTTCCAAGGTTCAATAAGTCAGTTTTGCCCTTCGCTGTATCAAAACTTTGTTGCATGTTAATACAAAGAGCTTGACTCCCTCATGTTAGTAACAGCCCTTTAACTAGTTCTAGGCAGTCACTAGGTCACCCTTGCTCCTCTTATAAGCAAGCCCAGCTTCCACAACCCCTCCTTTTAGCCCATGTGGGGTAAGATCCTAACCATCTTTGTAGGCATCTATTGGACCTTTGCCAGTTTCCAGAAACCCTCGTGAGCAGGGGACTGGGGGGAAACTAGACACATATTTCCAGATGGATCTTCAATGGTGTCAAGTCAATGTGTCCATAATTTTCCTCAATCTGCTGGCCACGTGCCTCCTAACATAGCCCAGTATGTGATTTGCCTCACTTGCAATGAGAGCGCTTCCTTGCCTTATGATACTCAACCTGGAGGCCACCTTATCCTCCAGGACCTTTTCAGCAAGCTGCTTTTCAGTCAGTCACTTCTCAAACATGCATAGATGCATGGGATTTGTTCTGTGCTAGATGCAGGACCTTGAAAATCTTGTTAAACTTCAGGAGGTTTCCATAGGTGCACACCTCAGATTTCTCAGGGTAACTCTGGACTGAGGCTCTCACAATTGTCATGTTAGCTGCTGCATTAAATTAAAATCATTCATAGGAAGATCCTGTGTGGTCATCCAGGTAATTGATGAAAATGTTAGAAAAAAACTGGGCCCAATATCAATGCTAAAGTACCCTTCTAATAGATCATCTGTGTTCATATCATTTTACTTGACGTACGCATTACAATTGATAACATTATTAGTGGTTTGCCTTTGAGGATTTCAATTACATTTTTGTAGGCATGTGATTAGTGGTTTGTGGATTTTGGGTTTGGGTTTTGTTGGTTTTTTTTATTTTTTTTTTAAATTAACTTATTTCTTATCTAGCCAAAGATTTTTTATTGCCAAAGATATTTTACTGTCTTCTCTTTCAGTTGGAAAGTCATTTTCTCTACCATCACAACCCTTTTGTACAAGCTTTCCTCACTGCCTGACTTGAACAATGTCTTTAATTGTCTCTGTGGCCTTTAGGGTTTAGGGCTCAGACAGCTTTGGGATGAAGAGCTTCAGCTTCTGTGTTACCCACTGTTGCTCTGTTCTGTCTAAACTTAAACTATATCTTTGAGAAGAATGGTTAGCCATTTGGTCTGAGGGTCCCTTTCACAGGAGGACTTAAAGGTATATCATGAAACATGGTACTGTGTAGTTTAGTATTTATTGGAGCTTGCTGCTTCCTTGTAACATAACTTAAATTTTCACAAAAAACAACAAATTCCCGTAATTGGTGCCTCAGGGCAAATCAAAGCAAGCTGGAAAAGTCAGAGTGGAGTCTTTGCTTTTCATCCATCACTATTACCTGTGAAGGCTTTGACACTTAGACAAGACCTCCTTCAGCGTGTTTGCTCGTTTGTAACTCAGTGGGCTTAACAGTTACACTATTAAGCTATTTATCCATTTCCTAGTGGTATTGGCTCTGCTGCACTAAAAAGTACTTAAACTGAAGTTTGAACAATGTGTGCACATATTGGGATTTATAAAATGGTTTCTTAAAATCTATTTTCAAAGTACAATAACATTTCAATGTATGCCCAAATTTGTCCTGTGGCCTATTCCTAAAAATAAAACTTTAACATCAAGCTTCTCTCTCCCAGATGGTGTGCTGTATCAGCCTTTGTTCAAAGGGTTTGTATTTGAGTGGTATGTTATGTGATTATAAAGTACTTTGGGAATTTTTAGATGGGAATTACTGTTTACTAGCTCTACTTTTGGATAATTGGTCATGTTATCCACTGGCCTTTGCTGCAAGTTCACAATATAATATGTCCTGGTACATTTGCCTGATTGTTTTATACAAACTTTTTTAAGACTTAACTTACATTAACAGTTTGTGAAAACATTGAGTAGATTTTGGTAGCTTCAATTGTATCACATTTATACATATATATGTTATTTATATATACTGTGAAAGCAGTGAAATTCCCTCAGATTGCCAACTTTTATGCTGGTTCTTTCCATGCAGCGGGGTTCATATCCGCTTTGGGTAAACTAATGTTACCTAAACCATAAGCAATCTTCCGCATTTTGTGCAGTGATTTATGCGTACATTTTGTATAAGATGAGGAAGGGAATACTTAATCTATAGTATGACTCTTAAACGTAATGAAGTATAAAATCTTAATGTTAATATTATAGAAAAACTTCTATAAGTATGTCAGTGATAAAAGGAAGACTAAGGAAGATATGGGCCCTCTCCAGAAAGAAACAGAAGACCTGGTCATGCAGGATATGGAGAAGACACTCGATTTCTTTTGCCTCAGTGTTCACTGGCAAGAGTTCTAACCACACCGCCCACCTCACAGAAGACAAAAGCAGGGGCTGTGAGAGTGAAGAACTGCCCACTGTAGGTGAAGATCAAGTACGAGACCATCTAAGTAACCTGAAGGTACACAAGACCATGGGACCTGATGAAATCCATCCATGGGTCCTTAGGGAAATGGCAGATTAAGTTGTTAAGGTGCTTTCCATTATATTTGAAAAGTTGTGGTGATCTGGGGAAGTTCCCACTGACTGGAAAAGGGGAAACATAACCCCTATTTTTGAAAAGGGAAAAAAGGAAGAACTACATCCTGGGGAAGAGAAGGCTCTGGGGAGACCTTATAGCAGCTTTTCAGTATCTGAAGGGGGCCTACAGGAAAGCTGGGGAGGGACTTTTTGCAAGGGCATGTAGCGATAGGATGAGGTGGAATTGCTTTAAACTGGGAGAAGGTAGATTTAGAATAGATATTAGGAAGAAATTCTTTACTCTGATGGTGGTGAGGCACTGGAACAGCTCAGAGAAGTTATGGAAGCTCCATCCCTGGAGGTGTTCAAGACCAGGCTGGATGAGGCTTTGAGCAACCTGGTCTAGTGGGAGGTGTCCCTGCCCATAGCAGGGAGGTGGGAACTAGATGATCTTTAAGATCCCTTCCAACCTAAACCATTCTATGATTCTATATTTTTCTGTGGGATTAGTGAGTTATCTCCTTGACCTCAGAAAAATTCTTTTTTTATTGTTTTCTTTGATCTCCTACTATATATTTTTGATTCTGAGGTAATTTTTTATTTCAAGACTTCAGAGATTTGTAGGAGCAAACACTCTTTTACTATCTTACTTAGGAAATTTTCAATTTGTGACAGAATTATTATGTTGTTTGGATGGTACACCATCTGCTTGCTTAACCCAAATTCCCTTTCTTTTACTTGGCACCTGTTTACAGTGTGGCAAACTCTTTCTTTGGTAATAAGTTCAAATTTTCAATGAAGTTCTCTGAAACCAAAACTATAAAAGCACATGAGACTGTATACAGTCCAAATCATTATTTTTTTTTTAAGGCAGTCATGGATGTGCAGTTGTACTGAAGAAACACAATGAAATATTCTCCTTTTGTATTTGTTTCTCAGTCTGGTGACCACAATAAGAAAATCTCCTGTTGTTTCACAAAGATCTTCCACTTTTGCCTATTGCCATGAATAATACTTGTCACCAAGGAAAAATTTCAATTATAAGAAATGACAATGGATTTATACTCATTCTTGTTTTGTGTAACCCCATAGTAGAAACCTTTGCTTCGATATGCAGTGTGGTGTGAGATTAGCAGACAGGAAGAGACTTAAGGTTCCCCTACTTGAGTTAAGCTTTGAAAATAAGAATTCCTGAAAAACTGATATGGCTGCTTTCTATTTGCACTACAGATAAAACCAGTGTATTTCCAATAAAACTGACAGAATATGGCATTGACTTTTGAAAGAATGTTAACATCTGGGGGACATGACTTCTTTCTTGAGTGTACAACAGGATTGTTTAATTAAAATGTAGGTATGTGATTTTGTGTTTGACTGAAAAGTAATTCTTGTGAAGATACTTCCAACACTTTCAGATCCTTTAACTCCTACGCCTGTGAGAAACTAAAAGAAGAATAAACAAAACAAAACAAAAACCTGACATGCTATACCTGAGTGAGATTATGAGCTTTAGGCTTTTAGAATACAAAAGAAAATGAGGACTGTGGATCAAACAATAGCTCACTATCAATGCATTGCAACACATTGTAATTTCAAGGTCCGCCAAGGAACAGTAGTCCACCTTTAGGAGGATGCCAGAAAATAATGGTAAATAGTGTCAAAATAAAACTCTACTCAATGCAATGTTTATGGGCTGTGCTTAGATATACATGGCTTCTCATTACATGTTTTTAAAAAAGGAATTTTAAATAGTTTGGATATTATCTAGCGTTTTGCCTTACTATTCACATTTTTATAGCTCGGGAGGGGCAAAAAGCATGCAATGGTGATAGAATTGCAGAGCTGTTTAAAATTATAGCATGTTTTGGGAAAAGCAGCTACTTGTTTCTAAGATCCTAATTTACATTTTTGATTCCACATATACAATTTCCCACTCATTTGCTTCACTCTTCAAATCATTAAATGAATATAGTCTTACAGCAGTGGTGTTAGAGCAGCACACCGCTTTGACCGAGCTGAGAATCACTTGCACAGATAACAGAGGTTATGCCTATTTCTTCCCGTGTGAGTTCTAGCCTATAAGTTTATGTGGAGGGATGTTGGTGGCTGGTTATTGTTAATTAGCCTAGCTGTTTGACTGGATCTTCTCTGAGACTCCTGCTCCGCCTGCAGATCCGTAACTACAGAATAGGTCAGTGTTCTGCTAGCAGATGAGGGGCTGGAAGCTGCGTCCCACAAAGTCTCTGAGCCAGCTGAGCCTACACCACACAGCAGTGCCAGGAGGAAGTGGTGGGAGACTTACTGCTGTGAGGGGATGAAGGTCCCTGTCTGCTGATCTGACCCATCATCTGGGGAGGTTTGCTGCTTGCTGGTGGCTCATATCCGGGGTACTGTGGACAGGCTGTCAAGGTTGGTTTGGCAAGTACACTATTACCCCCTTCAGTTCTTCCACTTGGTCACCATCCATACTGCTAGGGGAGACTTCCAGCGTATCAAGCGTGACTGAAAGGTACTGGGAGTGAAGGCCAAGGATAAGGTGGCCCAGCTGATCTTTACTTCATTCCTGCCAGTGAAGGGGAATGGCTTGAGAAGGATCTTGTGGGTCAATGACTGGTCATTGTTGTGCAACTCATGTTAACAGCTGGGATTTAGTTTTCACATCTCTGAGGATCAAGAACTGCTGGGAAAAGAAGGCTGAGGTGAAAAGTGAGGTGAAAGCATCTTTGCTGATAGGCTGGCCTACCTGGTGAGGAGAGCTTTAAATTAGGAATGGAGGGAGAGAGAGATCATGATGTCTAGTTCAATAAGGAAGTGGTGGACAGGGTTGGCAAGCAAAGGGTGCAAGGGTGGACAAGAGAGACCTCATAATCAAGAAAAGAGCACTGAAAAATGTGCCATCACAAGTGTTGCACACAAATAAGGAAATGCAGACAGGACCGCATGATGGGGAATTTTCTTGCCCTTTTGCCAGGAAATCAGAATGAGTGGAGCCCATCTGAAGTGTCTGTACACTAATGAACATGGCATTGGCAACAGACAGGAGGAATCAGAGGTCTGTGTGCGGTTGCAGGGCTATGATCTCACTGGGATCACAGAGGATCACAGAGACGTGGTGGGATAGCTCATGTGTGCTGTCATGGCTGGATATAGGATCTTTAAGAAGGGCAGGCCAGGTTGGCATGGATGGTGATTCATCCTTCCCATGCCCGAGCAGAGGGATGCATGGAGTTCTGCCCAGGGAAGGGTGATCAGGGTTATCAAGCAGAACAGTGTGAGTGGAGGTTGTCTGCTACCAACTGCTTGATCAGGAAGAAGTAGGTGAGGCTGCCTTCAGACAATTGGAAGAAACTTCACATGCACAGGCCCTGGTGCTCATAGGAGCCTTTAACCACCCTGAGATTTGCTGGAGCAGCAAAACAACAGAGCACAAGCAATCCAGGAGTTCTGCACCAGTACGTGCCGCGGACCGACTGGGCAAAAGCAGCTTTGCAGAAAAGGATTTGGGGGTTCTGGAGAGCAAGTTGATCACATGCCAGCAATGTGTCCTTGTGTCAAAGAAGGCTAACAGCATCCTGGGCTCCACGAGAAAGAGAGCTCACAGCAGGGTGAGGGAGATGATCCTTCCCCTCTACTCACATCTGAAGTGCTGTGCCCGGTACTTGGTTCTCCATGATAGGAGAGACATAGATGTACTGGAGTGAGTCCAGAGAAGAGCCATGAATATGATTAAGGGCTTGGAGCTTGGAGCATCTGTCATGCAAGGAGAGGCTGAGAGGGCTGGGACTGTACAGCCTGGAGAAGAACAAGCTCAGGGGAATCTTATCAGTGTGTATAAATACTTCATGGGGTGAAAAAAGAATATGGAGACAGATGCTTCTGAGTGGTGGCCAGTGAATGGACAAGAGGCAATGGGCACAAACTGAAGCACAAGAAATTCCATTTAAATGGAAGAAAATGCTTTTTTTCACCATAAGGATGATCAAACACTGGAGCAGGTTGCCCAGAGAGGTTGTGGGCTTTCCTTCCTTGGAGATATTCAAAACCTGACTGGGCATGTTCCCAGGCTAACTGCTCTAGATTACACTGCTTGAGCAAAGGGACTAGACAATGTCCAGAGGTATCTTTCACCATCTGCCATTTGGTGACTTTGTGAAATTTATCCTTTGCAGAAAACAGGAAAATATGTCTTGATATTGAGTTTATTTTGCAAGCCCATGATCTAAGATAAATTTGCTAAAAATTATGTTTGTTTTCCCAGGAAAAAAACCTGCTTGAAATGAAAAAAATTAAATGGAATATAAAATCTTTATTGAAAAAGTTGTGAAACCATAAACTAAGATACAATGTGTCAATTGCAGCTGTACAGTAAATATTAGCAGGCTTTAGAGTATTTTCACCAAAGCATTATGTGGGTTACCATGAATGACTTCGGGCTGTGTCTCAAGATATAAATAAAGCAAGGATCTAGCTTTGTTTCACAACCAAAACATTTCTCATTCCTAGGAGACTGTGCGCAGAGATTAAGCACCTGCATAATTTAAGGGAGAAGTAGTTCCATTGGCTCATATTCATCTACTTAATTAAAGTCACATCTAGGCATGTTTATAAACTGAAACTTGTTCAAAATCACAAATATATCATCTTCAACTTTATGTCTTGCTGTATACAATTACTATTTCTTTTTCCCCTATCAGAAAAAAAATCTTGTTGCTAATAATTCAAAAATTCAATTCTAGATTTTTAAATAAATCATTCCAAATAGCTTTTCTTCAAATATACATGCCAATTTTAAATACAGTAAATCTGATTTCAAAAAAGTAGGCTTTTAATAAAAATCCTGTCTCAGTCATTTAAGATTTTGTTGTTGCAGCTGATTATTTCCTTTGCCTCCTTGTTCTCCATATGTAATGTACTCTGAAATAAAATAATGTGTAGAGCTTCCAGCTCTATAGAATAGTAGAGCTCAAAATTACAGTAAGGACTGTCATTCTTTGTGTGTGTTATGGTTTGAGAAACCCATAACAATTCATTGTCGCTTAGACAATCATTCTATCACCCGACGACCCCTCCCCATCTGGGAAGGGGAATGGGGAAAAAACAAGGAAACCCGGGAGTTGAAATATAAACAGATTTAATAGAATAAGATTAGATAATTAACATTAATAGCACTAAAGAACCAGTATTGATCCCGATAACAATACAATGCAAAGATTATACTCAGCCAACTCTATCAGTAGGAAGCTGTGCACTCCCAGCAGTGGACAGCAACTGTCGGACACTGCGAGCGCTACAACTTCAGGAAAAAAGGAAGGGCTCAGGGGTCCGGCACTGGGGCACGAAGTTCTCTTGATTGCTGCCATCAAGGGAGAGACCAAACTTCGCAGCAAACTTTCTAATTTATATTGAATGTGACGTTGATGGTATGAAATAATCTTGTTGGCCAGCTTGGGTCAAGTGCTCAGATCTCGCTGCTCCTCCTCATCCCTGCACCTGGCAAGCTCGAAAACACCGAGACCTTGAAACCCAGACACCATAGCTGGCTATGAAGTAAATATTTTCACAATTTCAGACACTAGAGTCTTCTAAAAGTGCAGTCTTCCCAAGTATTAGAGGTAAAACAGTCCTGTGTCGCTCAAACCAGGACAATGTCTTAAAGCAAATCCCAGACTAATGGTGCGAACTTACACAATTTTAGTATGCTCCACTGACAACAAAATACAAACAACAAAACAAAAACAGACAATAAAAAATAGCCCTACAAGCTACTTCAAATTTCTACAAGCACCACATATAGTTTTAGATCCTTTTTCAGTCAGGTCTAGCAGCTAATTAAGCCTAGCAGCTAATTTTAACTACAGTAGTAGATTGTAACCTATTAATAACACCCTAAATAGTATAACTAAAACAGATAAAGTATAGAAAAATAAGAATAAAATATAGATAGCTTAAGTTATCTTGGGTTGGATAAATAAAAACTAAAGAGGCAATAAAATGAATAGAAAATATTATGGGTGACAGATTTCTTTACTGACTTTTGTCATTAAACTAGTTGACTGTGGGCTACCTATATATATGTGTGTATATGTTTATATGTGTATGTATTTGCTTTAAATCAGTAAAAACAACTTTGAAGAAAGGATGGGACAAATGTTCCCCTTTCTATGTTACTCTTGCATTGAAGTCACATTTATGCAAAATTGCTCTCCTGAAAACTACCCGAGGCCAGCTTTGAAACTAAATCCCTGACCTGAACTAAATAACACTAAATTTCTTCTCAAGTAAACTGGCCACCTGTTAGTGGCCTTCAAGGTAAAATTTAGCCAGTCTGAATGTATATACTTAGATAATAAGTGGACATAGATCTCGTATCATTGCCATGTATGAACTTTGTCATATCTGTATTTCACTGTTTGTTAGTCCAAATCTTAAAAAAAATGTATATTAAGTGAGTAAAGTTTGTTTTGTTCACTGCTGGCTCCAAGGAAAGCCAGCAGTTGTGAAACTCGGCTTTGCTCTTTACAGTGACCCTTGCCAAAAATGTTAGTCTGTGCTAGTGCCAGGAGAGTGGGTTTTCAGAGTGGACGAACTGAAAATATGTTTTTCTATTAAAACAGAAATGATCATAAACGCTGAATTCTGAGGTTTTAAAATTGATATCATGAGATCATTACAAGGATCAAAGCAGCACTGGTTTGTAAATGTGATAAAGTTGCATTTCACAGGAAATATTTGTAAATAAAATATTTTTCAGGAAGACACATATGGGTGAAACACTCATTTTAGGTCACACATCTCTCTTCTTCCAACTCCTCGTGCAGGAGGCCATTGGGATAATGAGAAGGAAACGGAGTTGCCACCCATTTAAGCCCACTGCCCAACAAAGATTCATGGGTGACAACAGGTTGCGCAACAGGAAAGGTATAAGGATAGTTTGCTTTGCGCCAGCTAAGTGTTGAACCAACAAACATTGAACCCCATGTGCTTCTATCATCCTTACTGAGCTAGATGAGATTCCTAGAAACCTTATGTCTAGCAGTAGGTATTACCATATGGCTCAGAGTGAGGTGCAAGAATTCAGTAATGCAGTGATGGAATAATCTGCTCGTACGAGAAACTTCCTCTGAGCATTTACAAGAGGATGTTCTTGGTACCAGTCCCTATGAATTCTGTTAAATAATTTATTTTAGTGACATCATCTGGGAAAGGCTTCATAAATTACATGAAGTGGAAAAAAATATAAGAACAAAAATCCTTTACAGAAAGGTATTACATCAGTAAATGACTGTACCTAGAAACAAATGAGGCTTCCTGAAGGGAGAAATGATGCTTTTATATGTACCAGAGGAAATGAAAAGAGAGATGTTATGTAAAAGCAATAAACAATAAAGTAGGGAAGTATTCTTTTGTCTGTTGTAGGTCTGAAAGAGGAAAAATTCCTAGACAAACATAGTATAGTGACCATGTCTTTATTCTACGTGTGACTATTAAAACATTTATACAACCTATAATTAGATAGGAGCATATTTTTAAAGAAATAAATGCATTTTGACTTCGAGCATCTGAATAAAGCAGAAGAGCTTGTTTGTTTTAACAAAAATTCATAGAATCATAGAATAGTTGGGGCTGGAAGGGACCTTTAAAAGTTATCTAGTCCAACCCCCCTGCAATGAACAGGGCCATCTTCAACTAGATCAGGTTCCTCAGAGCCCTGTACAACCTGGTCTTGAACACTTCCAGGGATGGGGCATCTACCAACTCTCTGGCCAAACTGTCCCAGTGTTTCACTAGTCTGTCCCCATCTTTCCTGCAGGCCCCCTTTAAGTACTGAAAGGCCACAATAATGTCTCCCTGGAATCTTCTCTTGTCCAGGCTGAACAACCCCAACTCTCTCAGCCTGTCCTCATAGGAGAGGTGCTCCAGCTCTCTGATCATTTCTGTGGACCCACCCCAGCAGGTCCATGTCTTTCCTGAGCTGAGGGCTCCAGAGCTGGATGCAGTACTCCAGGTGGGGTCTCACCAGAGCAGAGTAGAGGGGCAGAATCACCTCCCTTGACCTGCTGGCCACATTTCTCTTGATGCAGCCTGGGATACGGTTGGCCTTCTGGGCTGCGAGTGCACATTGTTGGCTCATGTCCAGCTTTTCATCCACCAGTACCCGCAAGTCCTTCTTGTCAGAGCTGCTCTCAATTCCTTCACCTCCCAGCCTGTATTGATATGGGGGGTTGCCCCATCCCACATGCAGGACCTTGCACTTGGCCTTGTTGAACCTCATGAGGTTCACACGGATCCACTTTTGAAGCTTGTCCAGGTCCCTCTGGATGGCATCCTGTCCCTCAGGCATGTCAACCGCACCACTCAGCTTGGTGTTATCCGCAAACTTGCTGAGAGTGCGCTTGATCCCACTGTCTACGTCTTTGATGAAGATATTGAACAGTACTGGTCCTAGTACGGACCCCTGAGGGACACAACTTGTCAGCAATCTCCATCTGGACATTGAGCCATTGACCACTACCCTCTGGATGTGACCATCCAACCAATTCCTCATCCACCGAACAGTCCACCCAAGAAATCCATATCTCCAATTTAGAGAGAAGGGTGTTGTGGGGGACCATGTCAAAGGCCATACAGAAGTCCAGATAGCTGGCATCCATCTGCGAAGTCCATGTAGACATACATTTATGTAGGAAGACTGCAAAAGACCTTAAGAAGACAATTACTTGATGGTTTAACTCATTGGTTTCTTAAGTGCCTCTTACTTGACTTGTCTGTTCTGATACAGTTCTCTGAATTTTATCAGACCTGTTATTTTTAAAATTCTGGAAACTGAAGATGAAAACATTTTTGAGTAATTAAATTTTCTGCATGGAATTTTAAAATAACCTTT
The DNA here is from genome assembly GCA_017639485.1 of Pluvialis apricaria. Classification (NCBI taxonomy): domain Eukaryota; kingdom Metazoa; phylum Chordata; class Aves; order Charadriiformes; family Charadriidae; genus Pluvialis; species Pluvialis apricaria. Next base: position 24,130,335 of record CM030010.1, on the reverse strand, counting down.
CACAAGAAACCTTTTTAATTCAGCTGTGCTCCAGCTCTTCAATTAGCAAATTACTATAACCACGAGGACAATACAAAAAAAATCATCTAATTTTCTGGATCACCAGGAGAATTTGGAAATGACTTGCCTCACTATTGCACCCTAAGATATTGTTACACTGGTTTTGATTTTCACCTACCCAGCCCCAATTCAAATGGAAAGTAGTAGTATTAATTTGTTACAGTTATAAGCTACCTTGGAAAATTTACACCAATGAGGGAAAATAAACAGGAGAAATTAATTCTGTCATGTACTTTTGTATACGTCTTGTTCTCTTTGTGAGCAAAAAGTGAGAAAGGATCCCAATGTGGAAGATCCCATAACCTGCAGGAGAAAGAGGTATTCCAGCAAAGTACTCAGGATGCTGTCAAATGTCACATAAACCTTAATTAATCTCACATAACCTAAGCATTTAAACGAAACACCTGAGGTAAGAGATGATTCCAACGTAGGAGTACTCCTACACTTCCTCTGTAGTCAATGAAGAGAGAAAGACACCACTGAAGCTGAAGCATGACTCAGGTTTCAGATAGGATGACTCACTCTGAAGAGATGCCTTTCACTTTTTATTAACTATTTAGAAACACCAGGCTTGTAAAGTGGCTGTCTAAATTTAGATGAGATAAATCTCTTACGGAAGTTATCTAGTCAGTCAGTGAAAACAGCTGAGCATCTCTACAGGGTGATTCCTTCTTCCCTAAGAACTAAGAGAGATGTCTAAGACAGGTGGGATGTTTCATGTTCTAGAGATGCTTATCTCTCTGCAGTAGTGCAGTGAAAGCCTACTGAAAGATAACTGGCTTAGGCTCTAGTAGTACTATACTTTAAATAGCTAAAGCTAGGTGAGACTAATCTTTTCCTTTAGTTCCTTACCTAAGTATTTCATTGAGAAAACTAAAGCTAAGGAGCATCGACCTCAAATACAATACGAGTGCTAGAGTGCAATTATTTTGTTGGAACAAATTTGCCTTTGTCTAATATGGTTGTCCGTAATGACTGCTGAGCTTCTGAGGGTTGTGCATATTCTTGATTTTTTCCAAATATTGAAATATGTCCATAATACTCACTAGAAACCCAAAAGGCTAAAAGCTAGACTATTTAAAGTGCTTAGGCCTCTAAAAATGTAGATACTTTTAAAACATATCCTTAGTCACCTCTCTGCTGCCTTAAAAGCCTTTTAAAAAAGCCTTACCTTTTAAAATCTGGTTCTATGTGGCTAGTTAATGCCCTTACACTTTTTCGCCTACTAACTTATTTAACTTTATAACCTTTGAATCAAAATTGAGTTATAGCTGAGTCACACTAACACGAATAAATTAGACAGTTGAGAACGAAATTCTCCGCTGTACAGAAGTATAAAATATCTTTTAATTGTTTCTTCTCTGAAGGGAATCTTCTCTCCTCTCCCCTTCTCAGCAATACAGCATACATATCCTTCTAACGCAGCACTGTGACAGGTGTAGGGCTTCAATGTTGTCAGTTATAATCCTTTATATGTCACACCTTCAATCATGCAATGGGCCATGCATTTTAAACAGAAGTCTGTTTTCTAGTCTGTGGCAACAGAGTGCCAGGACATACACTGTACAACCATATGGGTGTCTCTTTGCAGGACATATGTTGTACATCCTTAGGCACTAAAGCAATTAACAAGCAACTGTAAAGTAAATGTGATCTCCTCTGAAGAGCTCCAGAGCAGCTTTCAGTTTTTAAAATTATATTGCTAATTTATGCCATGAAGAGATTCAGAATGTCAGAGGCAGGTACAGTGATCATAAATAAAAGCAACATTAAGAGGTAAATACAGGTTTCTTTTCAGAAACAATTACAGTATTTTTCATGTTAGTAGAGCATTATGAAACTAAAGATGTTATAAAGACTTGTAACATCCAAAGGATAATTCAGCATAAGAATATGGAGATACAGTGGCCGAAAAAGACAGTAAAAGCAGAATGCAATCATTATGATCAACAGCATGTTTTACTTGTTGGTCAGTGTTTATGCAGGACACCATGGGAGAAAACTATTTTTATTTTGGATTTTCTACTGCCTTTGCAAAATCTACTGTTGAACCTGCTAACAGTCACTAAATCCCACAGCTCAGCAGACAAGGCTGTCACTGCTCCGTGTGCCCAGCTCCAGTCAGCAGAGGGCTGTTTTGCCGTTGCCTCACAAACGCAGAGATGCAAATCATAGAATCATAGAATGGTTTAGGTTGGAAGGGATCTTAAAGATCATCTAGTTCCAATCCCCTGCCACAGGCAGGGACACCTCCCACTAGACCAGGTTGCTCAAAGCCTCATCCAGCCTGGCCTTAAACACCTCCAGGGATGGAGCTTCCACAGCTTCTCTGGGCAACCTGTTCCAGCGCCTCACCACCATCAGAGTAAAGAATTTCTTCCTAATATCTATTCTAAATCTATCTTCTTCCAGTTTAAAGCAATTCCACCTCATCCTATCGCTACATGCCCTTGCAAAAAGTCCCTCTCCAGCTTTCCTGTAGGCCCCCTTCAGATACTGGAAAGCTGCTATAAGGTCTCCCCAGAGCCTTTTCTTCTCCAGGGTGAACAACCCCAACTCTCTCAGCCTGTCTTCATAGGAGAGGTGCTCCAGCCCTCTGATCATCTTTGTGGCCCTCCTCTGTACCCGCTCCAACAGGTCCATGTCTTTCCTATGTTGGGGGCTCCACAGCTGGACACAGTACTCCAGGTGGGGTGTCACCAGAGCAGAGCAGAGAGAATCACCTCCCTTGGCCTGCTGGCCACACTTCTTCTGATGCAGCCCAGGATACGGCTGGCCTTCTGGGCTGCGACTGCACATTGCTGGTCTTCCTGATAGCTTGTCTAGACCTAAGACCTCACTGGTAGCTGACCCCAAACCAATCTCCCCAGGACCTGGCTTGGACCTCCACTAGCCAACTCTCAAACCCTCTTGTCTCTCCATTATCTAGCTCAGACTTCTGGACACTCCAACACCAGGCTCCCAAGTCTCTTATGCTATCCACTGCTGAGTCTGGCTTGGTATTCCCTAGCAATCACACACTGAGATACACACCCATGCAAGGCACATGCACTCCAGCCTCTCCAGTCGTGCAGGGACACTGTGACCCGTGGTTGCCGGTGCAGGTGCTGGCACTTAGACCTCCACACACACATGCACATGGGATAAGCAGCTCCTTAACCAGAAAACCAGAGTTTAATGAGAAGACAGGACAGATTGCAGTGATCAGGTACAGGGAATGGCCACACAAGCATACTGACCAACAACCTGTGTGCGCATACCTTTTATCCCCTTTTCCCTGTCTTTTTCCATGCTTTTTCCTCCCTTCCTTTTCCCACCTCTGATCCTTCCCCTAAACATCCCATTGTACATTGTCTGATACAATCCCCAAATGCACCTCCCTACATCCCGTAATGAGTCCCATAGGCAGTAACTCCCACAGCCTCAGTCCAAAAGTTCTCTGGAGACCCTTTCCACTGACTCATCCCAATGGGTGTCACCCTCACCCAGGGGCTGACGCTTTCCTGGGACAGCCCTGGTTGGGCTGGGACTTACTTCTCTGGTTAGGTTACTGGGGTTCCCCCCAGCCCTGCTGTCATGCCTCTGCGATCCTTCAGCTTTCTGTCACATAACTTAACATGCTGGCACCATAGCTATTGACAACTGGTGGCACAAAAAGAAAAAGCCGTGCTGGATTAGACCAACAGAGAGTTTAGACCACTACTTTGTCTTCATCACTGCCCCGTTTTACGTACTGATAAAAATGTTCAGCAATATTCTGTTGAAGGCAAATGTAAGCAAACCTTCCTTACGAAATAGATGTGGTCTATAGTTAGAGATATTAAGACAGCAATTCAAAATGTCTTCCAAAATTATGATGTTAAATTTTATTCTGGACAATCTTGAAATATATATGTAAATACGTGAAGAGTTTTCAATCTTGCACATCCTTGGAACTTTCTGTGACTAACAGTGCTGGTGAATAATTATGTACTATACAAAAATACTTCTCATTGATTTTTAATCTGACAACTTTAACTTCAGTTGAATATGCTATTTTCTTATACTAGAAAAGAAGTTCCCAGTATGCCTTTCTTCATACTACTTATTATTTTTCTACTTTATTATAGCCTTTTTATGCACTATTTTCTATGTAGGCAATCTTTTCAACCATTCTTCGTGTACATTTTTTCGTACTCTTAATCACCACTGTTAGCTTTCTCTGAACCTTTTCTGGCATATAGTTGGGAAACTTGTGACCAAGCATTCTTATCACATAAACCAACATAGTACCCCACATGCAACTGAGCAGAGAAAACATATAAAGTAAGAAGTGCATGATTTTGCTTCTAGGAAAAGCATGGTATAGAAATCAGATCATTTGCAAGATGAAAAATAAGATTCAGCAATTCATACTGCTGCTTGGTGATAAAACTGATACTATTAATTGATTTGCTCTACTTGTTGCATGGATAGAAAATGCCATTTTTCAGGGCTGTGAGAAGACAGAGAGATGCATTTTATACCCAAGATGTGCAGAGTACAGAAGGTTAATGACAGGAAGGATGTGTGAAATAGGTGCTGTTCTTTTATGTGTTTGAAGCCAAAAAGATGAGAAGAGACTATTACTTACCAGCTTTTTTGTTCTGATGCTGAATTTCATTTCTGGAAAGAAACTTTTGTCTTTAGGACTTCTAATTTGTCCTTCTCGGCCACAAAGTATACACAAAGAGCTGAAGGCCAATCCTAATGTCTGCTACAGCTGCAGTGGGGCAACATAGATTAGGAACAGCTTGTAACTTCCAATTAAAATAACTGTTCTTCTAAAGATACTTCTGTAGTTTGAGAAAGACTTCCTTTGTCATCCTCTGAGGCTTTGCTCCCGGTGACATCCCTGATGACACAGAACACTGATAAGTCTCCACTTTTTATTGCCTGTGAGTTTGTAATCATGGTCCACAGTCAGTAGGTTCACACCTCCAGGTCCCCAAACATACAATGATCAGATGCACAGTACTTGAAAAACTAACCCCCTGCATTAAGAGATTTCCAAGGCCTCACTTTATAAGCTCCACTTTCTGAAATATTTATTTTTCTAAACTTTTCAAATGTAACATAGAAATAACTTTGATTTTAGCTATATATAATTCATTTTTAATTGCACAACAAAAACGCCTAATGTTCTCTCTATTTTGGGCTGTCTTACACTATTTAAAGAAAAGACTTCTGTGTATGAGGAAAAAATATTTACTCCAAAATCAAAAACATGTTTCCACATGGGTGTTCCAGAGTTCCTGTGGGCTGCCAGTTTCAGAAATATTTTGGCTGAAAATTAGGCTGTGGCCTTCATGAGGTTTTGAAATTATTAAAATGTTTTAGCATTTTTCCATGTTTTAGTATTTCTTTTTAAGTATAATTTTTCATTTCATTTTATTTTACTTTATGGCATTAATGTAGTTTTGTATAAAATTTCCTTCTAAAATAAAGATTGAGAGTGAGAAAAATTTACTACTACAGAATTGTTTTACAGGAGATTTCTATACTTGTGGAATGTCTCAAATGCACACGAATTTAAACAACAGCTAGAAATTAAGCTAAGTACTCTGGTGAAATCATATTCCCATGAAAGACAACATGAGTTTTATCACTGGCTTCAGCGAAGCCAAGAATTGACTATATCATGAGTTTACATCCTTCTGTGTTACAAGCCTGACACACTCCTGTTAAGCTGAGCAGATAAGAACTACATTTAAGTATGAGAAATAGAAGTATTTATTCAATGTTGTGTAATCTTTATTAAATGAAGAATAAAAATGGACTCAAGTGCTTGTTTACATGGTTTGCTGACTTTGGTTTGTTTGAAATGGGCACTATGAAGCGTAACTGGAACAGGCCAAAAGAGAGCTAATAGACAAGAGCAGTCTATTCACTGCGCCTCCTACAACCACATAACGCTTGGGTCAGCTCTCTTCTTCCCTCATGCTAGTCATCCCTCAGTTGAGCAATCGGTTCCCATGCCGACTCAGAAAAAATATTGCACATCTCCTCTTCCAGCTACCTCTTCGGTCTCTCGTCCTTACCTTCCTCCAGTTATTTAGTTCTTATTTCTGTTCTTCTGCCCTTCTAATGTCACTCCTTGCTTATCGGTTATGACAGCTGAGGTCCTTTTTTCATGAGACTTAATGTCATCCTCATTGTTTCTGAAGCTACAGGGAAAAGGGATAATTTATATTTATAAGCAAAAGCAATGATCTGTTTTACACTATATACTCTCTCACCTGAAGTCTAACTATGTACTTCTGTTCAGCAATTTTATGCCCTTTTGCCCTTTCAGCTGTATCCATGTTCCTCTGGCTTGCAAAACAAACCAAAGGAGTGGATGAAGAGAGAATGAGATACATCACTTCTCCATAGGAATGAGATATTTAGATGGGTACCATGATTAGTTGAGGAATAGCATGCTGAAGTTTCTGGAAAAGGAAGAGAGCTGCCTATATATGGAGAAGTGAACGCTGACTATACTTACTATACTTTTTATATTACAGGCAGGGATGATGGTACCATCCGTCATTACAAGGTCTTCTTTACACTGCCTTGTAAACTTTGCCAGATTCCAGCTACCAAACAGAAACTCTATGGGACTATTTCACACTTCATTTTTAGAAGGTCTTTTAAAGTGGTTCAGGATTTTTGTTTGTGGCTTTTTTCTTTTGTTCCCCCCTTCAGCCCCATTTGGGTTTTCTTGATGGGAGGTGGGGGGGGGGCAGTAAAACTTGATCTCTTTGGAAAAATTTTGTCATCCATGACTTGAAAGTCATCTTGAATTTCAGTCTTGGTGGGAGTAGTCCTTGTCAGAGGCAAGCCAAGAATATATATCTTCTTTTGTCTGAATCTGGATGGGAATCAGACATGATAAATCATTGAAAAATTGCTTTTTTATCCCTTAGACGGGACTCAAACCTTGTCCACTGAGATTCTGAACCTCTAAATGGAAAGAGGGGCTGATGTCTCATGTGGGACTGCAACCAAGTACAGCCAATGTGAACCAGAAGTTGTATAATACTAATGACTAAAATTCTGGGTCGTAGGCATCTCAAGTTGGGCACCTAAGAATTAGTGAAAACTTCAGACCTTAATTTCTCTGGGCATATAGAATGGTGATTAAATAACGGCTTGTCATATAGTTGTTGTAAATATTTATGAAGTGCATCAGATGCCAGAGCAACAAGCAAAGTGCAAAAACTCAGCACGAAATTCACCATTTTGTTTTCAGCATAGGATATGATTGGTGTACATACAAAAACAACATGGGAGCTGAGAAATACTGCTGACCACACAATGAACAATGTGGGAAAAGCAAAATATTATTTATCAACTAAATGCCACTTATTTTGTGTACTGAAAGAAGTGGAGCCCTGTGGAGAATGTCTTTGCTTTTATTATCAGAATATGTATACCCCAAGGACTGAAGTAACAGAGGCATTGGAGATTTTGCCGATACTTCGAACAAAAAAATATACATGATGATTCAGATACTACTGATTGCAAGTATGTATTTTTTTTCCAGCTGTTAACCTCTGTACTGGTAATCTATAATTCATGGGTCCCACTGAGATTTTCTGGGCTAGATAGAATATCAGAGTATTGCATTCAAATTGACTACAAAGTGTTGAATATTTTGTTCTGCCTTCTGCTGGCTACTGACAGTGAATTTGTGTGTTCAGAAAGGCTCCTCTTTAAATCAACACTCCTGTACAATAATATTGCCCCAATGAGAGACTTTAATAATACAAGAAACCAGCACGTTTAAATACATAAAACCCACAGTAGGACGGAGAAACCACAACAACCCAGCAGGCCCCTGCAAGAGCAGCAGTTACCGTACTGAGAGGAAGATCAAGGTGAAGACTGCCATATAAATTCAGCATTTATTAGCTTGAGGAAATTATTTAGTACGGCTGAGGTTGCAAAATGAGAGCGAGAGGAGTGGTAAAATGGAGTTTCCAGGCTGAAATAAAACGGGACTCTTAGCAGTTTGAAAATAATTTTTCAAATCTGTCTCACTCTTCTTCTAATAAGCTAAGTCCTGATCAAAGGAATTATTTGTTTTGTAGATGTTGAAAGACCGGTTGTGGGGAAGTCAGCATTCACAGAAATGGTTAAAAATGATATTAGGGGAGCAAGTAGTGTTTAATTTGCTGTTTATACACAGTAAAAAAAAAAATGTCTTGTATTTCATATCATTTTCTTCCTGTTTCAAATGTAGGTGAGAAGTTCTTTTCATTCTTCGTCACTGTGTTAATAGAGAGCTAATTTCTCTGATGTGGCAAAGAAGTATGCTGCACTGATGCCATGGACAATGTGAATTTCTTTCCAAACAAACTGTATGGCTAAGCAATACTTGCTTTTGATAGTGCGCTCTTTATACACTTATCAAGAAAAACCTGAAGTATTCTTTTCCAAGTTGTTGAACTCCTGTTTTGTACTTTACATGAAGTTATGTTCATATCTGTTAGAAAGACAGTCACAGAATACTTATGATTCTGTGAATGTTAGCAGGAGAGCCAGAAGAGGAGCCTCTTACTCAGAACTGAATTAATATTCTGCCTTAATATCAGGCCCACTGGGCTGGTGGAAGTGATATATTTCAGATGAGACACATTGTTTTGCATAACAGAATTCTGGTGAATAGCTCCCATGTTATCAGGACACTGGAGTATTTCAAATGATGAGTAAAATTATTCCATGATCTCTAATCCTACATGAGAGGAATCAGATTTGTCTATATTTTCAGTAAAAAAATCTCTGTAGATTTAAAAAAAAGTATGCCTTTGTTTAGAGCTCTACAAGTACCTTAGTCTTTGAAGCACTGAAGAAAGTCTGTTTAACCCCTCCATTCTCACCTAAAAAACATAAATAAAAAGTCACAGTTTCAAGTGGATGAAATAATCTTCATTTTCTTATCCCAAATTTCCAAAACTACTTGTAATCCACTTCAGCAAACATTAAGTATTCTTTACTACACCTGCAAGTTACCCTCAGAAGTAAGTTAACATACAGAAATAGTCTGATAATCTTGTTCAACCAAGGAACATAAGAATTTTTTCAAATTACCTTTTCCAATGTATCTTTGCATCTTACCTGCTTTTTTTCTCCACAGTGAATTGTGGTTTCATAACCATTCTTGTTCTTTATCCTATATCCTAAATTCTTATGTGTACCTAAATGTCTAGTTTCATGCCTGTTAACCTTTTCTCTATGATCAAGCTTGTTCAACAATGTGGTCTTTTTTCAAGTATATCCAGAATATGTTCAGTTTCACCTCACTCTCAGTGGAACCAAAATGTTTACAGCTATAAACATTTTGCTCTTAGTTGGGAATTATAAAACATATTAAAGAAGTCTGATGTTTCTGCTTTCATCTCATGTTTTTTCAGGTGCTTATTCATAAGTTTGGATCTGAAACTATCGTCCTCGCTCATTCTTACATCTTTGGAATACAGATCAAAATTAAGCCATTCACTTAAAGCAATTTCAAATATTCTTCTCTTTAAGGAATCAGAGTTCTTAGATCAACCGGGTTCACAAACTAGTTTCATGAATATATGAAATGATCTTATGCAGTTGTTTTTGTTTCTCTTCATTTAAGTTTAAAAGAATCGATCATTCAATCTGGTGTTATATTCTATGACCCTTTTTTCTAGAAATATTTCATAAAATAGCAAATAAATCTAAACCAGTAGAATCACTGCTTGGTGTTTCAGGAATTGTTTGACAATGAAATCTGCTGCCTATTGCATTCAGAAATATCCAGTTCTTCGTAATACTACTGGAAAACTATACTAAAACCATGCAATTCTCAGTAGCAATCTTTCTCGTAAAGCTTTATCTTTAACTCGTAAATCTTTATCCATTTCTGACGTCCACCTTAGATGACTGTAACAAGCTCTCACCATTAACATAGTAAAAACTTCCTTCTTTACATATTTATCCCAGGTATTATCCAAAGGGTCTGTTCATAGATGTCTCAGGAAAATGGAGACTGCATTTATGTGATTAATTAATTTTAAGTTCAGTGACTATACCAGAACTGGGAAAGATATTTCACGTGAAAATTTGGGTAAGTGTGAGGATTTTGCTTTCTGATTCTTTTTTTTTTTTTTTGGGGGGGGGGGGGGGGGAATCAATGAGGCAGCCAATCATCATTTCAAATGAAATCAAAATATTTAGGTTTGAGCATGTCAAAATAAAATTTGCAACTAAAATAAAGTATCACTTGTTATTTCAGTCAACACTGCTTATAAAATCATCTTGAATTCCCAAATACCATTTGTTGATCAGAAACTGCATTTTTCAGTGAGATAACTGTTCATCTGAAAAAATGTCCTTGTCTCTTTTCATCTTCACACTACTCTGTTTTCTTACAACTAGCTTCACGATGCTTGCTACAGCTGTGGAAAAATGTTGATGTGCAATATGGACAGACTAAATATCTTTCACTATGTATTATTCTAAAGGTCTGCAGTGAAACTTGTACTCCATACTCTTAACATATGTTGTTAGCAATGGAGATTTGGGTAGTGAAAAATTTACAATTCAGAAATACGAATCACAATTTCTACCCTTTCCATTGGGAAATGAAGGTATCTGCCTTTCTTCTCCTCTGTAGTCTTTGTTTTCTATCCAGCAGGTATAATGGAGGGGGAACAGTAGGAAAAAAAAAACCAAACAAAAAGACCCCTTGATCCTTTCTCTTATACTCACACAATTTTTTCCAAAAAGCTGAATGCCAGACTGGCAGTTCCTCTTCTTGAGCATCTTACTGTCCTTTGCAGGACATTTGAGTTTGCTTCATTTCTCTCGAATAGGAGCTGTTCAATAATCCAAGATGCATGTGTTAAAGGGCATGCATGGTTAATGTCACTTATTTTAAAATAAATATTTGCAGGTCATCCTCTTGCCCTGTTTAGAGAATCTCCTCCTTTCCAGAACCCTTTCCTAGTGGAACTGCTTCCACAATAAAGTCTTCCCCATTGCTTACGAGTTGTGTTTTCAGACAATTGAGCAAAGTGCCAGGTACACAAAAACAACGGGAGGATGAGAGGCAGAAATATTTTGGTGAAAACACTGAGTCACCAACATGACTAGTAGGAATATATTTCATGTTCTTATTAAACCATTGTTCTTCAAAGGTTGTGGCTAATGAGTCAAAATTTGTTCTGAATAGAATATACCCAGCTGAAAATATCTACCAGCTTTTATAGCTAAATATTATTTCTCTAGAAAATGTCTTTTAAGTTATCTACAGAGAGGAACCACTTCCTTTCAAGAAAAATATGCTCTCACATACCCATTTTTAAGCAGTAAGTGGAAAACAAAGATTCAGCAATGTTGTCTCTAGGACCGATATCGTTTCAATCCTAATCAGATACAATTGAAATACATTATCCTATCCTATGTGGTGATAAAGAAACAAAAATAAAGAACGTATGCATAATAAAAATAGTGTGTTAGAAAGTTGCTTTATGCTTAGATAAAGACAGGTTATAAAGTATCCTTATCAACTCAGACATTTTATAAAGTATCCTTATCAACTCAGACATTTTACAAGCAGCCTCTCCTTCCTTTCTCAAAAAAAGCCCCTCCCCAAACCCAACCTTCTTCTCTCCTCTCACAAGATATATACTCTACAAACCCCAAACAAATACAGAAATGTCCAGTGCGTGTTAGGCGGCAAGAGTAGAGTTATTTAGTTATTTCAACAGAAATATGTACTGGAGGATTTCAAAACAGTTTTTTTGTTGTGCGTTTTTGGTTGGTTTTTTTGTTTGTTTGTTTTTTTTGTTTTGTTTTTTTTTTTTTTTTTGTAGAATGGGGTCTTCAGAGAGAGGACAGAAAGCATTGCAGCTCTGGTTTCCTTGGGATGGCCAACAGAAGAGTTAACAGTGAACTGACTCCATTTTCCATTTTCCCTCACAGAGAGGCAAAAGGGAATGACACAAAGACTGCCCATACTTGTTTACAATATTTTCCACTTTTTGTTTGTTTGTTTGTTTTTTTAAAGAGAACCAGCCATATCAATTTAAAATTGCAGAAAAAGTGCCCTTTGTACTATCATCAAATTCATCCATTTAATATGGACCCTGAAAGGGAAGGAAAAACTGTATAAAATCTAAAATCTATTGTTTTCTAAATCTTTAGTGATATTAACAACCATAAGGTGAACTTGAAGAAATCCTTTCCAATTACATTGGGACAGATATGTTTCTACAAAAATCTGAAGAGAAGCTGAGAAAGACCTGGAAAGGTCATTATGAAAAGATTAAAAAAATCAGTTGCAGCTTATTCCCTTGTGCCAGGAATAAGTGTTCTACCTCTGCTGCCAGATGACAGTGAAAGCAAGTTGCGAGTTGCATTGATGGAATAGGTAACAGTTAATCTCAAGAACTAATGCCATTTTATCCTCAGATTCGGTTACAACAGAGGAAGCCTGACAAAAGGAAAGTTGCGAGAAAGGGTATGTTCTCCGGTTATAACTACATCAGGGCGGCAATCCCCAGGGAAGGAAAGTAACAATTTAACTTAAAGGCCAGACATTAACACTGAAACAAATGAGTATAAAGTAACGTGACTAAGCTTGCTGTGAAAATTAGCCTTTTGTTTGCAAGTAGCCAAAACAAAGCCAAAACCAAAGTGTTTAAAGATTGAGTTTTCCTGGTTACTTTTGATGGTAAGAGATCAGATCCTCCACCCTGCAAGGATATGACTAGCTTAGCGCATATTATCAGCCTTGGTGCAGAAATATCAGCTTCAGTGGTCTGTCTCACGCAAAGTGTCAGACTTGGTAATTTGAATAATCTCTTTTACACTAAAGTGTAATGAATTCCTCAAAATTCACACACACTAAACTGGGAGTTAGGATTCTTAAATACAAATTCCTCATAAGTTACAAAAGTGTTTTTTTCATTGAAATGATAAAGTTGTTAGAGTGTGTGCATGAGGTAGATGAGGTCCCTTGTGCCATCCCATGCAAGATAAGTAATGCAGTGTGTTCATTAATCTATGTCGTAGGAGTATTGAACATAAAACAGCTATCAGATTTTCTACCTGAGAGGTCACTGGTAAGGACTAAAGATTGTGCTAGCACAAGTTATGAGACTTTTGCTGGTAGATGAAGATACACCATAATAAAATAAAACACTTAAATCTGGATTTCAGGTAAATAATGAAATTAATTGGTTTATCTTTTGCATAAGAACTCGGGGAAAAGATTGGCAATGTTAGACCAGTTTATCATCTGTTGGTTTTCTCTGGTGAAGCACTTCTTGCATTCTCCCTTTAAGTTTTAGTATCCGAACTGTTTATTCTTTGGAAATTCATCTTTTTAATACAGATTAGGTAAATTTATCAATGTATGTAATGTCACATGACTACTGCTGGTTGGGCAGCCTTTCACAGAGCTCCTTAATTTACTAGGAAGCATAACCAAAATTTAGCCTAGCTATCTTGAAATAATCCCATGTTGCCATGTGAAATCTAAGCATAAGTGAAGCCAATAAAACCCAAATAAAGTAATGTGCATACTCTGGGTTGTGTGATATGGCTGCGTTCATCCAGCTCTCACGTTTCTGTTTCCTCACTTCCCAGATTTTTCTAGACCTAGTCATGAGATATTGTAAATATTTTTCATAAAGGGGTAAATTCTAATGAGAATCCTGCTGTACAACAGATTTGCATGGAGTACTTGAAGTGCTACTTATTTGAGTAACTGGAATAAATCCACTCTATTCCATTAGAAAGACAGTGGAGTGATTCAAGGTTTTCATTTTCAGCTCCTAAAAACCAGGAAATTTTTCAAATAAATTTCCAGTCATACTTTATGGTAAAGCACTGTGAGACTCTAGATAGCTCCACGGGAGCCTAAAGGTTTTACATGTGTGAAATCCATGACCTTAAAAATTTGATAGCATCCCTTTGATATTGGATAAACCTCAGGTCACTCAGCTTTAGATTAAGGATACATTTCTGAAATATTTACTACCAGTTGTAATGTTTATTATGGGTGTTGTTTCAGAGAAGTCAAGAAGTTTGATCCTTAGCTCCCTTGGAGAAGTTGTACAAACACAGACACGGTCCTATACCCCCTTCCTGCCAGCTAGCCTTTGCTTTAATCTTGTATTTAATTTGGAGGCATTTCAGACCTGTTCAAAACTTGGCTAGCTAACAACCAGAGAAGATAGCTAGCAACTAAGTAAAATCTTCATTGAGCTGAAATATTGTGTGGGTACACTTATGATTTCCAAGTTGCTCTTTAGGCTGTGGTCTGCTGTGAAATATCAAAACAGCTAAAGCTCAGAAAATGCAAGCTAGGATTAGTCCAATGAGACTGTCACAAGTAGTAAATGTTCGGAAGGATTAAAAGCAGAATACAAATTAAATAATATTTAACCATAGTTTCCAGTGGGTTGCACCTATCCCTTTGCATTTATGTTGTAATAGACTCTTAGAGAAAAGTCCTTTTCTTTCATGCTTATTCAGCAATGTAATATATGTTTTCCCTATTCTTCTGTTGCAAGTTCATGCTTTTTGTTCTCACTGTATGTCCCTATTTTTCTCCAGCTTCCTTTTTCTTTCCTACATTTTTTTTTAATTTCCCCATCACTCTTGTATCGTGTATGTGATGTTAGCTTGTTGCTCGGGTTCCCCTCATGACCTCTTTTGCACTGATTGTGGCACAATCTTCCTCCTCAGTTCTGGTCTGAATGCTAGCATCGTCTCTGCACTGCTTGTTCCACAAGATCTATGCTTGCTTACAGGTAAATAGCCACATTAGCTTGATAGACAAAAGGACTTAGTTGCCAGTTTTTAAAAAATCGTATTACTTTCCCTCTACCTTTCATACATCATGTCTACTTAAAAAGGAAAGCCAGGGTGTTGTGATCACATTTTTGTTCTACTACTCCACTTACTAGCACAATTTTGATGGGAAGTGCTGGATGATCCTGAATTATATATATGTGATAATAAATAATAAACAACTAATACACACAGCCAGATGTCCTCTGACAATGAATATTACTGCTAGGCAGCCACTTATTTAACAGCCCATGGAAAATCATGGCCAAAAAGAACTTGAAAGGCCAATTAGCTAATGTCCCTACTCAGACACTACAGCGTAGTACATCTGGATAATGCCTACCTCGTATGTGTTCAATCTGTTTCAAAATTTCCAGTACAAATTTGCCTGGGTGGGGAAGAAGCAAAGACCAATATCGCCTTTTGGGTTTCAGAGCCTTCTTTACTACCAGCTTTTCTGATTCATAAACCTTCCTTCCTGAAAATGAAACCCTTTACTGGTTGTGAATATTAACTGACTGCTGTGCTGCTTACAAACACATTTTAATCTTGGGAATTACTATTATGTCTCTCCTTTTTCTGGGCCGGTTTTTGGTTGTTTTGTTGGGTTTTTTTGGTGTGTGGGGGTGTTTGGTTGGTTGTTTTTAAACCAGGTAAATGCCCTTTTTAAAACCTTTTTCATAGTTCATGTTTGTTAAAACTTTTATTCTTAGTTTTGTCCTCTCGAGTCTCTCTGTTTTATTTACAGCATACTTTAGGAATGGTGTCCAAAATGGAACACTTTATTCTACCTATAAAAGCTGACAAAAGCTTTTATGAAGCTTTAGGAATTAGTAAGCATTTAAGAATGTTTACCTCCCTTATGTAATATATACCTCATCAGAAAGATGTTTGCCTTTTGTAATGGAATCTCCTTTATCATAAATTTAAGATGATATGTCTTCATCTCCATGTCCTTCTCTGGAGTGCTGCTGCCCTGTTAGTCATTTGGTATTTACGCATTTGAATTTCTTTTTTGAACACAATGTTTTGTTCATGTCTTCCTTAAGATTTACTAATTTCATGTGCTTTCTCCAGTGTATCAAAATGATTTTGAATTGTGGTTCTGCCTCGCAGACTCCTTACATCCCTTTCCATTCTGGTATCATCTGTTAATAGTTATACATAATTTTCAGTCACTAATGGAATCATTCAGTGGCATAACAGTCTTAACAGCTTTTTGAAAGAGTCTACTTTCTATACACACTCAGACTGACCATCAACCATGCTCTGAATATAGGGTTTGGGTTTTTTTTACTCAGTTAAGGGTCCACATGCCAGCAATTAGATTTTGACTATATTTAAGTAGATTGCTTAGAAGAATGTTAACGTGCACGGTGGCAAATGACCTGCTAATATCACCATCTGTCATGTTTTCCCCTTACCCACAAAGCTAGTTACCTTGTCAAAGAAGGAAACTAGATTAGTTTATACCGGTTTTTTTTTTATATATATACCTCTATTGGCCATTTTTCTATCACCTCACTGAACTTCAGCTATTTACGAATCGATGAATCATTTGGTTCAGTATCTTTCAGGCATACTGTCCTTATAAAGCCCAAGTGATGCTCAGAGAGCTGATGTTTACCAAACTCACTCAGATGTACCTACACAGCACATAGCTTTGTGCTCAGCCTGAGTCACCGTTACCAACCTGGACTGCAAGTAGCAGCTTTTTCTATTTTGATGTTCTGGATCCTGTTCTGAAGATGTTACCTATTATTACTGACTTTGATCTCCTTATGCTAATAGTTCTGATCTTCTTATCTTTTGGAGTATCCCCTTAGATTATCCTCCAAAGGGTGGAATGTTGTACAATGAAATCTGGAGAACAGAAAACTGCTGTCAGTATTTTCCGAAACGGCTGTAAGAAAATTTTTGCTCTACCACAGGTGAATGTTTCTAACCGCTTTTCTTTCAATGTTTATTGTTGTTGTATTTTTTCCCCACCTTCTTCCTCTGTGGGAATATTTTCCCTTATAACCTTGGAAGTGGCTTAGAATTCATTTTGCAGGCAACTGAGGCAGCCCCAGGGCGCTCTGCGGGGCAAGGTTCATACCCCAGCAGTGATACTAAACTGTGTCTGACAGAAGGCCTCATCCTCAGACCATTTCAGACATTGGGAGTTCTCCCATTAAAGAGTTTGGATCACAAAGAGAGCGTTTCAACGTGCTGGCAGGCAAGACACTCAGGAAAATCAATCTGAATGAATGAAAGGTATGCTTCAAAGGTGGGTATGTTAAAAATCAATGAACCCCCCAAATAGGAATAAAAATTGATCTTGCTTGTGCTTAGTATACTTCTCTTTGAAAACAAAGTATATTAAATTAAGACCAGTTTAGATTTTGGATCAGCTCTGCATAGAGTTGTTTAGTAACATTTAACACTTTAAGAATTGATTCAGATTTTCTGAGAATTACTATATTAAAAAGACTTATTATTTCTTCTCTTTCTGTCTTCTGCAGCACTAGGCAAATTGCTTGTACTTGAAACAAATAATGAAAAATACTGAACGGTTAACATTTGTATTTTTTGTTTTTTCTCTGCCTGGAGTTGTAAGATAAAGGATTTTAGTAGGGGCATGAAAGCAATATGTTAGACTAAGTCCTTTTTTTCCTTCCTGTTGCTTGCTAGAAAGTTGCAAAATCCTTTCTAAATCCTTTGTAAAGAGCTAAAACAATCAAATGGGAGAAAAGAGTGAAAAGCATTTATACATAGAAGCTGATGTATTCCATTTACAGTCACTTAATTCTCTTTCCTGCATCAATCTGAACCTGGAGTATCTCTGCGTCTCTGTAAGACTCAAGATGCCATTATCAGCATTTGAAAACAGCTCAACAATCATATTTTCTGGACGTTGTTTAAACAAATGGATCAAAAAATAAAACAGCCTTTTGTAGGTACGTACGTTTTTAGCAGTGTTCCTTTTGGCTCTTGTTCTATGGTAAGACAAGTCAGGAGTAACTTCACTGGCTTCCACTTCAGCAGATTAACTTGGATCTAGAACAGTGTTTCTGAGAACAGAATTTGTCCTCCTGGTAACGGGCAAAAAGAGACAGTAAGCCTCTTGCGGGGATTGCGCAGTGGAGACCCCAGGGATGAAGAGACTCAGCTGGCCCCAGCCATATGGAAGAAACTAGGGACTCCCTTGAGCATTTACAAACTACACCTTGCTGAAGGCTTAGTCATCCCTGCTGGGGGTTGCCATCTATGAGAGACAAATCACTTTCACCTCTTACTGGGGTCTCAAGAGCTGTTATAAATCGCATGCAACTGAATTCACAAGCGAAGAAAACTAAAACCAGTTAAAAGGTATTTAAGAGCCTGAGGCACTTAGTATTTTCCTAAGAATGCTGAAGACGCACTTACAATAAACAACACTTCAGGAAAATTTATCAGGCGCACTGTGTGTATTTAGAATACGATTTTTTGAAATGGAAGGTGTTTTCCAAACGAGCGCAGCCGTGTTGATGTTGCTACTCGAGGTATTTGAACGCATGGAACAACGCTTGCCCATTTTATTGTTTTCGAAAATAATCCGGGAGAGATTCTGGTGCGTTCCACACCAAAACTGCAACCGAAGAAAACGCCAAGACAACCCCTCGTCCTCCCTCCGTAGCTCCTGCTGCCCGAAACAGCAGACAAGCCCACAAGCCCCTCGCCGAGACGCCCGAGATAATTGCGAGTGCAGCGGGCGACGCTTCAGCCTCTCCCCCCGCTCCGACCAAAACACACACCAGCACCGCGGCGGACCCCGGCCCCTCTCCCTCCTCTCCCTTCTCCCTGGCGGGGCGCTTGACGCCCGCGGGCCGGGGCTGCGTGGGAAACTCCGCGCAACAACTCCACGCTCCCTGCGGCGGCGGGGGGGGCATGGAGGGCGGAGCTCCGCGCTCCCCGGGGGATGGCGGCGGCGGGAGGCGGGGGGGGGGGGGGGGGGAGAGGAGAGGAGGAGGGTCGGGGACACGACACACGACACGGGGCGACCTGCCTGCCTCCCCCGCCGCCCCCGCGCTCCCCCAACTTTCGTTCATTGTTGGCGTCGCCGCGCAGCCGCCCCCCAACACACACACACACACACACACATACACATACACATACACATACACATACACATACACACATACACACACACACACCCCCCCGCCGCCCCCCGCGCTGCCGGGCCGGGGCGGGCCGTGCCGGGGCGGGCGGTGGCGGCGCAGCCAGTGAGCGCGGCGCGGGGCGCTGCGGGCGGGGCCGGGGAGGCGCGGCCCCGCCGCCCCTATATAGGGCGGCGCGTGGGGCGCTCCCGGCTCCGTGGGAGCGGGGCGAGCGGCGGCGGCCGCCGCGTGGGGACGGTCTCGGCGAGGGGCCGGTGGTGGTGGTGGTTGGCGGCGGCGACTCGGCTGGCGGCCGCTCTCCGGCAGCGCTTTCGGCGGGCGGCGGCAGGCACCTTGCAGCGGGGAGGAGAGCCGGCCGGCCGGGCTGCGGGCGGCAGTGCCATCCTATTGTTCAAGCGGAGAGACTCGGGGTGCGAGGGAAGGAGCCGGCGTGTCGCCTGCCTTCTCCTGCTTTCCCCCTCTTCCCCCACCCCCCCCCAAACCACTCCACACCCCCACCCCCCCTCCGGCCTCTCCGCCGTTTGCCTCTGCGCCGGAGGAGCGCCGCCGCCAGGGAGCCGAGAGCCGGGTCGGGCACCGGCACCGACAGCTCAGGTGCACTGGTGGGATCGGGAGAAGGGGCGCAAACCCTTCCCGAGGCGCTGCGCCTCGGCGGGCTCCGGGAGAGGAGGAAAGTTGCTCCTTTTCCTGCAGCGACCCCAGGAGCTGCTGAACTGGCCTCACCTGGAAGGACTGAGCAGTTCCTACCTTTCCCATCAGGTGCCTTTGCCGCAGCAAAGCCACGGTATCCGGGAGACCACCGGGAGCAGAATAACGCACCCCCCGCCCCTCCCGCTCTCGCCGCACATCGCTTGTTGTCTGGGCTGTCTCGCCGTGCTCCCGGGATCACAGGAGGATCTATAGCTGTGATCTGTCACCGAGGAGAAGGAGGTCGTGGATGAACTCCCTTCCAGCAGGGCAACGAATCCCTTCCCGAGCTGCTTATTATTATCGTGCTCTAGGACCAGCCCTTTCCTGCTAAACTTGGCTTGGGAGCTTACAGCAGGAGGGGGCGCGGGGGGTGGGAAGCCAAGCCCAACATCATCTTGTGTGTTTGACTTTTTTTTTTCCCTTTTTTTTTTTTTCCCCTCCTGTCCCCTCCCTCCTCCTTCCGTGAGACAGTTTGATGAATGCCTGCGAGAGGGGTATGATTTGCTGAGGCGCCTCTGGCAGGGCGGTGTGTGCGCGGTGTCAGCCCCGCCGCCGCCCCCCGTGGGGCTGTGAGCGGCCCGCGGCGGGGGACGCGCGTGGGAGCGGCTGCGGCGCTGCGCGGACCGCCGCGGAGGAAGCGCGCCGCTTGGGGCGGACCGGGGCTCCGCGGCCTCTAGCCGGGGGCTCGGAGGGGAGTCACGGCTCTGAGAGGGGCGAGGAGGAAGATCAGGAGCTAGCCCGACTCCGCCGTACCCTCAGCCTGTGGGTTTGCTTCGCCTTCGCAGGGAGCGTGTGAAGACGAGACCCAAGTGCCGCCTCTCTCCCCGCCACCCGACGGGCTAGCGAGGGAGGGCCCGGGCCCGGCCCCCCCCCCGTTCCCAGCGAAGTTGCCTTCAGCCGCGGATCGGTGCCATCCACCTCACTTTGCCGGGGTTGTTTGCTCGGCGCAGCTTTGGCTAGGAAGGACTTCGCTTGTCTCCGCACCCCGAAAGTTGCCCGAGCGCTCCCCGCGGCGAGGAGGAGGGCGGCGCGCCCCGCGCCTCCCTCCCCGGGGCCGAGGCCGGCGGGCCCCGGCCGGGCGGCAGCGGGCGGTGATGATGTGCGGCTGGGGGAAGCTCACCCTGTCCCTGGGGCTGCTGCTGGCGATGGCGGGCGAGGTGGCGCCGCAGCCCTGCCCGGCGCAGTGCTCCTGCTCGGGGAGCACCGTGGACTGTCACGGGCTGGCGCTGCGCGGCGTCCCGAGGAACATCCCCCGCAACACCGAGAGGCTGTAAGTAACCCGGCCGGGGAGGCGGCCAGCGCCCCTCGGGCCCCCGGCGGGGCAGAGGTGGCCCCCGGAGCCGGCTCGGTTTGGGGGTCTCGGACGCCCTTTGGGGGGGGGTGGGGGGGGGGGTGGTGCCCGTTCCCTTCCCCTGATGCTGGCGGGTGCCCGTTTCATGGCGATGCGCGGAGACACGGGAGAGGTGGGCGCTGCTGCCAGCCGCTGCCTTTCATCCCGGCAAAGCCGCGGTGAGGAGCGCGGTTCCCGCCGCCGCGGGGAGCGGGAACGGGGGCGGCGGGGCGGGCACCACACCGGCCCGGGGGGCGCCCCGAGGCGGCGGCGGAGCGGCTTCTCCCCCCACCTCCCACCTCCCCCCTCCCCCACCGGCGCCCATTTCCCGGCAAAGTTCGCTATTGCGGCTTTCTTTCCCCGAGGCGCTGGGGAAGAGCCGGGCCGCGGCGCCCCGCGGGCGCGGGCAGGCCCCGCGGCGGGCGGCGGAGCTCCGCGGGGGCGCAGCGCAGGCTCCCGCCCTGCGGCGGCTTTGCGCGGGGGCGCGGAGCTGCAGCCCCGGAGGGGCTCTGCCCCGGCACGGGCGGGCGTCTGCCTTTGGGCCAGGGCGCGTTGGGGTGTTGCAGCCTCTTTCCCTCTCACACGGCACCGAGTTGTGCCTTAACAGTAATCCCTTCCTCCCCTCATCCGCTTTTTGAGGCCGTTCCTGCACCCTCCGGCTAGGGTATTTCATAGTCGTTATAGAGGGCAAGCGTGTGCTCGGTTATCTATCATATCAGGCTGCCTTTCAGGAAGGTCTTGGGAGTGGAAGAGGTGAGAGCGTTATTTGTTGCTCTCTAATAAGTCATTTAAATGTTGGTGTACACACGTCTCGAGTGATGAATTTCCTGCAGGAGGAGTATCGGGGACACCGATTTCCACTTAGACTTGTGCAGTTTCTGTACAGTGGTGTTTTGGCCACATGTGGTATAAACACCCACCCACCCCCCAAAAAATAGTGATTTTGGTTGTGTGGTTTTTTTTTCCTAAATACATTGGGAGTGAGCTCTAATTGTTAGGGTAGTTTCCATGTAATACCACTTCCTAATGGCTTACCTCAGGAATCGCGAAGTCTGGGTTTATTTGTAGGGATTGGAATTGAGGGAAGTTTATATCTTGACCCCAAAATGTCATGAAAAAGGGGCATAAAATCCAGCAGAGAAAGTAGTGGTGAAGTACGCACAGAAGTGTTAGGGCCTAAAATGCAGTTTTCCGTTGCTTTTGAATGCGCTTTGCATTGTGCAGCCAGTATAGCTTCCTGTGAAGCAAGCGAAGAGTTTAGTTTTCATAAAATCGCGTTTCCCATCACTTACCCTCCAACAGTCTCATGCTTATTTGAAAGCTAATGTTTGCTATAGGAAGCTAAGCGCTATTCTGCCTTTGTGGCAATACTATGAAGGCTGGAAGTTGCTTAAAGATGTAGAAAATTGTCTTGATTTAGTTTTTGTAACTATCAGTCAAACAAATACTGTTGCGTATGTATTTATACAGTAGCTTTAGTGGTTTTCTAAATGCAGTTATAACCACGTTCAGACAGGTTTTGACTCTTCTGTATTGTTAAAGTTAAATGCAAGCTTTATAATGGCAGGCAGAACTGACTTTGTAAGGGTCTCTTATTACAAAGTTTGAAACTACCACTTTCAAGATAAACCTTCGTTCAGTCACTTGGAAATCAGGAAGTTGCACAGTGTTAGTTGTGGGAATGGTTTGTTGGGTTCATTTACAGCTCCTAATTTCTGGAAATGCTCTGCCTGTGAAAACAAACAAAACAATTTAAAATAACTTTTGAATGTTTTAATATTGCTGCTTATAAATTATTCTTCTTAGGGATCTTAATGGAAATAACATCACAAGAATCACCAAGACCGACTTTGCTGGTCTAAGGCACCTTCGAGTTCTGTAAGTTTTCTTTTTCTATCAGTAATACCTTTTAGGACTGATGCTACTGAAGTAGTTATCTTTCAGTTTATAAGATGGATGAGTTATCACTTTTTAAATATTGTGCTACTGCATCTGAACTTACAGCCCCTCCCCCATGTGTTATACACTGATATGAATAAGTTAGCAATTGCCTTAAATATCATTTGTTTAAAATTTTTTAAATCTCTCCTCAAGGTTGTGGAACTCTAGGATTTAATTTGGCATGTAGCTTACAAGTTAGAGTTGTTAAAACTGATTAAATAACTGTTGGAGTGACTTCAGTTTAAAGTTAGTAAATTTACAGTTCACACTGAAAATGGGTACACTTAACCTGGGAGAATACATTAAGAAAAAAGTTATTCCTTTACTGAATTTAAAAGCAAGTCCAAGGTGATGTTTACTGCTTTTCTACAGTCTCTGGACAAAAAGAAAACACTTTAGCAGTGAATTTGAGGAAGGAATGATTTTGTTGGGTGTTTTTTTTTTGTAAATGCTTTTGTTTCAAGCATTATGGTGCTTTTAAAATTCTGTGGGGTTTTGTTTTTTGGTGGGAAAAATCTGATTAATACCAAGTTTAAAATACTGTGGAGTTTACGTAGCTTGTTAAGGCTATTCGATTTGAGCAAGTGGTTGTATAAAATCCTTTTCCGTTTCTCTCTGAAACAGAATATCATGTAGTAATTGTTGGGGTTTTTTTTACAAATCAAAACTACTGTTAGAGTTACAATCTATGTGCAGTCATTCACTGATGTTTTTTTCCCAACATCATAGTTCAGTATTTTTGTTTTGTTATTCTCATGTGAGGCTAATAACGCCTTCATGCTGTTCAACTGGAGTCTTATAACTTGCAGAAGAGCAATGATGTATGTGCGTGTGTACACACAGCATGTATGCATATGTGTAACTCTTTAGCTTGGGACTCTTAAAGTAGATGGGAAAATGTAATATCTATTCCTATTTCTTTTAACAAGAATTATTTTTCTGCTTTTGGGTATATAAGCCCGTGTAAAATACTCATGACAGGGGTTTGGAAGGTTAAAGTGGATGTCACTGTAGTAAACTGTTATACTGTATTAATGAATATGTGGTTGCCTTTAAATGACTACTGTTAATGAAACAAGTTATCTTGGAGCTACTAAAACTTACATATAAAATTTTCTATATTTCAGTCAGCTCATGGAGAACAAGATTAGTACTATTGAGAGAGGAGCATTCCAGGACTTAAAAGAACTGGAGAGGCTGTAAGTATTTTTAATTCTAAGTGTATATTTTTTTAATCAAATCAGTTGTGTGTTAAAGTATTCAGGCTTCTGATTTTTTTAATTTTTTTTTTAAACTTGGGACATCTATCTTTATTGAAACACAAGAGAAGTAAGAAATTCTCAGGCAGCATGTATGGGACTCGGGCGGGGGGAAGCTTTCATTAGTAGTTGGGATTTGAAGTGTAAACTGCAATTGTTTTGTAGCAAATAGCTTGAATACTATCAAATATTTTCCCTTGAATACACCATGACTTTCTCAAACATGAATGCACCTAAAAAAGCCTATTCTCTATGTTAGTGTTAGATGTTAGTCTTGGAGGTGTTGGATGTGTTATACAATGTCTTACTGGAAGTAATTGTTAGTTATAAAGTGTTGTTTTGTTACATAGTATGAAAGCAGCAATTGAATTGTACTCCAGTTTCTATATGATTAAAGCTTTTACGAAGACTCAAAAAAATATGAACTGTTGGCTTTCAAAAATTAATTGGATTTGGACTTTAAAAAGATTGAGTACTGTGAGGAGAGAGGATGGAGTGGGGAGGAGAGGATCTTGTGTGGTGAAGTTGAAGTGCAAACACCTGCTTGGTTGCAGCAGGATGTAGAAAACGAGTAATTCTGAAGCTGGTTTAGCTTTTTATAAAAAGTTGCTGAATTTTCAGTATGTGCTGCCTTATTTTGTTGCATTGCCACGAACGAAAATATTTAAAAAAAAAAATGTATTGTACAGCTTGGGACATCTGACTTGTTAAAGGCAAGATGCTGATTGTTGGATATAGTTTCAGTTTGGAGCTAGGAAAGCCTAAGAATGCCACTGTATGAATGTGTGTTCGCGTTGAACTTGAGTATTGTCTTCGTTACCAGGCATCTTAGTTGCTGCGTTTGCATTATATCGCATTTTCTTTAGGCATGCCTCTGAGGTCTTTAGTTTTTCATTTGCTGCTGCTTTAACTTCATAAAGGTATTTCTACTTTACTCCACTGAAAAGCGGCGTTGGCCTAAACATTCTGTTTGTCTTATAGTTGTGCTCTGTATCCACAGCTGCTGTGCGTTTAAAACAAAAACCCCACAAATCATTATGGTTTGGTTGGTCATACAAAGCTATTCAGGAGACTTAGTAACAACCAGTGTAATTATGATATTTCTCTAACAGTTGCGATATCATGTACTTGAGATAATTACCTCATCTTTTTCAAACAAACCAAAGTAACTTTTTGACCTAAAAATTGAAAGTGTTATTGTATAGTGCAACCTTTTTTTTGAATACATTTTAATGAGATGGATTGCTCTAAGAAATGCATAGTCGGACTTTTTCCCAGTTGTATTAAAACACCTAATGCAATGCTTTTTTACAATGTGTTTTAAACTTTGTACAAATGGGGATTTAGTACAGCTTCTCCTGCTGAGGGAAATATTGGAATAATATATATACATTCCTAAATTTGGTTTATAGGGTCTAGCTAAAAAATTAAACAGCAGTGTAGTTCATATTGCAAAAGTAAGTACGCATACATGAAACATTAATAAACATTAAAAGATCTGTGCTTTCACTGTGAATATGGTTTGACAATGAGATACCAAATACTTGCTAAGTTTTAAAATGGTATATAGTCAACTTTATTTCTTGATTATCTTGAAGCAAGATCCTGCTATGTGATTTTATTAACAATATTTCAAAAGTTATTTTCACTTCTGTCATAATTTCAAGGCATTTATTGGTAAGATTTCTGAAGTACAGAATTGCAATACTAGGAAAAAAAGAACTTTAGTAGCTAAAACTTACTTGTCTGTGTTTGCATTTTACCACTAAATTTTCTGTTTTTTTTCTTTGGTTTTCTCTTGATAATTCTGTAAAATCTTTGGAAAACAATAGGTAGTTTCCACTTACATAAGATACTAGTTCTGAAGAGAATTCTGATAATTGTGGATACTTTTGCATGTTATTTTTGTTCACCTTCAGCAGGCTAACTATGATATCTGAAAGTTTAGTCATTTAGACCTAGATTCTGTTTTGTCTTCAGAATTATTTTGCATCTGCTCCAGTACTTGTCAGAGTTACTTTAATTTGCTGGAATTCAGTCAGTGTTAGGTGTGTGGGTGACTTGTAATTTGAATATATATGCAGGATGTCTTTAAACCGCCCCAGCTGTTGGCTAAGAGCAAATATTTCATATTTGTGAGGAAAAGCTGAGAAAATTCCTCTTGTTTACAACTGCCAAGTCCATCTGATGAAGGCGCATTGTTATCTGACAGCCAATTCATCTCCTTGGGATTCTGAAATTCAAAACGATTTCTCGGGAAACTTGTGGATACTTCCTTCAACTATTTTCTTTTATACATTAAATAGCAAGCACTTTAAAGCTTTTTAGTTTTTTTCAATGTGTAAGTGTAGGATGTCACATTTCCACTGTAAGTGTAATGTGCCAAGCTACTGTCAAAGAATACCTGATGCAGTCCTTTTAGCATGCTGATGGAAGGTATAAGTAAACCTTACTGCAACTTAAATGAACTCAGTTTGGTTTATAAGATTGTTTACGTGGAATATTTCCTATGTTGGAATATCTCGTGCTAGCGCACACAGGCTGAATTTTAAAATGTTTCCTGTAGTTCAGTACTCTCTTTAATGTGAAGAACAGACTTTCACAGTAGTTTCCCTTTGGGGGAAAAAAAATAGATCCATCTTGCTAGGTGAAGTGGTGTTTTTGGGTTTTTTGTTTTTGAACTGGAATTTCAGTTACAAAATCATTTCTTTTTAGGCCAGTTACTCTGATTTCCAAGGAACTGTTTGGTTGATCAGTGAGTTACTTGTTGTGAATACTCATTTGTAGCTCTGATCATGCAAAATGCTGAATATCCTCAGCTCCCTCTAAGGGAAGTGAAGACCTGAAGCACTTTGCAAAATTAAACTGAGAGAAGAAACTCTCAACCTTCTCTTCAGAACAGAACTACTTAACCTATGATTTAATTAAATCTATGTATACCTCTCTCAGGTGGACTGAAATGTTTCTTCTATAGTTCAGCTAAGTAACAACAAGTCTCTAGTACAGTAGATGTATGTAGTAGTACGTACACAAAGCTATTTAGGCCTAATATGCTCCATAACAGGAATTTGTGTCACACCAGTGTAATTGTAGAAGTGCGATGGAAACCAAAACCACAACAAATACTGCTGTAACAAGTGATTGTTACTACAGCAGCCCTGCTGAAGATGTTAAATTAGCAACAAGTGATCATATAGTAGGGTCTACTACATAAGAACTGTGGGAGAAACAAGATGGAAACTAGCAACTTAATCAGATAAGTGTTAGGTTTATGGAAACTTTAGTTGCTGGAGAGACCCTGGTGAAGCTGAAGGTGATTTTGCTATAAGTCTTTTAGTTGGGTATTTCTCTGAAAAGTCTTTGGTCAAATAAATGGGTATACACTTCAGTGTTCATTTAGTTGTAATCTCTGGCAGTCTTGGCTGAAGCCTGAGCTCTTAAGGGCACACTCACTGCGGTCCAAACCAATTTGGTACAATACTGCCTGAGCTAGTGAGTCTGCCATGAATATGGCTTTCTTCACAGCCTGTATTGTGGATGGCTGAATCATGTGCTCTGTGTTGCATTGATGCTCTGTCTGCTGAACCAACCCTCTCTGAAAGTCAATCTATACAGCCCATTTTTCAGTCAGTGGGACAGCTTCTACCTTTGTGTACATCCTGGAGCACTGTCAAAAACTCTTGGATTAATTATGATCTTGGCTTTCCTGTATTTAACATCTGCAAGACTTTCTATATTAACGAGTAACCTGTATCATCATACGTGCCCATGTTCCTATGAATAGGGCCTCTAAAGAATATATGGCTATTCAGTACATGGCAGGTCCCATAAAGAAAGGACTTGGATGTGACCTGTTAACGTTGTTTGAACCTCTCTTACATAGACCACAGTAATGTGTCAGTGGTGGGTTTCAGAATGCTTCATGGCAGGAAGGCACAAAGGGTCAAGGTATGGAGAATTTCCACAACATTTAAGAATTTCCAGAGATCACTGCTTATTATGGGAGACAAAACCTTTTGAAACGATTCCTTATGAGAATGAAATTAAACACTTTCTTCTTTCTCTATAAAGCTGTCATCTTGGGTGTGATGCTTGAAATAGTCTCTTAAAACAAGATGGAGGTAAACTGAAAATCTCCACTTTCTGAAAACTAACACTGTTATTAGACACAGCTTTAAAAATGACTTTGAAAAAGTGTAGTCAGTTGTTATCCCCAAGACCACCTTTTTCTGTGGTGTTGCAGCTACTGCTCAAAGTATCCCAGTGTATTTACAAGCTATTGTCATCTGGAGCAGTGTATAAAACTTGGTTGAAGACAGCTGCTATAGACTGTTGAACTGGTTCTATTATAAGCTGCTTAAGTCTAAAATTTCCTTACAGTTCTTTGTACTCCAGAAATACAATGCAGTCAGGTTTTGAGGGCTAAATATACTCTTTGCTTGTTTACGTAGCAGAACAGTTACCTTTTCATTTAGGAATAAATGTTTTTTGGCTGATAGGACCATTGATTTTAATCATAATTTTTCTATGTCTGGTAGTTGAGATGCCAGCTATGATCATTCTGAGACTATGCTAAACATCAAAAAAATGTCAGAATAGGAAAGAGGTTACAGCAATAGTTTGAAAACTACCCACATTTTTCTTCCTGTATTTGTGAATAATCCATTGAGGCAGCAGTATGCCCCTAAAATGCTAATTTGGAGTCTGATTCTGCAGACATTTACCACGTGAATAACTTGGTTTGCATGAGTAGTCCCACTGATTGCTCTTGTGAGAAAGGTTACTTGTGTGGCCTAGAAAGTTTCCAGGCCAAGCCCCTACGCTTTTGATACTTGAATTAATAGAATTTATTTCTAAAATGTGCATTTATTATCTTAGTGGTTCTAAAGAGCTATCTGTGTAGACTTAAAAACAAATAACCAAAAAAAACCAAACAAACCCAAAAGCCCATAAAACCCACTTCTGCTGAAAACTAGTGTGGAGGTAAAATGTTATTCTTGTGGGCTCTAGAACAACTGCAACTTCTGAGCTAATGTCTGAGCTAAATATTTACCCCCCCATCTCCCCAAAAAACAGCTCCCCCCCACCCCCTTCCGAGCTACATGGTGCGAGTTAACTGAAATCTGAGTTCAGGAAAAGAATGCTGTAAGGGTTGAACTTCAAGTTGGTACTTGAAATAGCTTTTAAATTGAAAGCTATTTATGTTGTATTTTCATGCTTCTTACAATGTATCACTGAATGATGGAGAAAGAAGTATTTAAAGAATTAAATGTTTTGTTACAGTTCATACCTTTTTCCAAATTTTTATAACTCAATTCTAAAGTAACAAGCCAAGGAATTGTTTGTACTTGCTATTTATTTGGGCTCCATCTCCATGAGTACATTAAACCAGGTTATTAAAGCTTAAGATGAAGAGAGCGTTTACTTAGGAGTGTGCTTGTAAGTATTTGACTGAGTAGTATTGAAAATTAGTAAAGTTCTGTTGATGGTGTGGGTGAACAATTTGAAACTTACAGATGTGTGAGCACAGAAGGAAAAGTATATTTCAACTATGTATTTTCAAGGAAAAGTTTGTTTCTATTAAGTAAACAAACTGAGTACTACTTGGTTTTCTTTTCTGGATGTAAGTCTATATGTGAAACTGCTATGTTTGCAGCTTCTGCAGCAAGGGCTTAATTTTAACCTCAATACATAGTAAATCTTGACAAAGTTATTAAATGGGATTCAGGATAATAAAGTGTTTTTAGCTGTATTTCACATGTTACATGGTTAGTTATCTGTTTGGGCTCTAATCTAGTCTGATAAATGTGGTATACTATTAGGCTGTATTAGCAGGTTTTGAAATTACAAAACCAAAAATCACTTGAGTTACCATGATCTCTGAATACGTGGTGTTTTACAGAGCATCTCGTCTTACAAAGGCGTGCATAGCAGGGTGGACTAAGAAATGAAATGTTCCATCTAGGATAAAAACAAATACAGCTTGTCTTGGGCAATACTGCCTGCCAGGCCATGGCAATTATCAAGGGAATTAGCAGCTGTTTCAAAATAGACTAGATAAACTAGTATTGCTCTTTTTGTCTAGTGTAGGAAAGGGCTACGCCATATTATGTGTATGTTCTTTCTTAGGGTGCAGACTTACTGTATCACTGATGGGATAAAACATGCTTTCCAGAGATTAAAATAAACCTATGAGCTAACTTTCTATTCTGTATTGATGTGTGGCATGAGACTGCAGTTTTATTCCAATTGTTTGACTAGCTCTATCCATAAAATGTAAATTCCAAGTAGGAAAATAGTAACTCTTTAAAAGAGGAATAGCAGGATTTTCTGTGATTCTTTAAATGTGAGCTGCGTCAATAAGTTAATCCCAGAATAATTAGTTTTGATCTGAACTCTTCCTTTCTGGGTTTTGAATCTCTGATAGAATATAGCCCTTTCAGTTGCAGAAAAGAAGAGTTAAAACTCCCAGATTTCACTTCTACAGAGCTACATGATCAGAGTTCAGGAGGAGGGACTTCTGGAAAAAATGCCAAATGTTGCAAAACTGCATCATAAAACCAGGCAGTTTTAACTGAAACAAGACCTGATTATTTTTTTCCAGTTTACAGAGGCTTAGATGTGAAGTTTAAAGGCTAATGTGGAATATTAGGACCCCTGGTGAAAAAATGCAATGTTAGTAGTGGAGTCACCACTACTGTTCCAGGAATCATTTGTATCACTGTCATAGCTAAAAGAACCAGCCAATAAGTGAATGATATTTAATCTTGTTGTGCTTGACTATATGTAGTCTCAATGAAAGCATCTTTTTTTGGCAGTAAGACCTTGTATTGTATAGTATGGAAGTTGTACTGAGCTCTTAGAATGAGTTCTTTGCTCTTTAGCTAGAAGTTGGTCTCCAATTTCTTTTCTCACTGAATCCCGGTCTTTATTTTGGTGTGCAACTTCATTGCAGAAGCCTGAGAATGAGTTTTTCAGTTGGCGTATGTTCTGAACAGTTTCTGACTGCTGCAGCCAGGAAGGTCTAGGTTGGACTGTCTACAACCTGAGGTGCTAATGCACGTGCTTGTTTTTTAAGGCTGCCTCATGTTTTGATTTTCGTCCCCTTAAAGCATTGATACTTAATCACCTGTCTGGCTTCATCTGAATACATGAGCATTTGAAGGGTTAATACCTTCACATATGTGATAGGTAGTGGAAGAATAATGAGTTCAGGTAAAGAATACGTTTTTGAACACCCCTGAAGGGGGTGAACAGTTATTCCTTGTTAATCACGGATGTGAGAAATCCTTCTCTTAGCTAATCCTACATAGTTAAGGGCAATGCATAGTGCATTCCTCATCTTAGAACAAGGAGACCACAAAGCCTGCGGTGCTAATCACTTACCAAAGGAATGTGAGACTATCTTACATGAACTGTACCGGGGCACCTGTATTTATAGTTTAAAGGTAATAATAAAAATTACTAGAGTAATTACTTTGTATTAGCGGACTTTGTCAAAGCGACTTCAAATATCTTCACTATAAAAATTTCCGGTAAATCAGAAATAGACAAAGGCTGTCTTTGAAGACAGTATTTAAAAAGATGCAGTGTTATCATAGCAATATGAGCTGATTTTTAAAATGCTATATTTTGATTGCAGAATATGTTTGATAAAACTTTAAGTCCAAGAGCAGTGTTCTTTTAAAAGACTTGTAGATGTTTGCTATTATTTTTACTATATTTTATTCATCTGAGTGTCTTTTCTCATGGGACTCCTTTTATAGGTCTAGAAGTCAAATTGCAGTGAGAAGTCCTGTTTGCTCTTTGCAGACCTTTTTACAAATTCCAGGGCAGGAAGGCTGTTTATTTTTCCCACATCTGTTTTGTGCTCATCCTTTGTGACATTGTTTGCTGGATGCTCGTCTTTCTTGCTTCCTCTGAAATGGGTAATTTGCACTGTTGCAAAATGTTGAAACCAAATCTGATTCTACAGAACTGTTGTGTCAATGTTTTTGTTTCAAATAGTGTTTGGAATCTATTTTAAATTGATGCTATAGAGCATTGATATTAAACTAAAAGCTATACATTTTAGTTCTACTCTTGAAAGCTCATATCTATCTGTTGCAGACCCAGTTCAATATTAAAAAAACCCAGATTTAATGTTAGATGGCCACAGGTAAAAACTGAGTTGTCATAGCACATTGCATTTTAATATAGCATGTTTCAGAGAGCATCTAACATGCTCTTTATTTTAACTGCAGAAGCCACAGTTCTGTCTGGAATTTTACAGTTAAACTCCAAAATGTATGAGGGATCTGCTGCTTCAATGACTCATACTGTTATATTACCTTATTTACTCTGAAGAGTCTGGTTGAAACTTCATCAGAAGAAATGTTTTATTTTCCTTCATAATACATAGTGCATTGTGCTGGCTTGCCTTTAATAATAGTCTAGATGATAATCAAATACAAGGTGGCAAAGTCTCCCTTGATTTTTTTTTAAGACACACCAGCCTTTCTGACTTTAGTTTGGCAGGATGCCTGTACAGGTGCAACAGAAGAACACTTGAATGAAGACTTACTGTGGTAACTTGGTGCCAGAAAGACAGTTACAAGCCTATCTAGACTATTGGCAGGCCCTTCTTGCCTTTCTAAACAATCTGCCAAAACTCTAGCTAAATTCCATCTAATAGGTCAACTTCCCCTCCCCTCTTTCTTTGCCTTTTTTTTTTCTTGGAAGTAATCCCAAGTGTTGTTGATCATCCTTGCTTCATCTGATACTTGATCCTATATTACTTTATGGAGGTTTTATAACTTCTGTTTCCTTCTTTGTGGTATACTTTATAGAGTAAAATCCAATGAATTAGCCTCACAGGATTGTAGAGGTTTAAAGGAGCCTCTGTAGATTGTCTAGTCCCACACCACTGACTAACGCAAGGTTGATCAGAGCAGGTGGCTGAGGGCTGTTTCCAGTTGGGTTTTGAATGTCTCCAAAGACGGAGACTCTACAGCCTCTCTAGGTAACCTATTCCAGTGTTTGACCACCCTCACAAAGACATTTCTTGTATTTAAATATAATTTCCCGTCTTTTGATTTGTGCCTGTTGCCTCTTGTCCTTTCACTGTGCACCCTTGTGAAGAGTCTGGCTCAGTTGAGAAGGAAGTGTATCACTTATTTATATAAATTATGTATTTATACACATTGAGAGCCCTCTGAGCCTTCTCCTCCCCAGGCTAAACAGTCCCAGCTCTCAGCTTCTTGTACTGTGACAGGTGCTTCAATCTGTCTGCTTAATCATAGACTTGTCTAGGTCGGAAGGGGCCTTTAAGATCGTCAAGTCCAACCATCAACCTTACACTGCCGAAACCACCACTAAACCATGTTCCTAAGCACCATGTCTACCCGTCTTTTAAATACCTCCAGGGATGGTGACTCCACCACTTCCCTGGGCAGCCTGTTCCAATGCTCGACAACCCTTTCGGTAAAGAAATTTTTCCTAATATCCAATCTAAACCTCCCCTGGTGTAACTTGAGGCTGCTTCCTTTTGTCCTGAATTATCTTCACAGCCCTCTTCTGGACTTGCTCCAGTATGTCCATGTCTCTTGTAGTGGGGAGTCCAGCACTGGCCACAGCTCTCCAGATGTCTCTCCCCAGTGCTGAGTAGAGGGGAAGGATTACCTGCCTTGACCTGCTGGCAAAACTCTTCCTAATACAGCCCAGGATACTGTTAGCGTTTGCTGCAAGGGCACGTTGCTGGCTCCAGTTTAATTTCTTGTTCACCAGGATCCCAGGCCTTTCTCTGTAAAGCTGATTTCCAACTGATTGTTCTCCAGCGTGTGCTGGTGTGTGGGGGTTGTTCTTCCCCAAGAGCAGGACTTCGCATCTCCCTTTTGTTGAACTTCATGAGGTTCATTTTTGACCAATTCTCCAGCCTGTCCAGGTTCTGCTGACCAGCAGTGCACACACCTGGGGCATCAGTCATTCCTTCCAGTTTTGTCATCTGCAAACATGCTGAGAGT
This sequence comes from Pluvialis apricaria, assembly GCA_017639485.1. Classification (NCBI taxonomy): domain Eukaryota; kingdom Metazoa; phylum Chordata; class Aves; order Charadriiformes; family Charadriidae; genus Pluvialis; species Pluvialis apricaria. The sequence continues at coordinate 24,096,080 of CM030010.1, read as the reverse complement.
GAGTCTGTCCCATCTTTCAGGTTGTGGATGAGGATGTTCAACAGTATTGGCTCCAGTACTGACTTCTGTGGTACACGGATAGTGACTGTTCTCCAGCTGGACTTTGTGCCACTGATCTTTGATCTTTTGATCTTTCCACACTTTGAACTTGGCACTTCAGACAAGTTTCAGTCCACCTCACCATCTGCTTTTGTAGCCTGTACTTCATCAGTTTGTCTATGAGGACAACTGTTATGAGACAGTGTCAGAAGCTTTACTGAAGTAAAGATAAACAACATATACTGCCTTCCACTCATCTGCCAAGTTCATTATTCATTGTAGTAGCCTATCAGGCTGGTCAGGCATGATTTTCCCAGTTGTAAATCCATGCTGACTACTCCTACTCATCATCTTGTACTTACTGTGTCTAGAGATAGCTTCTGTTTTGCTCTATCACCTTCCCAGGTGCTGAGATGAGGCTGCCCAGCCTGTAGTTTCCTGGCTTTTGCTTTGTTTTTCACACCTTTTTACACACCATAGGCAGAATTAATAAGAGTAATGACCAGCTATTTATAGAGATATCCTTTCTGTTGAAACAGTAAGGAATACAGAAACTTCCAGAGGACAACAGCCTTGGTTTCTCTGTTTTCTTATTAGCAAAAAAAAAAAAAGCCAAACTCCAAGTAAACGAAAAGTTTGTCCTAGCTCTGCTCATATTTGAAAACCTTCTTAAAAAAAGCAAATTGAGTATAGACTCCTTATTTTTTGTGCCAAATAGTATTCTGCATAATGTATGGAGAATTGATTGGGGTAGCGGAGGAATGGTAATTTTGGACTTGACATCAATCCTGTGGGAGAATAAAATGAAGGACAAAACCATGTTAGGGTTCAAGTAGTGTATACTAGTACAAGGTAGTACTATAGTTTGCAAAGTAACTTTCACCTCTTCCTGCACAAGTAAGAAACTGAGTTTGCAGTAGTGTCTGTCCTGCTTCCTTTCAGATTTTTTTTACTAAAAAATATCTAATTTGTATTTGATATTAAATTGAAACTGACAGACATTTTTCTTAGCTAGTCACTATTTAGCCTGGAAAATGGAGTCCTGGTTAAATAGTTCTTGACCTGGGGAAAACTTGACTTAGGCATCCAAATGCTGTAAGATCAGCCTGGAACTTCTCAGATCCCAATTTTTATTCTTGTGGTGAGTAAATTTGATATTGCTAGGTTTAATGAGATTATGAGTAGTTCAAGTAGAGACAAGAAGATCTGTGCAGGGAATTCTTAATGGAAAAACTGGCACAATCTTTTGCTTAGCTCTTAGTTCTTGGGCCTTCTTTTCACTTGATGACATGTTCATGCAAGTCACGTTCACAGACAGCAGTTGCCAGATGTGTTGAAGTTCAGTAGATTGTGGCTTTGGACATAGATGCACAGATGTTGTCTGCCTCTGGCAGATATAGCAACATGTTTTTTGTAGAAAAGTAATAAGGCTTGCCTTCCTTCAGGCATAAGCCTAAGTCAAGCTCTATATAAAGTTCTCTGGTGAGGAAATGGGCATCACTTACTCTGATGTCTGGTATTCTGACCCTGTAGATGTAGGGTCAGGTATTTTGGACTTGCTCGTTGAACCAGTCCATGGAGTTGATTTGGTGATGTGCACTAGCTTTCTGTTTTAAGATACTTGGATAACTTTGTAGGTTGATTTTGTATTTCCTGGGCTTATAAAGCCTGAACTGATCTTAGACCTCCCCAGCAAATGCATATCCCTGTAACCTGCTGGAACTACTTGAGGAGCCTGGTGGGCTCTGTCATTGTGAGTAGAAAGTGCTGTTGCATGAACACTCAGTGGTTTGTTTACTGACATGTTCTTTCATTTAAAATTGAAATTTAATGAAAAAATGTTTGTGTGCTTTTAAAGTTCATACATATTTTGCAAATGAGCTTCAGTGAAAAGATGTTACATGGTATTTTTAAATGGGTGTGATTGTAATGTCTTCTGCTGACAGGTGTGGATGTGCTCCTTTGAAGAGTACAATTTTGAAGCTATACAGTACTGTGTGTTACTACATGCAGATAGTGTATTTATTTTTTTCATTCCTTCTTCAAACTTAGCTGAGAGAAATAATGTCTTCTGCTATCACTAACTTTGTGTGAGTTGGAAGCCTTCTATCCTTCTTCCTGAAGCAATGGTGGTAGAATAAAATGCATCTGTGCCTTGTATTTAGGTTTGGAAGGCTCTCAGTCTCTATGCACCCAATGGGATAGGCTGTTTCTAATTAAAGAGTACAGCCAACTTACAGTTTTCTTGGAACAGCTCTTAACCTCGATCAGTTTTCAAGTTATCTTTGAGGGCTTCTGTTATTTTAGGGGGCCTATGGTTAGAATTGCATCTACTTGAACTGAGACCCCACTGGAAGACAACTCGTAGGGGACAAAATAGCAGCCCTCCAGTACCTGTGAGGTGGTTATCAAAATGCTCAAGCCAGGCTCATCGCTGTGGTGAGACAACAAGCATAAATTGAAATGAGAGGTTATGACTGGATATCAGGACAAAACTTCACTGTGAGGACAGTCAAACACTGGAACAACTTTGTTATCCGGAGAGGCTGTGGACTCTCATACAGCTTCTCTGTATGTAATTGATTTACAGTGGGATCAGAAGCAAGTTACAGTGAAGGTTGTAACAAGTCTGGGAAACAAATACAGACCTGCTTGTGAATTATAGCAATTGCAGATGATTACATTGCAGACAGTGTAATTAATAGTTTGGGGTTTTTTTCTCCCATCCTCCCCATGCATGATTGATACTGGATCAGAGTTATTGTGGCATGAAAACTTGAGAGAGACATCAGAATGGAGTGGTGGCATAGCCAGATTTCAGTGGGTTAGGATATGTGTCACTGGGAGTGTAATATGCTCTCCCTGCAGTTTACTCTCTGTGATCCTCTGCATATCCTCTGGCTGCAATATGCACCAGATATGCACTCATTTCTGCAAAGCTAACCTATTCTCTTGAACCAGTATCTCAAATCAAGCCAATATTTTTTTGCTTACCTTACTGTTGTCTGCTTCCCAGTGTAACCTATTGCTTGTCTGTACCTACATTTTTATCTGCCTATTTGTATTGAGGTATGAGAGTATTTTTACCTGCACATCTGTCAAAGATTTGCCTTCTTTGTCCTCAAATTGATCCTTCTGTATACTTCTTCCATCACTTCACTTTGAAGATGCTTTTCTAGTCTTTACTGTATTTAGAAGACTGAGCTTTGGGAGCTTTAAGCTGATATATTTAAAATACTTTGTGTACTTTTGCTAGTATGTGGGCTTTGCCTGAATTCATCATGAAGAGCTCAAAAATTTACCTGTGCCAGTCTGTCAGTTTGCCCGATCTCTTCCTAAAGGTGCATTCAGTAATAGAAGAAAAAAGTTATATATATGCTAATTGTAACTGTGCCTCAGTTTTGTTAAATAGAAAGAATTCTATGATGTTGGACACTCATCTGTTTTATTTCTGACCACTGCCAAGGGACTTTACAGTCCAAGGTATTGCAATGTTAAAAGAGATTCTCCTGTACGTTTTCTGTTGCTTACACTACTGACACTTCATCTGTTCTGAGCTCTCTGCCTTTGCTTGGGAAACGCAAATTTTTCTAGCTCAGTTGGGAAACTGAACAGTAGCAGTATGGAATATCTCATCACTCTTTCTTCAGTGCTTCACCTTGAACTTCATGCCATTTCTGGGAGAGCAGTTTAGTTGATGCAACTGAAATTTCTCTTCTCACATTGTCCCAGGGGGAACACTGGCTGCTAGCTAGCTGTGGTGAGGTCTCTGCCAGCACACATTGAAAGAAAATGTGATGGAGTTCTTCTGGTTGTTTTTACTCTGCAGTAGCTGTAGTTCTTTGCAATCTGTAGTCGTGGATTCTGTGATCCATCTGTGCTTACCTCAGGTTTCAGCTCTGGGGAGAAAGATCATGCCTGTCTCATGCTTGTTCCATTATGTCTGTGTGTTCTGGGTAGGTATTGCTACTTTACTTCAGACACAATTAAACATGAGGTCACCTGAAAAAGACGAAATATTGCAGAACCATGTATATTAGTGAACCATTTTAAAATAGGAATGTGTTTTCTGGACTTGTGTGTCTCTGTCTCAAAGATTGAAAACTCTTCATAGTGACTGTTGAACTAGAAGCTGTTGTGTGCTGTGATACTAGTCTGTGTAGTCCAGATTTGCCATTCGTACTTTTTCACATTCACTTATGTGTGAATTCATAGCATTTTTTTTAAAAAAACTATCTAATAGTCTTGAAAAATTCATTTCAATGAAGTCCAGTTCACAAAATATCCTTGTAGAAAACTTAAGAACAGCAAATTGACCCCTTTGAAAGCATCTGTCGTAACTAGCTAATGTAAAGAGTAGCTGAAGCCTCTTCCTGAAGTATGATAAAGGACATAATTTCCCTTTATTGCTTTCATGAAAATTAGTAATGTTTGATATTCTTAGGTACAGGTGACAAGGAATGGTCAGATTTTTGACAGAGAAAGCTTTGTTCTAAAAGGAACTCCAATGAATGAGATGAAATTATTCAAAGTAGAAGCTACAAAATACAGGAGTCAGTAAAGACCAGTAATTTATTTCACTTGCGTGTTTCCTCTGTTCACTTAGTCAAAGAACAAACGTTTTGATTTTGTGAAAGACAAAGTAAAAATATAGGTTTAAACACTAATTCTAAGTGCCAGACTCACTTGGTAGAAACTGTGGAGTCATGAGGATAGTACTATTCAATGTTAGGTTAAGTCATGAACTTGATTTATTGTCTGTAACTTAGGTTTTTAAAGTCTGTACAGCAGCGCATGCATCAGTATGTTAACAGTATACTCAACTGTGTGGGCCATGTGAACTACAGGTAATAACAAAACTCCTAATCTAATGTATTAACTACTTGTATAGGAAGCTATGTACTAGCACAAGTATTTTGCTTGTGAAGTATCCGTCTAAAGTGATGCTAAGTGTGTCCTTGTCAGACTGTTGCGTTTAGTGCAAGGCAGTCTGCCTGAAGAACTTTGTCATCAGCTAATATTAGGTCATTGTACTATAGTGCCTTTTTTGTATTATACGAAACTTCTACAAAAATACAGATACTGAGTGCTTTCATTGCCCCATCAGGTACAGCTTGCCATTATAGTCTAGTATTTGAACCTAATATTCCTTAAATATCAACAGAAATTTTTGTCCCAAATAGCTTCTGATTAGAGACTAACTTCCTAAAGTGTTTACCCTGTGTGTTTTCCCATGTACTTTTTGATATGTAATCATGGATGTAGAGACTTAAGTCTGAGCTATCTATTTAGCAGAGAAGTGGTGAATGAACTTTATTTCTTTTAATTAACCATTTGTTCAGGTTCAGCGTTTAAGAATTCTGTTTTCACATGCTTTTCTGATCACAAATGTCACTGTTACTTTGAAACAATTTTCTTCCTACTACTTCAGTGTTGTGGTCTTAGTGTATGCTTTTATACATAAATTTGCTAAAGGTAAGAAAATGTCTATTTAAATGACCTTATTTTGAAAACACGGTAGATCCACAAACACTAAAATATCACTTTCTTGTTTATGTAGGTAAGGTTTTCTCTTTAAGCAGTGTTCAAATCGGAAGTCTTTCACTAGTCATTAACTTCTTTGTAGCTCTGTCCTTCTTTTATATTGAAGACTTTCTTTCTACTGTTTTGGAAATGACTTGCAAGATCACAATTCAGATTTTTTTTTTGTTGTTCCTGGATTAAGCATTTTTTTCTATTTCATATTAATCTGCATCTTCACTCATCTCACTTATCCCAGTACTGTAGTCCTTTCTTTTCAGATCTTTCATTCACTCTAAGTTATCTTTTAATCTTCTGAATGTATGATTTTAAATTTCTTCTGCTTAAAGAAATTAGAATTTCTGGTGCTTGACTAACAAAAGGGAACCTGATATTAAAACTGGATAATTATGGATAACTAGATCTCAAAGCTAACTGCTTGCTTATGGTTTGAAATGTGGGAGCAAACCTGTGGGTACATAAAGAATATTTCTCAGAGTATTTTGCTCTCATCAGTAGTCACATTGAACTTCAAAGGAGGAATAACTACATGAACTAAACCACGGAGCTATGTAAAACTCGATTTTTGAGTGTGTGTGTATATCTATATGGGAATTTATGGAAAAACCTTTGAATTGGAAAGACCTTTAGATGGAAAAACTGTTATGAAAAATGAGCCCAGAGAGGCTCAACAGGCATAATTGATTGAATTCAGTCAAAACAAGAAACAACAAACAAGAAATTCTGAAGCTTTATGAAATTATAAGACTTAATTTTGCAAAATTGCTGTCCAATATATTTTTTCACCTTGTGGAATGTCTTGGTAGCAGTCTATGACGTATGTAATGTAACCACTGTGAGGATAAAATAAGTATCAGATAATACCATGCAGTCTGGTGTCCAGGAATGCCTTGAATCATTGCATTGAGAGGCACCATCCATTGCAAACTGGGACTTGTGACGAGGTTGATGGGACAAAAAAAGTTTTCTCATTATGTTGATCTGCTTCAATAGCAGGTGGCATGTGTGGTATATTGCTTAAAAACAACCAAAAACCTGGTTTGACCTTGAATTCTTGACTAGTATGACTCACTGCTCCAGGGCTGTCACTTACATTAGAAAGAATAATCTGCATCATATGTTTAAAAAAAAAAAATCACGAAGAGGGAGTATATTTGTCTTGGCTAGTGGTTGTTCTGTTGCCTATGGCTATACTATGGCGGGCTTTGAACTTGTAATCTCAAACTAAGCAGGTTTGACCCTGGTCAGTGTGTTTGGTGAGAAACTTCATCAGCAAATGGGTACCTCCCAGATTCCAGTTGCAGTTTTCCCTTTTGTACTGTCTTATGTGCAACTGATTGTATTTTATTTTTTTCAATTTAACTTCCTTTTGTTTTATCTTTACAGCTATGAAAAGAAAACTATGCAAAAAAAAAACCCCCAAACCTGTAATGCCAAATATAAGCTGGCACTTCTTGATTTTTTTTTTCTGACTTTTATTTGGTCAGGGTTTCTGTAACAGTTTTCTTTGCTCTTTTTTTTTTATTAAAATAGGCTGTATGGATCTTTGGATACATTCTCATTACTTAACTTAGTGTATACATTTGATACATGTTGCCTTGAACCTTTTCATGGTAACAAAAATGTCTGTTTGCTTCATTATACCAAGAGGAACACAGAGATGGGGAATTGAAGTTATGCTGCTGATTTTGTATTTTTAGTTTTCTGGTTGTTTATAAAGGATAGAGTCCTGACTCAGTGATTGATTCACACTACAGTAATTCAAAATCTTTCATAAAATAGGTAATGTGGTCTGTTGGGGAAACCAGAAAATGTAATTAGTCCATGGTAAATTTACTGCTGGACCATGTCTCCGCTAATGGACCGGCATTACATAGTGTTTCTGGTCTTTAAAATCGGCTTGTTACAGCACTGGGATGCCTGCTCAAAGTGCATTGCTGTAGCACTTGTAATTTAACACAACTTTTTCTTTTTCTTTCTAAAGGCGCCTAAACAGAAATAACCTCCAGTTGCTTTCTGAACTGCTCTTTCTGGGGACGCCGAAGCTATACAGGCTGTAAGTAGGCACAACTCTATTTTTCTGGAAAACTTGGAGTTGGTCTGTTGTTGTGGCTTGCATTAGGTTTTTTGTCTTTTGCCTCAAAGAGGGCTAAAATGCATCTTGATGCACCATTGATGTTTTGTTTAAACGGAGTACTTTCTTTGACTGCTTTGCAAGATTTTCTTTTTAATCTAGGTTAGATACTGATAGTTGTATGAGACAAAATACTGTTTCATCCATTCCTACTGTAATGAAGTTTTGCTGAAAGAATGCTTTGGCTTTCCTTTTCTCCTGTTTGTTTTCTGGTTTCTGTGTTAAAAAATGCCTGTGGAGATTCTGACCCAGAGATATAGCACTGTATAAGCACTTTGGTTTTGTGATGTTCTGTTCTTGTGGTTGTGCACACTTGACCAGAAAAATCATAGCACTGGCAAATGGTAGCTCTGTGGAGAAGACTCTCCTGTCTGCCCTCACAAAGAAAACAAAGGTAGCGACTTAAACTCTGGGAAGAAAAAAAACTATGAAAGTCTTACCTTAAATAAAAGCCATATCAAATTGGGTAACAAGTTTTTGTTTTGATTGTATTCTTTGGTTTGATAATGTTTTACTCTTGGCAATATCTTTAATGTTTTGACCTATTGGCCATTTTGAGAATCCACTTATCCAGTAAAAATGTGGAAAGAAGTTTAGATACTGATTTTTGTATTTATCTACATGATCAGTTATTGTAAGAAAATAAATTTTAAGGTACCTTTTAAGTTACAGTGTGTGGTATGGAAGGGATATAACATGACATGCTGAAGTAGTCTTTGAAAAGGTGGTACAAAGTCAGCCCTGTTTTAAGTAGATGTGTATTTGATACATTTCTTTAGACTTCAGGTGAGATTTCTGCTGTTGAAATTGCTGATTTTATTGAGTTTTTTCCCCCCTGTGTGCTTTGGAAAAAAGAAAAAGTGAATGTGGAGGAAGCTGAGGTTCCTCTGATTTGTTTCCACTTTAGTATATGGAAATATTCTCAAACAAATGGTATAATGAAGCTTTTATTTTTAGGAGCTGATTTCTGTTTTCATATTGTGAAATAATAGTTCTTTTTTTCCCCCCCTCATAGTAATATGAAATAGTAAACTGAAAATTACTCTATTAGTGTAAACATTTAGTTCTGTGTATTCTTGTTTCTTTCCTTTGCTTGTATGTACTCTTTGTTTCCAGAACTTCCCTGTAGATGCAATGAGTTGCTAAATTACTAGGCCAGAAAGCTCCTGAAGGCTTTTGTTCTGACAAACAAAAATATTTTTCTCTGCTATAATATTATAATATATTCATATGTGGCTTTCTGTATTAACAATTGAGTCTCTCTTATAATTTCCGTCAGCCATGATAAAGATACTGCTTCCATCAGGAAGGAAAATGAAAGGGATTTATGATCATTTTATTATTCCACCTATAGTGTAATGGTTGTTATATAAATTCATATAAAATAAGAATGAGCCATAATTTGCAGGCAAAAAATGGATGCACACTTCAGGCAAAATCATACTTGAATACATTTAATTCAGAATTGCATATTTGATAGATGCTCGTCTTAAATCTATAATGTCCTTTGACATAAAGCACACAACTGCTCATAGCATATATGGTGGAAAGTAAGAGATCACTGGCTTCACAGTATTAAATTTCCTCTGCCTAAGGGTTATTGTTGATCAGACCATGAAAGTGAATGTCTGGTTATAATGTATTCATGATTAAAAGAAAATATGAGCGATACTGAAAATCTTCAGTTGCTTAACACTAAATTTGTAATTAAAGAAAAATGTGAGGCCAACAAAAGGATTGATGCTAGTTAAATCTTCTTGGTCAATTTTCAGATTATGTGTAGCTTGATCACTATGAAGAGTATAAAATGCTTTGATTTTTTTTACATGTATTATTGTATATGCTTACATGTATTTACATCCAAATAAATGTATTTCTAAGGAGAATAAATTCTCTAAACATGATCAATAAAATGTATAATATGCTTTGGTTTTAGTATTTATTTTTGGCATTTAACAGCTAATCAAACAGTGTGTGTACTGTGAGTTTTCAACATACTGTTGAGCTTCTGTGAATAATAATTACCATTTGACCCTTGGCTGTAAATGAGATGCCAGGTGAAGAAGCACATATGCTTGTTGTGTAGCCTAAATGCAATATAAAAGAAAGAGGGTACACTGTATATGAATTATGATTAGACACAGTTGGTTGCAGCCAGCGGCCGGCTATGCTTTCCCTTTGCTGTCTGCTCCAATTTCTCTTTGGACGGGTTGAGAGAGCACTGCGTGTTCAGGTCAAGATGTTTGCCTAGAAATAGTAGTACAGTTGCAGCTGTGTTTGCTGGAGCAGGAGACTAGTTTAAATAGCATTACCATTTATCCAGTCCATTAACAGAACTCTGTAAAATAATACCAACTCTGCATAAACTACAGGACAGTGTAATAAAATTACAAGCACTTGTTGACAGATGGGAAGTGTAAGTAAAGGAAAGCGATAGGTTGAGAGTTTAAAAGAGACAGCACATTATTTTCTGTGTCTAAAGACACTTGATTTTCGAAGGTAACTAAACAAATTATTTTCCAGGTTACTTTCCTTCTGATTTAGCAGCCTTCCAAGAAATCTCCTGGAACTAGTTAAAATGAATAATTTGAGTCAAAGCAGAAACTGATTTTCCCATTAAGAGTTATCTGCAAAGGTGTTTTGACATAAATATTTCAATAGGAAGTAGTTAATGCTAAAAATAGTATGAGTAGTGCTGTAGGGTATATTAATCTTACCTTGCAAGGTATCTTTCAAAGCAAAATGTACATGAACCTCTGTTTTGATCCAATACTGTTAAAATAAAGGTGCTGTTTTAAATCCGCTGGGGTAATGTAAGTCCTCGTTCAACAAGTATCTTTCCTGCAAGATGGGGATGTGTTGGTTTCAGTGACCCATATGCCCACTCACACTAGCTTGTCTAGCATCAGTGATGGTACCTTAGTCTGGAGAACTCCTACAGCCTAGTGAGTGCTTATCTGAGGCAAATAGATTTTGACTGCTTACTTTGGCTGGTTAGATCACAGTTCATTGATTGCTGTTTGCTGCAGGATACCAAGGGCTGGATCCAAAGCTGTCTGAAAATTCAGTTTTAAAGGATACCTTTATTAATCAGTGGCATGTAAAGGTTATTGAATCCCATACACAAAGCTTGTCCCTCTTGATTTACATTTCTTGCGCTTGGAATGAGGTTAAGTTTCCTTACTGAGCAATATTTGCTGTAAGTTAGGCATTATTGGCTTTGAAAAAACAACCTTTCCAGTGGATGTGGTCTGATACTAGATGCATTTTTTCCTTCTAGTATATATACTTGAGTAGATACACATTGTGATTAAGATGCTTCTCCTCTAAAGGAAAAAAAATCTTAATAGTCAGATTAATAAACACTCAGTTTAGAGATGTCTGTTAGTCACTTAAAAAAAATCTGAACAGCTAATAATTAAAGGGGGAAAAAAATACTAAAAATCAAAAAAACCTTTTTTAAAAAAACCCCAATCTTAGGCCAGAGCAGCAGCAGCAACAACAACAACAAAACACGCTGCATGGGGGGCCCTTGCAAAAATTCCTCCTGAATTAATTTCTGCCAGCTATGATTAAAGTGTGTGGTACTAGATGTGTCAGACACCATAGTTCTCTGCTTCATTTTACTCTTGGCCTCTTTGGCCCCTGCCACAATAAATCCCACAATGGTTAGGCAGGAATTGCAGGTTACAGTTGCCAGGGTTACCGTTGTCCAGTCGGACGACATCATTACTCATCCAGCCCGCTACCCCAAGTGCTGCTGCCCGCTTCGGCGTGGGGAAGGCTGCGGGCAGCTGATGCAAAGAGGAGGAAAGTTCTCCGGGCGGCTCTCGGGTCTGGTTTTCGAGCTGCTGCAGGAGAACCTGTGAATTTGCATCATTTGCTGAGCATTGTTTTGGGTTTGCCTTTGCCAAGGAGGGGTGGGGGTGGGGAATACATCATATAGGAAAGAAAAAAAGATAGTGGTGAATGTAAGGTGCTAATACAGTGACTTTTAAAATATTTTAATAATGCCATCTCCTTATTAAAGTAACTGCATTTGAGGCTTAATTTATGGTTTTTTTCATATTCCTTTTAACAGCAATCATGGAAAGTGAGACAATAGTCATAATTTTGTAGGGAAGATCTTTATCTTCAGTCTGAATCTGTTTTAACAGCTCTGGAGAAATTACTTATTAGAAAAGTGCTCATTATCCCAGAGCCTCTGAAATCTTATTCCAACTGCGAACAGGTGGCTGTGGATGTTAAAAATCCAATGAGGGGCAACAATGAGTTTCTCGTTTTCAAAAGGCAGTATCAGTGCATCTCTTTTAGCAAGTAGATCTGTTGCTGGATAAGAGTAATAGGTATGTTTGCACTGCTCTATGTGCTGCAATAACATTACAGTGTGCTCTGCCTTGTTGCAGGAGTGTGCTGGATGTGCAGCAATTAAAGATTTATTTGAACGTGGATTGTGAAGCCACCTTGTTGCTTGATCCTTCCCAAGAAAGTGTGTTGGGTTTTTCTTAGTCATTCACTTCAGTTTTTATGATTTGTTATGGGGCATTCTAGCAGCCTGCATACAAAGAAACTTGATTATTTTTTGTATGATTAAAGTCTTATCCTTTTAGAGTTAAATAAAAACAAGTTAGTCTTCCATGTGCCAGTGTTAGAACTTCTTGTGGTTTTCTACCACAGTGATTTAGTTCAACTGCAATGTTTAAATTGCTTTATCTAAACAAATAGGCTCATGAACAGAAAAGTTGGTAAGAACATACTGATGCTAATACTAATTAGTTTTTGATTACCAGAGTTATTTTAGTAGCATCACTTTTGAACAGTGACTGTAGTTCTTGTAAATAACTATCTTTCAAAACTATTAATGAAGAGCCACTGCACATAGTATGTGTATAAAATGAGTACACAGTTTTGGCTTTGTGGTACTGTAAGCCAGTAACTAAAACCAAATCCCTAATGTAATGCATAAGAGAGTACTACGCTTTCTTGTAGTGTGGAAGCACCATTGTCATAACTTTGCTATGTTAGTGTATTGTTACTAATACAAGGTCTTACTGCCTCAGTCTAGGATGTTTTCAGAGTGAATTTGGTCCCATATGCTGTGACTCCACTGTCAGTTCTGTGAATTTTATTTTTGCTATAATTACAATCCATAGATAAAGATAAACTGTCTAAAAATAGGTATTAAATGTTTGAGGTTCACTACCTTTAAGAAGAAACTAAAGCAGCTGAAAACATGTTGCCTCTGTGCTAGGTTTGTAATACCTCATCTCTGGCATTCATTTCTTGTATGGAAGATCTAGGACATCAACTTTTGTAAGATGTTGTAAAGACTGATTGCTTCTCTGTCACCTGCTCATTTTTTGATCTAGAGAGAAAAGTGAATTAGGAGCTTGAATACTTCATGCAACTTGGCTTGCCTGTGCAACTTTTCTCTTGTCCTACTGTCAGTTGCTTCTACCTTCAGTTCTCATTCTCTGCTAAATGTTTCAAAATTGAAAACTTGGTCATTTACAATGTAGTGAGCAAAACAAAAGTACCACTGTGGCTTTGCTTCATACGTGAGCCCTACATAAGTAGGGTTAGAGATGTCAAGATGACTTTTTAGAGATTTTGGAAGTGCTGCAAAAACTTGTTCAATTCATCAGGTGATTTATTTTTGAGCACAGAAGCAAGAATTATGTATAAGCATTTGGTGTACAACTTGCAGCAGTTATATCCTAGCAACAGCAAACACTCAGCCTTGGATTTAGCTGAGTGAAAGTGTTGGTGGAACGAGGATGAACTTTTGAAACGTAGTCAGGAAAAAAAAGTAAAATCTATTATCACTGTGTGTGATTATTGGACTTCAAACTTCACAACATTACTCTTCCTGCCCTTTGTTTTAGAATTTTGTAATCTGTAGGCTTTTCCTGAACTATGCTTTCTTTTGTATTTTCACAGCAACTGCCATGATGCTATGTAGGAAAAAAATGGTGTACCAAATGTACAGAAATCAGATTAAATGCTGTTACTTGAATTAATAGTATGGGATTTTTAAAATTTGAAACAAATGTTTTTCTTGTGAAATGGTGCTCTCAAGATGGATGTTTGTATTTTTAATTTTGATATAATTGGAAGGTATCTTTACATTGCAGTTAACTTTGCCTTTATTTCTTTAATTATAAAAACATAATTTCATGTCCTTTTTTTTTACAAACAGTATTTCCTTCGCTATGGGATAAAATGGCAAATTGGATGGACTTCTGGGGCTGTGAGCTAATTCTGCTACTGGGCAGATCACTAAATCGTTAGGTAATATGCATTACCAAGTGATATAGTTGACTAATTTCAGCAAAAGGCATCTGTAGGGATACTTAGAAGTATTGATTTTTCATTAGAACAAACACTCCAAAACTGTTTATAGTCACTTTTAACCTTAATTTGAAAATCATGTTAAACACCAAGCAAACAAAAATATGGCTTAAGGGTGATTCTTCCGGACCAACATAAATATCTAGCATTCAAAATCTTTTATGCTATTAGGTGTTGATATTTAAGTATGCTTAATGCAAAACCATGAATCATATTAACAATTACTTAACTTACTCAAGCCATAGCACTTTTAAAATAACTTGGTGGTATTCAGAGTAACTGAGAGATCTACTATAGCTATTATGTCTTTGTTAGCTTGACCTGTTTGGCCCGAAGCATAAGTAATTACCCTCTGTATTTTTGTTGATGTGATAGCGGTCAAAGCAGAAAACTGAGATAATTGCTTTTTAGTATGAAAATGAAAGTAACTGGGTTTGGGTCACCTGTACCCACATTCATGTCCAGTCTGAATCAGTCCCTGGGTTGTTCATGGAGGGTTAACCTTGAAAGCTTTGGTAAATTGTGATATAGGAAACCTTTTAGGCAGGAGTTAAGTAGGAAACTGAATCTCAGTGAAGGAAGTAATGAAAAGTAAAAAGGCATGTCAGAGGAAATGCCATTATTATGTGGTGCAGAAACATGGTGTGAAATGTTATAAAGAGGACATCTGTAAGTCTCGGCTTGCACAGAGTAGACATTTAAGTGCAGCCGTGTCATCTTGATTAAAAAAAGAATAGAAAAGAGAAATAAATCAGGCCAAGGGAAGACGTGAAAGTATAGAGGCTTGTCCCTATGACGGTAGGTTTCTTCTGCGAGTGGAAGATTAAAGCCTAAAGTAACTGAATAGCTGAGAAAAGTCCAAAGAAAGGTTGATTGCTTCCCCTCCAACAGTTCCAATTGATTGAAAAAAGCCTAATTTAAAGTTCTGTTTGTTCTGTGTCTTAAACCATCAGAATTTTCTTTTAGAACTGGGGGAATGCTCTGGAAGAAAAAGAATCCAAGGATAAAAAGTCATTGCAGGCCAACAATTGTTCCTAATCCTCACAAAATGCTGCAGAAATTAAATTTATTCTTTATTGCTCAAAGTGTTACCTAGGTCACTGGGCGATGGGAAAATTGAACTGGAAGTCGAGTAGGCACAATCTTTGTTTTGTGTCTAGATGCTTAACCTTAGACACGACAAGGCATCTTAGTGTGTTGTGGGAACTTGGTTCAGAGTATTAACACCAGGACGTTTATTACCCTGGATTTATAATAGGCTATGCTGTCAGTAGATGAAAATGTTGTGTTTACATTTCAGTGTTAAATGATCATTTAATTAACACCTAAGGAAAAAAAACCTTGTGAAATTCTTAGCAGCTTTTATTGTTGGTTTCCTTGGAGGTTTTAATATCCAAGTTACGCCGCAGTTGCTTCTATAAGTACAGCTAGAAAAGACATTTATGAATGTAGTCAAGAAGGACAGACAGTTTAACCCCTGTTGACCCTTCATCCTGAATGTTGATTTATATAGCATTTTAAATGCATCGAATTTGTTTTAAAGCTTCTCTAAAATTACTCACACAGCATTTGAACAACATGTGTATTTTTCCTTTGAAAGAATATACACTTTGGGAATATTTTATAAAATGCATATTTTTTCCTAGAAAATTAATAATATATATAGAATGTATCAACAAATATTTTACAGTAATAAACAATTAAAGATTGTTTTGCTAGATTAGTCTGTATGTTCTTCCTAAGCATATACAAGCTTTTATAAGAAAAAAGTTTTGAAATGGACAACATATCATGCACTGGTTGTAGTAGGCACTGAATTCTTCAAAAGGAGTAGGAAATTGGCAAGGGAAACAACATTACTGCAAAAATGCATATCCACTTTAGCCAGCACAGATCTACTTTCATATGTTCCATTGTATTAAAAAAAAGTAAAGGCTATCTAAAAGCTTTAATTTGCTCTTGGTCCTTAATAATGCTTTTTGTTGTAATGTTGATCTTCAAATGCTTTTTGCAATAATGTTGCCCTACAAAGCACGTTTGAATAGTGTTTTGCATCCTAGAGCTAAAGCTATATGAAATGCTTTTGTTAAACAGCAGCTGCTCTTCAACTGATGCATTTTTATAAACACGCTGTAGTAAAAACTGGAATTACAGCTAGGTTTAGAGCTTGTTGGGGTTTTTTGGTTGTGTTCTGTTTGGTTTTTTTAGGGGTGTGTTTTTAATCAGTCTTTGCTTAGGGGATAAAACCCCAACTTTAAAGCATGTTAACAAATTAGTACTAAAAAACTCAGCATAGCTTAACTCAATTATTGATGACCCACAATTTTTTTGGTATATTTCTTTTTTTTACTGATGATCATATCCTTTAAATGTGTCAATAACTGAGCTGGAAAACTTAGGAATCTGCTGATACAGTAAATGTTCCTTTTCTCCACACAAATGACATAAAACATCCAACACTTGATGAAATATTACAGCTGCAGTGTGAGTTCTATCTGCTAGTGGGATCTCAGTGTTTTTCAAACTTATCTGAATGTATTTATTAAGTTGAAATTTAATATTCAGATAGAGACTTGTCAGAGGTACTTGGATTTGCTTTTGTCTGAAATATTGGACCATTTACAATTAAAGCAGTCTATCACCATTTGAGTACATTTTCCAGTGTTTTTAATGGAAAAAAAATTATGCAATATCCATTTCTTGAAATGACATGTCAAATGGAGTACTTAAGATATGCTTAGGATAGAGAAGAGAGGCTTACCCTGTACCACGCTTTGATTACTCTCCACTTCACAGTCTTGGTAGAGATTTTAGGTTTGCCAAACTGATGAGTGGTTGAGTAGTGTGTGCAGGAAGACACAGGCTAAAATTCCCACACTCAGACCAATAGACTTCAGTTGAAACTACATTGAACTGTGTGGGACTGAGTCCTGGTGGGTAGGTCACATTGATTAACTAAGTACCAATTAAAGGGACTCTCATTACAGTCAGGAAAAGTGCCAATACACAAAATGCAGTATTTGGTCTCAACAAGGAGAACTGAAGCAAGGGCTGCAGCGATGAACAACCCTAAGTGTTGTCCTGATCCTTGTGGCTGTTGTAAGGATACTGGAGCCGGGGCTGGGGGCTTTATTTGGGAAAGACTGCTGATGAATACTGACCGGAGTTCATTCTCTCCCTCAGAGACTTGAGGGGCCTGCTCTGCTAATGGCTGTTCAGACCCACGTAGTGGGGAATAAAGCTGGGACTTGCTGAACTCTTTTCATCTTTACAGCCAAGCCCAGGTGCAGGCCCTCCCTGGCTCAAGGGTGTTTAAAGGACCATGCTCAGAAGGCTGCTTTCCCTGGCCCTTAATCTTCAGGGGAAAGAAAAAAAGGGGCTGAAATGGGGGGGTAAATCTTTCGGTGAAGTACTCCTTGAGGATTTGCAGGGTAATATGTACAAGAGACAAAATCCTTGCCTCTTTCTTTTATTTCCCCTTCTGTCCAGACAGTTCAATGACATTTTTATTTTTGCTGTGAATGTGTAATCCATACAGTTGTAAGGAAGGGCTGCTCATACTTTATAAGGTGGCATGTATGAGGGGAGGTTTGATGGCAGCTGTTCAGTGCTTTTAGTACTTCAATACACGGGAGATAGAAGAAACATCAATGCTTTTTCTTTCCCCTTATGTGGATTTTTGTAGGAGTGGTGGATAGCTGGAAGGGATTTAGATAGTTGATTGACCTCGAAACTGAAAAGGTTGCATCTCAAGTTTGATAAGGCCCACAGGGAAGGGTTGCAAAGATAGGATAGCAGCTAATGTAATGAAGGCGTATTTGTAGTAGCTGCTTCTCAGAGTATAAAGATATGAAAGGCCAAATGGAGAGAAAAGAGTGTAAATGTGTGTCTTAAGTGGGAGGAAAAAAAACCTGAAAAGCTTACCAGAACTAAAGTTTTTTACGTGAACTAAAAAAGACATACTCAAATGCATAGTCAGTATGTTGCAGGAAAGCAGTGATTTCTGAGTTGGGAGAAAATTCCTGTCTGATCCTTACTACTTATACATTAGTGTTAAATCTACCCCATGATTAATTGGTTCTGTCATATTCTGTTTTTTTATGAATTGTGCATTCTTTGTAAAAGACAAGACTGACTTCCCTGATCTTAGTCATCTCTCTGTAAATTCAATTGAGCAAATACTTTTGTGTAACTCTCCTATGCTATAACTTGTTACAACGGTACTCCCCTCATCATTTATGCCACTACAACACAAGAACAAAATAAAAATACCACTCAAAAAAAAAAAATCTTATTTTTTAGATCATAGGGATTTTTAAAAATGAAACCCCAGAACTCTTACAAAATGGTGGGTCTACCAAATCTATGCAGGAGTGCTTTGCTTTTTGATCTCCAATACAGTGTTCATGTCAGAGGTGCAGAAGCCAAAATTTCCTGTCTGGCACAGAGATGGTGTCTTACAACTAAATTTTAGTGTTGTATGTAGGTTTGGCAGATGTCAAATTTAAATTTCATCTAGAAAAAACAATCATAGCCATAGTGTTGCTCTTCCTTTGGCTCACCAATGAGGGTAGCCAAACATGTTCAGATTTGAGGGTCTAACTGCCAAAGTAGGTCATCTTCACCACTTTGGCTCATAACAGTGGCTTTATTGGTGCAAAAGAAGAGTCTTTCACCATGTTATAAGACTTCTTGGGCTGGGAAACAATCAGAAAACTGTGAAACTGTTTTAGGATCTAAAATAAAGATTAGTGTTAGGTAAATTTGTTCAGCTAGTATGCCTTAAGATGAAAGAATTTTACAATGTGCAGTGTATGGTCACCTTTACTTTGAAATCTTGCATTAAAAAATTAGATTCAGAGCTGCTAGAGTATGGCCAGTTGTGCCACATACTGTTAAGTTTTAGATAAGGCACCGGGGTGAAGTATTTATTACTGGGTCTGTTTTGTAGCCTGTTGATTACCGATCTAAACTGTGTAAACAGCACACCAGTAAATTTTCATAGAATCATAGAATTGTCTAGGTTGGAAGGGACCTTGAAGATCATGGAGTCCAACCATCAACCTAACACTGCCTAAACCATCTCCCTAAGCACCATGTCTACTCGTCTTTTAAATAGCTCTAGGGATGGTGACTCCACCACTTCCCTGGGCAGCCTGTTCCAATGCTTGACAACCCTTTTGGTAAAGAAACTTTTCCTAATATCCAATCTAAACCTCCCCTGGTGCAACTTGAGGCCACTTCCTCTTGTCCTATGGCTTGTTACTTGGGAAAAGAGATTGACCTCCACCACTCTACAACCTCCTTTCAGGTAGTTGTAGAGAGCAATAAGGTCTTCCCTCAGCCTCCTTGTTTAAGGAAGTAATACTAAGGGATTTAAATAATAAATAAAGTATACCAGAACTGTTTGTCCTGTGGATATGGGCTGGAGAATGTGGGAAATGCAGAATACTTATGGCAAAATCAAGATTGTGATCATTGAGGGGAAAACAATTGTAAGAGACCTAATGATAATAATAGCCATAGATGTACAGTTCAGGAAGGAACAATAAGGTGATGCAATTGCATATGTATCAAAGACAATGCAGGACATGAAAGAGAAAGTATTTTTCACTATGCCATGTAGCTTTGGAAAACCAGTGACAAGGTGGGTTGCTTTCGTAGCTAATGTGCGATATTCACTTCAAATGCATTTTTTCCATTTGGTTGCAACATTAAAAATATTTCACTAGGATTTTGGCTAAACTGAATTTTTGTCTGTTCTTGTAATCAGGTTGCAAAATGTATTGTGTTGGGTTTTGTTTTTATTTCCCCTCAGCCAAATGAAATAAAACTGAATTGGATTCAGGTTATGGGGAAGGCTTTAGAATGAGTATGTGCTGTTAGCTTAGTTATGTAAGACCAGAATAGCGGAAGAATGGCAGTATTGTGTGTGTGCATATATGGGGGGAACAAAGAGCAAAACTGGGAGAAATGTAATTGAATTAGGAGGTTGATCGGTCAAGAAAAGATTTCTGCAGCAAGTTGCAAGTCTTTGAGGTGGGTGACCTAAGAATGGTCATTTGGCATATATTCAGTACTCTAGTTAAAATACTAGTAATGCTTCCAGATATGTGAATTCTTATTAAAGAAATGGAACTTGACGGTCTACTGGAATTATAAATTCACAAGTTTAACATATAGGAGTAACAGTGTATATTGGATTTTCACTGTAGTAGCAGAAAATGAAAGCTTTTTCTGTCACTAATTTTATTCACTGCTGGTCTCCTAACCACTCTGTTACAAGCTGTCTTCATAGTGATTTTATCCACAAAGGTGCCAAGTGGGGAGAATGGCCTGATTCTGTTTTGCAGTATGACAGCTTGCACTATTGTGTTTCATGTGATGTGTTTGACTAGGATGGTGAAATGGAGTCAGATGGAGCAAGATTTGCTAACAAGCAGTAGTTCTCATACCGAGATAGACCCTAGACAGTGAGTTGCTAATGGGGAGAAAATTCTGAAAGATGAAAAAGCTAACATTTACCCAAAAATGGCAAATACGGTATTAGGAATCTGCTGACTGATGATTTATTTGTCTTCCTGTCCAGGGAAGACTTACAAGAGCTGCAGATCATCATCATAGTTTGTAATGTAGGATTCAGTCTAGAGAGCCTTTCAGCACTGGCAAAAAAGCGTTGAAGTGTTATCAGCATATTATTTCACCTGCTTACTCTAAAGAAATTTAGGTTAAGGTGCACAAGAATTGTTGCATGTTTGAATAAACGAATGTGGAATGCATTTTGTGTTAGGGAGAAAAATCCATATGACTGTTACTGTTGCTGTAAAAGACTTCAAAGTTTGTTTCCTGAAGTAAAGCACTGTTAGCATAAGCACTCAGTTTTGTGTGCTCCCTGGGATAGGAGTTTGAGTGTTCATAACTGTGTTTTATGCATACAGCAAGGCCTTAGTGTGTGATGTGTGGTTATGTAAATGCATTAGCACTGGTAATTCTTTGGGCCTTTGTTATTGATGTTTAAGATGTTAAGATATTAAAACAAAAAAAAAACCACAAAAACCAACCCCCCAAGAAACAAAAAGTAACCTCAGTCTTTGAGAAGTAGTCAAAGGCAAAATGCAATAAAGCTGGAGAAGCCAGTCTTGAAAAGTTTGCTTTGAGTTTGCCCAAAAGGAAGTAGTTAAGAAAAAAACTATCTGTATCCATTAAATGTTGTATTATTGTTTGATGAATGAGAGAGATACGTTTGGAAGAACATTCTTATGTTTCTTAGAGATGTAATGCTATTTGCATGCTGCTTTGAAAATGGAACTTAAACTAGATTCCTGTAAGAGTATTCAGTGCCTTTTTTTTTTTGCATGATCTAGCTGTGGGTGGGATTGTTTTGTAAGAAAGGCTGCTGTTCTTAATCTGTCTTTTTTTGTTCACTTTACTTGCATTTTTTAATTATGGTTGCATGACTGTATTTGTCCATTGTGTTTTATTTTGGCTTCTGAACTCGGGATGACTTTTAATTAGTTTGTTAAATGTGAATGTTGCAGAAAACTCTTTTTAATGGTGTAACATCTCATTTTGCATGATAATAATGCAGGTCCTATGTGAATTTGGCAAGTATTTAAATAAAAAGGGGAGAGTAGTTTTGGTATGCCCAAAGGAAGATACAGACAGAAGATGATTAATGTAACCCTACTGCTCAAGTGTTTGCTCATCATCTTTTTGGTACACCATGGTTAATGAATTTGCCTGGATCTGCTAGGAATCTCTTTCCTTCTAAATCAAAATATGGGAAACACTGGCTCCGTTTTCTGTGAGTATAGATAGGAGAAGAATCAGTATACACAGAAAGCTATGACCAATAATTAAAAAGAACAACCAAGGAAAAAACTTAGAAAATGTTTCAGTTTGGGTGGTCCAGAAGAAGATTGAAAGGATGTTCTGAATTTGGTTTCAGTTCCTTACCAGAGGAAAATATTGTATAACCAGAAATCATATTTTAATTGATGCTTTGTTTTGCTTTATCCTTAATTACAATATCCTGCTGGGTGTAGTTTTATCAGCAGTGCTTTTGAGATTGTGTAATGTTTAGAGAGGATTACACTACGTAAAACTTTCCAAATATGAGACTCTTAAAGGAAATGTGGTGTGAATTAACTGTAGTTTTGAAAAGGAACATGGTAAGTTTTTTGGAGGAGTTTAAAGCATGTATGATAAATATGTTTTTTTGGTCTGTTTTATGCTTTGTGTTTTATTCTTGAATGTTAGGTTGGAGATATGAATCTGTAAAAACTGTTTCAGAAGATATCAACTGTAAGAGGAAAGTAAGGAAATATCTATTTGTGCTGAAGTTTTATATGGATTTCGTACTCTGAAATAAGCCTAGGTAGTGTTTGAACACATGGGAATTTCTTAAAATAAACACAGCCATGAAGGGAAAATGTGATAATGACTTGATGATGATGAGTGTCTGCTGTTACGGGTCCAGTGAGATGCAAGTGCCAACACCCCAGCCTCTACACCATGATCCAAATCGTAACGAAGGAATTTGGCAGCTCTCATGCCTTTATGTGAATGTATTACCATGGCTATGAAGATAAATAGTTCCAAAGTGGAAATACTAACAAATACTTAGTCATTTCCAAGCAGATTAGAAGTGAAAATAGGCATACTATAGGAAACAAGATAAATAGGAAATATATCTTATGAGTATGTGTGTTCCATTCCTGTTTCCCTGGGCTGGTTCTTCCTTTTAAAAGTCAGTGTATTTAGACAGATTGTATGTATCCTCTTTGTAAAGGTCACATCCCAATTTCTTAATTTTTTCCAACTTCCTTCCTACTCTTCCCCTCCTGTGACTCTCCTCTTATGCAAACATCAGCCCTGATTAAAGCCTAAAACTTGCTGAAAACTTTCTGTACTAAATTGTAGACTGGTGGGCTGTCCGATAACCACAAACTGTCTAATGAACTGCAAGAGTTCAGATTTATTCTCAAGGGCAGGCTCCCCCTTGTGGGTGCTGAGACGGTTACTTCCCAGCCTTCCATGAGCTTCCTCACACTGCACTAACTTAACCTATAATTCCACCCTATTTTTTAGTTAATATTTGTGTATATAATTCTAAAGTAATCTTTTTGTATACCCAAGTAGTTTTCAGTCTAGACTGGCCTGAAAACTCTTAACTCAGAAAGCAGATTTGTAGAGTGGAAAAAATATTGCCAGAATACAAATATCTTAACTTTTTTTTGCTGTTCCTGTTTTTGATGCAATCCCGTCTGCTGCTTTTGGATATAAACAATTCCCATATAAACTGCCTATATTGGCTTTTTGTAATTGTACTGCTTAGCTTCTCTGCTAAATAGGTTCATGTCTTGTAGTGGATGTCTACCATATGGTACTGATACCTGTGGTGAGTATCAGCACTGGCGTCTGGCAGATTATTTTCAATCAGATTCTCCAGGTTCCTCTGCCAAAGATTAGGGAGAGCTGTATTGCTTGGGTGGAATGAGGCATCTCTTGTTTGTTTTGAATGATGATGCAGGATTCTGCAATGGAATCTGGGCTGTGGCAGAACTTAGAATTTCAGAATTTAAAATTCAGAATTTCAAGGTTAGAATTTCAAACTGAGGTGAACAGAATCTTTCTGCTCTCTCCACTTGGCTGACTGTTTCTTGCAAGGTGTTTAATGCAGCTCGCTGAGTTGACTTCCTTACACGGGCTTAAGAGGCTTTTCTCCTTGCTCGCTAGCCCAAGCTGAATGATTCATCTGAGATCAAGCTGTTGACAGAGGAGATGCTTTTGGAGCTGCAGATGGCACTGCCAGCATCTTAATGAAATCTGGTGCCAAGGGAAGCATATGAAAAATGTAGGAAACAATACTGTAAATTGCATGTGCATCTTGAAAAATAATGATGTGTCTGTAGATGAAAGATGTTGTGCATTTTTCATAACGACGAGGAAATCAATCTTCCCCACTTTTTCACTTCCGTCAGTGCCAGCTCTAGCCCTGAAGATTTCTTTATGGCCTACAATTAATTGGGCTGATGAGCTGATCAATACAATGTCCGAGTATTTGGACATTGTCTCTGAAGTGAATGACAGTCTGGTGGTAATATGCTTAGCTTTGGAAATTCAGAATCCTCCTGGTCCTTCCAGTTTCTTTTTTTTCCTATAACATTACTAGCCAGTATTTTATAATGTACGTATATGGGATCCTGGCTAAGGGAGCTAAACTGTAACAGTCCTTTGCTCTCAGATTGTTCTCGCTATCTACGTTTGCTCTTTTCACACATTTTTCAGTATGAAAAGGGTAAGATGATTCTGTAAGAAGGAAGCAGCAGACTATACCAACAGTGTAGCCTGCATAGCAAACCAGGACCAAGATATTTGGCAAATTATATAACTACTTTTCATGGTCACTTGAAAATGCAGATTATAATTCCCAGGAATGCTGTTTAGATATAGAATATTTGTAAAGCATTCCAGAGATGAAGAATTCACCTTGCATGTCTGAATTATGACAGGTCTTATTTACAAAATCATCATTAGGCTTATATTTGAGAAAGATGCTATGATTTCTCCTGTTTTCATGGACAGATATTTTGTTTGGCCAGCTGTTAGAGTTGCCGGGGTTTTTGTTTCTTCAGGAAATGCAAGCTTGCCAAACCTGAACCCAGAGTCACAGGACAGGGAATACGTCAGTACAGAAATTTGTATTTCCTCATCGATATAAACTCTGACTGCATATTGCAATCAAACCCATAATTTGACAGTGTCCCAGACTGAGTTTCCTGGGCAGTCAGGAGGAACTGTAAGCTAGTCAAATCTCCTCTTTTAAATGTCATGGATCAATGAAAGAAAAAATGTGTGCAAAGAAATCATTTAATGGATAAGATATCAGCAATAATTTCTGATGACACTCGTTTTTCTTGTATAACTTGTCAGAGCTCAGGGGATATCATGTTTAGTCATGCTTTTTCCATTCTTCAGTTATCAACTTCATCAAATTCTTGGGCACAGTGAAAGCTTTTTGTCTTCTCAGTTTCTTCAGCATAGTATTTCTCGTCACTGTCCTGAACCTTGATGTGACCTTACTTTTTGGTGACTTGCACTGTAATCTCAGCTAATAGGCATTGTGATGTCTAGATTTCTGTCTTTTCTGAAGATGACTTTTTCTCCTGAAAAATTTTCTGTTCTGCATTCTTAATGGAAAATCTGGTTAGTTTAGCTTTCTTCACCATAAATGATTGCAAGATGCTTTGCGTAAAAAGAAAGTATTTTCTTATTTTTTTTCCTATGGGAGGCATGCAGTGGAGGAGAAAAACAAAAATTATCTGCTGACTTTGACAACACACAGACTTATTAATATATCTTTTTTTAATAAATGGAAATAATACCTGAAAAATAAATATCTATTTTACATGATAAATAACTTAGGAGATTTTTACATGTAACTTTCCTAATTGCAGGAAGGTAACCATGACATCACTTTTTGTTCCTTGTGCATGTTAGTGGCTTTAACTTAGTAGATTTGCTAAATGTGTCCATCATTGTGTTAAAAATTTTAATTACTGAGGTTTGTGAAACTGCTCCCAAATACAAGGGGTATTTGTAGAAAGCTGGATAGATTGACAAGTGATTGACAGGGTAAACAGTCCTACTGTGTTCTGATATCCCATGCTATGGTGCAATGCTACAGATACCACATAAGCCTCAGGAAGTAGCTGCAATCCAATTTTTATTAAACTTTTACTGCCAATGTATCTTGACATTATTGTTAATTAGGAAACTAAATTTACCACTGTCTTTCTTCTCTTCTTTAGAAAGCTTCACTGTTATGTTGCAGTCCTATAAAGCCTTAGTATGATATAAACTAATAGTGATATATTTGTCTGTATTAATAAAAGCAGTGTTGGTAAGAGGAAGTTCAGACATTGCACTTTTCCATATTTGTTTCTGATAACTTCATTCTCCTATTCTCATAATGTGAAAAAATGTTAAATGAAAAAGCCTTGTTTGGTGTAATATCTCTAGAATAACACCTATTGTCCTAATATGCCTCCAAAACAAGACCCACCTAGAAAATGGCTATAAAGTCTGTATACCTCTTAATGTTCTGTAACAGAGCCAGGCACAGTTTAACCTTCCTCTTACCCTCTTCTCCGTGCCTCCCCCTCTCTGCCATAAACAAAAGAAAGGAGAAGAAACAAATGAAAAAACCCTCTGGAAAGACAGATAGCTTCATTGGTTCACCCTTGAAGATTTTTGCTTTGTAGCACGAAGACAAGATTGGTAAATTCCAGGATCCAAGGATCATCATGAGAAATTGTTTTGCAGCTGGAGATTATTGACACTAGAGAAGAAATTTTGAAGGCTTTGTAGCTTTAACTTAATACCTATATTTCTCCTAGGGAGCCAGAAGGCAGCTAGTGTAAATTTTGGGACAATGCTGCAACTAATCTTGAGGTGTCACATGTGGATCACACAGACACACTTCTGTCACATCGTTCCCATGTCAGGTTAAGTGGCTGGTGATATTAATCTCACTAACTGGATCTTTTGCTGTCAACCAGGCTCCATATCTGTTCTCAGACTAGGCTGTCATTTCAAACATATAGTCCTCTTTTCCATGTTGCCTGCAGATTTCATCCAGTTTGACATCTTTGCTCTTCCTGCTGAGTCTGAACTGAGTGCATTGGCCAACGGTGTTAAACTATATTAAGACTATGGTAAGAAGTATTGTAGTTGGAGTGAAAACTTCTCTTTGCCTTTTTTAGTGCAGAGAAGTCCAAAACGTCAAGTGAATAGAGCCTTCTCAGGGTGCTACTGTTGTGTTTTGGTTGGTGTTTTTTTTAATATGTTTAGGTTTTACTTTTAAGTATCTTTCTGTTAAATAGAATCAGTATTTTCACTTTGCCTCGTAAAAAGTCAATGTCCTGCTGTAACCTTGCCATATAACAAGAGATTTTGATTCTGGATGATTAGATAGTGGCCTGCACAGCAGACTTTGCCTTAAAAGTATCACTCTTGAGGTTGTGTTAAATGAGCCAGCATAGACTGGGGAACTCTGAGCATAGTGCAGAACCTCGAGCTGCAAAATTTGGTATGGCTGAGTTAAAAGGAAAATTGATTTTGGGAATGAAATCAAAACTGTCTTTACACAGTATATTCTACTACCTTCCGTTGGACCTGTCTGTTACCTTCCCCAAGTATTTTGTCAAGTAGCAGCAAAACCAACAAAATTGGGTCAGGCTAGTTCTGCTGCCCCTTAGGAAATCGCTGAGCAACAGCAGAGATGTCTGCAGCTCTTAAGAGGATGGAGGACACAAGCAGAAGTTCAAGGAGGACCATGCTACTGTTCATGCCCTTTTCACTCCTGAAGAAGCGAGGATGCTTGTGGCAACTGGGAAGAAGAGGGCAAACTCTATTTTTTTTTTTCAATTACTTCTCTGTTGCAAATGTTTTACTGTCTCAAAGTTTTTAGAGAAGACCTTTCCAGGAAGAGCTGAGGAGAAATACTAGCTGTCTTCCTGAAGGTCACTGTTGGGGAAAACTGACTCTTTCATTTATATTGCCTTTTGGACATGTACCTTGTCTACAAATTTTTTTTTGATCCACTGTTCCTACTTCTTCAGATACAAGGTTGTAGTAGTTGTAAACACCAAGAAAGAAGAGGGTGACTGAAT
This sequence comes from Pluvialis apricaria, assembly GCA_017639485.1. Classification (NCBI taxonomy): domain Eukaryota; kingdom Metazoa; phylum Chordata; class Aves; order Charadriiformes; family Charadriidae; genus Pluvialis; species Pluvialis apricaria. The sequence goes on along the minus strand of CM030010.1, from coordinate 24,068,339 downwards.
AAATGAACTGGTAGTAGGGAAAGAGAGATAAAATAGAAGAGATCAATAAAACTGCATCTAGAAATAACTAAATTGAGAATTGACTAACTTAAGTGTGGCAGTTAAGTTCTGGGTCTGTTTTTAATGCTTTGGTAAGAGTTTCAGCATCTTGAGTACTTCTTACTTTAGCAGTAGACAGTAGGAGAATTTTTGTTCAAGCATTGTTTACTTGAATCTTTCATAACAGAACCCAAGTATTTTAATGACACAATTACTATGTTTCCTCTAACCCGACTCGCAGAGGTAAGTGTTCCCTTTCCAGAATCTAAAAATTTCTCATGAAGAAAATTCCAAAATAAGAGAACTCCAAAAGCATTTTTTGTGTAACTTTTTCCAGCTTTATTTGCATTAATGCCTCTACCATCCAAACGTAGAATCATAGGATAGTTTGGGTTGGAAGGGACCTTTAATGGTCAGGTAGTCCAACCCCCCTGCAAAAGCAGTGACATCTTCAACTAGATCAGGTTGCTCAGAGCCCTGTCCAACCTGAACTTGAATGTTTCCAGGGATGGGGCATCTACCACCTCTCTGGGCAACATATAACTTAATATGAAAATGAATAAAGTTTCAAAAGGTTTTAGGCCAGGTACTCTATCTACAACCTGCAATAAATAAACTTAGTAACTAGCCACATTTTAAAAAATATATGTGAATTTAGAACACAGAATTAGTGAGAGTAATTTCTTGCACTCGAGAATGATGCTGAAACTACTAATTCTTGATGCTATTTGAATCTGATTGCATTAGTTAAGTTAGGCATCTAATTGGTAAATGAGTTCAGAATTCACAGACTGGATGAAATTTAAAAACACTTTCAGAAACTATTTTATTTGAGTTAGTAGAATTTGGTTGCCTGGTACACTATCACCACAAGCTGTTTTCTGAGTGAAATTTGCTTTATTTCTTTTAGATTGCAGAATGTTTTAGTTCTAGAATTTGCAAGCTAAAAAGTGCTATTTGGGACTATGCTCCTCACTTAGTGCTATTTTTGTAGTCTGTATTTTTGCCTGTAGAAAAGGTCTAATAGGTAGTGAGTGATGTTCTGTCCTAAAATAGAGTTGTCCTGCTATTTTGTCACAAGTCCTGTTAATTGCATGCATTAATGTAAAATTATGTTGTCTCTTAGTGTTCAGGTAAATACTCATCTGATTTCTAATGAAAGTATTTTTGTTGTGCAACAGTTATTTTGGGTGTTTTGTGGGAAGGTAGCGGTAGCTACAATAGTGTTTAATCTCCCAATGACTTGCGTTAATCTGCCATTATTTTGTTCTTTGTGCTGTAAAAATACCTTTAATAAAACATGACTTTAAAACTGCGTGGTTTTTTTTTTTCTCCACTGGAGCATTCTAAGATTCATATGTTAGGCCACAGGTTTTTTTTGGGAAAAATGTCCTGAATTCTGAAGAGAGGTAGATAATAAAGCATATTATTGTAATTGCCACTGAAGAAATAGCTTGGGTTGAGGGAGGGGGTTTGTGTGGAGGTTTAAAAAAAAAAAAGTCATTGCACCTCCTACTGCCTTCAGGGTTCCCCATTTCCTCTTGCCTATTCCAGAGACTAATGTACCTGCCACCTCTCTGGAAGTCTAGGGGTTTCCTGGCAGCAAAAAATCTCTTTGTAGACCTCCCTCTAAATTTAGCTTCCTTCACCCCGTCTCCTGATCCGCTATTGGTATCTTCTGCCAGTCTGTGCTTTGAGTTAGCTAACTAAAATGACTTTCTATATGTGTTTGTGAAATCTGGCCCTATCTGGGAACAATCTGTTCTCAGAGATCCAGATGAAAAGGGCAAGGCTGGAAGGGTCATGTCATAAAAGCTTCTTTCTGACTCCTTAAATGGATTTAAGGAGATGGAAGTGGAGACAAATGGGCTATCCCCTACAGTACATTACTTTGATCAAGCTGTCTTTGCTACCATCTATCTAAATGATGGTGACATTTTTTTAAAATAAATTGTGGAACTCAAATGCTTCGAGTGAGTTTGGCAGCTCTAGCCTACTAATGTTTATATCTACGTGTGCATTTCTGCTTGAAGTTCAGTAGTGCGGTTAGGATGAAGGTAAGGCTGCTGAGAACCTGTGTTGCTGTTCAGTTTTTCTCCAGTGAGATGCAGCTTAATGTCTTTCATGTGTTTGTCTTAACAGTGTAAGGCTATGTTGCACTTCAGTAAACTGATATACTCACTGGCATCAGTAATTTATGCTTTACTTAAGTGTGTTGTGTGAGAATGGAACAAGAAAACTGGCCGTCTGTATAAAGGTAGAGCAATTGATGTGACCTATGTACCATTTTTTATTTGTTTTGTTTCCTATGGCATTCTCATAAATGGTATAAGGAATAGGATTAGATAAGACATTACCAGCTATCCTCCTAGTTGAAACTTCTTTCTCGGGAACACTTATCAACCATTCATTGTTAGGCTGAGAAGTGCAGTCCTAGAACCACTTACGTTTCAACTACCTGCATAATAGAGTTAGCCTACCTTTGTAACATACAAGGATGAGGCCATGGTGGTGGGTGGATGCTGCAAACACCTTGGTTGAAATTGGAGTTTGTGATGTCTGTGATGTATTGGACAGGTGATCTGAAATCAACTCAATACAGTGAGGACTAGTTGAGAGCGGGAAATGAAATGCAGAAAGCATAGACAGATAGCATGACAAAATACAACGTGAGTGGGTTGGAGGTCACAGGATGAATCATGAGTCATAGTTCTGCTGCAAAAAAGGCATATACCGTTTATGACCTACTAAAGGTCCTGCTGTTTGTAAGACACCGGATGGGATTTATCCACTTCTGTTTGGTAATCATCTATGTCTACTGTGGAGGAACTTTTTTTAAGACTGTAGAAAAATGAGTCTAAAAAAACCTATAAATGAGTGCTACAAAGTTTAGGAAAAGTAGCTTACGAGGAAAATCTTGCAAGAGTTGGTTTTGCTTATGCTAGAGGGGAGAAGACTGAACAGTAAGGGAAGAATGTTACGAAGTTATTAGCAACTAATTGTTTTTTTCATTTCTCTCCAGTGACTTCATTTGGAGTGATGAAGTTAAGTTGAAAACTAGGAAATGCTTTATAATGTACAAGTTAGTGAAATGTTACATGGGATCTTGGAAAATAAACTCGAGTGGATACTTTAAAGAATGGGTTGATAAGGGTTTGGTAGTGGATGGTTTAGCTATAAACTGATTCTGATGCAGAGAGATGCTTTCCCAAGCTAAGCATTAGGAGAGCTCTTTTAAAAATATTTTTCTGTAATTGTAAGAAAAATATAGTAATTTTAGTAATTATTGATGATGTTCCCATATTTAATATGAAAAGATATTTCATCATGCTTAACATGAAATAATTTATTATACAAACTTGGTTAATTCACAGATGAAATCTTTTAGATGATAAACAGTGTTTTCTTTCTTTTTAGTTTCATCTTGCTCAGCCACAAACTAGGTTATAGAAAAAACTAAATTATTTATACTATTGTGACTTCATTTCTATTGCTCTTGTTAATAATGTAACAGAAGAACACAAATTTATTTCCTGAGCTGTTAAAGGGTCTTAACCACCCTTTTTTCCTCCCAATGGACTATTCTTTTTTTGATCTGCATATAAGTTACAGCATCACTATATTACATGCTCTGATCTGTCATATTTCAATTCTGTTGTTGAATACATGAACTACTACCCTCCTGAAGTAGTAATTGGTTTAGTAGGTGGAACATTTCTTTCATGGAATATAACTATGAAAAACTACAGAATGGCTTTTAACAAAGATAAAGGTAGTGTTCCAGCAGCAACAGTGAAGTTAGGTGGCCTTTCAACCCATTCATCAAGCTCCTGCTTTTGACAGAGAAAACGTCATTAACGAAGAATGTGTTTTATTCAGAGCAGTGCAGAAATGCAAACCTTCTGAAATACTTTAATAATGAAAAGAGAGTGAAAGTGGAAAGAAAGGCTCTATTAATATAAACAAAGGCTTAGAATTTTTCCTGAAGTTGCTCAGCTATTCCTTATTTCAAAATTTCTATTAAAGTTTATATTTTTCTGCTATGCCTTTTACATTTTAGTATGACTGGAAAAAACAGATCACTTAAATGAACATTAAAATGATAAAAATAGTATCCAGTTGTTGTCATATCTACCAGCCTTTTATTTTTAAAATGTCTGTCCCAAATAATGGGAACTGACACTGAAGGTTTTCAGATAACTAAGAAAAGCCTGAAAAGTATCTCAGGGATCTGGCAGTTTCTGTAAGGGGGTGGCGGACACATGCAAAACCAGAGGACAACACAACCCACTGGTTCATTTGTGTCTAAAGCATTTTATTTCCATCTTTCCATGTATTTAATTGTGAGACACGCAAATGTATTGCATTCTTCCCTAAGTGGCTTGAACAGTGGTATTTTGTGTCACTGGTTATCTGTTTCAGATTATTTACAGATTAACATGTAGGACTATTTTCAGGAGAGCAGAGCACTCAATGTTCCCCCATTAATTTCTTCTGTTTTCTTACAAGTTTAGTAATTTCCTTTTCGCTCTGTAGCACTTACAACTCTTTTTTCTCTTTTCTGATTGGTTTCCTTGTCCAAACCTTGATTTTAAGTTTCTTAAGGTACTGAAAGAGAGGTGTATCGTACCTGCCTCATGAACTTCAAGTAGCATCTTTTTTACAGCAGCCATGACATAACTTCAAGCTTTACTTGTAGTGTTTTTATTGCATTGTGATTCTGATATCTTCTGTACTAGTATGAAATCAGCCTGTTTTCAACTCTTATTAACTATTTTGGGTTATGATCTCATCTTTGCATTTAGTCTACAGAATATCTGAAAAGCTAAAGTAATCTCCCTGACACCTTGTTTTAGCGATAATGGTGGGTTTTTTCTTTGTGTGAGAATTATTAGGATGGGAGGGATTGTTTGTGTTTTAGTCAAGTAGTTGGCTATTGCTAGAACATATTTACAGTATACTACTGGGATTTTAATTCTGCTTTTCTGAAATGTAGAGGTGAGGCAGAATTTGTGGTCATCTGTGATATGGAGCAATTACACCAGAGATGATGTAGCAGAACTGAAACAGAACACACTGATCTAGGATCATGTGTTTCTAGTCTAAAATGGCAAAAGACACTTTACGTCCTCCACTGTCAGATTTTCTTAGCAGTAGAATATCTTCATGCCTTTCCTAAGGCAAGGAGGCTAAATGTTTCTTAACTTCTTGGAGGCTGTCTAGAACAGTCAAGATGCAGCATTTTGTGAGGTGTTTGACTGCTTGAAGAATCTAAAGCAAAATGAGTCAAAGAATGTAACACAATGCTTTAGTGTGTAGTCTACAAGATTGGGTCCATGCTCCCCAGCCTTTTTAAGACTGGGATGTTTCTTTGCATGAGTAAAGGCAGAGGCATGGTTGTATGATATATTACAGGTAGTGTGGTGCATTCAAAGTTGAAGTGCCAACTGAGAATGATTTAGGTGTGCAGTTTGTACCTACGTGCCTAAATTTTTCTTGAAATCCCATCTTTTTATGGATTTAACTTCTTGCAAGCCTTGAGTTGGTGCCCAGGTCCCTGTGTTTCTTAGGAACTTGCAAGCTGGCAGGGAGTGATTTAAGAAAAACAGTAGGAAACGCTGAGGGCAGTAGCATGGCTTAAGCCTTCTCCCTCCAAACCAGTTGGGTGCCTCTCTCTGCTTTGCTTTCATACTGGTATACTTTCTCTTGATGTTGGGATAGCCAGGCTTTTCTCACAATAAACAAGAGAAAGCTAAACAAAAGTTATCTTAAGAGAGGTGGCTTCTTAGATTTGCTCACGAGACAAATAGGGCATTTTCATTGAAGGCTTCTTTTTAGATGTCCCCGTATCTGGAAGAGACACACCATGTGTGCCAGAACATGGTTCTACTCATGTATGGTAGAATGGTTTGGAATGGAGTTTTCTTAATGTTTGGTTTTGAAAAAGTTCCACTTCACAGCAAAAATTTAACTATGGCTGCAGCGTGGTTTTAATCCTGTGTTTTGACATTGTAATACCACTGGTAACTCCCCTTTCCTTCTTTTCTCCATTCTTTCTGAGTATTTGGGTGCTTTTGCAGAGTAAAATGCTTTGTACAAGAGGAGTGAAATTTAGCTCAGAAGTAGCCTGGTGGTTAGGGCAACCTCCTGGGATAAAGAACGCCTAAGTTTAAATAACCTTTTTGGAAATGGTGATGTGAGAATGACTGCATGGCCTCTCCAGACACTAAAATCTGCCTGGGTAGTGATCTGTTCCTTAAAACAGAGTGATCTTATGCCTAGCTATATTTTACACAAAATTGATAGTTTGGGGAGGGAGTTGCTTCATTAGGCTTTCGTATGGCTGCATTCATATGCATTAATATTGGTTGCTTCATTAGGCATTACTGTGGGTGCAAGTGTCTGACTGTTAGAACTTAGGTGGTTTTGTACATAAATGCCCATATCGTAGAGGTTTTAGTTATGTAAAGGGTTAGATTGCAGTTGAGCAGGAAATTTGAGGGTATCAGTGACATCTGAATATTTGTACCTGGAACTAATTTTGTGGATTTAGCTCTTGGTGTTTCTTACTAATTGACGTTATTCTTTAAGGCCCAGCAGTTGGAGTCCTTCTGTACCTAGAAATCTTCATTATTTCATTATTAACATTAGAAGAACTTTTGCAGTTTGTCACATTAGAAGCTTTAAATGGCTACCCTGAAAGATTATGCCATTTTAATATATCATAGCTTTAAGATACTCAGATTCCCATCATACTCATGTTCATTTATTGAGATGGAATGTCATTGGTATCTGTGGAGTTCATGACTTATTAAAATGTTATCATACGTTCATCAGCTCTTGGAAGAATACATTTTAAAAGAAAAATCTGATGATCTAATAACTTGGAGCTAGATTTGTTGTACAGTAATAAGGGTTTTTTTTCCCCTATTTAATAAGAACATTTCTCAAAGAAAACATACAGAACTTATTTATAATAACAGTTCACTCTGTGCTTTTATACTACTAATAAAATGCTGGTATTTGACAGAGAGCTTTCAGGTGCTAGATTTATTAAGAGCTTTTTTTTTTGGAGGCTAGTTTTGGAAGAAGGCCATTTTGAATTTTATGAGGAGAAATTTGTTACCGTTGAGCCAAGATGTAATATCTGTGATGCAGTGTTAGAAATAAAACCACTAGCAAAAGTGTCTTAGGCTATTTTTTAGGAATTGAAAGTGTTTCGATATTTTTCTTTAAACATATATTAGAAATAACTTTAAGTATCTGAGATTTTGCATGAAATTTAAGTGTCTGAAGTTTTTTATAATGTCTGAGGACTTACAGAAAAGGCATAGAGTTTCCCTCCCTCTTTCCCTCCCTCACAATTTTTGGTGCTTTAAAAAAGTACGCTAAAAAAGACATCAGAAAAACAGGGACCAATCCTGACACTTGATTTGTACATTTCACAGGTAGCCTAATCTGGAGGCACTTCAAAAGTAGGCAGCAGCTCCCGTCCTCACTCAGCACCAACTATTCTCTTGGTGTAGCTCTCCATTAAGTTTTGTGCTTAAATTGCAGTTCCTTCTGCTTATGTGAGTGAGTTGGTCCATACATGTCCACCTTCATACATAATAACTCTATTGATGTAAGAAGTGTATTCAATATTGTATCAATGTCATTTTTCCTCACAAAATTGGAAATACCATTCCCTTGACAAAGGATAATGTTTCTGAATGTAAGTACTGTATCATGTCTGGAATTTTTATGGCGGTATGGGATAACTGTGCAGAGCCAGTTAATCCAGAAATGGGTTGACATTCATACATTTCAAAGCAAAAGGTAGCTTTTCAAAGCCCAAGGTAACTTTTACACTGAACAGTTAATTATGCTGCTACTACTTTGGACTTATGCTGTGCCTTTCATCCCGGAATTTTCAAGCGTAGAACCAACATTAACCTCACAGCATTCATGTCATTGATGTAGGTAACAGTAATAAATCACTGAGGCTTGATTTACTTTTTTTGTAGCGTAGGTAAATGGGCTTGTCCAAGGTATAAAGACTTAAGCTTCTGATCAAGAACTGCATACAGTCCTGATCCTCAGCTTCCATCTTCATGAAATGTATGTTCTCAAAGAAAGATTTTGGCACTTTCAGAGGCTGTCTGAGTTGATCTCATTTTGTGTTCTCAAACTTTGGCATATCTCTGCTGCTTAGGTATTGAAAGTGCAGCTTCTGGCACTTCAGCTTCCAGCAGTGGGAAAGCTGTATTAGACTACACACAGATGCATTGATTTTTGTCTGCTTTTTTGTTAGTGGAAGTGTTTGTTAAAAATCAGCAAACAATTTTAGAAGTAAGCCAGTTGACATGTTGCCTGCTTAGACCACCAGAATTGCCACGTATAACAAGCAGTCCCAGTGGGTTCATGCCTGGAAATGGATACATCTTTTAGCAAGACTTGACAAATGGTAGCTTGTCATATTATTGATTGTCTGGATTGGTCCCACTAAAAAAGAGGTTTCCTATGAATAGATGGTGGTTAGTGCCACACCTGCAAATTCAGAATTAATTTAGTTCAGTGATTTATTCAGCTTTCTAAGTTAAATTGTAGTGTTTTGCAATAGATGTTTCCGGATATGTCGCATTGACTTGAACTGAACATATTTTGGTATCTTAGGAATTTTTTAGGTGTTATTTATATAATGTGGGCACTCATTCTGGTACTATTTGGATGTGCTGTGCCAGCAGAGATGTGATGTAAATGTCGCTTTTACTGACATCCTCCTCTCATTGCCATTAGAATGTAGATTAGTCGCACATTTTTAGAGAGTTGAGGTGGTAGAAAGGTTGCGGATAGTGCCTTTTCAGCGTTTTGCTGATTCCAAGTAGGTTTCTTAAGTATTATCTGATTATGTTTTCTTGTGAAGCTATGGTAATTTCGCTCAAATAATGTGCTTGTCCTCATAGGAATTGCATCGCAAATTCACGCTTTGCCAAAAAAAAAAGGCAAAAAGAGTGCACTTTTTTCAGTAGGAACAAACTGAAATGATATATTGATAGGATACTGTTATTTTGACTGATTCTGTTTGTTTCTCTGAAGCATAAGATGAAAAAAAAAATTGTCCTCTGCAAGACTCACCTTCAAAAAAAATAACACAATACCCAGAGTATTTGGGGGTAAAATGAATGGTTTAAACATCGAGGTACAGTAGGTGGAAAAGATACTCTTCAAATCCAGTGTCATGTATAGACAACCATATGAGAAAATACCTGTCTGGTTCTAGTCAAAAATGACTGTCTTCAGTCTGAGAGCTCATCTTTCTTTCTCTTCCTACAAAACAATTAACTTGGAATTTTTAATTGGTATGATTTACTTTATTCAAAAATGCTTTCAAAATTATTTTCAGGTATTTGTAACTTTTCACTGTGACACGATGGAGCCTAGTTTAAAGGAAATATTGTAAGAGATATTTACTTTTCAGAGATCGCCTTCACTTGTATTTGTCAATGAAAAAATGTATATACTAGAGTCTTCGCTATGAAGTCTTGGTTTAGATTAAGAAAAAATACAGTCTGAGAAATTATAGAAATACTAATTTGCATGATAATAGTCTTAACTATTTTCTTATAGCTAAATCTGAGTCCCCCTGTCAGTTTACTTCAGATTGTTCTATTAGTAGAAAGCTATGCAAGTAGATGAATATTTGTAGTTCTCAGTAAATACTTGCCATTTCTTTGCCAGGTGACTCTTTGACCTGGATCTATTTCAGGATGAACAAGATGAGTAATACCAAAGTCTAGAATTTTTCTGAGAGCAGGTTATATGTCTGGTCTGGCTTCCAGCCTTCAGCTCTGCTACATGCTAGAGATTCAATACCTCTCTCTGCAGAAATTTGCATGCTTTTTGCATTTTTAATTCAAAATTTTTTGAAAGTGCTGCCTTCAAATTATTTTGAATCAAAATCCTCACTTCTGTAGTGTTGTCAGGAGCACAACACAAATAAGGACATACATGAAGAGTAATATGAATTTCAAAAAGGTTTTAAGGGAATAAGAAAAGGATTTTTCTGTCAGTCTGCCATTCTTATTCTTAAATTTTACTTTTTTTCCGATGTTTTACATGGGAATGCATTATTTCCACAGCTGTGCTCAGACACATAGATGTTTTATCCTTTTAGTGTTGAAACTTGTAAATGGATATGTATCTTTGTGCTGTATAGTGTTGTGTGTCAAATCAATGATATGACTGTTGGTTCTTTAAAAAAAAAAAAGAGGAAAAATGTAAATACTGTCTAGATGAGCATTGTGATTCATGTTGCCTTTTATTCCAGCTTTTTCTTCAACAGATTATTCCTGTGATTAGTTATTTATACTGGTTTTGATTGTATAGTCGTAAATATTGAAAATCTGTCTGGACACTAGGTACCCCAGACAAGAAGGATGCCTTTCTCTGGATTCATAATTGACAAGTTCAGTTTAGCAGGTGGAATTGTTGTGGAGTTGTAATGCAGAAATTTCCTTTTTACCATTTGTAGGCTGCACTAATTTGCATGCACAGAACATGAATGCAATTTGTCATTGGCAAATTCAGGGTTTGGGTTCGTGCTTGGATGTGTCTGACTTGAATCTTTCCTTTTGGCTCTGGCTGTTGTAGAATCATAGAATAGTTTGGGATGGAAGGGACCTTTAAAGGTCATCCAGTCAACCCCCCTGCAATGAGCAGGGACATCTTCCACTAGATCAGGCTGATCAAAGCCCCGTCCAACCTGAACTTGAATGTTTCCAGGGATGGGGCATCTACCACCTCTCTGGGCAACCTGTGCCACTGTTTCACCACCCTCATTGCTCATTGTAAAAAAAAAAAAAAAAAAAAGAAAAAACCCACCAAAAAAAAACCCCAAAACAAAAACCACAAAACCAAACCCCAAATAATCTTCCTTGTATCTAGTCTATATCTTCCCGCTTTTAGTTTAAAGCCATTACCCCTTGTCCTATCGCAACAGGTCTTGCTAAAAAGTTTGTCCCCATCTTTCCTGTACGCCCCCTTTAAGTACTGAAAGGCCGCAATAAGGTCTCCCTGGAGCCTTCTCTTTTCCAGGCTGTCCTCACAGGAGAGGTGCTCCAGCCCTCTGATTGTTTTTGTGGCCCTCCTCTTGACATACTCCAACAGGTATGGACGTGTCTTTCCTGTGCTGAGGGTTCCAGAGCTGGACGCAGTACTCCCGGTGGGATGTCACCAGAGCAGAGTAGAGGGGCAGAACCACCTCCCTCAACCTGCTGGCCATACTTCTTTTGATACAGCCCAGGACATGGTTGGCCTTCTGGGCTGGAGCGCACATTGTTGGCTCATATCCAGCTTTTCATCCACCAGTACCCGCAAGTCCTTCTTGTCAGAGCTGCTCTCAATCCCTTGACCCCCTGCCTGTACTAATACGGGGGGTTGCCCCGACCCAGGTGCAGGACCCTGCACTGTGTGCAGACCTGTACGCTCTGTGCATATGCAGATACATTGGAAGATTGAGAGATGTGTAGTAATTACTGTAACTTTGGGATAAGAATCTTCCTCTGTGTGGCCCACAGACAGGTAATGCGTTGACTCAGTTGTAGTGCATAATTACTTGGAAGAGTTAGATAATTTTTCTTACTAGGTTGAGAACTTAAAAGATAATTGAGTGTTCATTGCATGACTAAAATCACTATTATAGTCAAAATAATTCCTTCACAATTGTATGTGTATATGTGTGTGTATCTGCACACAGTGTTCATTGTATTCCGGGAAACACAGCATCTCTTAACAGCAACTGTGGTTTTACATGCCTTTTCCCCTATTAGAGTCAGTTAACATTTTCGGGAAATTTCGCCAAAATTTTCGGGAGTACTAGTGACTTGGATATATTGCCTTAAGTCAATTTATATTCAGTCAATGTACCATAAAACTGAAGAGGACACACAAACGGGAAGATTCAAGTTCACAGGCTAAGCAGCTCACAAACAAATGGGGAAAAAATAAAGGGTAAGAAGAGAAGAAAAAAACCTGTTAATTTTACTATATACATATGAAAAAATTCACATTTTCAGTTTGACATGTGAGCATTTTGATTAAAAACATCTAAGGAGTGCTCTAGAAAAACTAATACTTGAAGGCAGTTTGGTCTTTTAAGCACGATCAGATTTTTTTGGCAGATGCCTCCATTTGAAGTTCAGAGATTCTTTTAGATTAAATAGTAGGTGCTTAATTACAATGGTTTAGAATTGGAGGCATTTCAGTGTAAGCAAAGAGGAAACTTTAAAAATGTTAAGCTATTCATTTTACTTTGTGTAATGTTTTAAAGCAGTAAATGTTGAAGATGGAATAATTTCAATTTTGTATTGAATCAGTCCTAGCGCATGACCATTAAAATGGAAATCACTGAGAATAAAACGTGTGTGAATTTCTGTACATTTATAGAGTAATTATTTACTTTATCTGTTTTACATTACATGATAAGCAATCTTGTTCTGTGATTAACTCTATTTTAATTAAATGTTTACATTTTTATCAAGCTAATCCACATTTCATTTGTGGCTTATACAATGCCATTATAAAGTATGTTTGTAATAAAGACTTGCTTTATGAAGGCAGAGTAACAAGCAGAGTAACTGTTTTGTCACTGTCACTGTGGAGTGCTCCGAGTACCATTAGTCATTCAGACAAGAATCATATTTCAGGAGTAATACTTTGCTTTACTTTAGTGGAAAATGTTCTCCATAAGTATTTTATCAGTGAATGAAAGGAATTATAATCTTATTTTGATATACCAATTTAAGAAGGAAGTGAACAGTGTAATTAGAATAAAGATAGCATTACAGTGAAGTAAATGGGAATTCACTCATTTCTGTTGTAATCAACTACGCTTTTTCTTTTTAATCTGTTTGTGCATAATCTCTATATTATACATTTTGCTGCTCTTTAAAAAAAAATCCAAGTAATATTAAGGCTAATAGCTGAATATAAAATCAAACCAAAACAAGTGAGTTTAGGTTTATTTCCTGTTGTGTGAATCCTGCCCACAAGTGATAAAGCAATCACAGAATTTATGGGATAAATCAGGTGGGCCCCTAGGCCAAAGCAAAAAAAACATTGAATGTGGAGCACATTGCTCAGGGCTTTGTGCAGGCAGGTGCTGAGGACTTTCATGGCTGGTCATTCCGCAGCCTCCTGGGGCAGCCTGGGCCAGTGCTTCACCATCCTCATCCTCAGAGGCCTTGTCTGTGCAGATTTTAAAGTAACTATTTATTCACTGAAAGTCATAGTGCATGAGTGACATACCCTGTTTAAGACTTGCCCTAATTTCATCTGCCTAGCTATTAATGTCTGTCTTTCATTTCAGTTTATAATAATTCAGTAAAATGAATAGCTACACCATGATCAGGGAACTTGCTTCCTCCCCTGCAGCAGCAGGATGTCTCTATTAATAAATTTTATATTTCTTGATCAATATATCAATCAATTTGAAATACTGTAGAGTTTAATAAACCTGAACTGAGCAGGATGAAATCCATTCAGAATTTTATCTCCTGCTATTTTTCTGTTCCTTGGTATGGAACAGCATGACTGCAGTCTTCTGTTCATTTAACACTTTGGAGCTACTTGAGTTCTGATACAAAGTTCAAAGTTGTTATGAACTGACAAGACTTTGTACTTTTACCTTCAGGTTTTTCTTTGCTTTAAATCATACATTGATATAAAATCATTCAAATTCACCACAGACATTGTTGGGTTCCTTATCAGTGATTAAATGGGCTAGCATTGCTTCTATTTTCTTCATTACTTGGCTATCAGTTCCATTTATTGCATCATTTGCTGTGGTGCATGTCAACCATTATTTTGATACCCGAGTGCACTATGAAACTAAACGTGTATAGGCTGAATTTGAGATGAGGCAGTAAGGAAAGCCTCTACTTTATAAATGCTGTCTTTAGATTTTTGACCAGGACACACCAGCCAGGTGAGTTTGGGGGTTTTCATTTAACAAAATTCTGAGCTTAGAGAGGAGATGTCCTATTAACTGGTGATGGCTTCCTGATTCTCCTTCATCCAGGAGGACGGTGCGTGTTCCAGCTAGTACCCATGGTCAGGTGCCAGTTGGCATCAACAGGTTCAACTTCTTATATTTTGGGACACTGTGGTTATTTTCATCCTATTCTCCTACCAACTTGTCACTTTGCTCTGTGGGTTCTGGGAAGAGTCATGCGGTAGTTGTTTCTGTTCAGTATCTTTATTGAGCTAGTTTGGTGGCTTGTGCCAAGGGCTATATCAGTGCTACAAGGATTTTTCACTCTTCTGCCCAGTGATGTGTCTTGATTGATTTGTGCCCATGTCGTTTATTCTCTTCACAATTCAGTTTTTCATTTCACAGACAATTTTCTCATGTAAAACTTGTATTTCTCTATGCTAAGGCACATGGAGGAGCTTGTTGCTCTTTCTCCTTTTGTCAGGAATAAGTTATTGTGCTGACCATTTAACAAAGCCCAGTAGGTTCCTTTCACACTATTGCCAGTTCACTGGACAGAACTTTCTCTAGTTCAAAGAATTGATGTCAGGTGTTTGATAGATACCTAAAATAACAGGTGGTTACGTTATGTGCGTCTTCCAACAGAAGCATTTTTCCTATATCCCTGTCTAGTATGTAAGTTCAATGTACTCTCCCTCACCTCCTTCAGAGATCAGCATACTGAAATGAGGTCACGCTCCCCTAAACGCCAACATGAATCGGTCAGTTTTATTTTGCTTTCTTTTGCTGTTGTTGAAAATGGTTTAATTTTGGCCTTTCTTCTTGCCCTCATAAGCAATTAATGATTCTGTTGAGGTGCAAAAGAAGGGTCTGTACTACAGCTGCATCCCAGTTTTATTTCTGATTGAAAGAGATGGGAAAGAGAAGTACATTTATTCACACAAGTATTGAAGATATTTTGAAAGGAGGATAGGAACACTTGGAGGAAAAAATGCATCTTATTACAATTGTGTTTTAAAGTCACATGAGTGAAAATTGCTGTAGTATAGAATTCCCCTTTTAATATTTACTTTTATTTTTAGACAACTTGATTATTTTTTTTATGTTAACAAATAACCAAAGGATTAGTGAATACGATAGAATTGAGGCAAGGAGGTGAAGAGTTAGTAAATCTAAAGATAATTACAGAAATTTCCTAGAAAAACTTTTAGCAGTTCATATATTTTAGCCCTTTTTCTTTGCAACTTTGAGGAAGTTAATATACTGCTTAAAGACAAACGAATGCAACTCCTTAGGTATATTGAAGAGGAACAGTATGAAGGGGAGTATCAATGAGGCAGGCAGTACCTCTTCACAGAGTGTTTCCCTGTCTCTTGTCATCAGTCCTAGCTCATTCTGTTCATAGGGACACTGCAGCAAAAGTGCAGGCATAGCTGAAGATCTCTGGGTGTCAGCTTGTAAGACTCCTAAGTTACCTGTGAAAAATTGTTGTTGTGGTAATTGTTGTTTCTTAATATGTTAACTGTGAAAACTACAAAGTAATTGTATTATCTCTTACCTGTGATGCACAATTGCATCTAAGTGTCCTCGAAAACCAAGTTTAGGTATTCTTTTAGAGCAATATTGCATTTCTGCTTCTCAGCTCCTACTTACTGGAATACAGACACCTTATAATTTCTGTTTCCTTGTTCCTCTGCTGAGTTGCTTGCCTGCAAAAACTGCTGTGTAGCTCCACAATGGAAAGTGGGTCTGTAGTCAGAAAAATGAGGGTATTAGGTCAGTGGCAGTGATATAGTTGGGCCTATTTATGTGTGTACTGCATATGAGATGTCAAAGTAGTCCACAGGGCAAAGTATTGATTGCATGTCAGAAAAAATGCTTTTGGCTACTGCAACCAGTTTGCTCTATTCTGGTCAGCTTTCTAGAAGTTGTAGCAAGAATAAAGGGAAGAGAATACAGTGTAGAATGTAGTTTTTCATATTGTTTGTCAAAAACTTTCTGGCTTTTAAGAAATGGCAATTTTTTTTCTTCTTTTTTAATATGTTTTTAATTTGTCTTCCATGTTGCTAATTTATGTTTGAAGTGCTAGCAAAAAGACTATGTTCTGAAATTTAAGCCACTGAGATGGAGCCAAATGAAAGAGGTAATATTCTAACTTTTCAATTTTCTTAAGTAGATTATTCTTACTCAATATCAATCTCATCAGTAGGTGATAGGGTAGCCAAACATAATTTATTTGTCACACATGGATGCAATTTTAAAGAAATTTAATTGCATGTGATCTTTCTGCACAACTTTTTTTGACTGGTCTGATAAATACATTTTAAAAATTAGGGAAGAGCTAACATATATTACAAAAATACTGGAATATCCTTAATAAGAAAAAGGTAGGCTTATAAATGCAATTGTATCCCTTCCCCTCCCTTAAGGAAGAAAAAACCTCAGGTAGAAAAAGGAGAAACCATGTTAAATATCAAAATACCAGTAAGTGCATTATAGGTGCTTTTGGACTGAGTATGGGAGAAAATAAGGCCATGCCACCTTATCAGAGATGGGAGGAGGAAAAACCTTTAGAAACTTGAATCTGTTCTGATTTGCTAGAATGTATGAGTAGGAGACAGTGTGGAAGGAGTTAACCCGTCACACCTTCTCCTGTCCATCCTTCAGAGGATCCAAAGTCTGAGATGCAAAATGTTATGGGAGATACTAAGAATATTCTAATTTTAAAAGTTTGGGAATCAAAGTTGGTATAAAGATCTTTTGCCCCTGTTCAGATTAATTACCCAATTTGTAAAACTGCTGTGAGTTCTCAGTATTCGGTCTGAGTCTTGCAAAGCCAACCTCTAAAAACTAACAAAATTCACTGAATTATTATTTCCTGTGCTAGGAAAATCACTGTTCCACGTGTGAACTTCATTACTTGTGCAGTTATAAAAGTGTAATTTAAATGATGATGCTCTCTTTAATGTAAACACAGAAGACGCGTATTAAACCCTGTTCCTGTTAAGTTTAAAAACACTTCAGAAAACAGAACCTGTCTGCAGTAGTCCACTTCAGCTATGATTAATGTTAATTCTTAGAGTTGCGTAACTTTTCAGTAGCTGATCCAATTTCAGTTCATCAAGACAGAAATAAAACAAAAGCAAGCTGTATTTAGAAACCAAAATTGTAGAAATGTTGAACGATGCTTTCCTGTCTTGTGTCTTGGAGAAGCGTAGCATGGTGCTTAAAATATGCTGTGTTTTGCTATTAGTAGAAAATAATCTTCACTGCTGAAGAATAGGATTTCTGAAGAAGGTTATGATGTTTTCTGTAGTTTATCTAGCATGTGCAATGACTTACTCGAGTTGCTACTACATTGAATACAGTTATATTCATTTACTTTCATAACATCAGAAATTTCCACTATGCCAAGTGCTTTGTCAGAAAACTTGAACTCTTATATTTGCAACTGGAAACAGTAATAGGCATCCTCATCCATAGGATAGTGTTTGGGAAGATATACTTACAAACAATCTGTGATAACATTCCAAACCGCAAAGCAGCTTCAACCTGCACTTTGTTCACTTATTTTTTTCATTTATTGGTTTTTAATTTTGTACAAGACAAATTTTAGTGTTGGATTCAGGGAGCATAAGAAGAAAATGTTGAAGCAATCCCAAAGGATTCTGTTAATATTATCAAACTTGATTTAATGAGGTTTGAGTTCTAACTGGCCAGATAAATGGATGTGTTGAGAAATCTCAAATTCCACTGACTTTAATAGAAATTTGCAGCATGTAGTGCCTTTGAACATCAGGCAATTCACTGAGGATGTAAAACCCCAGCTTTTTACAAGCATGCTTGATTCTTCCAGTCGTCAGTCCTAAATTCAAGATAATTAAATTGGTTGTGTCTAGAATAAAAGAGAAGACAAGACCTCCTTTATACCATTTGATCACTTACAGTTATCTGTTTTGTCCTTTTCTCCAAGTTTGCTGATCTTGTCAGGAGTTCATGATGAGCTTTTTGGGGCGGCTATTTGTCCATTTTCATGTATTCTGTATGGCTCTGAAAATGTGAGTCTCTATGAAAAGCATGTAGTGTTTGCCTTGTTCTTACATCAGAAGAATTTTTTCTTTTGTCCATTTTATGCTTGTTTCCAAAGGCTTAAAATGCAAGCTTTGTTTCTGCAATAATGGCTTAGTGTAGGCTTACATTGTTGATCCCCTCAGTAGATGCAATGTAATCCACTTTGGTAATGTGAATTTTTAAACAATCATCAGCCTTTGCTATTAACCCTTCTATACTAATGGTAATACCCTAGAAGAACTACAAAGGAATTTGGTGCTCAAGCTTAACATAAGACTTGAAGGACACTTAGCGGCATTTACATTCCTTAGTCTAGTCTCAATGAATTGCAGAACTGATGTTGAACTTGATTGGTACTGTATTCAATATAAAATAGTTGATTGTGAAGTTGATGCTGAAATACAACTTTGCAGGGGATTTCTTTGGGAAAATATGAAAAAATCCTTGAAAGGTCCTTTGCAATTAAATGCTACTTGAACACTCTTCTGTCTCTTGCTTTTGTTTGCTATTTAACTAGGTCAGTAGTGTACTTTTCTCAGAATGCTTATTTTTTTCTTTAAACTAGATACAAATACCTGCTGAAAAAGGATATGCAGGAAGTATTCAGTCATGCTTTTTATTTGTAAAGCTATTTGAGAATAACTTTTGTATAAAAATAGGAAAAATACCTAAGGTATTCTTTTTCCTTTTAATTAGTCCTGTTACATTTTAGTAGCAGATCAAAAAAAAATTTCATGATGCCTAATAATGCAATTTTTTTAATGCCGTTTCTCTCCATTCTTTTTTTAGTCTTACCTGCTAACTGTTCTCCCTACCTACCTCTGTTCTTGTTTGAGAAAGTTGATAAGCCAAATAAAAAACTGACTTGATTATGTTGCGTATGACCTTTATTATGAAAAGAACATGGATGATTGAATTTTGTGTCTCAGCCATCAGAATTACTGCCCTGGGTATCAATAGTCCCACTGCAAAGACCTATCAAAGTTAATCTGTGCATTCTGTCTCCCCTTGGAGTAGTTTGGGTCTCTCTTGTGATGCGGTAAAATGAAGAGCTGTCTTGTTTCAGTACACTGTGGAAAAACTACTCTGTTTATTGAGACCCAGGTTTTATGAGGAATCACTGAAGGACTATTAACAGTGTGAGAAACTTAGCTAACACCCTCACTGCAAAATTATGAGCTCGGTTTTGTGAGCTGAACTCTTTCACAATCAAAAAAGCCACCTGGCTTTGTTGAACAACTCAGTTAATGGTATGGGTTTTTGTGTTTTGGAAGGTAAGAGCAAGAGGTTAGGACCAGTGCAAGAGGGAAGACTAATGAAGAAATGTGAACTCATGCAGTGCAGATTTTTATTATGGTGTTACAGTGTAGAGAGTAACTCAACCTTCAAAAATTTTAAGAAAAAGCATTATCATAGTGTTTTTAGAAATGAGCATAGATCCTTACAAAGGACAGTGCCAGCCCAAGCAGTCCCAGTCTTAGAGTACCTGAAAACAGCTAGACAATTAAGATGATACACAAGGTATGCTACAAATAAACCTTTCTTTTTTGCTTCCCCCCTCCAGACTGCACCAAAAAGGACAGTCATCATGGGATAATCAAACAATCAAGGAGTCTGCAATAAAGTTAATTAATAGGCTTTATTTTGCAGCCTATGTGAATGGAACAGCTGAAGGCAGAAAGAAGGAAGTCTCTAAAACTCTGCTTCATGATACAGGAGTATTCACCAATTGGAGATTACTGCCTGGGAGATGAGAAATTTTTTGTGCTTACATAGCTATGTCTGAGTTGATTATTTTACTGTTTTCAGTTACAGAAAACTCAAGTTCCCTAACAGTTTAGCCTTTAATTAAAAAAAAAAAAAAGGAAGAAAAAAGGGGGCCATAAGGAGAATACACAGGGTGGGAATTAGTTGGTTCTAAGTTCTGGTCTTGTTAGTTGTTCTACAGATGAGCTTGAGGAACAGTATAAAATGTTCATTCTAAAAGGAAGTATTTTCTACCCAAGTATATTGAGTGGTTATTGGGGGTTTTTTGAGACTTGATTACATGTTTTGAAGTTTTTGTTTTATAGTGAGAAATTAAACATTGCAAAAGCATTTTGCCTTCTAAATCCAAAGTTATCACATTGTTTAGGTCTTAGATCCTGTGAAAATCTTGTACATAATATTTATCAAAGTTCTGTCACTCAATTTCAGGGAATAATAAAATGGTAAACTGAGGAGTTCTCAAAACAAAACTAAGTGTAGGTATCAAAGCATAAGGTATTTGGAAAAGTTTTTCCCTACTCTTCCATTATTGCATAACGAGTAATACCTATAATTTTTTCTAAACTTAAGAATAAAAATGAATACTTAAAAAGGCACAAATCAAAATACAAGGAATTCGATTTAGAGATTAAAAAGTTCTTTACAATAAGTGTGATATGCACTGGAACAGGTTACCCAGGGGAGTATGAGAGTCTCCATCCTTGGGGATATTCAATACCTGACTGGACCCAGTTCTAAGCAACCTGCTGTAGCTGACCCTGTTTTGAGGCAGGTTGACTAGATGATCTCCAGAGGTCCCTTCTAACTTCAAACTCAATTCTATGATCATAAACACAAATATTTAACTTTATACCTAAGATAAGCAAGGACTGTTCTATTTCAGCTGGAGAAAAATCGCTATTTCATTTGCCGATTGCAGGCTGTTACGTGCAGATCGGTTTGAGGCAATCAGTGAACTGTGGAATAAACATTATTACAGTAACTGTCTTTTTTCTTTCTTTTTCTGAAATATGTTAATTTTGTCTGTTACAGTAGCAAGCACTTAGTTTTTTACTAATATAATCAAAGTAAAAATAATTTCTGGAAAAAAACAGCAAACATTTTAGATTAAGGTACTAAAAGACCTGGAAAAAGATCTGGATTTACTAAGGTAGACTGTATAAGATCAGTATAGCTGAGGGATCTTAGAGGAAGTATACAATAATCAGCCAGGCACCCAATTAGCAATTATTGTGTGCTAACACATCCAAATGTTGGCTTCTGACTTCGGTGAATAGGTTTTTGGAAGGTATTGGAAGAATAGAGAATTATTTTGCAAAAAGACGCAACAGTGGCCCATTGCTTTGGAGCAGCATCTTCAGAATCCAGCTCGGAAAGCAAAAACTCCTATGCATTACATTTAAACAGGTTTTTAAACTAGTTCAACAACATACTTAAACTTAAAACATGTCAAGATAGAATTCATTTTTTAAATACCGGGTCAGGATAATTTTACAGCTACTGTCTTATGTTGTAGAACCTGAAAAGGTATAAAAAAAGTTTCTGTGTGTGTTTAACAAAGTTTTGCTGCATTAGGTAGTTCTTTGTGGTGGTTATGCTCATGGTGAGTGAATTTAAAAAAAAAAAAAATAAACATAATGGAAATCAGTTAGGATTTAATGAAAGATTCCACCTCCCATCCCAAAGTCAGTTCTATGTTTAGGACCTGTGTATGCTTTCACACTTAGGGGAAATTTCAGCATTCTGATGATTATGGGAAAGAAATAATCCTTACAGTGCAATTCTCAGTAAATAACTTTGTTCCTATTTATTCTTTAAAAGTTGTTAGTTCTGAGAAGACAAATAAACGGTCAAAGTAAGCATCAATGGATTCATTGTATGAATTTTATGCTGTTAGCCAAATACGGCAATTAATGTGGACCAGCAGCTCTGAGTTGTTTGAATCTCATGATTTAATTTCAGAAAACAAGATAATATATTAAGTATTTTGCTGGTGTTCACTTTTGATGCTTTTTTGTAGAAGGCTTATTTCTGAAAGAAAGCATAATTTGAATGCAAGTTAAGATAAAGGTGCCAAGCTTGTTTTTCAGTGCA
Organism: Pluvialis apricaria; assembly: GCA_017639485.1. Taxonomy (NCBI): domain Eukaryota; kingdom Metazoa; phylum Chordata; class Aves; order Charadriiformes; family Charadriidae; genus Pluvialis; species Pluvialis apricaria. The sequence continues at coordinate 24,046,396 of CM030010.1, read as the reverse complement.
ACCTGAAAGGACATAGGTGTAATAGAAACCTTGTCAGTAGTTAGAAGATATGAAGAACTTTGGATCTGGGTGGCACTGGTCCAGAACAGCTTCAATATGAGAAAGATTGAAACTTGGAATTTGTGGGACTGTGTGAATATGTATGATAGTATTTCTCATTTTACTGTCCCCCTAAATGTGGGTGTTGTGCATATTTTGTCTCTTGATGCTCCATCCTGTGTCTGTAGTCTGTGTGAATTCTGGAAAAAGATTTATGGAGCATCTCTCCAAATGGATTTTAGTCCTGTAAAGTCTCATAAGCTGTTACTACCTTTGGTGAAGGATGGAGATGATAGGGATGTGTCTGAAAATAATAGCCAAGGGGTGATGAGTTGTGAATCGTTTCTGATTTTGTATCTATGTTTGCCAGAAACTCTGCGTGCAAGGGAGACTACAAATGAATATGGTCCTTTTCTGCCTTTTTTTCTTCCATTCTATGTTGTAATTCCTAAGAGCAGTTATCCAGAGCTGCTAATAGAAATATTTAAAACATCATGAGCTCAGTTACATAGATTCAGCCTTGTATGATTTGCTAGTTACTTCCTAGACATATTACTGTGCTTGGTTGTCATCCCACACAAGCAAAGGATTACCCACTGAGAAAATCTGATTGCCTGAAAGCAATGATCTGGGGTTGCATAATGTCAAAAATTATTGGGAGGTTTTAAAAGAAAGGGCTAATCAGTGGCTGTTTCGGGAGAAGAGGCCAGATGGGGAATCCAGCTGCAGGAGATCCTAAGTTTTGGGGTAAATTCAAGTATAGGAGGGATAAAATAAGACACAAAATGCTGGGCTTCAGGAAATTCGTCTCAAAGCATTAAGAAAAGAGTGAGATTTGAATAGGAGTCACAGAACCATAAAATTGCTATGCTGCTTGATAAAGATCTGTTTCTTCTGCTGTCTAAAATTCTTCCAGAGACAAAACAGAGACAAAACTTGTGTACAAAATGATTTCATTAAACTGAAACTATCAATAATGTTTATAAATGGGGGAAAAATACTATTAAGAAATGCATTTAATGAAAGATGCTATGTATAAAAAAGAAGTGATAAATACAGAATCACAGAATCTCCTAGATTGGACAAGACCTGTAAGATCATCTAGTCCAATCATTAACCTAACGCTGACAACCCACCACTAAACCATGTCCCTAAGGTCTATATGTACATGACCCTTAAATACCTCCAGGGATGGAGACTCTGCCACTGCCCTGGGTAACACGTTCCAATGCCTGATGACCATTTTGGTAAAGAAATTCTTCCTAATATCCAATCTAAACTTCCCCTGGTGTAACTTGAAGCCATTTCCGCTTGTTCTATCACCTGTTACTTGACAGAACAGATCGACTCCCACCTCTCTGCAACCTCCTTTCAGATACTTGTAGAGAGCAGTTTTTACACTTAAAATAAGAGAGAATAGCCTATGCAGAAACAGTATCCAGGATACTAGTGCATTGCTGGGTATTTGCTCAGTAGTCAGCCAGGATGTTATTCAGAAATGCAATGTTTTTTTCTATAAATCACATTTTAAGACTATAGTGTACAGTATGTGCATTTCAAGCATAGAGTAGTCGCAGTAGTAGGCTGTTTATTCTGGTCATGTTCATATTGGGGGCATGTCAGTGTCGCGAATTTAGATTTAGGATTTTGCCAGCTATGCCAATTTGTTGCAAATCTTGATTTTACACAACTTTGATGTAGCAGCAATTTAAGATTTATTAACACTGCTATGGTAAAACACAGGATTAGATTGTATGATACTTAATAATACTTAATCATTAGCCAATCAACAGAGTGATTTAATAAAATTTGCTATAATCAACATAGTGACTTAGAGACTCAAATGGCAAGGTTCACGCGATGCCCCATCCCTGGAAACATTCACAATCAGGTTGGATGGGGCTCTGAGCAACCTGATCTATTTGAAGATATCCCTGCTTATTGTGGGGGGCTGGACAAGATGACCTTAAAAGGTCCCTGAAAACCCAAAGTATTCTGTGAACGCAATGTTGACATGGCAACGTGGCCCAGGGGAAGCTGCACCACCATAGTTGGACAGAGTGCTGTAGACAGTTTCAGTGCACCTCTCTTGCAGAAAGATGTGGACACATTTAAAGAGGGGTCCAGTGGAGAATGAAATAAGTTGGAGGTTTACTAAAAGTGGTGAATGAGATAAATTTGAAAAAATTAGTTTTGTTTTGTTTAGAAAAGACAAGATTCAATGGTAATACAGCAGCTTTCAAACATGGAAGCTTGAGGGAAGGCTGGTACTTGGTTCAGGAGAGGAAGTAGGAAGGGTGTTTGAGTTAAATATAAGAGCAAATACAGTTGATTCCTCAGATAAGCTCCTTGTGAGGAGTGCCTGCTCAAGACTACTGAAGGTGGACCCCTCTCGGTAGAGCTGAGAGTAGAAGAGAAGTTAGGAAAAAAGGAATTCTCTAGGATGGGTAAGATATACTGGGATGCTCTTGAGTTCTTTCCAAATTCTTTATTTACATAATTTTTCATATTATACTATAACTTAAGAGTCACACAGCAGGATGCTGTTACAGTGGTGATTTCAGATTATGAATTTTAATTGTATGATTATATATTATGTAGGAAAGAGTGAATTTTAAAGATATTACACAGGAAGAATATTAAAGTTTTTAGAGAAAATTAGAAAGAGGCACTCTTAGCTACCACTGAAGAAGAATTATGGTATTAGAAACATTTGCAAAGCTCTCTGCTAAGGATGTATGTGTTCAACGCACTGAGTGTTTGTCTAGCTGGGAACTTGGCATATTTACTGTGAACTGTTCCTACCTGTATGATCCAGAGGTCCACAGACTGGTCAGAAGTGACTGCTGATCTGCACTGCCCTTTCTTTTTTTGCTGAACGAAGCATTAGGATCAAGCAACAGAGGAATACTGTCACCTTGAAGAATTAGAGTTTAAAAGACTGTGAACATATGTGATGATGTTGAATCTATTTGAGGGAATAGGAGTCATCAGACAAGTAATAGGCTGGATGTTTCAGCCTTAGATTTTAGAGCTTTCTCATTCATTTTCCTCTCAAACTACTTTTGCTCTCTTCACCTTTTTTAATCTTTCTTCTCTTCCTGTTGTTGCTTTGGTCTCTTTGGCTACCATGAGATCCTATCTGCTATCACTCCGCTTCTTTTCAAGTTTTATTTTGGAGTACAGATGCTGTAAATGTAGTTAAATCCTGTGTATTCTGTGGTGCTACTCTGTTCATTAACTGAGTATAGATTTTTTTCTTCAAATGCCATAGAGATCAATATTCCAGTAGAAAGGATAGAGGACTGTAGCAGTTCAAAATAGGTGCCCATCATAGTACACCATTGATAGGAATTTAGCTTGGTTGGAAATATTGATGTGCCGCTGGTATTGCTAGTATATCTACCATCTTCATAAAAAGTTAAATAACAAATGGACCAGATAAGATTGCATTAGTTAAAGAAAAATTATAAAATAATAAATATAAATAACCTACATAGCTTAGTACTATATGTTCTGTGTCAAAATCTGGCAAATTGCTGTTTTGTTTCACTTGCCTTTCTTTATCTTGGGGTAGGTATGAGTGGCATGGAACAGATTTGGGGAGTTTGTTGATTTTTGGCAAGGCACTATAGTGAGAACTCTTGCTTATCGTAGTCCTTAGGTTGGACAAAGTGTCAATACATTGAAAAGTCTTGTCTTTTTTTGCACTTGGGTTTTTTTTTATACACCGTATGGATTGTCAAAGCTTAAAAAAAATAATATACTTTACTGTGTGTTTCCTGTGCTAAAGTATTTTGTTAGCCATATTAATACATTGAAACATGCTAGATGTAATTAAATCAATAAACCAGATTGTAAACCAGAAGTCCATTAGGAAGGGTGATCATAACTTCAATTCATATTTTCTGAATAAAAAGTATCACAGCAAACTAGTAATAGTTCTAGTAAAGCTGAATCTTTTAAACCCTAGTAAAGGTGAAAAAGTCTTTTTTATGATAGCGTGATAGAGTAGTTCCTTCAGGTGACATAAACTCAGTGGGAGAATATGGCATCTCACCGACTTATACTTTAAAACATTAAATGAATTACTTCCCTTTCTTCTGGATCAGTATGGTTGTTTCCAGTAATATCATGTGCCTACTCAACACTTCTTGTTTACTGGAAACTGAACAATTTTGGACGAGTCCCTAATTGCTTTGTATTCATTTTTTCATTCAACAGTACCAGTTTTTGATCACTTCTCTAATCTCTGTCCAAACCAAACCAGCTAATTTTAGACAAAGAACCAGTGCAGCTGATGAAACAGTGATCTAATATAGCAGAAATATACAGTGCATTGAATGACCATATCAGCACTTGTTATTCAGAGGATGAAAACATCAGAGTTAAGTTGTCAGTAAGAAATACAATACTATGATAAATTCAGTGTCAAATGATGTACGTTATGATTTTTCTTAAAGAAGAAATAAATGCTAGCAAATTACAGAACAGCAACATGTTACTGCAGTTTCTCCTAGCATTCCCTATTAATGAATCATTTTCATGTCAGCAGTGTCAAGCAGATTTTCTGGGCACACAAATGAGGAAAAGCCTTATCAGATGCGTGGCATATGTACCTGATACACAGTGAAGAGACAGGCATAAGCATCAAAGGCTTGCCAAAGCTGACTTCCATGTTAATGTTTTTAAACAGAAATTTAACTCTGTCTACCAAAGATGTTTCAGAAAAATAGAAGAGAGAATTAATCTCTTAAATGTGCACAAGTTCTTATATTTGCCAAGGATGAGAGTTCATTTACAGGGGTAATTGCATATGTGGGCCTGAAAAAGAACCATTATTTATCTAGGATATTTTGCTCATTTATAAATCTTAAGAAACACTGAAGCTATATTGTGACTGTTTATTGAAGTGTAGCCCTGTAAGACAATAACCTATTTAGTGTGCTTTATTCCTCTGATTCAGTTCTGTGGTCCACATTTGGCAGTAAACATAAATATGAGGGGATAAAAGTGCTAAGTACAAAATTTTCGTATGTTTTCTGAACGTTGTTGTGATGTTCTTTTGATAATATAGGTCAGTTTACTAGGAAGTTATTGCATATTTATATGAAATGCAGAAGAATTTCAGCTGTGAATTGCTAGACAGTGTGTATAATCTTCACTTTTAGACTCTACTGTCTCAAAAAGTAGGAGTGAAACTGTAAAGCTGGTGACTTTTCGTGCTAGCCAGCAGACTTCCCAAAGAAAGAAATTCAGCTGTGACACCACCATAACTGTAAGAGCTGGATGATTTGGACACCACTCAAAAATGTTTCTGTCTTAGTGGCATACCAGAAGAGACTATGTGTCGGTGACTTGTATTTGCATGAGTACTGCTTTGTCAGATGTAATTTATCTGGAGATACTGGGAATAACTCTCCCTTGCATTGCAAGAATGCAACCCAGTTTTTTTCCCCTCTTTTAAGCCCCAGTCATTACTATATTATTTGTATTATGCTAGAGACGTCAGTGGGTTTTCAGGGAAATCTACTTTTCTGTGCGCTTGGCAACCGTACAGCGAGACAGTCCACAATCTCAAGAGCATGCATAGATAATATGGGAAGTAAGAGCTCAGGGAGACATGTTGATTTGTTCAGTGTCATGCCGCTCATTCATGCTGGTCAGAAGTACTCATGTTCTTCACAGTTTACTACCCTGACAATCCACTCTGTTGTCAGATTTTCAGGGTAGAAACAATTTATTTGAACTTAAATAATGCAGCTTGGCTGACATGATGAAACTTAAGGGCATAAAAAAAAAAATTGTGAATGAAAACAGTAAAGCTACATAGTTCACTTGTGTACATTTTGGAAAGTTGAAGGACTGTATTCTCTTCAAGGAGAAGGTGCAAATTAGTAATTTTTCAAGACACCTGAATGGTCTTGATCCACTAGTGGAAATGATATTTCTTCTCTGTTCTTGTTTCTTACTTACATAGAGACTAAGATGCTTTCTAAGATATTTTTTTTATTATCATCTTAATCTTTCTTTGGAAATGCAGCCTGAAATATGGCTGTGTTCTCAGATTTTAATCTCTGTCCTTCTGCATGCTTTGTGTTTTGGCATGTTTTGTGAACCAGTAGTGACAGTAGCATCTGTTCGAGGTGGTCTTCATTGCACCTTGAAGAAAAGCCATTGACTTGTAACAGATTGGTCAAATTGGTCTGATGTTTGTCAAAAATATATTCAGGGCCATGTCTTGACCTGACAGTAGTAAAAATCTGGATGTAGCAAGTATGTAGGTTAAAGAAAAACAAGTAAGTAAAAGCAACCAAGCAAACCCACCCAGCTCAGCGGGGTTTTCTAAATGTTTGGAGTGTTTGATTGAGATCATTGTGTTCTAATCACATAATTTTACAGGGCCTGATTTTAGGCTCCCAAAACTGATAAAATCTCAATGACTGGGTTTGTGGAATGCGGATATTGTTAAGACTAAGTACCTTTAATGAATTTACTTTTCATTCCTTGTCTTAACTCTTCTTTATGATCGCAGTTCGTTTTTTTTTTTGTCCCAGCTGTACAGGTTAGGGACACGGCGCTCAGTGCTCAACTCCATTATTATTTTTAATCTTTTTATTCTGATTCAGTGATCTCATTTTTTCATGATCTTTTCTTTAGTGGCATATAATGGCCATCTACTCTTTCTTCTCTGTCTTGGTGCTTCTTTTCTTGTAAGGAGGAAGGAAACTCTTTCTGATTTTCTGTCTTCTTCCTGATTATCTTCTTGGATTGAGCTTCTAGCAAATTTATTGAGGAAATAATTTAACCTAACCTAATCTCCACTTGTGCTTACGTTCAGGACAAAAAAACTTGCAGGATCTTCTGAGGAACTCAGGAACAGACCTGGTTATACTAGTGGTCTCATCAGTGCAAGATGGAAAAAGCTCATGTAAAACACTACTGATTATTAGAATTACTAGAATTTAATGTGTCACTGAAACAGCCATGTTTTTCTGTCAGTTAAAGCACTTTAGCCTTTAATAACTAATTAAGGCTAATTTTCACATTGGCTGTTACAACAATCCAAGGAACTTTCCATTTGCTTAGGTGAAATATGCTTTCAGTGCTATGGGTGGACTATATTATTGCCTTGGATTTGTTTTTACGGGTCTTGGTTGTGACAGGTATGTCAGAATTCCCTCAATTTAAAATCAGTGAAGCAACCAGATCACAAAAAAAAGCTAGCCTATATAAAAATATACTTTGGTTTTTAAAGCAGTAATCATTTTATCTGGTATAAATGAGAATTGTTTTGAACAAATATTTAGTAATTCATTAATTCTTAAATGAGTATGTTTGTTTGCTTTTTGAAAGATAATTCGTGAAACTTTCAATGTATTACTCAGATAAAGCCTGATGGTTACAACTGAGGTTTGCTATCTAATTTTGGGGATTTTGACAAGCTTTTATGTAGTTTGGTAATTTTTTCATAGCATTTCCTTTTTTTGAGAAAACATACTTGAACTGTGTACCTCTCCAACAAGGCTGTTATATTTGATATGTTTGCTGTGAAGTTTCGTGAAGAAATATAGTTCTAATCAGTCTGTATTACAAGAAGACAAAACTAAATGTTGGAAAGAAGTCGTGTTTTTTTCAGGTAAATGAATGCTAAATAAGCAGGCTTCCATTGAAAGGCACTACGTGGCAGAATTTACCCCCTTTTAAATTATCAGATTAAAGAAAATTTATAATTGCCTTTTGAGTGGTTTTGTATTCATCTCTACAATTAGCAGTGCTGTCCTTAACAGATAGGTTTGCCATTCTTAACAGATCTAAATATTTGTATTTTTTGAAGGATGAAAAATGGTTAGGAGGTGGAAGTAGTAGTGAGTGTATCTTAGGACCTGAATTTTTTTTTAAGGTACTGTCTTGAAGTTGATGTCTAGAGACAGACAAAAACCTTACCACTGCTGTCTAAATTAAATAAGTGCTAATAGTGGCATTACTGCTTTCTGATTGCTCATATTTAGGGAGCAACATATTTTGTCTTGCCAATTGACAGTAATTGGTTGGAATGACCCTGCCAATGCTCTCTTCCTGCAGAACTTAAGGGATTTGGAGACTGCCGGTAGCAGGTGTTAAGTTTATAACTTTCCCTATGGCCTTCTTACTCTTAGCCAAATTGTGTCAATTTTGTACCCAGCTGTTTTTACTTGTTTTCATTTAACAACCTTCATTTGCACTCTTTACTTTATAAAATCACCTAACTTGAAAGAAGGGTTAGGTTCTCCTGGTGAGGTTAATATTCCTCTTGATTCGATCTGAACTGCATTAGTTTTTTCTCTTTGATCAAATGTTCCTTATTGCTTCATAGGGTAGAACAACTTCTGACAACAAAACATTCAAGCATAGCCTTTTTCAATAAATCAGTGGTCTTTTTCTTTTTTTTGGCAAAGTGTCGTCTGGTAAATTGGCTTAGAGCCTTCATATGACAGATCACAGAGGTGGTGCGCAAGTATCCTTGGTGTTGGCCATGGGGCAAGGAATTAAATGGGGCTTTTAATCTGTCTGAATGCTGGTGGCTACTTTCACTTTCCTGATCATCATTCCCTATTGTTCGGAAAAGATGATGTGGAAAAGGGTCAAAATTATTACCTTATTCAACTGAGCCAATGATCTCTTTTCTTGTGTTGATCACACACTCATGCTTTCAAACATTCATCAGTTTCTGGCATGGCTGCCTAGTAGCCCAATTTAGAGGATAATAGAGCTATTTTTACAAGATGAGTTCCTTGGGAATTGCATGGGGTAATTCCTCTGGGGTTCTTGGTTCCAACACATGTTCACCTTATAAAGCAGATTTGTGTCTTTAAAATGCAATTAAAACATGAAGGTATAAAACTCATAAATAAAAAATACAAATAAATCATAAACAACTGCATGTAGTGATTTGGTGGTGTACCTGGGATGAGAATAGCTGATTTTAGCATCTACGCCTACCCCACTAATTCTGAATGTTCTTGATCGATTGCTTTCAAAAGTTTCCATTTTCTAAACATTGATTTAAACATCTTATGGATACTTTCCGAAAGGCTACCATCCAACTTATTCTCTCTTCTTCCCATGAAAACTGTTGACTTTTATAACTTAATACTGCTGTGTTTTGACTTCTTTACGTAAATGGACTTCAATGCTGTTTTTCACAGAACATTTGAAAAAATGCATTCAGTGAAGGTTTTCTCTGTCAGCCATTTGTACTCACATGGCATGTTCTAGCATTACTGGTCTTGGAACTGCTGTACTTTGATACTAACTCCTGTAGAGAAGTAGAACATGAAATAGGTACATGCTATCAGTCTTGTTTGCCAGGTACAAATATGTGTTATATATTCATATATCTATATATTAATATAGATACAAATAAGGGGTAAGGACACATCCACCTCAACCCTTTTTACTGTCTCCCTACAAATAATGTTATATTTAAATTAATTTTAAATTAATTTTAATACCATGTTTATAGTATATACTCATCCAGCAAGGCATTCAAAATCTGGCTAATGAATTTCTCTTTATGGTTCATGATCTTACATCTTTTTTCCTACTTCCAAATCTTTAACTCGCCCCTGCCCCTATCAATATATTACCAGTTAAAATTCATTATTCGCCTTCAGATTTAACATTGTGAACTTTTGTCCAATTGATTATTACCTTCCCTTGCTTGGATTTCTTTGTATTTTAATATACTGCCTTGCATGAGTTTGGAAACTAGGAAGTGGTCTCAGTATTTGTCATTCTTTTATTAGACAGGAATTAACTTCAGTAGAATAGCAAGTGGATAAAATGAGCTGTTTTCATCCAGCCGAAAGTTTAATCTAGCGGAACACTACTGATTGTATTCACTTGACAGGGTTAGTAATTATATTTAGGGAAGGCACATTGTTTCTTTCTGCCATGCTGCCATAAAATAAAGGTTTGTTGATTGTTGTTGCAAAAATTGGGCCCTCTTTGTATTGTAATACTCTAAAAATAAAATTGACGTTCCTAGTAGAATCTGATACTCTCTGGGCAACAGTTACGGTTTATAGCAACTGAAGTCACATAGATTTCTGAAATTATGCCTGTGTGTCGAACACCCAGAATTTTTCAGGCTTCTTTTCCACTTTAATAAAAACCAACTGTGTCATTATTCTGTTCCCTCTCCCTTTTCCAACCAATATTTGGTTTCTGTTGCATGATTTATGAGTACCTGTTGTAGTCTTTTGTGTTGATAGTGTTTACCCATCTGGGCTGTCTTAATTTTAGCCCAGTGTAATGTGTCTCTTGGCCAGTTTGCTCTGTGCTGTCGGTCTCTGTTTCCTGAAATCAAAATGCACAAGGAATTTAGCACCTGTGAAGTGATTCCAGAAGGAGGTAACATCAGTGGATCCATTACTTACTCCTGTTGTTGTTGCAATAAAGTAAGATCAAGAAAAAGCACAAACCCAACGATTTAACAGTCAGTAGGAGTAATTTAAAAGAATCAGGATTCAATTCTTGTTTAACATACCTAAAGAAAAAAAGCTTCTTCTCATGAAGTTAAAACCATTTTCTCTATACACTTTTGTACTTTCCTTATTGTAGTCTATGAGGAAGGATGCTTACATTGAAGTGTGTTTTTCTGTTCTGTGAAAGTTCTGACTATTTTACTAGAAAATAGAAGAAATTTATACAAAGATGGAATGCACTCTAGATTACAAAAGAAGCTTTTCACACTGAGATGTGAATTCAGTGAGCCAAATTACATTTAGAAGAAAAGAGCATTATATACATCACTTAATTCACAAACTTATCACAGGCTCAAAAATCATAAGATAAAACACACCTTCTTGTGTTTGAGTGCCATTGTGCATCAGAAGTTATCGCTGATGGTCTGGTTAAATGGTGATGGATAGATATCATCTGGAATTGTTTGCTGGATGGCAATTTTGCCTGTCTTTCTTCTTTGCTTTTCTTCCCCACACTTGAAAGCTTTGATAGAGAAAAAATGTACATATAAATAATGTGAATTAGATTACACTAAAAAGTTGTATAAAAGAAGAAAACTTACATAAGCACTTCCTTTACTCTTCACCTGTCATTCAGTTTAAATAGACCGAGCTGACTGACACTGCAGGCTAACAGTTAGTGGAAAGCAGAGGACACTTTCTGGGAGACAATCGGGAAGGAATGTGTTTTTTCTCCAGAGTGCCCCCAAGTGCCATCTCTCTAGCGACTGAACAAGCAGTCTTGAATCTCTTTGCTTGGTGTTCTTGCATAGTGTTTTTTAAATAAACCAGCCTCTTTTTGTCAGCATTTTAATGCTTCTTTTAAGAAAATCCCCGTATAGGTTTTGCGTATTCCACATATTTATCATGCATATAAATGGGATGTAAATAGGAAATATCTACAGATCTTATTGTGAGAGGACTCTCAATATCTTTTCATTTTATCAGAGAAACAAGCAAGTCTGCTGGCAACTTTTTTTCATTGTAATGTGGAAATAATCTAAGAATTTTTGAATCCTAATTTGGGGTTTTTTTGAGGAGTTGGTTATAGTACATGGTACTTGGTGTGTTGGTATATTTGCCCGCTATGTTTTATTTCTGTGTTCATATAGGTCATAGGTATGCTTATCCTTATATGCCTTAATTGTTTCATTTTTTACAGCTTTGTTGTCTTTCAATAGAGATCTGTAGAAATATCTTCACACTGATACATTGTTTGGGTTTTTTATTTAAAATGTCTTCTATTTATATTAGGCTAGACAGCTGGAAGGAAGAACTGCATATTACTGGGGCTAACATGATTGAGTGTTTTATTGTACACCTGAAGAAGCAGATAGGTTGTAGGATGAATCTGGTGACTAAACAGACTTAAAAATATTCATGCTGTAATAATCTGAACCTGATTGATGAGATGAACCTGATTCTTTATTTGCACCTTTTCAAGGGATTTATAAAAAATTCTAATTATACCATTCATATGAAAATATTACATTCAAGACTAATCTTCATTTATATCAGATGCGCATTATCAACAGATAAACATTTGGGATTTCTCTTTCTACAAAGCCAACAGGGTGCATTAACAAAATGTTCGAACATTTCTGACACTAAGTATTTTTTAAAAATGTAGTTCAATATTATGCATTAGTTATCCTAAATATTAAGATGTGTGTGCACTGCTTTGTGCTTTTATCATCTGCTTTCCGTGTATGAAGCGGTAATAGCTTAATCATATCATAGTTACAGTTTATTCTCTAGAAATTAAGTAAATATGTCATTCAAAAACAACTGCTGAAGTTGAGAAATTCAAGAATTTTACAATAGAAACATGTTTGTTTTCCCAGGATCTGCAGGTAAATGCAGTGCCTGGAATAGATTTCAAAAGTCAAATTATATTAGTGTAAAGTATGGTAGGAACAGCGCATGCTTCCCAGTCAACTGTTCAAGGAAATATTATAAAGCTTCCTAAATTGTATCTAGTAATTCCAATTGAGTCTTCTCTACCTGCACCCAGCAAGTGTTTCTTGAGCATCCAGTACATGTCATCTTCTCTAAATTTCTTGACTGCTTTGTCTTTCTCTATTCAGGCATGGAGGCTGTGAGCAGTGATCCTCTCTACTGCTGTTTGTACACATTTGGGGAATGCACGGTCTTTCTACATGCTTCATTTATAAAGAACATTCTTTAGTGTAGGCCCTAAATATGAAATGTGCTGCTTCATCCTGTAAAGGATCCTATCACTTCATCAATTATCACTGCTTATTTTCATATGGAGACCTGTTGAAAAGCATAATCTTTTAATCTTACTGGATTGTATCAGTAGCTCCCTGGCAGTGTTGCTTTCTGACTTCTACAGACAGGTCAGTCTGTGTTTCATCTGCCCCATCTCTCTGTCTTGAAATTTTAAATTTACTTTAAGGCAGAACACAATGGCATCTATCCTGTGAAAAATAACTGTTATATTTGTAGCTTGTAGTTTGCTTTTTAGTGAGTGCAAACTCAACCTTAGCCTTGAACGTGACCCTTCTACAAGCATCTAAGTTGATATTGAAGCATCAGTACTTGGTTGTGGTGTAAGATGTGATCTTTGCTTCCTAATTGCCTGTTTGTGGGCTCAGTGCATGACCGAATGACTAAAAGTCTGGGAAATGAGGCTTCACCATCACCTGTGCTCTGTCACACAGAGGTAGTCCAAAGCCCTACCTTGTTCTGGTAAAGCATCAATGAAGCAGATACTGACTTTGCTTAAATTCAGATCCCTGTAATCAATTTTCATATTATATACGCCAAGTCCCCTACTACAAAAATTGCTTTTGATGTAATTTCTGTCTACGCTGTTTGGATGACAGCACATCTTAATAGTGATATTGTTGTCAATGTGCTTTGGATGAACTTTGTATGCTGATATATCCACTGGAGAAGTTTCTGAACCTTCTTCATTGCAGCCTCTTTGAGAATATGACAGTAATATCTATCATTATGTTGGGCTATGGCTTTTGCATTGCTTGTATCTTTTTGTACAAAATTGAAAGGACATAACATCTGCTCTTATTTGGTGAACAGTCTCCCAACTGCTGGTGGCACAACACAGGCATATAGGGATGATATCTGTATGAGATCTTTGTTTGGTTGCTCTCTATCAATTTTCTTCCAGCTTTTGGTAGTTGATTGAACCAGTGTGTCTTAGTGATTGGTACTTAGTGTCAATTCACAGATCTGAAACATACATTGCTGTAGCTCATTTTGCTCTTGCTCTGCTGAACTTGTCCAGTTCCTGCTCAGAATGTAGCAGAAAGGTGGGGTTTTTTTTCCATATTCCTTTTACTTTTTCAACAGATTAAGGTTTATTTAAGATGTATTTCTCCTCTGATGACATTTGTTACCTTTTCTATAGATAGTCACAACTTTGCTAGGTAAAAGTTTAAGGAGGTTGTGTGATTTTGTTAGTGTGTAGCATGAGTTGTAGCTATTGTGCCTAAAGATTAGGGCTATACAAATGTGCCAAATTAAAAACCCAAAATGTATTATTCTTAAATAATTCCCATGAATGATATGCTTAGACCAATTTTGTGGTTTAATACTGTTTAAAAGCTTGCTGATAATGTCTAATATCTGTATTGAATTCTGAGCATTATGGTATCTTGTCACAGTACTTACTCAATTTTCGAAAGTAAATTTGTTTAAGAACAGAGATGAACGAGTATTGATTAGTTCTCATTACTTGACTCTGACTTCTGACCGGGCTCACGTACCCTCTGCCAACCCACGTCCCATGCAGGTGCAAGAAGCACAGTAGCAGGAGAGTCATCACAACCCCCCCCTGTTTTTTCTTTTGTATGCAATTAGCAGAAAATACATTTTGTGCATTTGTAGAGCTTCAGATTTTGGAATGATCTTGATGACCTAGCACGCATGGCTTACTCCTCAGGTTGAGTTGGCTACCTAATGTTTGGTAGGTGGATATAAGGCAAGGGAGAGAAGACTGCACTTCTTTCCTGGGGAAAGAATAAAGAATATAAATAAATCTGACTTTCGCAAGATAGGATTTAAACCTCAAAGTAAACCTCTATTTTATTTATTTTGAAGGATCTGAAGACAGAATTGTCGTCTCCCCATTTTCAGTTCAAAGAAAAGCATTGAAAACATTAGCCTGTTTTTTCTTGTATTTTGAATTCAGCTGACATTTTCATATTTCTTACAACAAAACATTTTTTGGCTTTAATGATGACTTCAAATTCAGTTCTGAAGGTGGTGTTTCCTTATGTGTAGATAAAGTAATATAGTATGGACAAGAATGAAGATGCCATGTTTTCTTTTATAATGAAAACTGAACGTGTCATTTATCTGTGAGAAGAGAAATAGTGCATTCTGCCCTACACGGCACTGTTCATCATGAAGTATCAGAAATTAATTACAAGTAGTGCCTACAGCTTGTGAAACAAAAGCAGATACAGGACTGGTAAGACTTTGTTGTCATTATTTCTGAAAAGACAGTTATTTTTCTTCTGACTTTCACTGCGGTACTTACAAGCTCATGAATGTAAATACTGGAGATCAAGGATTCCACTTAAGAGGATAAAAGCTTTAATGACTAAATGAATATATTGCAAATATGTATACAGTTTGGCTGAATTTTTTCTAAATAGATATATTAATAGGAGACAAGGGCACTCCATTGCAATTACAAGTAAACCAGTGACACCTCGAGTAATCAACCCTAATGTTTAGTGGGTCCCTTCTGGAGTTGAAGGAGCACCATGGCATCTAAATGAGCAATCATGAAAGTGAGCTTGCAGAAAATGAATGGTCAAAGATGCTGTTGACATACACTTTGTAAGCAATAGAGCATTTACTTCTGAAAATGTTTGGGGTTTGGTTTTGTTTTTTTTAAGTAACTTATTAGGCTGAAAGGCATATTTTGGACAGTGACTTGTTAACTGGAAAAAAGCTTTTCTAGTTCTGATGATGACCGTGGGAAGCTCCCCACTTCTGTTACATGTTGTCACACTCCCTTAACTTTTAAACCATGCATTATTGTGCAGAGGAGAAGCGGGAAGTAATAACAGGAATGCTGGACATTTTGGCAAGTACAGCAAAAGTGGACCAAAAGTGCTTACAATACTTTCCTTTTTTTTCTTAATTTTTAAAATGGAAGATTAACACTAAACACATGGACCACTTTGAAGTGCTTACCTAGAAAGTAAGTACGGCTGCAGATGCAGTTATTTAAAGAATGGGATGCAGCTGGCTTCCCAGTCTTGTCCATGCCACATAAGGAAGTGGCTTTCCTTAGAGAAAAGGATTAGGAATGTATCTCCTAAAAGAGAAAGGAAAACTCGAACCAGATTTCTTTCTTATAGACAGGAAGAGCTTTCATTGGGTGTATAAAAAAACCCCCCTCGCTGCTCTGAAGTAAAAGCTATGAGCAAAGCTATAATGCCATATATTTTTATTCTTTGCCAGATTTCCACTTTCTAATAAAAGCTGTGGTAAAGCTGCCATTATATTATTGTAATTTGATTAAGACAATATGAGCTCTCTGTTACTTAACATATATTTTATGTCATTTTAAGTTTGTCACAGTGATTTTATGAGTATCTCTGAGTTACAAAGGAGTAAAAAGTCTGAAGTAAAGAGTCTATAATTTTTTCCAAACATGGAATGTATCTTTAAAGTGTTTGACAAAGAACACAATATAATGGCTCTCCAGTCCAAATGATGTTTATATATTGTAAAAATAATTACAACAATTAAACACTTAGGATGAGTTTTCACTGAAGTATTCTCATTATATTGCCTTTATCCGCTCTTACAGGCCTGTGATAATAAAAATGACCTTACACATGGACTTCTAATAAATTGTAGTAGTTCTAGTGAAGTTGTGAAGTTGTTCCTGATTTTGTTCAAGATACCAAAAGTAGTACTGTGGGCGTGTTTTGGTGCGTTTGAGGGGGAGGGGAGAAAATATTTAGCATTGGGTTTGCTTTCTATTGTCTTTTTTTTTTTTTCTCCGTACAAATAATTTGTGGTCAGTGGAACCCAGCAAGGAGTCTCCTTTTCCTCCAGATGGTTGTGACATTTGAGTAAACCTTGGAGGATTAAAGGCACTCTAGTGAGCACTCACTGCAAACTCCTGACGCAACATGACAGTCCTAATCTGGGTTCTGGGCTGATTAGATGGCTAAGAGCTCAAAGGGCGGAGTGGTGGTGGGGGGAAATCCAACTGTGCAATAACTATTTACGCTAAAGACACTAAAAAAAAGCCCCGTATCCTAAATTTAGACTAAAGATTTGATGTATCTACAAACTTATGCAGGTTAAGTCTTCAAGTATAATAATTTTATGACTTGCTGTACTATAGCTTCAGTTTGTGTAAAGCTTTTCTGTGCGTGCCTGAATGAGCACAGCTTGGTGCAAATGTCTTTTCTGTATATTAAAGACGGTTTGCAAACAATCTAAATGGTTAAATGGTGGTAGAAAATACAGAAATTGATCTGAATGAGACTCTTAAATCTGATTATGCATCATCACCATCTGCTATAATAGAATAATAGATAGAGAAAGATATATTCTACTTTTATTTGGAATAATGCAAAAAAAAATAATCACTGTTTTACATTTTTTATGCAAGGAGAACTTGTTTGCATAAGGCAGACTCATTGGAAATTATGCTCTGTTGCCTGATATGATTCTGAAGATATAAGACAAATATTTGATAGATTATTATTTTGATTTGATTAAAATAAGAAAATAGAGGTTAAAATGGATTATTTTTTTTTACTTCCTGAAATTTAAAAGAAGTATATTGAACTTTCAGGCAACAGGTGTAATTATTCAGTATTACACGTCTTAATTTATTTGTTTTGGCTGAATTAATGTTAAAGTGTACTGCTCAACACTTCTCCTGGTACAAGAACAATGCTTCAACCGCAGCTTCTAAATTGGCCTCACTTATCTATAGATTATTTTTACTGCACAGCAACTGAATAATTCGTTCCTTTATGTTTTTTTCTAAGTCTGTCAGAGCATGACAGACAGTCCAGTATTTTATTTTCAAGGGAGAACCTGTGATATTTTTAGTTTCACAGTCTCTACCTTTCTCAACTCCTTTTTTTCTTCCAAGATATTTTAGCACTCTGGCAAGGTGTACCACAAAACTATTCGCTGGAAGCAGGAAATACACTTGATTTATTCTTGCAAATGTAATTCTATTGACATTGTAGGAAATACATACGCATATTTCAAAATTTCAGTAATTTGTTTGGTATTACAAGATTCTGTGTTTCTGAAAGGTCAAAAATTCCCTAATTATGGTTGGGTATTTGGTGAAAGGAAAACCAGTTGCATGGAAGCTGTGAGAGTTCAGAGGAAGTCTGGTTGGATTAAGTTATTTAATGAAATCTTCTAAATTATTTCTCTACATACTGAATTTCCTTTAGAAACATTTCAATTAAAACATCAGGCTTTTCAAAAAGAAAGAGACAAGCTTTAAGGCTTATGCAAATTGATCATAAATGCTAATGGGAGAAAATTGTAGGATTTCATATTAGATTGCCTCACATAACATAAATAATTTGAAGGCAATGTTTAAAAGGAAATGCTTTTTAGCAGTTTCATTAAAAACACGGCTGTAAAATAATAATAATAATAAAAAAAAGCACCATATTCTTCTACCTATCTTGTAATTTGCTGTCTAAAACCACCAATTAGCTCTCTGGCATCCAAGCTGCATCTCTTCAGAACCACCACCAATTCCCTCAGATGTGTGAGTTGGATTTCTTAGATTTTGAGAAATCCTCTGTAAGCATGAGATAAGAATGTGAAAAAGACAAGCCTGACCTACCTCAAAATGCCCCAGCAGGGATCTAAATTATAGCTTTAAGGGGCTGAACTGGTAATACTTTGTGAGACGGACTGGCAATTTCACAACACCTAGTTATCTCTGCTGTGTGTCAGGACTGTGCTTAGACCAAAACTCCAAATGTATTAGAAATATTACAGTACAAAGTTTTGTGCTTTAAGCAATGCTTTTTAGTCCTTTTACTATATTCTGCAAGAACTGGAGTTAAAACAATGCCAAAAATTAGTCAGTCTGCTCACCCCATTCCCAGGTTTGTTTTTCTTTTATTTCTTATCCCATTTAACGTAGCCTGTATTTATAGCCGCCGGTGGTGGGAATACAATGGTGTTGCTGCAGGCTTCCCTTTAATGGATCCAAGCCAAAGATAGCCATTGTTCCCATTGCTTGAGGCTGCTCAACTGTGCAAGGTTGCTTGGAAACCCTCTACCGAGTAAAACCTTCCAGTCACTTTCCTTTACCTCCCAAGTCACACCAGTCGAGTGCTTAGGGATTCAGAGGAGGATCACAGTCAATGTGGTTGCTTTTTGTGACCTTTTTGATGCTAAACCAATGACCTCTTAAATGCAGCAGTGTAGCTGCATATTGTACTGTGCACGACTATCTAGCTAAAAAACAAACACCGCACCAGCCAGGATGTTAACGTCATCGGATGCCCTCAAAAGCGGTTAGCTGGTGATTTAAAAAATGCTGGAATAAGGAAAAAGCCTAACTAGTAGGTTCTGCTTTAGGTTGTACCATGGAGACAGGCGTTACCTTTAAGTTGTGCTGAGGTGGTTTGTCTTACATGGTATGTAATTCGTGCTAAAACAACATAGTCTGGCCCTGATGCTCAATATACCTAGGTTTTCCCTAACATACGCTTCCTTTTATCATGCTGTTTCCTTTTCTCGCATTGCAGAAATCAATTGTATTTGATACAGTGTTTCAGAGTCAATCGGTCATTATTACCTTGAGCAAGCTGGTCAGCAGGACAAATCAAATCCCATGCTTATTTAGAACATTTAATTTCACCACCTTTCCAAATAAGTGGTATAAATAATCTCTCTTGCTCTTTGTCTATTATGTTAAACCAATGACTGTTCTCAGCAGCTAGTATGCTAAATCTTTTCAATTGGTTTATAAGCATGTTATTTATATATATGATAAATGCTGAGGCACGCCATCTGAGCATCTTGGTAGTAGATATCCCCTTAATACTAAGAATACAAACAGTCTGTTGTAATATTATTAGGTGAAACATTGGCTGGTATTGTATTTTCTCACTGGGGAATTGAATATTGCCATTGCCATTCTCCAAGTAGCATGAGCTAAAGGTCTGTGGAAAAAAAGATTGGTATTCCTTCATGGTAATTTAATCTGTTTTCTATTCTGATGGTTTTCAGTTCTCTCTCTGCCACTATTTTGAATTAGTGATGTAAGTATTACATTATAAATATACATCATCCTGTGTATCAGGATGTCACTGCTGACTTGGCTCCATGACATTTCAGGAATAATTTTGTGCTGGCACAGACCTCAGGGCATGTAGATTTCTTTGGAAGGTTTTTGCCCTGTGCCTTTCTCTTCTTCCTGACATCCAACCTTCTCCTTTCCTCTTAAGGCTAAACCTTTACTGATATGACTGGCAAATATGTATTTGATATGCATGCCTAA
This sequence comes from Pluvialis apricaria, assembly GCA_017639485.1. NCBI lineage: Eukaryota > Metazoa > Chordata > Aves > Charadriiformes > Charadriidae > Pluvialis > Pluvialis apricaria. Next base: position 24,026,335 of record CM030010.1, on the reverse strand, counting down.
TCTTAATATTTTAGGAAGACTACATGATGCTGTGCATTGAGTTCTGAAATTATAAAGATTGGATGGATTGGAACTAAAGGATGAATTACATGTATTGCCTCGTTTCACTTGCACACAAATTTTTTAATTAGTTCACAGAAGCGAAAGGATTGGGTCTTTCCCCAAAAGAAATTAAGTCCAGTTGGAAACATAAGACAGCAAGCTGGCCTGAAACAGTAAGACTTCTCCTGGATATGAAAGAAGAGAGAACAGAGTGACTCTGAGACTTCCTAGCCTGGTTATAAGCACTGCATGAAATGAAAGAGATAACTAGACTTAGGATGTGCTTGTTTCTTTCAGTCATGCCTACTAGAATGATGGTTGTGACTTGGGGTTCCTAACCCACAAGTTTACATAGTCACATGTAAAGTCTAGTCATATGTAAGCCAATAACTATACAACAGAGAAACAATGGATTTTTTAAAAAATTAGAACAAAAAAAAAGATCCAGCACAGCTACCTGTCCCACTGCTAGCGTTCTGGAAACTTTGTCCTGCAGTTCCTCATTGATGCAATTTAGTAAGATATATGGGGCTCCCTAAGCAGAGCAGGTGCTTGCTACAGAATGAGATTCACAACTGTTGTATCAAATACTTCTAACTTCTCAAATCAAAAGACTGTATTATAGGAACATCTTTTGTGTCAGTAAGAATCCCAAAGTGATTTTGTTATCTACTGCCTGGGAGATTGCCTGGAGCATAGCTCCAGGTTACCGCAATAACCTGCAATTCCTGTAAATGTTTATGGATAAAATGCCATTCACTGTTTTTTCTTCTTTTTTTTTTTTTTTTAATTCTGCTAACTTGGACTGTAAATTATAGTTAGTCTGTAACTGTAGTAGCAGGTTAGTATTTTGTTTTGCTGTAGATAAAACCATACTTACCAAATCTTTACTTAAGTCCTTTAACTGTTCTTTTAGGCACTGTGAAAATGATAACTTATCAGTGTAGTGTAGTACACAACTTTGTGAATAGAGCACGTTGTGCTCAGCTGGAAAGAGCAACTATGACAATATAAAACTTGGGACCTCTTTGTTCTTAAGTGGTGCCTGTTAGAGTCCTAAAAGGTCACCTAATTCTTTCTGCTTGTTTTGTATATTTATAGGATGTAACCATGTTTACTTCAGTATCTAAATTAACTTCTTAATTATTTTTATTTTTCTGAATTAGTTGAATAATACTTTGCGTGCAGGAAAATAGTAACAGTGTGAGCAAACTCAGAAGGATTCAGTCACTCCAGCTGCACGAACCCACAGGTGCTAAATGCAGTTTAATACAGCTAATGTAAACCACTCATTCTAGGACCCAGAAACCATCGTGGAGAAGCTGGGCTAAATGGAGGAAAATCCACTCCGTTACTGGGAAACAGGGGCTTACTCTTGAGGGGAAAAAAGAAAACTACAACATGAAATGCAGACACGGCAGGGCTTATTGGGAGTGGGAAATACGAGCTGCAGGTACCTCATGGAAGCTCCATTTGCAGTATTTCTGTTGCTGCTTTGGAGGCTGCGCAGCGAACTGCAGTGAGTATAGTATAGTACAAAGACTGTAGTATAATCCTATCAGTCCAATAGGATTAGTTGTTCAACAAAAGTTACGGAGGTTGGACCATTAGTTGCCTTGAATCTACACAGAAGATATGAAAATAGGGGAAATAATTGATGCAATGGATTATGTGATTCAACAAGGAAGCTGTTGAAGAATTCTTGATCTCAAAACCTAGGTAAATACACCTCTAAATTTGAAGGGGTTGAGAGATATTTATGGAAAATCAGAAATAGAAAATAAATTTCTTGCATTAGATACTTAAGGGGATATAGATGGTTGCTTTGCAAAACAGGTTTTTTTTTTCTAAAAAAAAAAGTGTTCTTATATTAAATCCACTTCTGTTAAAATGAAATTTGTTTTCACAACTCTTTGTTCCCTTAATACAGTTTTATTTAAAATTCTTTGGAAAGCTAAATGTAAGAATATAGCTTCAGGTTTTTGCAGCAACTCTTTCTTTCTTAGTGTTTTTTTTTGCTTTTTAGATTTTCTCAGTGGTTTCTTTTCCCCAAAAAAAAGTAGTCTGTGAGAAGAATCAAGCTGTACACCCGATTTTTCACAACAAACTAACTTTCAAAATAAATACAGTACAGGAAACTAGCTATATTTGGACTTTTGTATAAACAAAGCAATTGTGATATTCCGTATCAAAATGGTGTTATCTTCCCTCCAGAATCAGTCAAAACATTATAGACTGTATACATACATAAAGTATCTTTATTCAAGAGAATTCACTCTTAGAGCCAAGCAAGAATTGAAAGAAGGGGAGAAGATCCCCAGACCTTTAATCGACCAGACCCATTGTATGTGCTATTGTTCTTGAACTAATTGTTAGGGTTCAGGATCTATCTTTATTGTTACTAATCACTAAAAGAGTATCTGGGAGGCCTTGATATTATAAGCAGCTCAGACTAATACATTCAGTATCAAAGACTTTGCCCTAGAGTTTAGTGATGCCCCAGATGAGGAGAACATTCCTTGCGCCAAGAGAGGCGGGATGGCGCACTGAGTACCGAAGTACAACTGAGAGAGGAATGGTGCAGGGGGAAAGCTGAGAAGGACATTATATATGAGAGTATAGGAGAACACAATCAAAGAAGTCTGAGACTCAAAGAATTACAGTATATATAAGAGGAAGGGTATTAATGAAGTAGGGATTAGGAAAAAAGAGGTAATACAGCTTGACCCCATGAGTGCTGGGGGGAGGAGTACCGTTTTGTGTTGGAAGTTGAGTCACTTGTTGTGACTTCCCAAAAAGGAAACTATCGTTTCCAATGCCCAGACTCACACTTTGAACACTGAACATTATTCCTCTTTATTGCTTTGTACGCACACGTGTAAACACAAGAATAAAAGCAGCACATCTGTGTAAAAATGCAGGAAAATCTCTCTTTTTGCCCTGCTGTGTGGCATAGGAATGAAGTCCTGTTTACAAGATAAAACAGTATTTTAAGGTGGTCTTTTTCAGTCATAACTTTGCCATTCCCCTAAAAATATCTTGGCATTGGGTGATCATTTTCAGCTATGATCTCATATACCTTAGGTCTTTTATTTTAAAAACTTGCTTCTATAATTCTCACTGTAATGTGTAATATGTGTGTTCCTGAGTTTCCTTAAGAATTTCCTGTCATAAAGGTTCTTTAGTTCTCTGGCATTAGCTCTTAAATGACATATAGTCCCTAGATGAATTTACTTTTATTGTCAAATACAACCTTTGAGCAGTACTCTATATATTTATACAAGACCACTTTGTTTCTGATCATCTATCAAGACATAGTAGGAAAGTTTTAACAATGTGCAAGGAGACTTCAATCACACTTTATTAATAGTTGTGAAATTCTCACGTGGTATGTGCTTCATGGCATCCACAGAATCCAACAGGAATAGGTATGTAATGCTCTACAGTTGAAGAAGTACAAGTAGACACGAGCAGATTTCAGTCCTTAATTCAGCAAAGATTGGAACAAGCATCAGGGTCATTGCCCTGAGCACAGAGGTCTGTCAGTAGAAGTGTAATGTTTCAGTAAATGTCCTGTTGCACTGACGTTGCACAAGGTCTTATTCCATTGATTCCAGTAGGATTACCTGAGCATGCCAAGGTATCACTCAGAACAAAAAATAAAGTAAAATCTGGCAAGAATAAATACAGCAATACTTTGAACAAAAGTTGATAATTTTCTTACATAGAGGAAAAAATCTGCTCAAAACAGATTCAATATGGTTTTGAAAACAGAATTGACATCATCAATAGCTCATTTAAAAATTTTTGCTCACTTTTTGTCAGTTAAGAAGGAAAAACTGGAATATTTTAGCACTGAAAACAGAGCTTCAGTCAGTGCGTTTTTTTTCTTCCCATACAAACGTATCCTTGGAAATACTTAATGTTGGCAAGGGAAGGAGAGTCTGCCTCTGGTTTTGCTTGCTGTTGAATTTACTGGTGAGCTACTATCTACACTACTGGTTTGAATTCTAAATGGATACATCTCTCATCCTTGCAAGACAGAAGTGGATTAGTATAAACACTATGGGGGAAAAAATGACATGTGAAAGTATCGAACTATCACCAAAAAAAAAAAATCAAATAGAATAATGTATGGATTTCATTTCAGAAATAAAAATCTTCTAAAACATAGGTTATTCATTATGAATTTGAAATATTTGTGCAAGAAAAATGAGTCGCTCTGCACCCAAAAGCAAAGTTTCTGAACTGTTATGAGAGGAGTTTAAAGGAAGGCAATAATAACTATAGTTATGAATGAAGTTACATTAGAGCTCTGTTTTTAAAATAAAATTGCAGTTACAGATTCATTGTATGCCAAATTGAAAGGTTCAATTTTAACTGGAGTAATAGATATCGAAGGCCAGATCAAAGAATCGTCATTAAGTATAACTGTATTCAGAGACCAGAATTTTATGAAGTGATTCCTGCGTTAAACTGTATTTTGTACTTAACTGAGATAAAGCAGTAGAAATGGTCCACGATAAGAGTTTTCAATTAGCCTCCTTGTCTTTTTGTCCAAATGAAGAGAAAAGCCAGTGTGTCTTTTTAGGGCTGGGAAGCAGTAGTTAAATGTGCACCACCCCTTGAAACTGTTTCTGCTTTCTAAGCCTCCATTGTCTGAAACAGTGGGAAGCAAGATTCTCAGCAATCGAAAGATGTAAGGGAAAAAAAAAAAAATCTACATTCATATAGATTCCAAATAGCAGTGAATAAAAACTTAGCCATGGATTTTGCTTTTGGATTTAGCCTCCATTAGCTGGAGCATATTTGAATGTTTTAATCTCATACTTCTGTTTTTATTGTCAGCTTTGGTATGGTAAGGAAGTTTTCCAATGGAGATTAATAGAAACAGTGCAGATTTGTGGGAAGAAATTTCTTTACATGCGTGTGAATGTAAAACACTAGAAAATTGATACTATGAACAATGAAATGAAGTGAAACTTTGTGGATAACTATTGCTCTGATGTCTCATATGAGTATGAAATGTTCCGCTTAAAAATAAAAGGAAATCTTTAGGATTAAGTTTTTTATTAAGTGAGAGAGAAATATTAGAGAACTATTAGTTGTACAGACTAAACAATCCTGATACTATAAAATAGAATCCAATATGTGTGGTAATTTTTTTATAATGTGAAACACTTGCATAATGTATAGCATACTCTGTAGGTTAAAAAAAATCAGAAAAAATATGTAATCTGCCAGTCTGTACAAAGAAAATGAGGAAAGAATTGGGGTTACGTATGTATCATCATTGCTTTGGATATTATGCTAGCAAAGAAAATAATCTTGGAAGAATTTGTTTCTGCTTTTCTTAATTTTGTTTTGTTTTTCTCTTGAGTTTTAGTTGTGTCCCAGAGTGATGAGTAAAATTGGGGCCACCTGTTTTCCACTGGGCCCTTTTTAATTTCTGTAAGTTCGTAATACAACATGGAAGTCTTCCTATCAGAGTTATTTGGGAAATCTGTTGCAAGTTAATAAAAATTAAATAAATGAGGTAATAAACCACTCTTCTTTCTAGGTGGCAAGGAACACCCTACAAAAATGGGCGCTTTATGGTGGAAACCAGTGATGTTTCAAGAAGAAACTTGTTCAGTGGCATATGAAAAAATGTTTTAATGTTTTAAAAATTGTATCAAAGCATGTTGTTTTACTAACCTGGATTTTTTTTGCTCTTAAGTTGCCAACAGTGCAATGTGAAGCTTTGGGGCTCTGTAATTTGCCAAAGTGACAGGATTTGAGAATCAGGGTATTGCTTGGGGGGGAGGTCTGGAATCCCCCATCCAAAATCTCACACTGGGTATTTGAGTTGCTGAAGCCAATGGGGTACATTTTGGAGCGATGTCAGGGAAAAATAGTTGGCTGTTTGCAAATCCTGTAGGGCTGGGCAAATAACATTCAAAGATTTCCTGGTATGGCGTGTGGCAGTTTGTGTTTCCTGGCCACTTGAGCTGTGAGTGGGTGCAGGAAAAGGCCTTCCTCAGCACTCTGTGGGATGGGTTGTAGGCTTCTCCTGCCCAACCCAGTGAAGAAACAACTTTCTCATCTCCCAGAGCCTCCATAAAAAAGGCAGTCTACTACAAAACCAGTCATTAAAAGGAGGAACTTCATCTGCTTCCAGGAGGTTTAAATGACCTATGTGAGAATTCATATAGGACCATATCTTTATTGAAAAAACTAAGGCTATTTAAATCAAAATTGCTTGAAAGAGTTTTTGGTAGTCTGAAACACAAACCTTTCTCTTGAGGAAACAAAAAAGGAGGAGGAGTCATGTGCATGTAATGTTTATGTGAGGAACACCAAGTCAGCTGTGTGCATGTCTTTTGCTCTACTTTTTTGAAGGGTACTTCTATACCCTGGGCATAATTTTTAAATGAAAGAAAGAAGCTCAATGAGTCAGGTCTTGCTACTCTGTCACAAACATGGAGGGACAGAGGGGTGATGAGAGGAAGAGTTAAAGGTAGAAAAAAGAGAAATTATTGTGAGTTGAGAGATAATATTTTTATATTTTTCCTAAAGTTAGGAATAATGTTATTTTCAAGGTGTTGTTATTACTCTGCTTAAAAAGAGAATGATTGATTGTCATATCACATGGGAAACAGAACTTTGAAGTGCATCAGTGATATTGTATGAAACTTTCCTAAAATTTCACTGAAAATCTGAGTTATCCATCAAAACCACTCAAATATTATTTTAAGTAAAGCTTGGTTTAGTTTAAAATAATGCTTTTGAAAATTATTTTTAAATTCAAATTTTACCTTATGGGATTTTTTTGCAGATTTTGTTCCCATTCTCTCCTGCAATTGTTGTTCCTTGGAGGATCACTGTTTCTGTAATGCTATAGAAACACAGAATGGATTGGGTTGGAAGGGACTTTTAAAGCTCATCTAATCCAACCCTCCTGCAGGGACATCTTTCACTAGACCAGGTTGCTCAAGGCCCCCTTCAACCTGACTTCGAACACTTCCAATGACAAGGCATCCACAACTTCTCTGGGCAACCTGTTCCAGGGTCTCACCACCCTCATCATAAAAAAAAAATAAATTTTTCCTTATGTCTAACCTAAGTCTACCCTCTTTCAGTTTAAAGCTGTTACCCCTTACCTTGTCACTACAGGCCTTGGTAAAAAGTGTCTCTCCATCTTTCTTATAAGCCCCCTTTGATTAGTCTTTGCATCAGATATGGCAGCTGCAGCCCATCTAATAGAAATTGCTGAGGTACCAGCTTCAGCCAGTTGATGTATTTCACTCATTTCAGTTCATGACACCATTTTCTGTCCATGAGTAATGGCAAGTAGCTTGCTGAAGGAAAGGATCTTGGCCTCAGTACTGGATGTTACAATTGGCCATACCTGAAAAAATCACAAATTGGGAAAAAATGAAGTTCTGCATATTGAAATAAAGGACTTGGCAAATGTTCAATAGCTGGGAATATTAGAATACTTGTGAATGATTTTCAGATTTTTTTCAATTCTGAAGTTCTACCTAAACATGAATGTGAAGATGTAAAACGTGTTGAAATGTCAACATTTTCTGTAACATGCAAAACTGGTCTGCTCTATTCCAATTTGTTCTGTTTTGTACATCACTACTCAATTTGCTTTTCTTTAAGATATACTTTTGCATTTGCAAATGATAGTGAAACATTTCACGAAAGCCAATGGTCATCTTTAAATTTCATACTAGTTCTCATTTGGGTGTTAAATGGCATTTAAAAAATAGTATCTTCAGTTAACGTTAAAATTTAAAAATCTGTTTTCATTGATACTTATAATCACACCCTATTTTGCTGAAAATTTTGGTTCCAGTTTTACTCACTTAAGTTTTAATTAGGCATACAGGTGTTTTGGTTTTGGGTTTTTTTGATGGGCAAAAGAATTGGCCAACTAATGTTTTATTTGATGGATTAATCTGTGGCTTCCAAGAAATATGAATAGCATTGGTAAAGAGTGATTTTTAGTTTCACTAATCCTTACAGATGTGTATCTATGTATGACTGGTGACTAGAAATTCTTGAGTTTCTCACTGAAATATTGTCACTTCCCACAATTTTCCTCCCATCTTTTATGGTGAATTTATAGAGGGGTTTTATGGAAGTAGCTGAGGTAACAGTTACAGGGTGGGATCCAGTTGCCTGTGCCGTACTGTATTTAGACAATAAAATAGCTTTATCCGCTGTTAGGCAATAAGTAATTGTACTGGAAGTTGTGCATGACAGGGGATGTAATGAGGGAAGTATCAGTTACACTGATACTTATTTATATGAGCTGGAGCTGACTTTAAGCAAGAAATTACGTAGGACTGTCTCCCTCTACTCTTGAAATCTCCCAAGGTTTTATATTTTTATATGTAAATATTTGTAGGTTTTCTTTTTTGTATAGGAGATAATAGCAAACACCTCTTGCAAGAGTTAGGCCTTTTTTTTTTTCATTCTCTGGCTCTTCCCCTATTTGGCTGTGGCTAAAACAGCTGTGAGAATTTGTTGCATTGAGAGCTAACTTTCTTTACTGGTTTAAAAAATGATAGCAATAACTATCTGCCCAGTGACAGGACAAGAGGTAACGGGCACAAATGTTGAGCATAGGAAGTTCCATCTAAACATGAGGAGGAAGTTCTTTATTCTGAGGGTGGCAGAGCACTGGCACAGGCTGCCCAGAGAAGTTGTGGAGTCTCCCACACTGGAGACATTCAAAACCACTTGGACACCATCCTGTCCAACCTGCTGTACGTGAACCTGCTGTGGCAGGGGGGTTGGACTACATGATCTCTAGAGGTCCATTCCAACCCCTACCATTCTGTGATTCTGTGATCTGTGTGCTTACAGATGTTAAATTTATTTAAGAATTCAGTAGGATTACTGCATCAGAACTTGTATATTTAAGGTAATTCTGTATCTGCATGTTATAAACAAGAAACTTTAGTCATTAATGCACTGTAGCTATATCCTTTCATCTACCCTTAAAGTTAGATGTAAAATTTCTGTTTAGTCCAGATGAGTGGCGGGTAACACCTGATATAAAGGTGGTGTGTGGGTTGTGTGGTGTTTTTTTTCCTCTTCTTACCACTTTTTTCTAGTTGAATAGTACTGTCTTTGTTTCTATATGAGCGGGGCCCTGAACAGATCCGGGAGCTGATAAAGTTAGTGGTCTTGAAGTGTGGTTGCACTAAGACTCATAGATGTCAAAGTTCTATTGAAATCAAATAAAAGTTCCATAACTAAGTGAGTTTGTTCTTTGCAACTGAATTTAATTGCTGAATTGGAAAGGCAGGCTCCCATGAAGCGTAAGGAACAGAGTTGTTCTCTGCAATGAAGACATCTGGTTTAGAGCTATTCATCTAAGCTCCCTTTAAGTCAATTGGGAGAAAAGGGAATCAAAGCTATACGTGAATAATGGGTATAATTTGTCTAATACTGAGAAAATCTGGAATTGCTTTCATCATTTGCACCCTCTAAATTTCTGTTGCTGTCTGACTATAAAAGAAGCATAGATTAGTTACGCCATGGAAATCCACATTACATACACTGGAAGCTCAGTGAGATACCTTTGCTGCTCCCTTGTTTTCATAACTAAACATCCTATTGAACTTAGATGTCATATTTCCCTGTATAAATATTTGGGGGGGGTTGATCTGATACGTGATTCTTCAGTTTTTTCAGTTTCTGTGTAAACTTGAATTTTTTTATTTGTTTTAAACTTTTCTTGTTGGAATGTTTAAAAAGTGCACACTCTTCATACTTCATTTTGTTTCCTGAAGAGAATAAAAACCACGTTAGAAATAGCTTTACAGATTAATCTGTACTGAGTGCAGAAAATCAGAGTCTACCTAGGAAGAGAAAAGGAGGGATGATATATAGTTGTTGATGTCATGGTAAAAATACCATCTAGTATAGCACACACAAAGAGCTCACTGGAGCATTCAGGTATAAAGAGCTAGTCTGAATGCCTGTTAGAGGACTAAGTACTGCTGCCTCTGGGATATTTAATACATGCCTTGCATTTTCTCATTTCAGCAGTTCATATGAGCTATATCTAACCCCTAGGGTTTAAAGAGGGGAGGTTCATTCTAACTATCAAGTTTGAAGATTAACAGTCTTTTGAATTAGTGAATATCCCAAATGCCTTTGCCTTTATATGAGGTGTTTTTATTGCTTCGTAGTTAAAGTTTCACTTGGTTGCATAAGCGATTAATTTACTTAATCAGCTCTTAGTTCTGTGCTCTATACACTGTGCCAACAAAATCCAGTTTTCTTTAACCCTAATGTTGTTTCTGTTCTATTTCATGGCTATTGTATGTTAATTTTTCTAATTTATATTTTTGAAAACATTTGTTTAGTTAGGAGATTCGTACCTGTTACCTAGAAAATCTCTTTGCTGGCAATTCTGGGGAGGATGGAAGGTTTGGGAGTGTTGATTGACTTTTTGTTACATCTTCACCTAGTCGTCATCGACCTGCTCAATAGTGAGTAAGTAGGTCGATGCTGTTGATAAAGAGCTTACAGAGGCTAGACACATTCATTTCATCCTTTTGCACTTCTTAACACTGTAATGGGGCCAGGAGCCTATTTCATGGGAGCTTGCTCTGCAAGAGTTTTTGGCTAATTCTGCTTTTGAAGACTGGTTTGGGAAGAAACAAAAAGAGAAGATGACTACTTTCCTCGCATCCCAATGCCTTTGTAAGTGATCTTTCTGTCCTGGCAAAACTTAATGGTCGTGGTTCACAGAGACCCAGAATAGAGTCAGCGAGAGAGAGAGCAAATGGCTTGCTAAATTTAAAATGACATTGCATGTTCATAAGTCACTGTTCAGGAGCAAATGATCCCAAAAGTGTAACAATCTGTGCTTTAAATGGTCACGGTTAATATTAGACAGTGGTCAATGGTTGCTACTACCTACCAAATCCCAACTGAGAATGTCTTACCTTGCGCATTAAACACCAAAAAACATCAGTGATTATCACAACCTGATTTTCATTTCATTGATAACTGAGGATGGTGGTAAGCTACAGCTGCCAAAAATAGGCATTTTTAATCTGCAAGTACAGATTACTTGCGTCTAAGTTTTTTAGTACTTTGATGAGGAGCTTCTGGATACATTATGAAACACTAGAAAGTTGCAGTAAGCAAGCTAAGTTTTAAAAGGATAAATGGATTTGCACTTAAAATCAAGTTTGTGAGTGGCATTTCTCCTTAGGTTGCAGTTTACAAGTAAATCCTGAGGATGGTGATGGAAAGGAATGACAGATGAGAACAGTGGTCCTTTTGGCTTTAATAATCTGTGAAGCTATGTTTCAGGATCCCAGAAAAAACATGGAAGACTTGTTTTTTTAATAAAGGCACTTAAACTAATTATTAACTTTTTTCATTCTGATAAAGATTAAACAGGAGAATTAGAAAAGGTCTGATACCTGAAACTATCCTGCTAATAATTTGCGGATCTCTGTCCTATAGTTATCTCAAAGTCAATTTAAGTTAATTTATTTAATGGTATTTCAAAGAATACTTAATTGTCTGAGGGTTGTCTGATCTTCATCTCTGTGTGGATCTGGCAGCCTTACAAAACATTATAACAATGTGATGAAAAGTTTGGCAGAAGAGATAAGCTCTACCCCAAAAATATAATTTGGGGTTAAAAGCTATTTTGTATCTGAAAACTCTTTCACGGGGGAGGGGTGAAGCAACCAAAATCACCCTAGATCATTAGATTGTATGAATTCACATAGCTCCAGCAAAGTTTATGAGATGAAGATAAGTCTTTTTATAGGACTTGAGCTTCTTGCCTGACCTGGGGGAAAAAAACCAATGCATTTTCACCAGTGAAAATTTCATTATTTGCAATACTCCTGAGAGCAGCATCAGTTAAATTGTTTAAAACGTAATACAAGTCTTTCCACCAAGCATCTACTGCCTTTATGTTATCAGCAAACTGTATTGACAAAACATCCTCAAATTTAATAACGAGCAGAATGTCTCAGATAGCCAAGAGGCCTCTTCAGCATCACAGTAACACGAGATGCAATTTATTTCTTTTCCTGCTTCATGTTTTGTTTTAGCTCTTCTCAGATCATCTGTTCAGATCTTAAATACATCGTTTATGTATTCATGAATGCTGTGGAGCATTGTGAAACATCCAGAAGCTCCTTTATAATTGTGCAATGGAGATCTTACAAAGAAATGAAGAAAAAACACTTACCATCCTTTTTTTCTACAACATTGCTCCATTACATAAGTCATTTTGACTTCTATGACAATTTTCAAACCCATGACATCATAATTTCAGGAAAGAGGACAGAAGGAAAAATAGAAATGCTTAATCAAAAGACCTTGCACGTATATAATTTGAGATGGATTTTTTGACTTTTCTCCTAAAGGCATTCACATGTGCTATATAAACAGATACACTTCCCCTTGCCGCAGGTTCTTAAAACTTGTACTAACTTCTCTGTTCTATGATAATGATACTTATTTCTTCAAGAAAGCAATTCCTGTTGGTCTCTAAAGAGTATTCCTTTAGGTACAATCATTCATGAGTCAGTCAGTAGGAGTCCCAGGCACATAATAGGCAGCCCACGTTTTACTTATGGTCTATCTATATTCTTTACTAGGAGAAGATTGCAAGGGGAAGCATTTCAGTTAGCAAATTGAAAACTTTATTCAAATGCATGCTTCTAAGTAAAATAATGCAACTCTTTCAATATGAAAGTTATTTCCAAACTCAAATTTAGGTATCTTTTAGTTATTTATTTTTTAAGCACTGAATTCTTGCTGCTAACAGAGGAATTTGTTGGTGCTATGGAAAAAAACCCTCAAGCTGCTTAATTTAGGCATCTATAAATATACTGATGGGCATGCATAAAAAATCTTTCACCACTATAAGCTAAAGGAAAAAGGTGAAGATACTAGAGGGGCTATTTAAACAGGTTTTTGTGTAGCTTCTGCATTTGAATCAGAGAAGGTCAATATAATCATGGCTAGGACAAGGCAAAGCATTTCTAATTTATGGTAACACATGCAAACAAAACCAGACTGTAATTATTAGACACTTTTGCATATTTACAGGAAGATAAATTTTTGGGGGCATTTTATGCCAAGTTAGTTATTCAACTACTTGCATCTTTCTTCTCATATTACGTCTTCTGTGACTGCATTCATTGCACACACTTACACAACACAACTCAGAGTCCAGTAGTATAGATGCAACAATTTATGTTTAGCAATATGTTCATTCTGACTGTCTGTAAGTGTACTACAAACACATTTATATGGTTGCTTAATACGTCAGCCCTGGATTTTTCATACAAAAACCTCTCAGATTGCCAACTTTATATGTTTTTTCTGGGGATCTTGTATTTTCAGGGTATCAGCTTGTGGAGAAAACCATTACTCTTTGGAAATCAGAATCAATTGACTGCTGTTTCTGTTCCACTTTTTGCTTAAAAAAAGCAGTCAAGCAGAGCTTCTACACATGCTAATGTGTCGTCAGGTCTCTGAAAGCGTGTAGAAGGCAGAATCCTATGCTTCTGCTGCAAGCTGGTAGTCTCCAGCATAATAATGTTTAACTACAAATTGCTCCTAAGTTGCTGTTGACAGTGATGAAACCTGTTGTGTGTTAGTACAGCAGTGATCTCTTCATTTGGACGGAGATCTTAGAACTATCTTTTGATTTACATTTCAAAACAATCAGAAAATGCAAAGGTTAGTAAAGCCATTGGGCATATCTACCTTTTTTCACTCCAGCTTTCAAGTGGAGGCTTGAAAAGACCATTTCCACTTGGATTAAAGAAAGAAAGAAAAATTATTTGTAGAGTATGCTATATTCCTATTCCCTGTAGACTGAGCATTTGAACTCAGCTACAATTGTTATGATAGCTGTGTCCCTCATCTGATTTCTAAAGGTTAGTTTGTGTTATCTTTATCTCTGCAGAGATTTCCTAGGAAGGATCATGACATGGTTCAGTGATCACAGTGGGGTTTTTCCTTCTACAATTTGTAATATTAAAAAATACCAGAAGATTACTGTATAGACTTTATCTGTGTCCTTTAGTATGTACAAAGAATAGCACAATTGTGGTTGTGCATTGGTGTGCAGTGATATGAAACATGAGCAGGATTTGAAAAGGTAGCACTGCCACAAGGAATCTATGAAAAAAGTGATGCATATGCATCAGATATAGTATTCTGGTAATGTCCTGTGGCACTAGTTTTCATCTCTGAATACAATGATTAATTAACAAATAACTGTGAAAAACTCCGTTAATAATTTCATTTTGTTTGTTCATTGTACTGGGACCTCAAATCATTGAAATACAGTTTGTTAAATCCTTACTTGAGTGATGATTACGTTTGAGAACTGGGTATTTCCCTTGTACCTTCTCAGGAGTTCAGATTTTTAAATGACAAAAATTAGTAATGTTTAATGTTTAAACATATTGCCAAAGTCAGAGAAGTAAGTATTGTGTTTTTTTTCTAATTCACCCGTCTTGTGTAGGTGTTGCATGCATTGAAAGGTTAACTCTGGAGAAATTATGTTAAAGTATACATGGACTGCAATGTCTTGTTATTATGTTTATTTTCAGAATTGGGTTCTCCTTGAATAATTTATGAAGTGTGTTTAAATCCTGCGGAATATTTTCAATATATAAGACTTCAATATTTTTAAAAATGCATAGGAAGGTTATCATTGTATATATACAGAAAGTTTATTGATCTTTTTAAAGACTTCCGACGAGGAGTACAGCTTGAACAGTAGATATATTTACATAGAGAATGTCCCTGAAAAATTCATTACTGTGGGGAGGAAGGCTCCTGGGATTAGTGGACACCAGCTTTTCGCTTCAAGCAAAGCAGCTGAGTTCTGATTTGGGTCAATGGTGACAGAAACTCTTACTGGGATCCCTCCCTGAGCCCATTAAAATCAATGTTGCTGTGTCACAATTTAATTGGAGTAAGGATGAGGCTTCCGATGCAGCACTCCCGTGCCTGTGTGCTGTTAGGTTCTGACAGCTCATCGTGGCTTTCCTTTTTTCACCTCTGCAAGTGCAAAACAGAAGCTTGCTACAGTATGTGTTAACAAGCTTAACGTTTTTGAAGTTAGTTATTTCACTGCAGTGTGATCCTCTCTATATTTAGAAGTCTTTAATGACTATTACCATCCTTGTGTATTTCTGTCATCGGAATAATTTGATAAGTTTTCGTGTCATTTCACAATTTGTTGTGTGTGCACTTTACAGGAGTGGTTTTGTGACCTTTCTATTTCTGAGAGGTAGGGCGGTAGCGGTAACGCAATTGTGTTCTTGTCAGCGCCTTGGGTGTGGGAGGGGTTAGAGCTGGGAGCAGCTCCATTAAGAATAACATGATGTGCAAGAGAGAAACCTTGAGAATTTCTGGGCAACTTGTTAAGGGGGGGAGAAAAGTCATTCTGCTTTTAGGGGCTAACCTTCCTAGGTTGGGAATAGGACATGCTGGCTATTCCTTCAGCAGAACAGGCTGGTAGCTGTTCGTATTGCAGGTCACTGGATGCTTGGCTACTATTCACTTGGTCTGTCTTGGATTATTTTGAAGAGCTATGTTTGTTCTGTAGCCAGCTGATGGGGAGCGCTGAGCATTTAGAGCTTGTTACTGCATCTCATCTGGATACCAAAAATTAGCCTTTGTGGATTTGTCCTCTACTCTGCTGGGAGCTCTGTTGAGAGGATGTGTTTTGGGTTTCCTTTTCCACTTTAGTTTTTCCTTTCTTGTTATTGGCATGGTTTTTAAATTGTTGTGTGGCCTCTGTTTTCTCCTCGGGAGGAGATGCTGTGCTGTCTTTTACTCCTTTATTGATTATTCCATAAAGTCTTTCCCATGAGTATACTGGCTTAAATCCAGACATTCAGGGGTCGAAGATAATGTGGTATTTTGTTCTAGCTTATTGATATTAACAGTTCACCACGTACATTGTAGATACTCATGCAAAAAAACCTAAAACCTGTTAGAGGTTCTGACAGGCATAAGCAAGGTAAAAGATGGATCAAGTTAGGCACTCATGGGAGAATTAAGTCCACTAGTATTACCTGAATAATGTGGTTTACAGTTGATTTCAGAAAGGAAAGGATGTAAGTCTGTGTGGTCCTGAAGCACAGTGGATGACGTTGTTCTAATGTGTGTTTTTATGAATAGCATTTCAGTGGATAACGTTATGAGCACAGTGTGCATTAGCACATCGTTGGAGTTGATCCTGTGTTCATGTGATTTACTGCTGCATATTCCTGTGGCCAGGTTTGGTCTGCTGTTTGGTTCAGTTTTGCTGGGGATATAATTTTCCGTGGTGATGGATCTGAAATAAAGGCACGTTGCTTCTAAAAGGTGGTGTTCCTCTCGCTTCTCGAGCCTGTGGCCGTGCTCCTGGTGCGCAAAAGGCGGCACAGACTGAGCTGGATCCACAGACAATCCGAAAGAAAACATGATTAGTTTTTCTCTGGATCAGCAATCCGATCAGACTGGCTGCACGTTTGCTAGATCTGATGGAGGGGAGGTGGCTGTAGGGGCATGGGTGGGCACTGCAAGGAGAGACTGCAAGAGACTCCTTTCAGCAGTCCGCAGTGGGACTGGCTTAGCATGAAACTTTGCTCTCTGTTTGTTATTAAACAAAAGCCGCAAATAGTTAGATCACAGTGTAACAATTACTATCTTCATTAGCATTCTGTAAACACGCAGATAAGCTGCTTTCGTGCATCCATGTGTCTGTTTCTGCAGTTTTGCATTACTGATGTAAAGCCTGAACTGATGGTGATTGTGGATATCTATATGCGCAACTGTACATATAGACTGTATACATCTATATATATTTCCAATGATTTAGGTAAGAATAGGGTTTCAAGATTGATACTTGAAAAAATTGCATAGCTATGAAATTCATGCAATGTAGACAGCTTAAATAAGCATGACAAAAAAATATTCTGCTATATAAGTAAGACTGAAAATGCATCTTAGGGTCTTTTGTGCTCTCTGAACAGAGGTTAATGAAATTCTATTGGTATTATTTTGCATACTCCTATTTTTATTGTAGATGTATGTGTATTTCTACAGTCTGTTGTGGCATAATAGTGAAACATAAATATTGAAAGATTGTTTTTCAACAACTTGCTTTTTATACTGAGAATTTTTAATGTGCCTGTTTCGTTCTTCAGACTGCCTAAAAAGCAAGGTAAAGGATATTATATATTTGGAAGGAGGTAATCTAAATGACTCTGAATTGTATGTTAATTAGTGTTGCATATTTATAGGTATTTGGTTGAGATATTGGCAAAAAAGGGAAAGTGGGATACATCATTTTCCACTTCTAGTTTTTGAACATGTGTTTGAAGTATGTACGTGTGTGTTGCCTTTTGTGTTATATTTAAAACATTTTTGTGGTTTGGTTTCAGAGCATATATTACGCAGTATGCTATAATATTTGAATTAAGTGATTCCTTGTGGAAGTGCTCATCAGGATTGGTGTTAAGCTAGGAGGAGCTGTAAGGTGGACAGGCTGCTAAAAATTAAGAAAAAATATCATCCTGCTTCTCTCCCATTATAAATTGAAATTAACCACTATAGTTTCTAACTTAATCCTATTTGAACTTTTTTCTAAACTAATGTACTTCTATTGTTCAAACAATCTTGCACACAATTTTTAATTTTGTATTTGTGCCTACACTTCCCCATAAGCCCTCAGAGTACTTTCTGCTAACCATAGTTAGATTTTTCTATCTTAAGAATTGTATTAGTCATGGTTTGCATTAGATTCTTCTGTTTCCCTGTTCCATGCTGCTTTGTAAGCCACAATAATTGTACACAGATAAGAGCACTGAGAGGAGGCTTAAAGGTTGGTGTTTTTTTGGATCTAATTACTCAGCCTGGCTCTGGAGCACACCCTCATGTACCTGAAATTATTATCTATCCAGAAATCATTATTCTTACACTAAGTATGGCCTCCAAACTGCCTTCTGGCTTTGCAGCTTTTAACAGCTGACTGCAGGCAAAAAATGTTGATAGTGGAAAGCAGATTCCTTTATGTGCTGGAAGTGGAGATTCCCCTATGTCAGGCACATCTACCTACTCCAACCTTCAGCCAGTTTTCATGAAGTCTTTGTCATTAGTCTGAAGTGACAACGTATCTTACAGGGGTGGAAGAAAATACTTGGAGACAATGAGTGACCTTTGGCAAGAGGTAGAACTCACTGGCAAGTGCCAGAAACATCAGAAGACGTGGTTGGCAGGTGAAGGGGATTGAGCGGTGTTATTTGCAGTTATGTGGAGGCTTTAATCTCTAGTGTGTGTGTTTTTTCTCTGTCTCCCTTGAAACTACTTGACAGTAGTAGTTCAAACCTGTGGATTTAAAATTTAGTACTGAATTTAATCTTTACCTCTGCAGACATTAATTATTAGGTATACCTGAATGTAATACATTTGATAAAATTTTACTTGTATTAAAATGCCCAAACCTAGTTTTTTAAAATTGTATTTATTAGTGGAAACTGTTATACTAGCGCTACAAAAAAAAAATCCCCACCCATTAAAAAAAGTGTTTTATTCATAGTGGTTTGGGTAGTGAATATTCTGTCCTGTCAGCTTTTAGAGCTAGCAAGTGCTATCCTCTAGCATCTCAAGTTTATGCAGCTTTGGAAGTGAAGAATCATTTTCTAGTTGTCCAGCTTTACATGAGCTGGCCATTGAACTAAATTACTTGAATAAATTAAAATGAAAGATTATTATATCAACTGATGAAACTGCAAAGACACAGTTGGCATATAGCAATACATTGGTGCTGCAGTAAATTTTGATCCCAGATGCTTAGCCAGAGTTTTCAACAGTTAAAACTTCAAGTGCAAACACACAGGTATTATAGTGTAGCTTCACTGAGAGCTGTTTTCTAAGAAATTCAAGGAGCTGAGTTTACTTTTGCTGGAGAAGGAGTTTCCAGAAAGCTGCCTGGTGTAGTTGTGGCTGCTTGTAGAGGTGCTGTATTGCGTAGCACAGGTTGCAGTATTATGGAAGTTACCCAGATTTTCAGTTTCTTGAATGTGTGGAGAGTGAGCAACAAGAAGTTTTACAACCTGAGCTGCCCTTGATGTGGCACCGTGGAGCTCTCCCCCATCCCCATTCCTATTCAGATTGAAGTGGAGGAGAGTTAGATATTTGTTGTATGAGATTTGGTTGTTGGCTATAACTAGATGCTACAACCTATTATAAGTAGGTTGTAATAATTGCTTTCTGTAACTTAATCAGTATCCAGTGATAGAGCATAGAGACCGAGATTTCCTTTAATGTTTAGTGTCTTTAATGTTTTAATGTCTGTCAATACATTTATTGGAAGCTGAGGTCACTACATGAACTCAAGAATAAAATACTAGACTACTTGATGTTTTTCGTTTAATAATTTAAATAAGCATACACTTAAGCCTTAGTTAATAGTAACATGCTCGTTCTTGATGTATGCTGTAACCTGTTTTAGAGTAAAGATATATTTTGCTGATGAGTATATTCAGTTTTGGATTGGGCTGAAATTATCTATTTGGGTATTCTGGCTAAGGACAGGTTCGCCCTGTTCTTCCTTATGCCTCAGGGCATCATCTCCCGGGGAGCTCTGGTTTGGCGCTTGTGCTACCCTTCTGTGATTATACGTAATGACCACCTGATTCAAATGAGTAATAGGATTTCTTCTTTTAAAGGAAGGGCCCTGAGTTGCCATTTGCTAGACTACTTTAGACACAGAGAAAGATCAAACTTTTTTTTCTATTTAAGAACAGACTGTCTAGAGAGCAGGGATAATCTTCCAGCCACTTCCCATACCGGAGGAAAAACAGTTAACGTCTTTTAGAGCCAGACAGAGTTAGAGAATCTCCAGTAATTTCTGTACACAAATAGTCATGTCTTCTGGCACTTTTCTGAATGTATTATATACCTGAAGTAAATAAATGTTTAACTTAGTCAAACCTCCCATGGAGTGGAAGTAGAAACCCGAGACAATTATTCTGTTTAACGACATGAACTCATTGTTTTAGAGTTAAACCAAACTCTACATTTCTTTTGGAAAATGCATTATTATTAGACCAATAGAAACTGAAAAACCTGCTTTTCAAACCATTCTGATTAATTCAGTTAATGTTTTTCCTTGAAAAGCTTCAGTCAGTGAGACACTGCTGTGTACATAAATGTAGTAAAATGCTACACCATTTCATTTCCAGTGTCACAAGATTTGGACCATGCATATGAAAATACATACACATATGCACACAAATATAGAAACAGACTGATTGCACAGTGAGAATATTAGGATGCATGCCACGCAGTCTTTGATAACTGCTGGCACACGGCTTCAGCACATGAATTTGAGTTCCTAAAACCACCTGGTAGGTTGAGTTGAAAAACCTTTTGAAAAATACATCAAAAAGTTGCTATGGCACTGCAGGGGATACTTATGCATAGAATAAAAGAACTAGTGTAGTGTTCTGTTCAGCAATTCTTCACCCACAAACATTTCTGAATTCTAAAAGTATTTTGACACTTCTGTGTTAAAACACTACTTAGTATTAGTGCTTAGCATTTTGCTTTAACTCTTTTAAAGTAAAATCAAAGTCAAACACTTAGTATTAGATTTCTTTCCTTTTTCTTCTGCATCTTTAAAAATATCTTGTAAAAAGTTTTGGATAAATTCTCTGGTTCTTTTCCTGAAAGGCAGTGTGGGTGCCTCTGAAAAGTAGTAATCTTCAGTATTCTTTTAATAGAATTCTGATTATATTGTAGGGAAAAGGAAAATATAGGTACGTATATGAAAACCGAGGAGAAGAGAGGTTTTACCAATTCCATATGGTAAAGCCATCTGAAGATTGCAAGGGACAGAATTACATGTGTGTGTGTTTGTGTCATTGACTACAGGTAGACTTTGCGTAAATCGAGTTTGAGATGGGCATGAGGAAGGCTTGTGGGATTTGTCTGTGGCATATCCAGTGGCCTAGGTTATTTGCATTGAAATTGTAGAAAAAACATCAGTTGTTTCTCTGTCATTGAGTTGTTTCTGTCATTGATAGCTGCAGAAAGTGTTGATGATATTGAGGTTTTACATTGTTTTATATGTCTATGCAAATTGCTTTTTCTGCTTCTACTCTGACACACCTAATTTTGTGGAGATACTTTTGGCTCAAAATCGAAAATGCCAAAATAAATTAAAAAATAATATTTCTGATTCTCCTTCCTTTCTTGAAATTCGTTTCGCAAACATAAGTAGCATTATCGTCAGGTAACTTGTAACTAACTCATAACAAAGGCAGATATTTTCTATATTATATTATGAAATCGTATCTGTATTCCAAGCTGTCATTTATGTCAATGTTTCAGTCCTTTCTTAAAGTAAATCGGTATAACATACTGACTCATCCAAGAACCATCACAATATTCTTGATGCAAGAAATAAATTGCGTAAACAATAGAAACTCTGCTTGATATGGACATGTACCAGGCAGGAAAACAGAGAAGTGCTGAGGGCACCAAGTGAAATCTCACTACCCTTATTGCTCCAAAAATTAATAAACATGACAAATAATGCATTTTGGCTTAAGGGTTTTTTAAGATGATGATTGCATTTTTCATTATATGTCTGCTGTTGATTGTTTAAACAAGGCAATTTTACTGGACATTTTAGGCAAGAAGCATAAAATGTCAGAATCAGCTAGTAGAGTGTTCTTAAGTACCTAAGTGGTTCTCAGTGTGTTTTCAGAAGGGACATTAAAAAGAAAATTTTATAAAAAGAGAAGCTTTGTTCCTGTTAAGACTTCATGAAAAGCTGCTTTTTCCCCAGTAGGCTTTTCCAATTTCCATTTATTGTTTACTGTTAAAAATGTACCTTGCTTTCTATGGGTTATCTATCTTCAGATTCTAAGTATCGGATCTTCTTTTAAATGTTACATAGTGTCAGCGTTCAGTTAACCTTCAAAACTTCTGAGTACGCAATTTGAACATCTCAAGTATTGTTGTTATAGAGCCTGCTTTCTAGACCTCATTTCGTTTAGTTTTCTCCTTTCCCTTTTTTCAACACAGGATTTAGAATTGTTGGAACCAGAAATAGTGTATTTGCAGAAGAGTTTCTTTTATTCTCCAGGTCAAAGTAGTATCACTGCCTGCGTTACACAGAGTTTACAGAAGTCTCTTGTATTAATGCTGTTATCTTTGTCAACTGATCTGATAAGTCCATCGGACAGGATGTTTTGACAAGAACTGTTTTCCAAAGAAGCCCATTGGTGGGGGGGCATTCATTACTTTTGCATTCTTTATATACAGTTTCTCTGTATGTTAGAATGAATTTGAAATCCACAATCAGGTGAAACTCAGGTCATTGTTAAACAATAGAGAATCTAGGACCTAAAGCATTTTCTAATTAAGTAGCCAACATCACATGACCATCTCATTATTTAGAGCAACTATCCACTTGTGTGCTTTAACTGTCATTTAAAATGATGCCAAATGCAATTGAATGCTGGTCTGAAATTTATGAGAGATGCTTTCAAACCATTGTTTAAGTGGTTCTCAGACCAAGCTTTTGAGTGTGGAAACTATTGTAGATAGAAATAAAGCGATCATCTGAAGTTCTGTGAGCTAATAATTGTTAATAGGCACACAAATGTGAAGACTATAGAGCAATAATTAGTGCCCCTGACAGCTGTCATATGGAAGCATCATCAGTTGTAAAGGACACTTGCATGTTCTTACAATAAGGACAGCAGCCTGCTTATAGTTTCCGGAATATCTCCTCCTCCTTCTAGGAAATTTTAAGAGAATTAGTTGAGAACAGAACTTGTAGTTTTGTGTACTGGGGCTTTTTTTTTTTTTTTTTAGGTGAAGAGAACTGGTTCTATTGGGATGAATGTAATAAATCTAAGGTTACAACTCCACTTTCCATCATTTCTATTGCAGTGTGTGAAAAAAGATCAGATATAAATATTCATGTGTGTAAACTAAACCATCATCTGATATGAATTATCCATATAACCTGCTATTAGCAAGATGTTTCACACAAGTTTCTGTGGCATTATTTCTGCTGCTTTGCTGGCATCTGGAAAACCTTAGGACCATGATTATGATGTTTGTATTATATTTACATACTCTCTGGTGATCCACGTGAGGCACTCCAGGCTTGTATTCTCAGTCCCACCTGACATGGTCTCTTACAGTTGACAGCAGAGCATGGTGCCTAGGAATGTAAAAGAAATTGTTACAGCATGTAAGTTCAGGAGCTAACCTTGTAGTCTAGCTCAGGTTTGCCTTCCGCTCATCATCTTGCTTGCGCTATCGCACGGGTTCTCCTGCTGGAGCACCCGACAAAGGGATTGAAGTCAGCACTGTTTCCTCTTTGAAAGGTAAGAGATGTTCTAAACAATAAATGTCTTTGCAGAGACCAGGTTTTCAAGGAACATGATCATTAGCAGTTGCTCCCATTAGGTTATCTTCTTGTCTAGCTTCAGTTTTGTATCAGAACAGCTGTGTAGTTTATCAAATCTCTGTGGTGATATTCTGGTTGTGTTTGGATCGAAAAGCAGATTTCCAGGGT
The DNA here is from genome assembly GCA_017639485.1 of Pluvialis apricaria. NCBI lineage: Eukaryota > Metazoa > Chordata > Aves > Charadriiformes > Charadriidae > Pluvialis > Pluvialis apricaria. Next base: position 24,002,694 of record CM030010.1, on the reverse strand, counting down.
AAAATGAGACTATCGCATCCAAAGGTACTGCTTTGATATCTTCTATGTGACAGTCTTACTGGCAACAGCATTACCATTAATACTCTAACTGCTAGTGCCGAGTTTAGGATGCATCATCTTCTGTGACTTTGTTTAAATAGTCACAGATATTTGCTCTGTAGAAACGCTCAAATTATTTCAAGATGCTGCAAGTAAATAATGGCTTTTTAAATTACAATAAGCTAATTAAATAAAACAGAAATTCTAAAACCTCTACAGGACTGATAAACAATTAAAGTGTTATTTCTAGACAGACAACACAAATAGTCTTCGCTTAAACATTTCAGTGCATGCTTTTAAATTAAAATTAAATTAAATCTATTCTTAAGGCCATAAAATTAAATGTAATTATCTAAAGATAATTTTCTGTGAATAGAAATCATAGCTTTAATCATTCTTTCAAAAGAATGCATTCTCTCGTAAATAGACTGTATTATTGTTGCGTCCTTTTTCAACCCACATGGCCAGAGAGAAAGAGTAGATGATCAGAGTTTCATAAAAAGGTAAAGCTTAAATTTTCTTCCCTCTCTCTCTTTTTAATGCTCTTCGGGATTGAATCCATTAGGAGCCAAACAAAGCACATCTGTGTTGTTGTCCCTACTGACTGTCAGCATACAGTACATTCAAATATTGCAGCCAGAAAGCGTATTACAAGAACAGCTTTCAAGATGTGCTCTTGAAATGCGTTTGTGTACTCATTATGCAGCGCTATCTTTTGTCAGTGGGGAGTTCTGTAAATAAAGCACCAAGGTCTAATATTGCAGTAGCTGATAGCAATAAAGTAAACTAGGACTGAATAATCTGCTTTTCTTTGTGCAACTTCCTCGTTTACAGCTGTGACCAGTGTATAGAAAAAAAAAAAGGTTAAAAAGGGATTTTTTTGTTACTTTTTCAAAACCTTGGAATATCTAAAGTGTATTTGCAGGAGGAAATGTATTAGTTGTTTATAAACATAACAGGATTGACAACAATCTGCTACTTTAACTACCTTATGTTTGACCTGTTTGAGCAAAACAACATCCATATATGCAGATGGAAAGAGTACATACAGCTCCCTGGAATTTATAGTCCTTTCTGTTGTCAAACTGAGAGGAATTGGTAATCCCAGAGACCTGCTGCGAGGTTGGTGAAAACAAGTTCTGTAATTCAGGCTCTATAGGTTAAGAAAACAAAATGAGTGCTTGAATATTTTGGGGACATTCACAGGACTATAGGTGAAAGTTTAGAGTTTAAACAGTCCCTTAGACCATCTTTTCTTTTGAAACGTATTCTTTTGGCATCAAAACCAGTGCTTGCAATTCATAAAATGAACACTGAAATATCAAGTTCCTATTGAAAATATAAAGGAAAAGTCTTAGCACAGGTGCATGTATTTGCTCTAAGTGCCGCTTTAAAAATGAAATTTAAATGCTGTCTATTGCTTTACAGTATTATTGGATGGCATTGTAAGAAAAAAGTCCTGTTAATTATTTTTGGCACATATTTGTAAAACAGTACTATGCAATAAGCATGGAACATGAAATTAACATGAAGGCTTCAGAATATTGAAACGCTTTAAAAGAAAAAAAACCCCAACAGGTGCAGCACTGCACTTTGACTTTTCAGAGAAATGCTTGCTTAAAGGTACTTACCTCTTCAATGACTAATTTAAGAAGGAAACATTTTGATGAGATGAACTTCTTTTGTACAAGGAGCGTTCATTAGAGATCTTACAAAGGTGGACCGCTTCTGCTGCATTCACATGAATGAATCTAGCCGTACGGGAATATCCCCCTGGCTTTTCAGTGCTGATGCCCTATTTTTATACTCAGTAAATGTGCTTTTGCTGAACCTGACAATAATATCTACTGGAGACTGCCTTACAACTGGGCATTGAACTTCACTTTTTCAAACCTTTGTTGGTGGGACACTGCTTTCTGGATTGCTATTCTGTTCGCATGATGAACTAATTGACCTAGCAGGACTCCCTGGGGAATTGCAGCTTCTGCTTAGATCATCAGGAGTACAATTTGTTGTTTCATTTCCTCTTCGAGTCCCATCAGGGAAATTGAATTGTGAAAAGACTACCTACTGGGAGCATTCAGCCCTCATGACTGAATAAGTAACTTTATTTTTTTTTTATTTTTTTTTTTTTGGTACTGTCTTAATTAACAACAAAAAAGAGACTTTGTTAGGAGGGAGTCTGCTGTGATTCTGATACAGATGACTAACCCCAGTTATAGGAGCACTTGATCCACATGGCCTCCGGGAGGCTGGGGGCCCCGTGCAGGTGCAAAGTTAACACAAAGCTTCGACAAGCTCTAAGTGCTGCATTCAGGATAACTTCTCAAGTGTTACTAGACCATCACCAAGACTCAAGTCTGCAGGTATTAACTGTTCGGCAAAAACATGCCAGGGTGAGAGGTCTGGCTTGTCTAGACTTTTAATTAGGAACATTAATTAACATTAATTGCTCGGGGCAGTTTTTACTTATCTGTGAAAAGATATGGCCCTCGGAGTTTGCTGTGCTCTGACATCGTAAGACAGTGATGTGATCTTATTATGAAAAAGTCTGCCTGGTGCTTTTTATTAACAGGACACGCACGTTTGAACATCTCTTACTTTTCCTGGCCCTGAGCTATATTCTGTTAAAATATGCTGACAATAAATCTGTTTACATTTTTATCTTTGCACTATTAGACTTATTTGTCCCCAGCCTTTTCAAGTTCACTTTTGTGTACAGGTGAAAAAGAGTGATTTTGTAGCTCTTCACTAAAAGGAAAAATTCCTAGGTTTTTTTTAAGGAGACAGAGGAATAAGTTTGCCTTTTTGGAAGTCTAATGCTGACAAGCCTTTTCAGGGCACCAAGTTCCAAAGCAAAAAGCATAGGAAAAATAATATTACCAAATGTTATCTTGGTGTGGAGGCATTTTCTTCAGCATAAATGTTCTCTGTATTCTCAGTTGTGAAATCTGCATTTTGAAGTAATAATAACTTTGAAATCGTAATAGCTGTAGATTTACTGTAGGAAGATGAAGGCCAAGGAAAGATTGCATTAGAGAGACCGTATCCATGATATACCGATCAGTCTTTGCAATAAAATGAAATTCACAGGGAGGAATCAAATTTTATGTTTGTTTGACACAAGTTCATATTACTAAGCCTACGAAGTAAAAATAATCTACAATGCTGTGTGATTTTTGACTTCGGTGCTGATTTTTAGAGGTTCTGGGACTGAGACTGGTATGCATAGCAAGATAATCCCTGCAGCTCATTGAGGGAAGGCTTTGCCAGCATGGAAGAGCACAGATCCTACCTCCATCAGTAGAACAACAGTAGCATCCATCGTAATTTTGTTTGCTCCTGTGCCTGAATTTGGTCTTTGCTAATGAGATGTTGAATTCTGAAGTAAAACAAGGCTTTCATTTTTCTCAGAAAACTATAAAACACAGACAGCATCTCTAAATTCCCGTTTCTTTTCCTGTTTGTTCTCACTATGCTTTTTTATAATCTTTCCACGTTATTTCTGAATGTTAGATGTGAACATACACAGAAAATACTGAAATGTCTCCAGAGGGCACTTAACTGACTTGTTCATCCCCATAAAGGTGATGCGCAGAGTGTCAGCCGCCCCACTGGGGGAAGGAGCAGGATCGTGGGGCTGGGAGGTACGAAACGGGGTGATGGAGCAGTGTGGGTGCAGGAGGGCAAAAGGGAAGGAAGGGGTAGGATGGTGAGCAAGGTCAGCCTCATCTTTGTGTCTGAAAGGATCGCATTTTGTAAATATTCCCAGAGAAGACGGAATACAAGTTTCTTCAAAGGCAAAGAACTAAGGTATGAATTAGCTTCTGGAACACAGCATTATTTTGCCATGCTTATTGGTCATGGCTCAAAATCAAATGTGCTTATTTAGATGTTAGAGCTTAAGGAGTACCATTTCCAGAAATTTGTAGGTAGCCATTCTGTGGGTTTCATGTTCATTCTCTTTTCCTTGGATTCCTGGGTTTCATCCATAAAATATACAGATACTTCAAAGCAGGAATAGATCAGAAAAATGTCTTTGGTTGAAAAGGCTGGGAAACTGCCTGTAGTGCAGAAGACGGGATTAGAATTTTGTTGAGTGTAATTTAGTGGTGACTATGGTGTGTGGTATTTGGGTTTTTTCTTTTTCTTGTTTATTATTCCAAATGGACGCGTCTATGCTGCTAAGTTTCAATGCCTGTCAAAAGACCCTCCAACAATGTAGTGGACAACTTTTTGTTAGTGTTATGCCAGTTCCTCTATATTTGGACCTTTTGGCCAAATAGATTTTCATTCCAATTTGTGGTATATACGAAGATCCATGAATACAACACAGGCAAACATTCTTTTCAAAGGAGACAAACATCTGGAGAAGGTAATCTTTGGCCATGACGAAAGAGTTCTTCCCTGCCTGAGTTACACAGAATTGTATGTGGACCCCTAATCATGTTCTTTACTTACAAACATTTTCCTATCATTTTCTTTAGGTTTGAATGGAAATTACATAAAATATGACATTTCTTTGGCTTCCATGTGAGGAATAGGTGTTGCAGAAATTTTGCATGTAGAAAATTATACTGATAAGCGCAGTCTTCCTGAAATCAGTGGATCTCTTGTGGGAGGAAGTTCACTTCAGTTTTTTAACTAGGAGCAGGGGTTTTCACTCTTACATGTTGGTACCTAGTTATCATTCCCTTCTTGTGCAGCTTCAAAACTGAGCAAGTCCCCTGTTTGATCGACTCATTGAATGTCTTTTAAGATTTTAATTTCAGGATAGTTGAGTAAACATGTCTAGAAACTTGATTAAACAGATCTGTCCTAGGCTGAGAATGCATTTATATCGGAGAATTTCCTTTTTTCTTTTTTGGAAGGTTGGTAATCTAGACTTTTTGCATAGAAGGAGAATGTATGTGTGTGTCTGTGTGTGTATCTATACACATATATCTAAACATGTCTATACAAACACATATACACATGCACACCATTTTTAACATGTGGAGCAAGACTTTTTGCCTATAACAAGTTATTTATCAGTTTCATAAAAGACTTCATTATCTCTAGGTTTTGTGTTGCCAAATAAAACAAATGATCCCAGTTTCCAAGCAAATAGATTAGCAGTCCAAACTATCCCTTTGAGATCTGGAGATCCTCAGGCTGACTGTGGGTGAACCATTCATTATACATTTGAATGAGAAGTGATGTCTTTAAAACATATTTACTTATCCTTGATGGTGGATACTCAGAGGCATGACTGGTCTTGGTGAAAGTTAGGGAAGCCATTGTGTTCCTTAGCATTATGTTGGCTGTGCTTCTGTCCCAAGTAGTTGAATTCCTAATACATCTGTCTCTGTGCTGGAAAATCTTAAATGAGATTGAGGATCTGGCTAGCAGTACTGCACTGTTTCTAATTAAATCTTGTACGTCACTTCTACGATACCCAGATTGAGGCACAGAAACATTTTTCTTTTTGATAATTAGTTCAGCCTATATGCTGCATTCGGCATGGCTGGTTTATAGAGGTGCAAAATAAACATCTACTAAACTACAAGAAATCTCTATGTAGGGAGTTTTGAGAAGTATTGTTTACATAGATGATGGAATTTTCCAAACTGTCTCTTTTTGCTGCTGCTGTTGTTTCTTTTTGTTTTCCCTGGCTCAGAAGAAATCTGCAGTTGAAATTCTGATGTAATTGTGTTTTAATTTATGCCAGTAATTTTCAGGCGCCAGGATAAGAGGTGTTTAAAAATTACAAAGGAAATGTAAAGGGAAATACTTGCTATTGTATAAGAACAGACATTAATGTAAATAATGCTATTAAGAAATCCAGTGTGTTTACGCACACAGGAGGTTCTGTTGCCAAAGAATTTCGTATTCAATTTTAATTTTCTTTTTCTCTTAAATCAGATACTTTGATCAAAGCAGGAGGCTTGCCAAATAGCTTTTTATCTTATAACAGAAAAAAAATAATGTAAAATGTGAAGTAATTAAATTTGAAGCACTTCATAATGAGGTGAAGAACTGTGTTCAAGAGGTGCTGTGAAATGAATTAATTATTCATGTTCATGGGATACTTGTATTGCCTTCTGTGGCAGGTATTTGTTTTCCTGTGAGGTCAATGTTAGTAATGATAAAAGTTGCCAACTCTTTTGTTTCAGATTTTAATGTTTTCTTTCTCTATTTTTATAACAGTATTGTTGAGGATTAGTATGCTGCTGGTTTGAAAAATAGAAGTCAAATGGGAGAGGACCCTTTATAATGTGTACAAAAATGTATTAAAATTGCAACTTCCTTTCTTATAGTCTTTTTAATGTAGTTTTACATTCCTCACAACTCATCTGTAAAACATGATTGCATTCCTGCTAAAAGAAAGCTATGATGAAATTTTTTCAAAAAAAAAAAAATTGTTTGAGGGATAGCGAGTCTGAGAGGACTTTTAAGACGCTATATAACCATGTGTGCAATGTAGCTTGTCATTACTGGGCTCTGTTTTTTACAGCTTTCTGCCTCTTGAAATTTTTCTAATATTCGCATAGAGAGCATTAATAGTAACTTGCATCCTAGTGCTGCAGTTGTGTGATTCTGAAGTGAGTCATCTGTATGCAGAGCTAGCAGAGTTCCTATAATTGTTTCCTCCTGTATTTGATACAGGAGATTAGAGAATTTTTCAAACCAGGGGAATTCCCAAATAATTGCCCTTCCCTTATTAATTGCAAGTTATTTCTAAGTTCAGAATTTCCTTCCCCTCTTCCACCTCAGTCTTGTTTGGTTTTGTTTCCTTGAACCTTCTCCCCTGCCTCGCTGGCCAAAGAGTAGCATCATTGTGATTAGTTTGTATATAATAAAACAACTGTGTTGTGAAGTTACAATACTCATGAGAGTTGTGAAGTCTTTTGAGACTGGTCAGAATAACTCCACCACAGTCATGTTGTCTCTGTTCAGATACAGTGTTCCTGTAGTGTGACAATTTTTTTCCCCTGGGGTTTGGGAGCCCATTGGCTCTGCTTGGAAGGCTTTGGACCCACAGAAGCAGCCCACACCATATTGTACAATCTTCATAATCTGTGTTTTGTATACATGCTTCTTTAATGTAATTTCATTGGCAAATTGAGTGGGCACCTTTGAACCTTTTGGATGTAATGATCTGCTGATTTTGATTACTTTCTATGAACATCATAAGTAACCTCATATACCAAACCCCAAAGATAATTTATTGGTTTTTATTAGTGCTTAAATGCTTAATGTGTAGACATTTTGGCTAACCTTTCATAAACAAATTAAAACAAAGACTCTAAATTACATTATTGAGGTAAACATGATGAGAAAGCAGTTCCTTACAGTACTTACTTTTACGTATTTATTTCTATTAAGTTGGTTTCTATTGATTTTTGGCAGGCTCAAAAAGAATAGGAAGAGGCAAAAGGAGTTTAAATCCGTGTTTTACTAAATTAGCAGCAGCTGTTGGTTTAAATTGCGTTGTTGTAAGTACAAATAGATATTACTGCTGTCATTACTTAGGGTTTGTGGTGTGTAAAAAGGCATAGTACTTAAGCAGGAAATATTCCTGAATTCCTGCAAAGTAGCATGGACGAGCAAAACTGCTCAAATATTTTTAAATTATAGGAAAGAAATTTGTGACTCAGTGTGTGTGTTCTTTTGTTTGAGAATTTTTTGTTGTGATTTTCTTGCATGTTTTGGCTTGAACTGAACATGTTTCTTTGCCGTCTCTTCCTTCAGCCTCCCTTAAACAACTCCTGTTTTCCGTCTGTTCTGTCTCACAGCTATTCAGTACTGAGAAGATCCTCCTTAGCTGATCTGCAGGAATATACTACGTCATGTGCAGTATCCCCTGTAGCGAGATCAAGTTTCTGCAGATATATACAGCGTTTATGCTGAAATAGGTAGCGCCCACAGATTGTTCTGTCTTGTACTTTCTGTACTTCTGGTAGGTTGTTCTGTACTTCTAGAACAGTGCTATCACTATTTCATTGATTAACTGATGTTTCAGGCTGATTGGGTAAGTCATTCAAATAAGCATTTAAAAAAGATTTAATTTAAACCCCAAATTACATTTTCCTACACCATTAAGTGCCAGTTGCTATGTGAAATAATGCTATGTTGGAGATTAATGTGTTTTAAGAATGCGTTTGCGAGAAGTATTACAAGCATAATGTAGTGAAGTAGTTTAATCTTAGACATAGTAATCCATGCTACCTCTTTCTGTAGTGATGGAATTCTGTTGGCTCCCTTGCATCTTTACCTGGATTTGCATTTTTTCAGTTATTGATAAAGTTCTTCTGCCTAATTTTTGTTATACATGTGTTAAACTGCACATACACTTTGGGCCAGCACTAGAGAGTTACCCAGGCACAACTTTGACAGAGGCAACTGCATTTTGAACTTTTGCGTGTTACCCTATGGAGAGGGTCATCCCAATGAATTTGGCATCTGGGCCTTTAGGGGAGATGCATACATGCCAGCTGGGGGGCTGAGCTGTCTATTAAGCAATGGTAGCAGCAATAAAAAGTAGGGTTGCATTCCTGACCATCTTGGAGACTTCTGGCATGAACACCTTCAATTTTCTTTGCTCTCGCTTCCCCTTTCCTTTTTTTCTGTCACCCACCTGAATCCCTTTCTTGCTGTGCATTTGTTAGGTGCTGCCAGGCAGTTCTGCCTTCCTTTCAGTTGTGGCCTCCAGATGCTACTGGATCCAGGTGAAAAAAGAACAACATTATTTATAAGTGGGAATATTGATCTAAGCAGAAATGAGCTACCTCAGTGTTACATGTGAAATATACAATATACGTAGAGCTATATTAGGAATCAAGACCACCCAGTGCAACAATTTTCAAATGCCAGCGATTCTCACTGGACCTCATTCAGCTAAAGGAGGAGGAGTTTTAAGGCAAGGCAAATGATTAGCAGAATGCTAATATTTGGCCTAAAATGCGTAATTGTAAAACTGTAATTCAGTAGCCAAACTAGTATTTCTATCCATCTACCAGCTCACCTAACAGCAAAGGACGATAAACCATTAACTGATATTTGTACTAATCCAATTCCAGGTGCATGCTGCATATTTTTGTAGTAATAAATATTAAATGGCATATATTTTAAAAAGCAGTGTGTGTCTTAGCATTCTTGGTAGGAAAAAGGAACTCATAAATTTTACTCCTGGCACTGCCGTTGATTCACAGCATTGCTATGGGCAAGTCACTTAACTTCTGTCTGTGTTTCTTTAGCCATAAAATAGAAATAACAGTGCTTATTTTCTTGCTTCCCACAGGAGTTGAAAGAAATTTTAAATTTGTGTAGCTCTTCAGAGAATGTTAATTTAATGTCCATTTAAGCTTTTAGCTGTATCCAAGATAAACATATCCAATATTATTTTTAGAGAAATTATTTACAACACTTTTAGAAATTTATTTGGTTTGACAATTTACCCAAGTAGTAATCTTTTCACGGTAATAGAATGTGGTGTTTCCTTGTAAATAAGAAAGTTAATTAACTCAAGGGAAAAAGTGAATATATTCATATTCTATGGGGAAAAAAAAAAAGAAAAATTCAGATTTTTGACATTTCAATATTATATGCATCTACTCCTGTAAATGATAGTACTGTGATTTCAGAAGAGTATAACCATATAGATCATTGTGTATGCAAAAAGAGGAACACTACCAATGCATTTGAGAAATTTCTTTTCAGTTGATCAGCTGAAAATGGATGAAAATAACATTCCTATTATTCATACAGATTTTCAAAGGATTGCTTACTGCGTATTTCCTTCCTGAAACATATATTGGTAGCGAAGAGATTACTTTAACCTGCAGCTGGAGATGGAGACAGGGTCAGGAGGAAGATTCTGGCAAGTTCATGTGGGTTTTGGCACATGTGAGTAGAGTAGCAGTTTGAGGTCTACATACATGCATAGAGGGTAAAGGAAAGTATCAGTAAGATGTCGCAGATGGTTGTATAAGTAGAGTGAAAAATTTGGCCCTGGAAATGATATTGGATAGAATGAGAGCTGCAAACACTTGAGGGAACATGAAAGAACATGTTGAGCAAGCAAAGTTACGTCTTGAGTGGGAAGCCCTCAAGATGACACCGAATGAGTTTCCCACAAATGTTGGCCCAAGAATAGCCCACCTGTGTCAAAATTAATAGCTTTATAATTGAAATAATACTTAGAGTCTGTATTCTGCAAGTCAAAGAAGCTCAGTAGTGTTGCTCACTGACAGGTTGATTTAAGCATAAACTTGGTGAGGTGATCTACAGCAACTTAAAGTTAGTTTTTAGTTCTGCATACTACTAAAACTTGAGAATGTGAGAATAGGAAAATGTGGATCTAGTAGCTGAAAATTGGCGTTCCAAGGAATTGGCTAGGAGAATACTAACATCATGAGCTTACTAGATTTCAGGAAATAAAACTTTTGCAAATCTTAAAATATGCACTGAACAGCAGTCACTGGAAAGACTGAAAATCACCTTTGTAAAAGAAATACTTGCATTTTAAGAATTACTAAGCTGAGCACATCAGCAAATATAGTTCTACGAGATAGTAACTTTATTCTGGGGTAAAAAAAGGAAGAGGTAGTCAACATGACTTGATGAAAAGAGCTCAGTTGACTGGAAAGGTAATTTACTCCACTAGTTTTGAAAGGAAAATGAGGAGGAAAAAAGGAAAAGTATTGTGTGCTTATATTTTTATTTTTTACACCAGTTTCTGAAAGCATAAGGATTAGAAAATTTAAATTAGGTTTCAAAAGAGGTGCTGGAAATTTTCTTCTGTCATCCTTTCCTGTAGTAGATGTTTGGCAAGTCGTGCCTGTTACACCTGCACAAATCCAGTCACACAAGTATTGCTGAAAACAATTATTTCTGTGACTGAAACTAAAACAGCAGCAGAATGAGGAAGTAAGAGTGTGAATGCTTTTTTTACTCATTCTGTTGCTGTTTAAAAATAAAAAGTTTGAACAATTTTGGAGAAAAACTTGCGTTAATAAATACTAATGAGTATATTGTTCTTGCAGAGTTATATGTAGGTGCCTAAAATTAGCTGCTGTGATTAATCCAGTGTAGCTGCTGTGAATCAGAGGATGAAATCTTGGTTCTATGGAATTCAGTAATAGAAGTCCTGTTGAGTGCACACAATTAAATGCTTCCAGGATTAGGGCACTCAGAAAATATTTAGAAAATTTGAACATCTGTCTGTAAGGTTTCATTTGATGACACACTTGTGGAATGTCAAGATTAGCATCTATTTGAATGTTTTCCTGTACCAAGGTCTACTTCATCCATTGTAGCTTATATTCAGCATAGTACTGTAAGGAAGTTAACAGGTTTTTTGTAGCTCCGAGAATCGCATATTGAAATCACTGTTTTACTGGGGAAGGGTACAGGATGATGGGGGTGAGGGAGAGCAAAAAAAAATAGTACTGCTAAAAAAAAAAGGGTGTGGCTGGGCAGAAGATGATATAAATCAATTCATATATATCTGTCATGTAGCAAACATTTCTAAAGCTATGAAAAATAAGGAGGAAAACTTAACCTGATTTCAGAGCACTGAGTACTTGTTCCTGTTGACTTCAGAGAAAGCTGCAGGTCTCAAACTCTCGGTGAGGGATTGACTGCCATAACTTTGCATCTGTATGTCTGGAGTTCTTTAGAGTAAACATTTGTAAAGAAATAATCCAGATAACAAAATGTAAATACAGGTTAAAGTTTCTTTTTCCACAACACCTTTCCCCCCTCAAAAGACAAAATCCTTTTAAACTACTGAAGATATTGGAGTTGAAAGAAACACCCCACTTTCACGAGCAAACTTTATAATTTTCTATAGAATTTCTACAGTCCTTCATTGAAATCTTAAATGATGCCTGGACATTAGTTTTAAAACAATTCTGTTAAGAGCAGGAGAAGAAAAGATTTTCCTGTTATCAAACTTAAATGTAAATACATTTAAGTATCACTTGGCCAATTTGTCACTTTTCAGACAAGCCTGGCAGTAGGCAAGCAGATCTGGTCTCTTCACCAGCCTCTTTACCAGACTTAACTGGAAATGCCTAGTTCTTCTCTTCTGCTCTTAGAAAAATTGTGTACCTTATGGTGCTGCAAACAGTAAACAGTTTAATCCAGTGCCCATTGCCACTGAAGGTGGAAGGAGCTAAATGTTTTTAATTTATGCTTGTCTGGCCTAACTGAAGGTTGTATAGAACTTGAATCATAGAATGGTTTAGGTTGGAGGGAACCCTGAAGGTCATCGAGTTCCAACCCGCCTGCCATGGGCAGGGACATCTCCCATTAGACCAGGTTGCTCAAAATGACCTTGAAAGTTAAATCCTGGTTAATTTCCAGGTGCATGGGAGAAACACATCACTTGGGGTGAAGGATATCTGAAAATCTGAAAAACTTGACGCTTCTTGCTGAAAGTTCTTGGTGTAAATTCATATAAAGTAATGTTGTCAAAGATCAGTCTTGATTTTCTTCAGGGGAGCCCTAAAGAAAAGTGGAAATATACTGAAAGGCCTTGGAAGTCCCATGTGCTTTGTGTTTTTCCATCATGTTTCATGACTATATGCGGTTCTGAGAAGTTACTTCCATTTAAGTTGACCCATGACAGGTAATAGTTAGAGGAAACAGTTTAAAAACAAATCCCAATATGTACAAATAATGAGGCTTGAGCATTACTTTGTTCTTCTTTAAATGAGAGGATAGTAATTTGTAATTGGTAATAAGTAATTTGTAATTAAATAAGTTTAATTTATTTTCTGTTAATGTGTAAGCTGACTTCCAAGGAAGAGACAGCTCAGATGCGCTGCTTTCACTATTCACTTTTAAGTCAATTCATCAGTCGTGAAACTGGATATAGCAAGAAAAAAATAATGCAGAGAAATTCAAAATAAACCTGATTCTGCAATTTTTGTTCACAGAAAAAGCTGCATCAGGGGTAGTTTTGTATGTATGAGGATTAAAGATCATGTCCTAAGTCTGAGGTGAGGTAAAAGGGCATAGAAATGCTCTATCAGTCCTTTTCAGCTAAACTTTAATGTCTATCAGTGTTAAGATTGTAAAATGAAAAGAAAAGTGAAAAGCTATTTAAAGAGCATATTTTTTCACTTTCATAAAAAAATGGAAAACAATTGCTCATAGATCTGTAATGGAATTTGGTTGTTCATGGTAACAGTACCACATATAAAAGACCCATGCAGAACATAATTTAAACTTGATTTTATGGATGCGGGAAACTGGCCTTTGAAGTGATCTCCATAGAGATTCTATTTGGCATTCATAATATCTTGTGAAACGGTTGTCTTAATGTCTTACTTATCTAGTGCCTATAAGATGTATAATTGGGATTTTTTTTAAATTCTACTGGCATGTTACCATCCATAGCATTGTTTGGAACTGTATTCTTTATGACCATACGTAGCAGTTTATTCAAAAGTCCTAATCAGTATTTTATTTTTCTTTAGATTTAGTTTGAATTTTTAAAATACTTAAATATGAAAATGCAATCTAAAAGATGATACATATTTTCAAAAATCTTGTAGGATACTAATGCTGTCTTCCTTTTAGAGTATGTTTTAAAGCTGTACTTCAGTCAGCAGTCTTTTCAAATGTGTATTCTCAAATAATCCAACAACTGTGTCCAGTTTTGGGCTCCTCATTAGAAAAAGACCGCACCACAGTGGCTGGGAGCTGGAGCACATGAGGCAGAGGGAACTGGGTCTATTTAGCCTAGAGAAGAGCAGGTGAAGGCAGACTTTATTGCTATCTGCAACAAACCCAATTGGAGGATGCAGAGAAGATGGAGCCATGCTCTTCTCAGAGGAGCACAGCGATAGAACAAGAGGCAATAGAGAAATTGGATATATGCAATTCTGATTATATGTTAGAGGGCAAAAATTCACCAGGAAGGATGGCTGAACACTGGAGCAGGTGCCCAGACTGGTTGTGGGATCTCTTTTCTTGGAGGTGTTTAAGACCCAGCTGGGTGTGGTTGTGAGCAATCTGATCTGGTTAGACCTGCTTTGAGCAGGGAGTTGAACTAGACACCTCTGAACATCCCTTCCTGCCCAATTTATTCTGTATTTCTATAAGCTAAAATAATAGAAAACAGCAGTGGAGAATATGTGTTAAGTCATCTAACTCATTTCACTGCCAGGTGAGGACTTCTCTTTGCTGAAACTAATTTAAAATAACAAATTCTAGGGTGAAATGTATTTATGTTATGTCAGAACTATTTTCTGTGTATGTCTCACAAGACACTTAGGTCATTAGTATTTCCAAAACTCCTCTCTTTCTGTAGATGATTGCCAGAAACCCATATGGTCACATCCTTGCCTGTGGTGTTCCTTTTTAAAGAGATACCTTTCATTATCTTCAGGATATACAGATTCTACATTTGTTATAACTTTGGTTGATAAATCTTCTGCAGGATAACATTGGCAATGAAGAAAGCATTATGTATGTATTGCTTGTCCATTTTCGGCCCCACACTATTTATTGAAGCCACAAATGCTTAAGCATCTTAGTTGCTTAAGGTACAAAGTTATGTAGACTAAATAACTTTCTAAAGATTACAAATGCTGTCAAAGTAGTTTCTGTATACAAACAAATTCTGGCTTCAGAGCCTCTGCTTTAACACTTTGAGAGGATTCTTCAATTCTTCTTCCACAGAAATTGATGTTATAGACAGTTTTCCTTTATTTCTACCAAATTCAATTTGTGGGCAGATGCAGAGGCTTTGCTAAACCCCCTTCATGCTACTGTGTTTACAGGTAAGCAGTTTTATGGATTACATAAATTATTTATTATGTAACACCTGAAGCCAAGAACAAGCTTGAAGAAAATTGGAACAAAGGGACTCAGGGCTGAAGACTGACTTAGCAGGGACTGTAAAATACTCATTTGATTAAATAATTTTTTAAGTACAGTTCTGTCTGGGCAGATTTGAAAGAGAAAGGAAAAGAGTAAGAGTTGTAAATTTTCAAGTGTGTTGTCATGAGGTTTTGGAGTGAGGTATCTTAGAGCTATTGCAAGCATATCTATTTGCTATGACATGCTGAATATAAACGTGCTAATGCATCTGCATATATAGCAAAATACTGTATATCATTAAGTGTTGTAGTTCATGGGCCTACTTCTGTGGTCAACAAGTGCAGCACTTCAGTACTTTTCCTTCCACGTTAACTTAGAAAACCTGTGTGCCACTTTGTGGACAAAAATACCATAATGATCCACAGTCAGTGAACTGTTGTCAGTATAGGCTATTGGGTATCTTATATAGAGCGTATCCAACTTTAAAATTGTATTTTACAGTGCAGAATCATTATTCTTAAATAACAAGTTTCTGGGTTGTTTGTTGCTTTGGTTTGGGTTGGGTTTTTTTGTCACCCAAGTCACCTCTTTGTCTCCTGATACTCCTTGGTCAATTTATGACAATACAAGTGTCGCCTCCTCTGAGCTTACAGCAATGCTGTTCCCTACATTAGCTCACACTAATTATGTATTCAGTGCCTCAGCAAGGAAGAGTCTTTGGAATCTTGTTGAATGCCCATGGTTTGAGTAGCGCAATGCCTCACTTTGTCTTCGAAACTGATGAAGCTTATAGCAAAAGGAACATAATCTGGTTAAAATCTGTTAAAATCTGTACTACTGGAGTTGTTGTAGTGAGGCTATAAAGTTGGAAATGAGAAAGAAATTTTGAAACCAAAATTGCAGGTTTCTTTTGTTCAATGCAGTAATTGATATGGAAGTACAAAGACAATACACAGCCCAGGCATTAGAAAGCATTAAGAATTTTCTCTTTCGAAGTTGTTGACCTAATCTTTGACTAATAAGATGGATATGTTATTCCTTACTTCCAGTAAATGCTCATGTGCCCACTTGCAAATCTAAATAACATAATGAGCACTACTCCAGTTAATTCACATATGTGTATAACCGATGAAAGTTTGCTAAGCCAGAGAAATAACTCCACTGTAGCTTCCAGGGATTGGCAATGAAATGCTGGCTTTGAATACTTGGCATAATACTATTTCCTGTTCTTTGAAGGCATAGCAATACTCGTGGTAACTGTGTTAATGCAAACCTATTCTAATTCGAGGATTCTCAGCCTTCTAGCTCTTGGCATCCGGATTCAGATGATGAACGCTCTGACACTGGAAGTGAGGGATGAAAGCTTACGTTACACAGCCTGACCAGAGCTGCTGCTCAACCAAAGCCTTCCAAGCGCTGCTTGAAATCATTTATGTCCAGTTTCCAAGAAGTGCACGGAAAGCCAGATGTAAGATAACCTCCTAGAGATTGACATTTTGAGGGGATAAGATAGCTGTTTATCTTCTTTTGGTGGACGCATTGGTGGAGATAAAAATAGGAACATATTGTACAAAACACCTTCAAATATGGAATGACATAAAATCGCATGTGACCTTTTTTCTCAGGTAGCTGAAGGACTCAGGTCTTTACAGCTACTTGGAAATCTCTTTTTATAATAATACAAGAAATATTTCCGTGGGGTTGTCTAGTGAGATGAGAATTCTGTCTTAATCTATAAAAAAGAACTACAAATAGCATCTTAAAAGTGATATTTTTTTTTATTTAGATCTCAGAGCATGTAAGTCACTGATGGTAAAGGAGAGACAGCTTTTTTTATGAGTTCACCAGTATGTACATCCATAGGCAAAGTGTTCTTCAGTCTAAGAGGAGTGTGAATCCTGTTTCAGTTGGTATTTCAACTTCTGACAGTCCATTTTTTTTTAAGAAATGTTGGTTTGTGTTCATCAGTTCCAACGGTTCGAGTGTCTTCTACCTATGTAGATAACCTATGAGGAGTAATGTAAATTTTAAATATACTAATAATTTATAGAAAAGCCTTATTTATATGCCGGGAAACTGCCATGCTTTTAATAATTAAACCCCTTTTCTAGTCTATATAATGCTCACATAAATAGGTCATATATAATTAAACAATTTATGTCATCCCAAAGCACGTTTTTTTCTGTCAAAAAGAGTGGTTTTTATTATCCTGTTCAAGGTCCCCTTTGGTAGTCAGCCATTTGGGCCAAGTTAAGTGGCTTTCACACATAACTGATCTTTGTAAGAGGGGCAGAAGAGAACTTGCCAGTGTCTTAATAGCTTTAATTATAAATAGCACTAACCTGTGGCTTTATAATCACGTTATTTTTTGTCTTCCTTCTCTTGCCTACTCTCTTTGCTTTAAATTCCGCTGTAAATTCTCTGAAAGAGTGGATGCATTCTTTTGCACAGTAGTTTTTGTGCAATGTGTAACACAGTAGAAACAGCTCTGGTTTAGGGTTATGAAGGGTTAGAA
Source organism: Pluvialis apricaria (assembly GCA_017639485.1). Lineage (NCBI taxonomy): Eukaryota > Metazoa > Chordata > Aves > Charadriiformes > Charadriidae > Pluvialis > Pluvialis apricaria. The sequence goes on along the minus strand of CM030010.1, from coordinate 23,985,323 downwards.
TTAGATAGAAATAGGAATATGCTATGGTTTTATAATAGCTGTGGCACATAAGTAATTTCTGGGTGCGTACACAGTGTGCAATTTCAGTGTTCCAGGGTGACTTGTAAATTATTGTGAATTTGCTAATGATGGTTTCTCCATAGTATTGATAGGCACTGTCCAGACAGATACGATGCAGTAGTGTGTGTCAAAAGAGCTCACATGAGGGAAATAAAATCAACAGGAAAATATTTCCACCATAGTAGAGCTTCTGTGAGGATAAAGTCATTAATGTTTTAAACACATTTGAGGATTATCAGATAAGGGGCACGATGTAAGTGTGAAGTAATAACATATGTATGTGTATTCATAATGCAAAATACATTAGTGCAGTTCTGTTTCCATTAACTATCTTATGTATGTTAAGTATTTTCCATGGGGAAATTAATCCTCATTTCCATTCTGCGCTGGCATGAAGTTTTTTAATTTTATTTAAGTTAAGGTAGGATCTGATGAGTATTCTCTTCCTGAATTAAAAACTTTGCTTTTAAATAGTAAAATAAATCCATGTGGAATATTATTTTTGGAGAATAACTGTGAAGACTGTTAATAAAGGCCAGGAAAGGACTTTAAAAGTCTTACAGTTATTTTTAGGGGCAACTCTTTGTAGTAGGGAAAAGAATACTAAAAATGTTGTGTAATTTAGTATGGAAATTTATAGTTTGACTCAGTTGGAATTTGTTACAGATTTCCTTGCTACCTGCTTTCATTCCCACTTTGATATATGAGGAGGCATTCTGACAGCTCAGAGAGCCACTCTGACAGCTACACTTAAGTGATTTCCATGGAAAGTTTTGCAAGGGGACACATGTATTTTTCCCCATTTTCCCTTCCTCTTCATGCACCCTTGGGGAAGGGAGAAGGGAAATCTCAACAGCATGGTAAAATCTGAAATTGTGGTTGTTTTAGGGAACAATGTGAATTTTGCAAGACTCTTCACTTGTAAGACCTTCAGCTTTTTGAAGAGAGTGCTGAGGGCTTGTAAGCATCCTCCAAAGAGCTCTTACTTCCTAGGACCTGGTGTCCAGGGTCCTGGTATTTTCCATCTCTTGCCTGAGAAATTCCCTGGGAGCTTAAAAACCACAACCTTGATCAAAGACTCCTTTTTGTGGTCCACAGAAGCCTCTCAGCAGCGCTTCCAGGACAGGTCTATGCCTTTCTCCTTTGGACACGTTTTATTTGTGAATTTGTTTCCCATGCTTCCCTTTTAGGTTCCTTTAAACAAATACAGGAAACTTGAATTTACTTTCAGTCAGGCACTTCCCCGAGATGTAATCTAGGCTTGAAGGAGAAAATACGGAAATGTGGTATACTTGCCTCTTCCTAGCAATCTTTGGTCTCCTGGAGAAAATGTCAATGGAGCCCTAATGCTCTGCTGAAATGGCATTTTGATGAATGACCTTGATTACATCCTCATAAAAATACCACAGTCAGATTGTTTACCAAAGGTTTTATTGGGACAATTGATGGCAATCATCTAATGTCTTGATGCTTTGAGTGACTCCTGCAGGTTACTAATAATACACCAGCACCTCGTAAGAGCTCAAGTTTGGACAGGTCTCTGGTTTATAGTTGATGCAAGTAAGATGTGTAAGGTCTCTGCTGATTACATGTGCAGGCTGTTTAACTATGGTCGCGTGTTGACACGTAATCAGACTTTGTTCAACATTTTTCTCAGACTCTCCGAGCTGGTCAATAATTGTCTAATCTCTTTGCCATTTTGGGTGCCAGATTCAGGCACGGCTTGGTTTCAGTTCAACACCGAGAGCCCATATGATTCTGATTTAGATACTCAGTGCTTTCAAGACTTATGTGGTGGCTGGCAGTTCAGATGTTTTCCATTCAAGATCATTTCCCAGGTAGAAGAGACTGTAACCACTAGAACTAGTAGACTCAAAGGCTGGGGGACAGACCTGCTTCTAAATTTTGCATTGTAGGCACAGGCGTTCATTAACAATACATGCCAAAAAGGTAGTTCTCTTGAGTCTTCTGGTTTTCCTTCCAAGGTTTTTCCTCAGTCCTTTTTATAACCTGTGAGAGGGAGGGGATCTCCCCTATTTGAGGCTAAGTTACTAAACAAGTTACTAAAACATGTAAAACTTTTGAAAACAGTATTCAATTCTGTTTTCTTCTGTATCATCTTAATTGTTAGAGCTGGTGGACTATCTCATATTGGTTTGAAGTACGTATTTTACAGTCTGACTTCATAGTTTCTGTCTCTGAGCCAGTGTTTATGAAATTGAAGAAAACAGTTTGTTTGCTTTATATTAAGCAAATCATATACTGTCATAAGCCATTATTATAATTCAATCAAATAAGGGTCTTACATAAGTGATTAGGCTAATTATCAATGGCTTTACATGCAGTAGAGGTTTGGGTTGTTTTGGGGTTTTTTTTTGTTATTGTTCAGTAAAATAGAACCTCATGTCTAGAAATCAAGCACAAAATTGTATGGTGAAAAATTCCCATGTGACTCATACTCTCACCGTGTTACACTTCAGAGACTCAAGGATTAAATTCTTGAATGGAAATTCCTTTCTCAGAGAAGCAGATACATGCTATTCCTTCTAACTACAACTTCAAAACCTCCCTGTGTCTTGGTGTTATAGTGCTCTTTAAAACAGAGTTCCGGAGTGAATTTTATTATTTCCTAAATTTGTGAAGTAGAGAAGCATATCACAATCATCTAGAATATAGTTGCATGGAATTTTTTAATAATATGTCATCTCATAATATTCTTTAGGTAAATGGGAATAAAGCTGAGATCAGTTGCTGAAGTATTCTGTAGTTTGCTAGATTGCAAATATTTAAAGAGTTTTATATGAATGTTAGGAAACTACTTTTAGTGTTTGAAAAACTTTTCTTCTCTCTACATGCGCTTACATGCTGTCCTTGGAATCACTATCAAACCTCAAACTTAACTTAGTTTTGAAGTTTTTTTCTTAATGTCTAGCAGTTTAAACTGAATATAACTTATTACAAATTGGATCCTTTAGGTCAATGTTTGCTAGGCTGGCTGCTCAGCTCTGGACTAAATTTTCAGTTGAAAATGTTTTAGCAGAAGTACTCTGGGGTTGAAGTATGTGGGAAACAGGGTTGTAACTGAGTAGACAGAAAGGTGAGATCAGAAACCTTGGTACTGATTGCAGTTTGTCTCTAGGTCCCTGCATGTGAAAAGGTTATAATTAGGTTAATCTAATGGAATGTTTATGACTGTTTATTGGAAAGAGAGAAGCTAAGTACAAAAATAAGAAATATTCATTTTCAGTTTATCATTTAGCTTTCTGTTTGTTTCAAGTTGTGTAATTTTTTCTGAAGATTTCAAAAACAAAAATGGTAAATAGATTATTTTTTTCTATTGTAGACAGGAAAGAGAGAACCTAATTTAAGCTGATAAGCATCTTGTGATTCAGTAATGCAGTATATCAAAACTGCCACAGACTAAAATTGGTATGAAGTGATCTGAAATTCCCCTTGGCGTAGGTTCCCTTTTCTTTTGCTGTTTTAGTAAAACTTGCACATGCCCTCATGGCATGTATGACACATCTTTGCTCTCATTTCAAAACTCATGATTGCTTTGCTTTTCAGATGCAGGACAGATCACTCTTATCAGAATCCAGCAGAAATTGTTTTTAGTGTTTTGCTGTTGGTATCCCATCAAAGCTTGTGGCTATCAAAGGAACATGTGAAAGGATAAAGTCAGAATTTGGAGTTTCATTATTTTCATTTGTGCATATTTGTCATTTGTATTTCTCTGACAAGTTCAGAACGATGACTTCTCTAAAAATTCGGTTGTTTTTCTCTAGAAAGAACTCTGTGGATGTATGTGTCAAAATTAGACTTGTTTTATTATGAAGTAGAATATCCCTGACAGATGTTGAAGGTGTTAGTATTACTCTGGTTGTTGCTTTCTTTTTCCTTCTCTCTCATAAATAGTCAATCAACAATTCAGTATGGAGCTATGAAAGCAAGTTTAAAGGAACAAGACATATGCACGCTGTTGCCAACCTCTTGGGATAGAGGTCTGGTCACAAGGCAGAGCTCAGTTTAAACCATCACATGGCTTCTGATATTGCATTTGAAATGTGAGGGCAATTAGTTTAACATTGTGCAGATACGAGGGATAATTATGCCTTGCAGTACTGCTGAAATCTCCAAAGGGCTTTCATGCCAGGATCCCTGAAAAGTTGATTGCTAACATGTAATAAGTAACAAAAGAATTATACGTAGGAAAACAATAATTATTGAAAAAAACCCTCGTAAATTTTCTTAATGATATTTACTCATCACCTCTCTGTGAAATAACTTCCTATTGCTTGTTGGAACAGGAAATTGGGCTGCATTTACTCTAAAAAGCTGTTGGTTACCCATAAAGTATATTCGCACGATTGTTATAATATCTGTGGCATGAAATATAATACTTGTGCAAGTGACCATGAAGCCATGATTGTTGAATAGCGGATTTTCAATCTTTGCTTAGTCAGTTGTGTGACACTGTACGATGCTATTGACATTTGGATAAATAGGCTAAGCCTGCATGGTGCTTAGCTGCATGAGATGGAATTAGCATCCCCCAGTAATGGAGGTGCCTGCTGTAATAGTTGCCCTGATTTAAATCTAAACCCAGGAAACAACACAGAAGAGTAATCCATTAAAGAATGCCTGTTCTTTAGAGAACTATATTTTCTCCTCTCATTCAAGAATTGCTCATATTGGCAAATTTGCATTGATGTTAAATCATGCATGAGTTAAAGAATTAAAGCATTTTTCTTATGTTCATTAGAAATCATACTAGTATTTCAAAACATGAATGGAAAGGTAGGAGTTTAACCAAATTGCCATATGTTGACAATCCTGTTGATCTGAGGACATTTGTTCATTATCTTTTTATTCAGCTTAATTAAGACTGATGCTTTCCAGGAGTTGGTGAATTGGGCTCCTCAACCAGATTATGAGACGTAGTAGATACAGCCAAAATAATGTCATAAAATACAACATGCTTGCTTTTGTAAAGAATACTGCATTTTAAGGTAATGGAATGGGTTCATTAAATTCATTAAATTTACAATAGCCGCACTTCAGCTTATTGTGGCCTTCACTGATGAAAACGGAGCTATATCTAGGCCATGATATCTTTATTAACTTCAGATGAAAAAATGTTCCCCCTAAATCACAACTTTCTCATATATTTCGCTCTGTTACTGTTCAGATATGCATTTTACCATCATATATAGGAAATATGTCATATTTCGCATTACAATAAAAAAGGTCTGTTCTCTAAAGAAGCTGACTATTTGCTTATTACATCTTACAGATGATGTAAAATGTCATTATTAAATGCTCTGTTTCATGCCTGCAGGTATGTTTACGACCTAGAATACTTTTATCATTGAAACTTCCATTACAGAGTTAAAACCTACGTTCAGTTAAAGTATAAAAATATTATGAAACTAGTCAAGATGTTCTTTTGCCCTTCTGTGGCTCTCCCGTTCTCGTTACCAGTGGCAAAATTCTTTGGATTTTAAGTAAAGAGTTGTGGCCTATTTTTACCAAGCTTAATTAAAATCCTTGGGTTACTTATACTGAAGAAATTGTAAAGGACTTACTGTAAATACTGACAGCTTTTTAGACTAGAATAATTGTGAGTCACTCAATAGTGTCACATAGAGAAACACATGAAGATAGTAGTATAGAAAGGATTTTTTTTTCTTTTTACTTTTGTTAAAACAAAGGTCCCTATTTGAAAAGCAGTAAATTTGCAATACCCATGAAGTGTTTAAGAAAAGTGAAGGAAGATATCTTACATCATGTACTACTGGCTAAATCCTCATAGTATATGGGGAGGAACGCCAACCAGAATATCCATCCTATTTTTACTGGTAGACTAGCCTGCATACATCAGAGTGGGAGGGTAGAAAAATTTAATTGGTTGCTTTAGTTGGCTGATATTGTTTTTGTAAAAAAACATGAGATTTATTGAAAGGTTTGAAAAGCATCTCTGTTTTTTTTCTGTTAGAATCACCCATACGTGTCTGAAATACTTTTAATACTTTAAATAAAAACGCATCTTTCTCTTTATTGATCATGTGTTTGTAATTTTTAATTGGCTGATGATACATGGAACCAAAATAAGGGGAAGAGTGTGTTAGAAGCAATTGTCTAGTGGATATTGTGAAAGGTCCTGTAAGTGAAAGTTCAGTTTGGGACTTTTATGCTAATAGATCTTCTTGTGTCTTGTATTTTGAAAGACTTAAAAAGAAAAAATTCTCAAAGAGAAAACATAAGCTAGAGATTTTTAAATTACTCCTGGAAGGTCCACCCTGAACTTTTTTGCAGACGGGAAAAACTCAAACTTTTGTGTTTGACTTTTTTGCAGGAGAGCAGAGGCTCCCATGGCTGCCCCACTCCCAGCAGGTTTCCGGGGTGCACTGGTGTGGCTGGGGCAGCCGGGGGCAGGGGTGGCTCCAGGGAAGCATCCCCAGAGCTTCCTTGGCTGAGGCTGAGGCTCCTGGCTGTATGCCGGGGAGTGTTGCAGTCACAGAGATGGAGCCCTACCATGAACCTCCCGTGTTACGTCTTTGTGCAGTTAGTGGAGAATGGGGATCCCTCCTATCAGGGGTGTCTGTGTGGTAAAGCTGTGTAATCCTGGAAAACATGGGCTGTCTAAGAATTTGTCCAAAAGCCACCAAAACTAAACAAGCACACAAAAGCACACCTACCACACACCTCCTATATTTTAGTGCAACTTAATCAGAAGGAAATGTTTCTATAAGTTGACAAATGCTGTAATATAATATTAGTAATAGGTAACAGGTTCTTTTTATTAAGAGGTCCGTTTGGCCAGCTTCAGGTGAAAGTTTATGTGGACATTCAATAGCATTGTATTTTCCAAGTCTTAGCAATTTCTCGTCATATTATATGGGTAGAATTGATTTGCAGAAAAGGAATGGTTTTGAGCCAGAAGTGGTAAGTGGATTTGCAAGTTTAAGCGCTAACTGTTGACCCAGCTATTAATTTAAATGAAAAATTTGGCTGTATTGGTGACTAAGAGCGGGTCTGAGTGGTAAATAATATCAAATGCTACAGGATCCTAATCACGGCCACCGCTTGGGAAACAGGTAAGTTGTGTTGCTTGTATTTAACATAAAGATATATAGAGTTGGTTGTTGTTTAAAATTTCTCAATTAAATGTCTTAGAGGAAGGGGGAGTAAGACTTTGTGGTTGTTGACAAGGCCTCTAACTTTGAGCAGTTGTGGGTTTTCTAATGCAGGCTGGCCTTCTGTCGTATTTTAGAGCAGTTTGAGGAGTTCGGGAGACGTCTGTAGGTTCGTTAGAGGAGGGCAGAGTCCTGGTTTGTTTCCACTACTCAGAAAAATCCTGGATAAACCAGCGTCATTAGAGAATGCCATATCATAATGTTCAAATACTTAGGGAACTATCCTGGTGTTTGGGAGACATCGTTCAGCGCATGACCGACATGGGCTGCATTCATGACCTTGCCTAGGCAGTGTGCCAGGGTCAGTCTGTGTGGATTTCTACGTGACCTTCCTGAAATTGAAGTGCTGAGTCCAAGCTCACTTTCAAAACTACTTCTGTGCTCAAATGCGGAGACAGAGACAGAGCTAGCCTTCTTCTAAAGGTGCCTTCACCTTTCTATAGACACCTAACAAGTCTAGATTTCTGATTTTCAGTTGGCTAAAGACAGGTAGGATGACTCCTACTGCTAGTACCTTGGCACTGATCCCTTTTTTCCCCATCATAAAATGAAATTATTATACTGTATTTAGGTACTTTTCAGGATGTTTATTTTATTATTATTTTATTATAAAAGTATTAAATATGTATAGTATTTAGGCAACTTGATAATGGGATTCTGCAGGTATTCAAGACAGCAAATTATTCTTTGGTGGCTGCATTTCTTCTTTATCTACAGTTTGCTTGGACTGGATAGAAATGCTGTATTTCTGCCCATTTATCGATATATAATTCTTGGTAGCTCTAATAGTATTCCTAATACAAATTCTGTTATCTGAGAAATAACAAATCTGACACACGGAATATCCCTGGATTTTGGGGCAAGTGGCCTGGATTTAAATACATGAAGGTAAAGCTTGTTACAGTAGAAGAGAAATTAAGTCTCCAGGGCTTTTCTTGTCATCTGCTAGAACAGGAGCTTGGATTCATAAACATATTTCTGGTTTATTGTTGATTGCTTCTTAGAATATTTGGCTACATCATGAGTGGGAAAACTGCCTTGCATAAGGTGATTGATTACATGGTAATATTTTTTCACCTAGCAGTCCAGATACACATTTTAACCCACTGATAACTTCAACTTAAAAACTAAACTTCTGTTGATATCCAGTGATATTCCTCTAGTAAGTAAGGAAATCTGTAGCAGTAGAATCTGAAATCTGTGAATTCAGTTCTGATGTATGCTGAACTGAGACTCACTAAGATCTAAACACTCTTAAGGTATTTTTAGAGAATTGTGGCAATCTATAGAACAGATGCATAAAAGAGTTCAGCAAATAACTGTGGTGAGTTGTTTTGTTTTTTTCATTTCAACAAGGGTAAAAATATTGAATATTCATTTCAGGCTACGTATGGTACAAGGCCTGGAATAAGTACTTCGGTGAGTGAGTAAGAAAGGTTCTCTGGAAAGTATTACTCGCGTTATGAGGCTGTGCTTGTCCAGAGAGATAATACCTTCCAGTAAAGCAGCTGATCTATTTGGAAAAAAGGGACAAGGAGTTGGACGTACAGGTCTTCCTTCAGATCTGAACTGGATCACATAATTGAAAATTAACGTGATGTATACGTACATAAGGCCAAAGTAAGGGTGTAATAAGCAGTACTAGCTTTAGCTTTCATTAAGGAGAGAATGCTTTTCTGTTCAATAGAAATGTTCTCATGACACAGATTTTTATTGTTATTTAATGCTGGTTTTAAGAGTGTGGTGGTTTTTAATTTGCGTCCAGTAATAAAGCCTGTTGAGATCTTTATACCTATAACCAGTTGTTCCTTTCATTGAAATCAGCTCCTGCCTTTGAAACACTACAGTACCACTGTAAAAATGAAATATGTATTTCATAACTGTAAGGCCGCGTGAGATAGAAAGAAGTGTTGGTTTATGTGTAAATTGATTTGCATTTTTAAAATAGTGAAAGGGGTTTTTGCTTCTTTTTCTTTTTTTATCTCTTTTTTTTTTTTTTTTTGAGCCTTTACATTGTAGGTTAAAAAAGCTGAAAGCATATGGTAGCAATTTTTTAACCTCTCTACATGAGGTGCTTGTCAACGGAGGTCCATACGTCCAAAGCTAGTTAATAACAGCTGCAGGCCAAAGTTCCTTTAAGAGCTATTGCCGTGTTCCAAGATTCTCAAAGACTTTGAACAAGTGAAGTTGGCCACAAGGGAAAGCAGCAGGTCTGCATTCTGCTTGTTAAGTGAACCCTGTTTGAACAGAAAAAAATGTGGCAGAAAGTCAGAATTTTCATACTATAAAACTTGACCATAAAATATCAGATAGGATTGCCTAGTAGGCTGCTGCAGTTTAGCCTAAACGAACCATTTGCTTCAATCTAAAACTTTATTTTGCTGATTGCTTCAATGAACGTATTTAAGAGGGTTTTTTTGAGGAAAATTTGTAGACTAATTATACCAAGTACAATTTTTGAAAGAATTCAGAGAATCCTGGAACATAGGAATACAGTTCAGTTTGTGTTTACGTTTTGTACATATAAAATATGAAGTAGAAAGGGAAGAATGTCTGTGAAGAAGAAAAAATTGCAATTCTTTTGACCTTGTGCTGCTTTCTCAGTTTTATATTCATTTCCATTTTTTGCCATGTTCTTTTCAAAGCTGTAGTGAATTATAATTAAGAGAATTCCCTCCAGACAGTTTTCCATGCAGTTTGTAGTTATTTTGCAGTTTGGAAGAAGTCCAGACTTAAAATGTGAAATCACTGTCTCAAAAGATATGGTGTGTATATTTTTGCCTATCGGTTGAAAACCTTCATGGTGTATTAAAGCCTTTATCAGAAAAAGCTCTTTAAGAAGCATTTAGAGGGAACAAGACTGTCTGGTTGGTTATCTGCCAGTAATAAAGTATCAATAAACAATACTCATCATTGTTATTCGAGTAGAATATAAGGCAGGATGCTTGACAGGGAATATGTTTTGTGCTCTACAGCAGAATGGTGCTGGATCAAAATCTGAGATTTGCGATACATTTCTAGGACGCTGAGTGCCCCTAGGTGGTCACAACTAAAAGTACAGCAGGAACAGTTTTCCCCTGCTCATCTCGTTCCTGCTGATGGACAGCTAACCTCTGCTGGGCACTGGGCACGGATCTCAGCCTCTGTGGCACATTTTTGGGAGGCGTTACTATTAAAGAAGCACTTCTCTTCCTTTGATAAGTCTCTGCTTTACAGAAGAGCGTTCGTGTGGTATTAATTTTAATCTGGAAATTGCTGACATACTGAAGTGGCAGTCTATCATTACTCCCACTTCTGGCTCCAATTTAGCCCTTGTCATTGCAGTTGTCAGTATCAATTGGGGATTAGATGGGGTTATGGCATGCAGAATGGATGGTCAGTGGATCAGTACCACTTTTCATTCCTTCTTAACACAATCTTTTTGTTATCAAGCCCATCGATACAATTTTTTTACTGTTTTTCAGTTTTTTATATACATAAAGTGTTTTGGCGGTAAATTGCTTCCGGAGTTGTTCTGGGGTTCTTTGCATTCCATTTCTCTACTGTATTTGAAGCATGTAAGTAACGAAAAGACACAGAAGTGGTACCACTTCTAAAATACGCATTCAGCATTCAGGCACACAGTCAGTTGTTTTGAAAATGCTCATTTGTAATGCATTTATCCTTAGAAAAGGTGTGCGTTGTAAGACTTATCCTTCCAACTTGTACATAAATGTGTTGTTGATTTGCCATTGTAAGGGAAGCAAGCATTGTACAAATAACAGAAATACGATTTCCAACAATTGTAGAGCCAATTCCAAATGTTAAGGTTTTTAAACCAAATAATGGAATGCAATGTAATAATACATTTTATTTTAACCTTCATCAGATAAACGGTGTCTCAAATCTCTTAATTACAGTATGTGAGAAAACAAACTTTGTATTTTATCCTAAGAGTTAGGTTTTCAATGAAATAGACATTTCTGCAGGGAAGGAGAGGAGGAAAAAGGTAAATCTTTCTCTTGCTCTCGGAGAATTCTGGTGAATTTGCTTCTATGGTAACCAATTAGCCAGAGCTTATTACTCATGTAAAACAGGAACTGTTTGCATTTTTAAAACCTTCATTTGCAAAACAGCATGTCTAAATGATAAAGTTAAATTTCTTTCCCAAGACCACAAGTCGTCTTTGTAGGTGGAAACAACTAAGTTTACAGTTTAAAAAGCAAAGGAAAAGGCGCTCCTAGGCAGCAGCATCCATCCACACTAAAAGCAAATATTTGTTTTTGGAGGAGAGAATGGCTGTCCCCGGAGCAGCCAGCTTAGCAAAAGCAGGAATGGAAGGGCAGAGCTCATCTTTTATGGAAGTCAGATAAATTTCATGCTCTTTAACATCGACTGTGACTGCAGGCTTTTCACTGAAGCCTGGCTCCTTCCCCAGTGTGAACAAAATAGGAAAAGTGATTAAAGTTCACTCAGTACTGGACAGCAGGAGGCAACCGCTCCGGTATCTTCAGCTGAGGGAGAGGGCGAGAGGGCTCTTTAATAAGACTTGTGAGGCTTCTTTGAAGAAAAGAAATAGGACTCGTAGGGCCTATAGATGCCTACACTAACATTCATTCATTTCCTGTACTTCATATGGCTTCTTTGACACATTGTAATATTGTCATCCCCTTCATTAAAATGTTCATTATGAAAGGGGAAAGAGAGAAAATGTAACTGTTAACTGGAGTCAGGGGTCAGCAAGTTCTGCTGTGAGCAAAGGGCTCGGAGCTGCCTCGGATAATAGCGGCAGCTCTGGGGCAGATGCAACAGACAGACAGAAAATGGAAATACGGACCTTACAAATTGTCCCGTTTAGTGTCCCGTCTTGTGACAGACGGGAGTCTTGAGCATCCTGACAAGTCTCAAAAGGCTGAAGTGGCCAGCAGATCCTCCTGGATCCTGCCTTTTGGCTTTTCCCCTCTGTCTCTGTCTCTTTCTCTGTTTCTCCCTTTTTTAAGTTGTGCAATCAGTATTCACACATTCTTATAACTAATAGGATTAGAGGCGTTGCAAAGGGATTTGAACAAGATAATTAGTTTACTGCTTAGCCCACAATATAACAGGCAAAACCCCTCTGAGAAAAGGCAGACAAAATGGGTCAGAAAATGTGTGGGAAATGAGGTAAGGCCTCTCAAACAGGGCCTCAATCAGCTATACCATTATGAAAGGCTCCTGGAGTATTCATTCATTACTGCAGACTGTTGACTTTTTTGGCTTGGCCACCAGAGGTGTCAAGGAAAGAGGCTGAGCTGAGCGGTGGGGGGTGTTGCTGGACACCAAGGAGCCCGTTTCAAGTGCTTAAATGCAGTTTCACGTTCTTTGCCACCACGCCACGTAGAGCAATGCTGGAAAATCGAAACGCACAGCCTCAAGCACTTTACAAAGCTGAGGCTGTAGAAGCAAAGCTTCCTGTAAACCTTGGGCTGGGTTGCCTGCTTAGAAAGAGATGGGCATCTGAAGTACCGAATCAGGGAATTTACTCTATGTTTAATGTTATGTTTGAACCTCTATCTAGCAGAGTTCTTTAAAACACAAATTTTCTAGCAGTGGGTTGAAGCATTCCATTTAAATATGTATACTAATATATAAATAATACATATATATTCCATTTAAACATATATAAAACAATTTCTTGTTTTAAAGTGTGCCACATAGAAAAAGCTCCCCAATCCAGTCTCCCACTGTCCCCCCTTGGTGATACCAGTGCGGTGCATGAATTACTGAGTGGTGGTACTTGGTTTCCAAAGGAGCAGCAGGAAATACTTCAAAGTTCCTGCCCATTCTCGTCTCTCTCTTTTTTTTTTTTTTTTTGTGTGTGTGTGTGTGCGCCTGTGAAACTTGCATGAACCACCAGCCTGATCAAAGCTGCCAGAAGTTGTTAGTAGACACGTCAACCTGGGCTTGCCTGTGTATGGTAACTTCGAGGTGCCTCCTCTTCGATGGAAGAAACAGCAGGAGCTGCTCTAATGAACTGTCCGGCAGCTCCATCTTGCAGTGTGTATACAACCAGAGGTGAGAAGAGGTTAATCCATAGGGGAACTAGTTAGGAAAGCAAAGCAAAAAAATACCAGAGTTGTATGACCAAAATTCAACTTGAAGTCAAAGGTGGTTACTGACATTTTCTGTTTTATTTTTGTTTGGGTTTTTTTGTTTTGTTTTTTTTTTTTAATGACACATTCCTTTCAACCTGTTGCTTTTTGTGTCAGCTTGTAAGTTTTAAATACTTCAGCTGCAGTGCAGGAGTCTGTATTACATACAATACAGAATGTCATGTTGCCTATAGCAAATTGACCTCCCATTCATTTTAAATACTTGTATCTTATTTCTAATGGAGATTAGATTCCTAATCTTATGATTAGCCTCACTTTTATTTCAGCATAGGGATTTATTGCTATAATCTTTATCTGCTTATAAATGCAAAGACAAAGACGTTCACTATTAGACATGTACATACCTGGTAGTAATATGAAATTCTGATACTGTAATCCTAGCTGTTTTGATTTTCATCATTAAGCGCATTTACCCCAGAGTTTTATCCTGGTCTTATTTTTTAAAAAAATCTGGCATTTTCCCTTTTTTATTTAAATGCTTTTTCTGCAATTCCCTGTTCAACTGCAAGCTAAGATGTCACCTCTTCCTCAGCTGGGAATCTCTATTTTGTGTTGCTTATTATTGTATGTATGGAAAAGTGAATCATGAAAACTGAAAATACTGTGGAAGACAGACCCTTTGAGATATTTGCTGGTTCTTCAGGTCAAGCATTGTACCATACATGCATTTAGATACATGGAGGGTAATTTCCCACTGGAAGTGGTGTGTCCCTAATTAAAAAAACAAAACAAAACAAGAAACCGCAGAGGCAGAAATTGGTATAGGTATGCAGGAGAAGTCTGGGTAAGACTCTTCTTCCTGTTCTAAAGAGAGGTATTAATCAGTATTATAAATAATATGTATCTAGAATGAAATTTCAGTTAGGTTAGAGGCAAAGGAAAGTTAAAAGAGAAACTCAGGAGAATAAAATATATATCTTAAAGTTCATCAGAGGATTTATTTTTAAGCATAGACTTAACACCTGAACAAAATCAGTATGACTGACACACAAACTTATGGTTCATTTTGTATGGCCGTGCTGTTTTGCATGCTGGCTTTGAACCTGGTAAGTCTTTTTCCTTGGAGTACCAGGATTTTAAGTTTTATTTAGGCTAGGGTTATCCAATATCTCTTTTCAAGTCTATATTTCTATATGATTGTTTATGTTTGGTTTAGCTGTTCAATTAGTACAGCTCATCAAAACATTCCTGGACATATTTTCCTTGCAGATATTTGTGCAATACATGATATTGGTGAGGAAAATTTGGCTTATTTTCAGTATTTATAGACGTGGATAGGAAGATTGTTAACAGAGGGCAAAAGAGATATGGAAGAAGAAACTGCAAAAAAATTTATTCCGCAGATCGAGGCTTAATTAGATATTCCGTATCCCTGCTGAATGCTGAATTTGATCTTTTCATTTTCACAGATTGCAGACCTTTCATTCTCACCCACGGTCTAGTTAAAATTGATACTAAGGGAAAATATTTGAATATTTTTATCCCTGTTTGAAGCAAACATTTGTAGACATATCCTCATGACTCCTCGGTTCCTTTGGTGTTTTTAGTGTATTTTTAGTTTGTGTATCCAAAGCACTCAGTACCAGCTCTCAGACTAACTCAGTTGTAAGTCAGGGATGAAGCCTTATCTGCATTTACTGTAGCTCCTCCAGTGAATATTGTAACTATTTTTGATTCTTCCCAGAAGACCTACCACCTACCATGCGGTCCTTGGTAGAACAGCTCCTGTGTTTCTCTGCAGGGATGCGGACCTGACACAATTTTGAAGTATAGTAATATCTTGAATGGTCAATCCTCCTGAAATACTGACCTTCTGCCCCACAGCTTTCCTCTACCTGGCCAGGAGCTGGAGGAGATTCTATCTCCGACAAAAGTCCTTTAAACATTATCATAAGGAGTGCTAGGGAGAAGTGTGTGAGAACTTTGCAATTTCTAAATCAAAATCTCCGTTTTTTGACAGGGGGTAACTGAGAACTTGGCAAGATCTACTTCTAACCCCCAAAGACAACCCAAAAAGCAGCATCAAAACCCTGAATTTTATTAAATATAAAAGATAATTTTGTTAAGGACTCGTACATGGCCCAGTTGCTTCAAATATTATTTGTGGTGTTGCAATGATAGTTTGTCATGTGGTAAGGTGAAAATTTACAGAGTGATTATGGATAAGAAAACCAGTGTCTTACTTTCTTATTCTGTCTTTCCATCTGAGGAGGATTTTGTCTTTGTTCACATACGCTTAAATTAGGGAAACCTGTAATTAAAATGTGTTCACTGCTGTTTTTCAGTAAGTAGTTTGTGATTCAAAGATGTATTTGATCACATGTTTAACACTAAGCTTGTGAGTAGTTACAATTAATTCAACAGGATTTAAGTGCATACTTTAAATTGTACATGCTTCGGTGCTTTCCCGAATTAGGATGAGATTATTTGTATGTTTGCAGTTTAATAAAAGCTATGTTTAGCTGAGTTAGTATAATTTTCCATCCTACATCTCTGAAGGTGCTGTATCATAACCTATACAGTTCATGTTGTCACAGTCCGTCTTATAAGAAGTGTAATAGATTTTTGCTTAGTTGATGATTAAGAGCTTTGAAGAGTAATGCTTTTGTTTGTTTTCAGAATTGGTGGGGATGAGGAGCATTCCCATAAATATACTTCATTCCTAACCTATCAAAATTGGGGTTATTGATTAGTTTAAAAAACAAGCAAACAAAAAAAAAAGAAAATCAACTCAAAAAATCCTAAAAATTATTATTAAGGAGTTTGGGGTTTGGTTTTTTTTTTTAGTTTTGGGTTTGTTGAGTTTCTTTTAAGGCTGAAAAATAGTAGCACTGTTTACATACTCCCTGGTTTTGTGAGTAAGGAATGAGGAGTAAAGGATTGGCTCAGGCATGTCGAGGGGTAGGTGGCGGAAGATGTGCAATAAGTGGTTTTGCCCACACGATTGGAACATGGGTTCATTGAAAACAGTTTTTCACTCTGTAAGAGGCACAGCAGAAGCTGAACTCAAACTTTTCTGCCTGTTTTCAAGACAGACATTTTCTGTCTTGAAGAAGTTTCTTCGATGGAGGTAAAGAAATTTCTTCAAATACTGGTAGATGGTAGGTGTATATAGAAACTACTTACCATGTCCATCTCTCTTCCAAATCTCCTTAAATATGTAGAATAGATAATTCAAACAAAGTTGTGACTGACCTGAATTTACTATATACATCCTAGTTTTAAATTAGGGAGATCAAGTTGTGTGTTTCTCCTGCCCTGGGCAAGAATTAAAGCAGGAAATCATGCTGACAAATGAAGTGAATGGGAATGGGATACAGAGTTACTCTGTGATTTAATACATTGTCCTAAATATGTTAGATGTATAACTCTATAGAAATTTTAGCTCTTTACTGCCATAAAGCCGTGACTTTCTTAAGTGATATATCTTCAATAATTCTGCAGTATTTTGATTCATAAAAGTTGAGTAGATTGGAAGGGGCTTAAAAAATGCATTTTAGTAGGCCTTTTGACAGATGTGATTTAAAAGCTTAGAGAAAGCAATGCACCTGTCACTTTTAATTGCAGAAAGCTTTCCATCTATTAACTTTATTTTGCCAGAGCCTTCTAATGAAAAAGTTCCAGTATCTAATTTAATTTAATTTTCTTTCGGTTTGCCAGAAAAGCAATTAATTTTTAAAACTGCCAACTATTAAGTTGTGCTTCAGAAAGCAGTCTGTCTATCTTACATACCATTAAGTTTCATCATATGCTTGTCATACCTTAGGAACATCTTGATATCCTTGAAGAAATGTGGCAGTGAAATGTAGACATATTGTCTGTAGCACTAGGTAGGGTTTACAAATACAAATGTTCGTATGATTAGGTTATTCCTATCCATCATTAGATTGCATCTCTCTGGAGCTATAAGTACATCTGTGCCTGGCAGGCTTGCGTTATCACCAGTGCATATGGGGACCATGTGTCAGTCTTCCAACAAAGATATATAGCCTTGTGTAGAAGCAGGATTGGATATGCTTGTATTTCAGCCTCTAAATCAATTTCTGGGACCTTTGCTACAGATGTTGGAAGCTGCAGGTCTGTAAAACAGTATACAGTAACATGAACTGCAACAGAAGAATAAGCATGAGAGGGAATTAGCCATATGGCAATAGATAGCAAGTGCAGTGGAGCCTGTGTAGAAGCAAATCCTCACACCTTCTCAGCTATCTGTGTAAATATCGTTTAAATTCAATCACCTCAGAGCTCTGAGCTGGTCCTGTTCTCAGAGGAGGCCTGTTCTTACTCAGCTAAAAGAGTGAGTACAGATACATGCGCTCACTGTTGTAAGACACATGTCCTAGGATTTTTGAGCTGGTGAAACTCTTACTGATTTCCTTAGAAGTACGAATAGATTTACACAGACTGCTTCAGCAGAAAGCCTGGCTGTGTAGTGCTGAGATGATGTTGTTCCCTTTAATGGCTATTATTTATATGAATGCAATGTCACATGCTCTTATTTAGGCTTATTTCTTAATTCACAATTTTTTCTAGTTTATGCTTTAAACAAAGTGCAATCATTTTAAGTCTTTAAATGTTTCATGGTATACTCCAGAATAAGTCCTCAAGCAATAGGAAAGCTTATGCATTGTTTGTTGGGTTTTTTTTAAGTACATTTAGTAGCTCTTTCTTCCCATTACTATAACTGCCCTTAGTCTCTGCATAGTTACCTAGACCTTCCTGTCCTGAAGTCATCTGTTTACTCACCACAAGAGTGTATAATAGCTTGTGAATGGAGACATCAGTGTCACCCTTATTCATCGTAGGTATGCTGTGCTCTCATTTGATTGCAATTACTTAACTGATATCCATCCTAGCCAACTGTTATCCATCCCATCCAACCGCCTTTGTGCCCTCAAATAGCAAAATAAAACACACACACACACACACACAAATTAAAAAAACCTTCATACAACAAAAAGGCTCCACCTCACCACACACAATCACTTTTTATCCTCATTATTAGGGCTTCTCAGTAGGATTTTCTGGATATTTACTTAAGTGGAAGCCCCATCAGCTACTTAGAAGAGTCTGGAAAATGATTGAAGGGAAAGAATTTTGCATGGAAGCAATTTGGAAAAAAGACTTGAGAACCTACGGATAGAGGGAAAAAGTCTGAAGGAAGGAGGGGAGATGAATTTTTAAAGTGCAATTAAGAGCAGCCACTCTTTGATGGTGTCAGTGGAAAAGTGCAGTCTTAGAACAGAAAATCTGAGCTTTGTGGACTTTAAGCTTAAAAACTGTGTGAATGAAAATTATTACTAGTGCAAGCAGCTGAACATTTTTGTAACTTTAGGGGGGGGGAAGGGATAAATATGGCAGAATTAGCTATACAATTTAAGCTTTTCTTTAATATGAAATTCAGCATTGCATCGATTGTTTTATAGATGAGTTTTCCTAGAACGTTTAAATGTAATTTACGTACTGGTATTGTGGCAATAGCGTACAGCCAGGGCTGTAACATGCAATGGGATTTGGCACATTCTCACACCTGGGAGCGCTCTGATCCAGGTTTTTGTCCTGGGTTGTTCTTTTTAGTTTGCTGTTGATGAAGAAATTGGTTGTGATCAGTTCATTCTGGAATTACCGGTTTCCTTGTCATTGCTTATGTACGGTTTTCCCATTTTTACGAGGGTTTTCAATTCTAAATGGCCCCTGTGTTCAGCTAGGGTACACTGTTCTTGTTTTACAGAACGATTGTACTGCCTGTGCTGTATTCTCACCTCCCTTTACTACAGGAAACTGTCTCTTGAAATTCTGATTCTTTGTGTGGTGTTGAGAGGAAAGAGGTTGTGGTGAAGGGAGTTTGGGAGAAGTGGCTGGAACAGCCTCAGAAAGTGAAGGCAGGCTCAAGAAGAAAGAAAAGCCTGGAGCCCTTGAACAGAAACTCAAGGCTTGAGACTTCTGAGATGCTCAGCTAGAGTACCAAAGTCATTTAATCCTGGTCAGTGGGAAGTGTTAGTTCCAGAATACTTGAATATTAATATCAGTAACTGGCCTGAAGTTTCCCAACAATTTCTTTTCCTTTTTCTCCTCAGAGCTTTTAATTGACTTGTATTAACCAGCACATATACAACACACAAGACATAGAATAAACAAAAAATCCAGTCCAAAAAACTATCCAGTCACTCAAATAATTCGGCTTGGTCTCACTGTTTTGTATTTCATTATCAGTGAAGTGGAGAATGATATGAACACGCATGTTTCTGTCATCCTTTCCATTATTCGTTTACTCTCATAACAGCTTAAAGTCCTGGTTCTTTGGGCCAGAAACCCAATGGTGTTAGGCACTGTACAAAGAGTGAAAAAAAACCAACAACAAACCAGCCAACACTCCATAAAACAAAACAAAGTGTTTCTGTGAATAATATTACAGTATAAGAAATGACAGATGGGTATGAGCAGATGGGTGAAGCCCAGGAAAACAATGATATAATATTGGCCATCTTGATAAGCAGTAATTATGACGGTAGCTTAGCTGTTGTGAATTTTTTAATCATCCATGGTAATCCTTTCATAATTTGCTTTGGTTTCTTTCACTGTTCTTAGCGTACTTTTTGGCACTGACAGGCAACAGCCTCAAAGCCTGAAGCATTGGTGCTTCACATATATTATGTGACTACACACATATTGTATAAAGCTAAGACTGTACAGTAAATCTGTCTTGTTAAGCAATCAGCCCATCTCAGGGGACAATGCCCAAATTGCATCATTCGACTCAAGTGAAGGAAGAGTGAGCACAGTGCCATTCAACATTAATGATCTCCAAGATCATTTCTAGTTTACTCTCCACATTTTGGCTGTCCCTTGACAAACTGTTCAAGGTTAGTTTTACTGTCAGGAAACACTTGGAGTACTCAGCTTCTTATTAGACTAAGAGTTTGGAGCTATACTTGATGAAAAATGGCTGTGTCCAGGGACGTAATTATTACTTACCTGTATTGGAATAGCAGCTATGCATAATAGGGCTGGATCAGGAACCCACTCTGCTTCGTTTTGAACAAAGAGAGAAATGCCATAGTTCGCTGAGTGATATTTCAGGAAAGAATATACAGGGTTATAGACTGTGTAGTTAAACTAGACAATATACCAGACGACCTTTCAATCAGTTTCTAAAAGTGCTTACGGCTTCAATTCCAAAGCAGGTGAAACAATATTAAATATTAAAGATATGTTGACAGCTGTAAGCTCCTGCTAAAAAAGAAGTTTTGTTACAGGGCAAAGTAATGATACATTTTTCAGATACTGTTGAAGAGGTCTTTTGAAAAGTTAAGTATGCCATCTCATCTATTCTTAATGTGAGCGGATCCCCAAACCAAGCCAAATGGATGTTTCAGCCATGCATATGCTGAGTGTGTAACGTACCAGAAGACGTGAAAGTTACCTGGCAGCATCTTGCTTTATCCTTTTTAAGTCCTTAACTTGTAGTGCATTTTCAAGTCTATCAAGTGTAATAGTTGATTAAAAATTAATCACCAAATCACCTATTGAAGACTGGTGGAATTAAAATAGCAGAATCTTCACAATTTCCTTACAAAGAAATGGTCTTTTGTGGCCTTGTATGAAATAATAACACATAAAGGTTAAAGTAATTTTCTATTTTGCCTTCAATTCCAATCTGGTTAAGCAAAAAGGAGGAGAAAATACATGAACAAAAACCACATATGCTTTACAAGTTATTGGCGGGACTAAATTACCATTTGTGAAACATTAAATGCAAGATAAACATCCATATGGCTAAAAGTCATCTTCCACTGTGCACACTCCGAGCACAGTTGTAGGTCAAAGGTACCCGCACATTTCACGGCTGTGCTGGTGTCTCGGGCACTGTTAAGGGGTCGGTACTGCTATTAGCAATGTGTGACAAGCAGCAGTCAGCAAATGTCGCGCAGTATCTTCCTTCAGCTTAACCAATTTGAGCCTCTACGGGGGATAAAGAATCAGCGAGTTTTTCTTTGGGGGGCGGGAGTGTTCTTAAGAGCTTCAAGTTTTTCTTTCAAGGGTCTTTTTCTATCAAAAGGATTACATTGAAGCCAAATTTGAAGTAGTATTGCAGTTCTCTCTCTTTGAAATCGTGGGTGGTCCTTTCCTCTTTAGGAGCTACAATGTGTAATTATTTCTCTTTTTTTTTTTCAGTCCAAACAAAAGATAATTACATATTAATTTAGTAGAACAGACTAATAAAGACTGCTTTCCTTTTCAAAAATAATTTATAAGACTCTAGTAAAATACATGTGTGGTCCTAATACTCCTATTTTATTTTACAATTCGCATTTGCTGCACTAGGACACTCTAGCAAAATAAAGAATAACTGGTGAAGCTCCTTAAGCAATTATTTTCAAATGGTACTGGAGTATACAAATTGATTTAAGTGAACTTCTGGAGACATTGTAGAGTAGAATTGATTTTGCAGCCCATAGATTAACTTTCTTGCCAAGATTGAGATTGGAGATTTTGGCTTATTCCAAATCCAAAATGTGACCATATTAAAAAGTCAGACAGGCCTGGTGTTTGCACTCTGTGATATTTTCATTCTGCGGAAATTACCTGTTACTAATACTCAAAACTATAAACAAGTCAACATCATATGATATTGGATAATTATGAAGAGTTAAGCCGTTTCTCAAGCAAAAAAAGATTAGCACTAATTGTCATAATTTAAATTTTTGATGACTTATCCTAAGTGTTAAGGTTGAATGTACCGATAAAGTCAGATTATTGGGCTGCCAGTACTCCTATTGTTTAGTTCATTAGTTTTTCTCTTTTGTTGTATATATTCTATACTGATAAATGATCTGCAGTTCTGCTTTAATAAATAAATAGATAAAATGGATAAAAATATCTGTTGCTTAAATAATACAAATAATAGTATACCAATAGCTATAGTAAGAAGTACATTTCCATTAAAATATAGACTGATAAATGGATAATATTTTAAAATCTGAAGCATTAAGAATGAAATTTCAATGATATCATTAAAAGTGGTAGCATTAAAAACCGAGAGATGAAAGTAAGCAGGGAAATTTAGTCTGAATATACTTAGAAGAAGATTCATTCCTTACCATAGAAATTGCTGTGACTCTCATCATTCTGTCCATAGTGCAGTGGTGATTGCCCTATGTTGTGAAATAAGAAATATTCACTTGGGCAATGTAGCACACTGTGGCATAGGGAGTGATCCTGCTTTAGCATGGGAATAGATTATGTGTCTACTATGTACAGCATCTGAATCTCTAGGGAGTCAACACAGCAAATGGAAATTAGTGATACAGAGAGAACCTGCAATTCTGTGATCTAAAGTTTTTCTCATCTGCTTTGTGCTCCCCAGCATGGTACTGATACCTACTACCGCTGATATATACTACCTTGGTTTCCCCATCTGTAAAAGGAGGTTAATAGTACCTTTCTCAAACAGGAAATTTTATTCCTCTTATGGGAAGCAGATTGGAATGATGGTTCGCAATGATGTTTTACAGAACAAATGCTAGGATTTATAATTCAGATTTTTGATCTTCACGAGGAGATTAATATATGCCTGATTGTATTGGACTTCTTTTGTATCTTCGTTATGAAGACGAATAGCTGCATTGGATGTTTTACTGAACAATAAAAAAAAAGTAATTGAAATTAATAGGAGGCTAAATTTTTTATTTCGTAGTCAAAGAATAACGGTACAGCAGAATTCGTGGGTTTGGTGGTTTTTTGGTTTGTGGTTTTTTTTCAGAACAAGAGTTTAGACTGAACTGTTAAGCATATATTTTTTTTAAACATTTCTTTATTCTGTCTGTCTTAATTGATCTGTAGACCGGCCAAAAAGCTACACCTTGCTAAAAGAACACGAGAAGCCATTTGAGTATCTTCATAAATAAGTGATGCAGTACAGTAACTTGTTATACAGTAACTCTATAAAGCCAAACATGTGTCAGTATTGTATCAATTAACTGGATAAGCCTCATTTGACTGATGGGAAAGGTACTTGTTTGTATATATTAATATTTTTGCTGAACATGGGATAAAACCCTGTTGTGTTATAGATTAAAACATTCATGTTTGTTTCATAAGCTCATGATACAATGTGATATATTTCTACCATGATGGAATTCCAAATATGCTTCAACAGGTTCTATTCACCTGAGCTATTAATTTTAGAGGATACTCTCACTGCATTTACACCATAATGTAATAATTCAGTAGCATCTGTATTCTTGAAGACTGTGCTTTGGTTTGATTCTCGTTACATAGCTCTGAGAATAATTTTCATGCTTACATACCTTATCCTAATACAATAAAACTAATGGTTGCAGAAGCGTGCCTCTCTAGCATTCAAAAAAGGTCTTAGATTAGATTCCTAGTCATACTGGGACTTTGTAATTTAAGAGTATGGTTGTGTGATGGTAAATGAAGGTTCATGAGCAGTAAAAAAAAATCTGATCAGAAAGTTTACATGATAACGCAAACCACTTAATATGGAGTAGAAATACATATTTATTATTCAAATTTAGAAAGTGGAAAACTGTCTGGCATTTTAGGAGTGAAATCCAAATCAGAGATCCCAGTAAAACACGAAAAAACTACTTTGCCATTTCATTCTGCCCGCTTTACCTTGGAAAGCCCACTGCTACAGCCGTTTTTGCAGAGGCAGCTGCCGGTATTATTTATAGTACGAAATAATCCCTTTCCATCCTTCTCTTGAGACATACAAAAACACAGTTGAAACTTGGTGCCATGGCTCACTTCTCTTAGTCACATCGCAGCGTGCTCTTGCCTTCCAGGAGCTCAGGTTTTACTGCTGGTGGCTTCACTGCCTCCCAGTGAGATGGAGTACTTCATTTTCCATAACATGAAAACCAGGGGAATACATAATAGCTCTTGCAAACCTGGGCCTTGCTCTGGAATAGGTTTGCGGCTTTAGATGGTATGCATCATTAAGGTGACCATGGGTGGAGAAGTAGGAAAGACATGAACCTGTTGGAGCGGGTCCAGAGGAGGGCCACAAAACTGATCAGAGGGCTGGAGCACCTCTTCTATGACAGCAGGCTGAGAGAGTTGGGGCTGTTCAGCCTGGAGAAGAGAAGGCTCTGGGGAGACCTTATTGCAGCCTTCCAGTACCTAAAGGGGGCCTACAGGAAGAATGGAGACAAACCTTTTATCTGTGCCTGTTGCGATAGGACAAGGGGTAATGGTTTTAAACTAAAAGAGGGAAGATATAGACTAGATATAAAGAAGTTTATTACGACGATGGTGGTGAAACAGTGGCCCAGGTTGCCCAGAGAGGTGGTAGATGCCCCATCCCTGGAAACATTCAAAGTCAGGTTGGATGGGACTCTGAGCAACCTGATCTAGTTGAAGGTATCCCTGCTTACTGCAGGCAGGTTGGACTAAATGGCCTTTACAGGTGCCTTCCAACCCAAACTATTCAATGATTCTAAGTGTCTTGGGCCATGCAAGACCTCATAGACATCTTAATGAAGTCCAGAACCTGGTGAGTAGCCTGTGCCGGAGCAGGTTTCACAGGGTTTCTCTGCAAAGAGCTCCTTAATGAACAAGTAGTGTCTGTCTTCTTCCTGCCACTTAAATTTCTGTACTTTTTAAGGTGTATTCAGATACAGGTATGTTGTAGGAATACTGAATAGTACTGAGGAAAAAGCAAGTCACAGTGAAAACAGCTGAAAAGGAGAGGACCATTTGATATTCATAAATGAATTGTTTAGTTAGTTTTATTATTCAGGGATAAATAGCTAATTGATACTCATGTTCATAAAAAGAAGCTTTTACTTGTTCCACCAAATTGTCTGGTTGGACTATATGATCATTGTAGGTCTCTTCCAACTGAACTATCCTATCCTATTCTAAAATATGTATTTTTTTTTCACTACCTTTGTATTCCAAGTGAAAATTCCCAAGTCCAAATTCATGTATTTGATTTTCTGTCAAATAATTTAAAGAAATTCTCATTCAGTTTATTTCTTCGAATGCCCTGCAGTCTCATTATCTATGATATTTTGCTACCCTGTATGGACATGGGGGATTTCTTGCAGAACATGGTTAGCTAATGTTAAAACTATTGTTTTCCAGTAAGAAGGAAGTACTAAGCAAGGCTTACTTGATTCATGTCAGATATATTTAAATAATTATTAAGGATGCTGATCGTGGAATAGCCACCTCTGCGCTGTTTTTATGAACTGGCATAAGTAAACAGATTAAGTATTCAATACTTAGTTTCACTCAGTGTTTCTGCCTTTTCCTTTAAAAATCAGGACACATGACTCATTGCCAGTACTCAGTATTTTACAAAGTAGAGAATGGCAGTGTAGATTTATGATATCGCTGGTCAGACACAGAGGGAGGTTAAACCATAGAGGAAAATAAAATTACAAGTAATTAAATTTACAAGCAGGTTTGCCATCCTCAAAAGATTTATCGTTTCGGAACAAACAATGGTTTTAGCCACACAAGAAAACTGTGATACCACCTTAACAGCGTATGATATAGATATTATATGTGGTATTTCAATTTATATAATTAAAAATTTAGCACTCCTTTTAAGGGTAAATGTGATATTCAACTGGGAACCATACATGGTGAGTAATAAAATAGCTGCAATGCAGTACTGTCTGCATTTTTTAGGAGCTGAAGCACTCTATCAGGCTCATTAATATCAGGTTATCTGAGGGCTTTATCCTCACATAAAAAAGCAACAGTATATATAAGTTTTTGAGGTTTTCTGTGGGAATAGGTTATTATATTCTATTGGTATGAATTTCAAATGTTAGCAGGATTCTAGGTTGTTTTTTTTCCCCCTGATGTACTTCTATCTACTAACCAGTAAATGTGATAAATAGAAATGTACCATTTCCATCCTGTTCTTAGGAAGGATTCAGTAGTAGCAAGGTTTTGGCAAGGTCTTTCTCCTGTTTCCACAAAGCATAATGCATTATGATTACTAATGTATTCCAGAGGAGAAAAAAAAAAATAACTGAATGCATAAAATGAAGCTGATTTGGGGGGGAAGGGTGGGGGTGAGGTTTGATTTTATTTGTTAATTTTTTGTTATTATTTTTTCCATACTTCACCAGTTTGTGAAATACAGAAATCTACATTCTTTCAGGCATAATTTCAAATTAGACAAGTTCTACTGTAGTGTCACTGAAAATATCAGAATTAAATCCTTAATCTTTGGAAATCACTTTAAAAGTTGAGGCATGTGGTGATTATCAGTATACATTGCATGTAAATTGCCTTAACTGGGTTTGTTTAAAGATAAATTGTATTTTATGTAAGCACAGTAATTCCAGGACTTACTTGATCATGGAACTTAGAGAGGCTATAGTATTTCTCTGGTTTTATTGCTGAGGTTGAATACTTGGATAGACTATGTTAATTAAAAAAAAAATTTAAAAATTAGGTGCAACATATTTAGCCTCTGATTTAGAAACACACGCCTGTCCTTCTGTGGGGGCGAAAAAGAGGTATGCAAGTTTTTCAAAGAATCACTGTAGTTGGGCAAGAACTTGGAAATCTTTGTGCATTCTCCTCTGTGCATCTTCATCTTGGTTTGGTATATGGATTTGGTTTTCTTGTTTTGCTTTTGAGACCATGGGGTTGCAGCCAGAATATTACAACTCAGAAGAATGCTTGAGATGTACTCGGCTTCAACATATCTGAAACAAACCAATAGAAACAGGACTGTGCAGTTGCATCCAGGGCACCACAGGTGCTCATCTGCGCCGTCTCTGAAAAGCCTCTCTCAGCTGCTCTCAGCCTAACTTGCCTAGGTGGCTTTTTGTGTGAAAATCTATTTAACCCCAATATTACTGTGCCATCTTTTGGCTTGAGGACATCTCAAACTAACAGCGACTGAAGTTATACGTGGTGGTTCTGGCTCCAAGCACTGGTTTGGTAATGTGTGAGCGGGGAGGTGTGTTGGAGGCTGGGAGGTTGAAGGTGCTCTGCCAGCCGGTGAATGTAATGAATGAAACCCACAAAGTTGCCCTAAGGAATTTTCTTGAAGGCTCAACGTCTACAGTACTCTACTTCAGACTTAATAACTTGGAATATATCTCTCTAGGAATGATATAATAGAGTCGAGAACATTTTAGTCAAAAGGAGGCTGTAAGACAGCTAGAATCTGCATAAAGATGAATTCATCAAAACCTCTTACTAGACCATTGTGCTTTATTTTGGAAAAATAAAAAAAATCTGTAAGATAGCCTTGGCTTTTTCACTCTAGCTGTATACAAAACCTTTTAAAATCAGTTCTGGTGCTCCAGTGGAATGCTGGCTTTTGATGTAACATCTTGGGCTGTAATAATAACGGAGAAGAACTTGTTCCCATGAAAGTATCTTGGTCAGATGGCTGATTTCAGATGTGAAGACAGATTCATGCCTTTTCTTTCAAAAATACAGAATTGTTCTTGTAGAAGTAGGATGTTCTGTTGTTTAGTGGCTTAAATTTTATTCAAACGCTTAGAGGCTCTTTCATTTTAGGGGTACCAAGTGCCCTCATAAATTATACTCGCTATTCAAGTGCCGCCTCTTTTTGAAACGGGAGGTGAAGTTCACACAGTTATCGGTGCAGGAAAATGATGACCATCAGGCTGAAAAGGAGGTTTGCACCTTTGTTCACTGCAGAATACAAGCTGCAAAGTCAAATCAATGTAACATAATGGCCTGCAAAATCATCTGGTTTTATCTACAAAACAGATTTTTGCCCCATTTCCCCAGAAAGTCACACTGCACCCTGTGCTGCTTGTGACCTCCTTTTCTGTGAGCAAGCTAAGAATTGCAGTGGAATGAGTTAAAACATCCTTAAAAAAAAGACCACACAGCAACTTCTTACTGAGTCCTGGGTCTGCAGGGTGAAATGTAGGTGTAATTTATGCAAGAAAAAAAAAATGAATGTTTGTTTAAGCCCCTCAACGTTTTTGTAAGGAAACCTTTTTAGACTGAGCAGATGAAAAGTTAAAACAATCAATAAATAATTACTAAAAGCTTTCCTGCCATAAGTAGGCATAAATTGTGTGTTGAAAATCATAGTTTTTATAAGAGAGGTAGAATTTTGCAATGAAGGAATGAATGAATAACTTACACTTTTGTTACGTAAACAATTCCGAGAAAGTTTCACAAACCAGCAGATGCATTGCAAAAAAAAATCTCTTGGAAAATGACATTTTCCATAGCTCTCCACGTTTAGAGGGATGTTTTAAATGAGTGCCGTGCACAGGAAGGTTGGGACCCTTTGCAATCAAGTAGTTCATATTTCAAATGTGCTAAAATTAGCAGGGAACAGTGTACTTTAGTCTACACGAACCTGTGCTACATGGAAATGGTGTTTACTGTGTGGACCCAGTGGTAAATCTAGCATGCTATTAGCTTGCTGTCTTTCACATGTGCGTATGCAGAGACGTACGTATGCACACATACAATCTCAGTGTGTTTTTTATTGAGCAGCCTGGCTCAATAGCTGTTACTTGTAAGTCCTTGCATTCGTGCCAAGATTTGCATTTAGTCAAGGAAGGAAAGACTTTGACCGTTGATATTTTTTATTAGATTTTTAAAAAATAATTTACATATTGTCTCAATCTTGTTCATCTTCTACTCTTTTAATTATATAAAATAGTGAATGATGATACAGTATTCATAAAAAGTGTAATGCACCACTACCCATTACCTCCTGCAGTATATATTTATGAGTATGGCAGTAGTTTGCATAGATATATACATGTATCTATTATAAACTAATTGATCATGATAAAAATCGCTACTGCTATCTTAACCACTTTACGCACAATTTTTGTATTGGTAAAACATGTTAGTCAATTAAACAGAAGTGTAAATATAGATATTTGCTGTTTATACTTATAATGGAATTTTTTCAAAGGAAGTAGGCTGTTAAATCATGTTGCCGTAACAAATGCTGAAGGCTGCTTTTTCATTCATTGCCATTGAATTTATTGTCAGAGCAATGCAGTCATATCCCATTTCAAAATTACTTAGGTGGCTTGAAAATTAAATCACAGCTCACAGATTCTCTTTTTTCACACATGGTTAATAACGGTAAAATAGGGTCTAGTTTTGAATACACCTTGCAAGCTATTGCAATGCAGTTAGATGCACGAACTATGAAAGATATTGTAAATAGAAGGTTTTTTTCCATGAATTAACGGTGAATTGGATAAAAAAAAAAGTTGCTGTCAATGTATGTAGAATTATTTTCAAAGGGATTATACTGATAAAAGTTTTGTTAGGCTTGGGCAGTGTGGAATTTTATAAAGTCCTCAAATTGTTCTTTTTAAGTTCATAAATCTGAAAGAGATCTCCACGAGTGATTACTAATAACTGGAAACACGAGCTCACGCTAGATTACGTTTTAGGGAAAGGATATGTCAAAAGCATGACTGTTTATATTTAATTAACTAAATGATTCTTGCTTATTCACTTCATCTGAGTTAGATCTCTTATTTCTATGCACCAGTTTGCAATGTTTCTCCTAAAAGCTGTCTCTGAAAAGGTCATCTAAAAGATGTCTCTAAAAAGCAAGGCATTGCGCAATTTTACTTCTCCTGTTAGGGGTTGAACTGCATTTGATGTGCTTTTGGAATGAAGGTCCGGATTTGGTTTTAGCAAAATGAAATGTAGTTTTTCTCTGCAGACTGACTGAAAATCCTGATGTAGATAAAGCTTGTATGCATCTGATTTGTTTCTAAATTGTATTCAGATTCTCAAGTAAGCCTCTTCATATAATTTCTTGTATTCTTGTGTATATGATCTATTGACATATGTGTCTCTGAAGGCCTCCAAAAGAAGATCTGATTTCATAATTTTAAGACTACAAGATTGGTAGGTCCCTTTGAAGGCCTTCAGATGTTTGTGAACCACGCTAGTGGTAGGGATGTTTGGCCCAGGGTGCCAAGCTATCGTCTGAAGCGAAACCTTCAAACTGCATGCAGTGTAGATACAGCACTAACAACTTTAATTTACTGATCATCTCCTATTGCACTGAATTACTTGTTAATGGGGTCTAGCATATGTGAAAAGCCCTGGATTCTAGTTTGGGTTTGGTTTCCTTTTTTTTTTTTTCCCCCCTCTCGGTCACCACTATTGTCTTTACTTCAGTTCTCTAGGTTTTATTTCCAATATGGAACTGTGAAGACCAAAAGTATTTCTAAATTTCAGAAAATGGGTTGGTTATTTATGTTGACAGCAAAAAATTATTCATGAATATTTCTCTTTCGGAAAACACACTAGTATCAGATAGCCTGGTACAGCTGGTCATGCAGGAATTTTGGAGAGGAGCGTTAGATATCTGCTGGAGGATGGGTTTTAATGTCTTCTTTTATGGTGCTTGCCACTCTGAAACAAAATCTGGAAAAATATTGACCTGAGATGTTATACAGCTTGATAGTTGTTTCTCAACAGTTTGATACTTGTTCTTTTTGCTTGTTTTCAGTCTTCCTTGCATAAAGCTGGTAATAGTATCAAACATTGGATGTCATGGGTTTGGAATAGGTTGAAAAGTAAAATCAATCAGTTAAAAATTAAATCGCTTTGGCCTTCATTGTTAAATTATGTAATGCTTCTGCTTTTTGTTTGGCATATGTATTGTTTGCTTTGTAAAGGAGCTACTTAGTGCAACACAGATAAACTAATTTGAGTATTATTGCTGCTTCTATTTCTTCAATTACAATCAGTTAAGGTAATAAAATAAGCTTCATTTGAAATATTGATTGAATGGTAATGGCTGAAATTATTTCCTTACATGTTCTTTTTCTTATACAGAGAAAGAAATATAGATGCCAGATTTTAAGTTTAATTTAATTATTTTTTTTTTCTTAGTGATCTTAGTGAAAATCAGATTCAAGCGATACCGAGGAAGGCATTCAGAGGAGCAGTAGACATAAAAAATCTGTAAGTATTTTTCTCCTTCTTGCATATATTCTGATGGTAATGCTTTGTCAATAGAAAGTGCTTTTGTTGTATCAGATCTCTTTTTTCCTAAGCACTTTTATAGCTGCTTAAGGAATCTCTGCATAAAAAAACCCACATACCATTTGTTTTGGCAAAATACTTTAACGTATCTTAAGCATCCTAAAATCACCCTATATGAAATCTAAAACATTGAAATGGAGTTGAATACAACAAGGCATTATAACTGTTTGCTTATGGTAACCAGAGCTTAATATTTGAATGTCAGGCTATTTTAAACATCTCATAGTTTCATGTGGAAAAATTCATTCTGCTGTGGGTCTAAGAGTTTGCCTTTTGTTAGCTTGTATTGAAAAAAAAAGAAAGAAAAATTGTGCTATTATCTAGTTTTGCTAGCATGTATTTTTGCACTTATGTGACTACTTTTCTTACGCAGTTTTCTTCTGTGGTAAAATAAGTCTTTTCTAAAAGACAGATATTAATTTTCCTGGAGACAGTGACCCTGAAGTTCATGGGCAGGTTCTGAATTCTTATGGCTTCTAAATGTGGAAATATGTGAGTTTCAAAACAAAGGAAAGCAGTGACTTTTCGACTTTCTGTTGAGAGTGGTAGATCACTTTAGTGGACTGAAAGACCTGAACGACCTGAAGACTGTGATGAACTTGCATAGTAGGAGATGTAAGGTCATGCACTCAAAAGCTATAACCCCTGCTGTAAACAGAGGACTTAATCACTTACAAACAATCAACAAAGACAGAGGACATATACTAGTGGGTTCCAGAAAGACTATGGAGCTGCCAGTGTGATGCAGCTGTGAAAAAATAGAATTAATATCTTATGTGGCGTCAATAAAAATTGGGAAATATTAGGCCGTTATATGAAGGTTTCATGTAATTTCTATTGAAATACTTTTTGTTAATTGAAGTTGCCAGTGTTAAAAAAAGATGAACTTTCTACTTGTATTATTTTGAAAACAGAGTGCTCCATGATTATGAAGGAAATGACACGATGTCATATCCCTGGTAGGAGGGGACTAGACAGAAAGCACTTCGCGTTTCTGTCTTCCTGTGATGGACTCCGCTTCATTCTGCTGCCCGCAGCCCTGCACACAAATCAGTTCAGAGTGTTTTTTCAAAGATTTAGCAGAATGCCCAAGAGTTTGGCCTAGTTGATATGATATTTAGAATTACTATTTTTTTTTATTTAACCATGTTTGTGATCTGGTTCTTCCCCGCAATGAAGTTCTACCACATCTCAATGGAAAAACTATTACGTTCAAATCATTCTGACCAAAAATATGCAAGCACTTCTCAAAGTAACTGTTTTACTTTGTCTAATTGGTGTTTTATAAGTTTCTATTAACTGATCTCATCATTATTTATGGTCTAAAAGATACGCGGTTACAAGGAGAAGGCTGCATTTTTCTGCACGGTCTTTTATATATGAAAATTGATACAGCTACAGAAAGGAACTTTGGTAGTAAAAATAACAGCATCATTGAGAATTTTCTAGTGACAGGGCAGTATTTTAGAATGTAATAAGTATACATGATGAGATAGTTCCAGTCAGGAACTTAATTAGGATGCTAATCTTTAGCTAAGATAATATTTATACCTTGGTGTGCATTTTCAAGGTAAAACTTGCATAAAGCAGTGGATCCACCCTTTAAAGCCTTTCTCTTTTTGGGAGATAATTTAAAAAATATATATCATAAAGGCCATAGCATTGCCACAAAGTCCAAATCATATCTGTGGCATATAGTTTATTGTGATAGCATAAATACTAGAGATACATCCTTTATTGGTAGTGCCAAGGAAAAAAAAAAAAAGGAAAAAAAAAAAAACTAATCGAAAATCTTTATGATCCCACTACAGTTGAAAGTCCTAAGAAATAATACTTATAAATAGTTAAAGGGAGGGTGCCAGGTAGATGGGCAGAGTCTTTTTTCAGTGGTGCCCAGTGATAGGACAAGAGGTAATGGGCACAAACTTGAGCACAGGAAGTTCCATCTTAACATGATGAGGAACTTCTTTCCTTTGAGGGTGGCAGAGCACTGGCACAGGCTGCCCAGAGAGGTTGTGGAGTCTCCCACACTGGAGACATTCAAAACCCGCCTGGATGCCGTCCTGTGCAATGTGCTGCAGGTGTCCCTGCTGTGGCAGCGGGGTTGGACTTACATGATCTCCAGAGGTCCCTTCCAACCCTGACCATTCTGTGATTCTGTGATTGTAAATGCTGCCTACGTTCCTGGTCATTCAGGAAGAGCACCTTATATTGTGTGAGGTGTAGATATGAGCATCTAAATGACAAGTGAGTTTGTGGGGTGAGTCGGGTGGATTCTAGCACAGCATTTATGTAACTATATCAGGCCGTTGAGCCTTTCCAGAATCTTAGGCAAGAAGATTTGAATCATAGCCTTCCGCCTGGCCTTGAACGTTACACTTAGAGAAGGGTGATGGCAAGAATTGTACTCTTCCTATTTCATTGTTCAAGAAAATTGGGACAATTGGTGAGTGATAAGTGTAGAAAGCATCACTGCAAACAAGGAAAACTATGAAGTGAAAGAATTTAGCATCTCTTGGGCAACTAACTTAAGGTCCAGGAACCAAATATTTGCATAAACTTACTGAGAACTGTCGTAACAGAATGCAATATTTGTTCTAGTTTCAGCATTTCTTCTGTAATTGCCTAGTGGTTGAGCATAATATTAAAGATGTTAGCCGAACTTATGGAAGAGATAGGTGAAGGTGCAACCTGTATTAGAACATGTTGTAAATTCAGGATTTGATTTCTGTACCAACATTAATGACATCGATTTCAATATAAATTGCAGCAACTTTTTTTTTTTATTGCAATGAGTGGTAACCATCCCATACAGTAGTTCTAGTAAGTTGTTTGAAAGGCATTTAACAAATCTCAGAGAAATTGACCTAATTACTTATTTTATTTTCCTGAATGGAGACTCACCATTCTCTCACTCCCACTAAATATTTCCCCATCCAAATCAGGAGTTGGAATATTTTGGAAAACATTTTATAGTATCCAAAGAACGTTCTTCTAGTCTTCACAGAGCAAAGGGAATTAGGTGTTAGTGCAGATTATATGAAGGAAATTTCTTCCTTTAAGGTTGATGATACCACTATGATCTTTTGATTTCCTGCTAATATGTTAGCTCTAGAGTTCTCTTGATGTTTCTCAGAAGAAGCTGTCTAGTTTTCATTAAACACACCCACAATACTTCCTTTCTGGACATCTTCTTAATAACATTCACAGTATAGATTCTGTAGAAAAGAAGAGCGAAATGGGCAAGGTATTATGAGAATTGACAACCCAGGAAACCTGCCACCCTTATAGTAAAAAGAACAAAACCCCCCAAAAAAAACATCAGCCCCCCCCAAACCTACTTTATATCTAATTGGAATTTCCCATTTTCCAACTTGTTTCTTGCCTCTTGTCTTACAACTGGGAAGAATCTGGCTCTGTTTATACCTTCCCTGTAGGCAATTGTACACAACAATAAGATCTCCCCTTTGCGCTCTCTTCTTAAGGCTGAACAAATGCACTTCCTGCAGCCTTTCCCCGAATGTCATCTTCTCCAGCCCTCCCATCTTGGTGGTCCTGGTTGGACTCAGCCTGGCATGCCAGCGTCTGTCTTCTACTGAGGAGGCTGAGACCATGTGCACAACTCAGATGTCATCTCACAAATGCCAAACAGAGTGTCCCGGCTTCACTCTCACCAATACAGCCCAATTGTTGGTAATGAATCAAGTTCTTGGGAAGTGACAAAAGGTGAAGGAAGCTTATTTTGTACAGGTTCCCCAGACTGGAAGCCAAGTATCCCATATTTTGGTAGTTCAAATATAGGAAAAAGCCTAGCTGCTCTGTCTCAAAAGTCTTGATTTTCCTGTTCTAGGACAATGACTTGAAGAATAATCCACTTTTAGTATGGCTGCTGATCTGGGACTTGATAGAAATTAGGGTGCAAATTCTGAAAGTATAATTCTGAAAGTTACTCCTAACTTGCTACTTTTTCAGGGAGAAAAATATGCACCAAGAAGTTAGGTTCTTCAGAGGACACAGTGGCACCCACTGTTTTTTAAAAATAAATAGAAATTATCATATAAATTGGAAATTAAACACAGATTTTTTAATATACATGTTAATGATGGTTTCTTAACCCTCCCTGGTGATACAATCCTCACACTGGATGTAAAAGATGTTTAAAACCTCCCGAACCTCCGGAATTTTATTTAAGATGTTAAGAAGATGCTTTAGCGGCACAGATTTTAAGTTTGGATGGGATGTTTCTTGAATCTGGTTACTAGGAAGACAAATAATTGGGCTTAAAAAGCAAAAGAATATGAAAAACCACTAAAAGGACAATAGTGCTATGCTCAATTTTTGAGAAGTAGATTTTGGGCCCTCCTCTGATGATTTTGATAAAATTATATTACGATATTTCCATTTGAAGTATATAAAATTTTCTAAGATTCCAACTTCCTCTTCTGCTGTGTAATCAATATTTGGCAGAGGATGGAAAGGAATACACCAACATCATGGCAGACTTGTGACGCTAAATATGTGCGACATCAAATGGTATCAAAAATACCCAGGAACATTTTAATCATATTTCATGCAATTATCTTGTGCACTGTTTTTCTTGTCATGGTCTGGCGTTACTTTGGGCTATCCTCTTCTTTGGTGCCTTTGTGTTCATTCAGTTCCATTTATTTCCCAGCAAGTGGGGGACACTGTAGCTTCCCAAGGATAAAGGCTGCAGGGCAATGTAGTAGCTTCACAGATTAAATTGGCTGGGAAAACGGAGAATTAGTGGAGAGGAGACAGACACCAACATCCACTCAAAGTCCTACCCATTACACTAACTTTTGTCCAAAGCCTTGATTAATATTATTTGGTGTTACCCTGATGCCTCTTTTATGCAAATTGTGAAAGATTTAAAACTGGTGTTGTCACGAAAGGCATAACTGATTTTTGTATTAATCTGCGTTGGCAATGATTGGACATTTTTTTGAAGTTCCATTTTATTAGCAGTCAAAAACCACAGAGTCCTGCTGAAGGTATTCCAGTTACTGATTTCTTCTTAGATCATGCAGAAAACTCCACTGCAACTGGAAATATATTTGTCTACTCATCTGTACAAGTGCTAATCCAAATGCATTGTTTGTCTAAGACATGCTTTAATAATTTATAATTAGCATATTTTTTGTGCTTGTTCTTAGTGGGAATCTTAATTCAACTACTAGCTACCTGTGTTTCAGGTATACATCAAGAAGGATTTTCACAGGATGTTAGTGAAATATATTCAGTGTATACTTAAAATTTTTATTAAAGTCAAAAATAGCTCTGAAAGAATGAAGAAAAGGACAGGTACACTTCTAGTGCCTCCTAAAACTCTTGTTGTCAAACAGGTCAGTGATCTTGTGGCCTTTGGGAAAAAAAGCTGTTCTTTCAGACTGCTTAAATAAGTACGATTTCAATACTATTTTCAAAGTTTTTTTCCTTACCGGCTACTTTCCTAAAATTTGGTTTGCTGAAAACAGTTTCTTTTTTGTCAACAAATTCATTTATGAAATGTTAAAGTCAATTATGTTTTTAAATCAAGCAAAGCATTTGGTTTTGAAGATAAGTTTCAAATCAGAAATCTCTGAATGTAAATCGAGAGCTTCTTTGCAAATCTTTTTTTGGCACTTGAACCACTGACAAAAGGTCTAAAATATGTAGAATCTAAAAATGTATCTGAAAGTTACTTGAGTGACCATAAACGTTAGCTGAATAAATCCTAAGCAGCTTAATTAGGTGTGGTTTCATCTGCTAAGGTGAGGAGAGGAAAGCAGACAGATCAACTGAAATTGTCCCAATACTTACACAAAATTTTACATAGTATCTGAATTTACTCTAATGAAAAATGCTGCCTATGCTTTTATTAGGAAGAGTACCAAATGTTGCTGTGGTTTATGTAGTTTCCCATAGATTTTCCTGTGATAATACTAAGCAAATAGAGGTAGATCAATTTGAACTGAGCTTATAAACTCTGTTGTAGGAAGACTTGGAGTCAATTTTACCCTTAAATTTTATTTGGCTATGTCAAGCACTGAGAACAATGCAGATCCTCTTTGAAGATTTGAATTTTAGAGAAAAGTAGTTTATGCTTCTGTTCAGTGTTAAACTCTCATGCAGAAGGTAGTTGGACTCTCGGGAGCCTTTAGGCCCTTTCGTATCTACACTACCACGGAAAGGGAGGCTGCCCCTGCTTTACTAAACAGGGTGACGTAATCATGTTGAGGAGACTTGTAAGGATGTTTGTTGATGTGTAGAGTAACTAAGTAGAAGTGGTTCTACAGATAAAGATTTTCTAGTTAATATTTAAATAAACTAACAGAACTTTCACAGGGTATGTGCTTAATAGGGCTTCCATGCTAGAACAGGAATATATTTGCTCCCCATGTTATAATAGTCTTGATACTGTTTTTCATCTAATTGCTAAATTGCATTATTTCTGGGAAGTCATATTGATGTGATAGTATCTTTGCATCACGTAACTTAGAGATTCTTTATTCTGTGTTCGTCCTCCTTCCCATGGTATTTTCCTGTTTCATTTTGACTTTTTTTTTTTTTTTTTTTAATTTTTCTCCTGGAAAATACTTGTGGGTTTAGCCAAGTAGAGTGCTAGATAATTTTGAGAGGATGGAGCTATTGAGCTATAGATCTGTTCTCCCTTTTCTTCTAGTTTATTCAGTAAGTATGCCTTGGAAGTATTTGTAATTCTGGCTTTTTAATTTTGGGATAAAAGAAGGTGGTTAATCATTTACTATATTATGTATATTAGACAAAAAAAGCATTCAAAATGTTTTACAGGGAAAATTTAGCAAAAAGCAAAATGAACTACATTAACAAAATAAGCGGCAAGTAGAAAAAAAGCACTTGACTTACAAATTAAAGAATAATCACAATAAATAGTAATAGTCATGGGAAACGAGCAGTTCTCTGAAGTTTGATAAAAACTTTGAATAAATTCTTACATGATTTTGTTACATCTTTCTCAACTAATGCTTCTGAAATTATTGATTCCTCTTGAAATTGAAATTGAGAAGGGAATTGAGAAATAGGAAACATAACTTAGTTCTGTTGTAAAAGATACAAGGGGATATTAAAAGCAATGACTGTTTCCAGAATTTGTCTTGCAGTGATAAATATTATGCACTCTGTTTTTTTCCTAAGGAAAAATTTTAATGATGTGAAATCCAGCATATAATGTGCTAAACTAGAAACATTTTCTAATTGTTTTACTGGGAAGGAAGCTGTCACAGGGATCTAGAAAAGCTTCTGACTTTTTCTGATGACTTCTTAAACAATGTATACCATTAAGTTGATACGCTAAGGGAATGTAATCATTTCTGAAGAAGGAGAAGAATGTAAAGCTAGGCAGTGCCTCTCTTGCAATGGGACCACAGAGTGTCCTCACGCTGTGAAGAACAGGAGAGGAAAGCAGACAGATCAACTGAAATTGTCCCAGCTTTTGACGCAGCCTCTATGAACGAGTAAAGAAGGTTTTCAGTCAGTCAGATAATACTTTTTTCTGTGTGAGGGTAGTAGTTTTCAAATGTATGCAACATCTTCTGTTAGTCATTGAATGCTCTTCTTGTGGTATAACAAGGTTTATTTTTAGATATTTGTTTATCGTTATCTGGTAGACAACATATGCTAAAAGGGAAGAAAATATAAGTTAGCAACACGCTTCTACAGTGTAAGATGTATCAGCAAAAGCAATAAATAAAAAAACATTTTAAAGCAGACGTTTTCTTATTAGGTGAATGCTTTTTATTTAGTTCTTACTAGTTCTTGTAGCTGAGCTCACTTAAACATTAACATTTCAAATACCAGAAGATTAGTAAGTATACGAAATACCCAGGTAATGCTGCAGATATGGGTGCAAAACTTACTTAATTCTCTGTGACAACAGAGGGATTTTGAATGTGACAGCTGTTGTTTGATGGTTTATGAGCTTCACAGGAATGGCACTGCCAAAGGTGATCAGCTGCTTTGTGGAAAGGAGGATGGGGGTGTCGGGGGTAGGATGGAATAGCAACTTTCTGAAGGGATGGAGAGATGCCACATAGAAAAGACCCAACATGGAGATGGGGCTGCGGGGAAGGTGATGAAGAGAGACTGGGGAGAGGGGAAGGATGAGGATGGGCCAAAGTTGCTGGTTCATGTCTGATCAGCTTCTGTACTCTGGGTGTTTTAATGCTTTGAGAAAAAGAAAGACT
This sequence comes from Pluvialis apricaria, assembly GCA_017639485.1. Taxonomy (NCBI): domain Eukaryota; kingdom Metazoa; phylum Chordata; class Aves; order Charadriiformes; family Charadriidae; genus Pluvialis; species Pluvialis apricaria. Next base: position 23,945,684 of record CM030010.1, on the reverse strand, counting down.
CTCAGGGGGAAAAAAAATACAACTTTCTAAAATGGAGTTAGAATTGTTGGTATGCTCAACAACTGAGTGGTGAGAAAAGTTTCATTATGGTATTGTCAATTTTTATGTGTGGTTTTGAAAGTCATGCTAAAAACAAATTATAAAACATAACAAAATTAGAGAAGTATGTGCTTTTTTGCTCTAGTATTCTTGCTTATGTCTTAAGTCATAACACTCACACAACTTGCTATCAGGAACCAGTCTTATCCAAAAAAATTCAGACTGCTTCAGTGTAACTGTTAGAGGGACATCATAAGTTCATGATATACTAGTTGTGAGATATTGTCTTTCTGTTTGGATTATATATGCAGTGGATAGCTTTACCTTAACACAAATACCATAAATTGCTATTCAAGCCAGGCACACAATCTTCAAAGTCATGTACCTTTCATAGCTTAAAAACTATATATCATACCAGTTGTTCTTCATGGTGTGTGTCTGATCATTTTATATCATGGTCGTAACTGATGGAAGATCATCTAAAACATAGAGATTATAGTATCTTCCAAAGACAATAATTTATAAATCTAGGAAATATTTCTCCTCTCCCACCCACAAAATTCTCTTCCCCCAAACAGAAACCAACTAATTAGTTCAGTACAAACAAAGTAATCTTTCTGGTAAGAAGATTTAAATGTAAACAACTCACCCCTCAGTAAGGTAGTGGTAATGGTGACTCATTACCAGAAGTATTCCAAAAGTTTTCATGTGCACCGCAACTGCTGCCAGTCTAGTGGAAGAAATCTGCCTTTCAGTTTGTGTAGGACAAGATTTGCTCAAGTGCTTTCTCCACTGTAAAAAGATTTTCCTTTGTGGATAATATGGATGATTTAGAAGAAGCTGTGTCAGCACTGATTTATACATTGACAGCTAAGGATAATAAGATATGGGCAAACATACAGCTCACCCTTTTACAGATTAACCTGCAGACTGCATTAGGCAAATTTGATGGCATTAAAAGATTTTTCCAATTTGTCTGGAAACAATTTCTCTTTTGTATTGTGTCAAGGGTAACATTTCATGCCATTGTACTAATTTAAATAGCTTGATAAATTGTTCAAGAGGTTAGAGAATTGTACAGTGTATATATTTTACCTCTTTAAAATAAAAAGGCTATTAACTTAATTGTTAAATGAAATTCATTAGTAAAAATTGAAGGAGCCTGAGAAAGTAGGCTTAAATATTCCAACACTGCAGCACTGGTGCTGTAACATTGCACCAAAATGATTAAAGATCATATTCAGGAAATGATAGTTTGCTTTTAGCTTTCAGTATACAGAAACACAGACACTGTTACAGTTATGACAATATTTTATTCCTGTGTAGTAGTAATTCAGATGAAAAATGTGGATGAAACTAGAAGAACTTTATAGAAGTTGGTACATTACACTCAACAGTGGGTGTGATGATTTATTAATAAAGTAAAACATTATCATAGATTCAGAAGAATCACAGAAAATGCTTTAGTAAAAGCCTCATTAGCCCTGCTAGCTAATATATAATTGAAGACAGAAGGGCAGAGTTCATTTGTATTTTGTTCATTTTCTTAGTATTGTTCACACACATTTACTCATATATATTATCTGACACTGACAAGTTACCAGCTTGGAGAAGATCTTCTGGTTATTTAAAGTGAGGTTGTATCATCTTTGCTTTGCAAGTCGTGCCCTGAAATGCACAAGATGTGTGGCAGCATTTACAGGAAAAGCTTTTATCAGGAGAGAAACTGGGATTTTGTATTTGCATGTGTGTTAATTTCAGCAGACTTTTTAAATTGGGCAGTATGGACTGTATCAATGTTTTGAATTGAAAAGGTAATGATATTCTTCAGAGAAATGAATGTAAATTTTTCATAACTTAATACTTAAAGATTAATAATGTATGGGATGGATTGCTGAGTTTTATGTCCAGAATTCAAGTGCTCCGTTACAACATCCTATCTGCATATAATTGCAGAGAGCACAAAGTACGTAGAAAACCACATACTGAAGGTTACAGCAGAAATACTTGTTCCATTTGGAGCAGAATTAAAGGTGATAAGTAACCAAGTAGGTAAATACCTTGGACACTATTATTTCTACATTTAGAAATATTCTAGAAGGTAATTATTCTAACAGCCCCCCACACACCCCACCCCCCCGCAGCTCCCACCCGGTCCAGGCGTGCACGCACGCAGAGGGACCCCTAAAAGTGGTGTCTCACGCTGGTCCCTGCCGCGGCGGCTGGAATTAACATGCAGCTGGGCTGCTCTGATAAATGGATTCTGTTAGGTCACCGAGGGGATGCGTGTGACATTAAGTGATTTACCGTCCTTTACCTTAATGAAATTGTTTCAGCACGATGACGCTGAGAGCTTTTAATGGATAGCTTTTCTTGATGTAATGAAATTGCATTCCTTTGGCATTTAATATAAGGTGCAGTTATTATTTACTGGAGCTTTCCCAGCGCTGCTGTTTTGCGCAGACGGTTCAGAACAAAAAGGCATTTCTGTGGCAGCATCCCGGCCAGCGTGCTGCGTGACAGTCTCGAGCGTGCAAGCCTTTTTACGAGAGCCTTTCAGTTCGGGTGGCCCAGCTCTGCCCGCCCTTCCACGGGCTTTTGCTTTGCACCCAACGCTGCCAACGCTCCTCTCCCTTACAAATACCTTCCTAATCTCTTTAACAGGCAACTGGATTACAACCAGATCAGCTGTATTGAAGATGGGGCATTTAGGGCTCTGCGCGACCTGGAAGTGCTGTAAGTATTCCTCTATCTCTTACTTGTGGCAGGAGCTGAGTATCTGGGGAGTACTAATGTAAAAGCTTATCTACGAGCTGCAGCCTGGTGTCAGGATGGTCTGGTGAAAAGACGTCTTAAAATAATACACTGTGATGTGCTATAAAATGGTAAAAACATGTGGAGAGGCAGAGATATTCCTTTACTCTGCAAGGCAACCATTACATACAATTAAAAAAAAAAAAAAAAAAAAAAAGGCAGATGGCAGATACTGTAAGAAAAGAATATATTTCCTTTTAAAATGTGAGGGGGGAGTATTAATGAATCCAATTAATTTTGTAAATTATCCATCACTGTTGAAGTGCTGAACGTTTTCAGGATTGCCTTTGTTGTACAGTCTGACATCAATTTGATCTTTCAGGCTCTCTTTAAGAAACAATATACTAGGCACTTTTCTATCAAACATTGCTGTTATGTGTTAAGATGTTTAGCATGTCCACATTAACCACTTTTCTTAACATTTTAAATTTTGTGTACAAATATGTATATAAAAATATCTTTTTTTGTGTCACTGAGGGTTAGTATTGCAATACACTTTTGCATACTTTTTCTCACTGTCTCAAAGTGGCCATCAGTGAGGTTAAAGGTAACAAAATTATCATCAGTGACCTCTGACCTGAAAATAGTTAATGTAATGAGCAAAGTGCCTCACTTCCCAAAGAATCTGAGGTGCAGGACACATTCCTGAAATATTTGCTCTGTCAGTCAAAATGTCACATTTTTTCCGGGCTTTCTACATTAAGTGAAAGACTTTGTATATAGGTGAGTTACTTTATGGTAGTTTGAATCACACTTTGTAAATCACAACACCTCGGTGGGGTGAGGGAAGGTGGGGTTTTTTGCTTGTTTTTTCATTTGTTTTAGGATTCTGAAGTAAAAAAGCTGCTCTGGCAATAGATAGTGTCTGTATGTCCAAGAAACTAAAGAGTATGTGAGCTGCTGGGGATAAAGTTTTTTATTATTAAGCAATAGTTGGTCTTTCTTATGAGTGAATGGATCTGACAGCTAAATTTGATTTTTTTTTATATGTTTTAATTATAGAATAACAAGCCTATTGTTAACTTTCTGTTGTAAAGCCATGTAAAGCGTACTGTAGGTTCAATATTCCATCTAGTTGTGAAGTTGATGAATTGTTGGTTGTCTGTCAGTAAATCTGATGTTCTGTGAGATTTTTATCTTTAGGACTCATATATATGACAGAATAACTTTTCCAGTGATGGCTTAATCTGGTTATTATATTTTTTAATACAAGCCTTTCTTTACAAGTGAAAGTGTTAAATGTATGGTTAAAAAAATAAATATTTTCTGCATTTTTTTAATGCTTGCTATTTTTAGTGCTCTGAAAAGGTCATCCTTGCCAGTTGAAGTCAGTGGTGAAATTTTCACATTGATTTTGATGAATGCAAAAAAGGAAAACAACTCTGTTAAAATAATAGTCTGCTGAAAAAGTAGGTAGTTAGGATTTTGTGAATGAATATACGTAGAATATTAGCATTGTTCAAATATACAATTAAATTTTCACTATCTTAAATTATGTTATGTGATAACATTAAGTTTTTAAAAAATTGAGAAGAGTTTGTATCTAATTTTGTATCTAATTCAGCTTCTTTCCAATATGGCTTAAAGAATGAAAGATATGCAGATCAGACCATACCGTATACGCACTGAGCAGCAAATAAGACTACATATTTTGTTTTCATTTGGAGTTAATTATTCTAAGCATAGAATTTATATATTAATTCAAACTACAAGTATATGATAAAGCTTTTAAATAATCTTTAAAGTTACTTAGGTTGTAATCCTGTTTAGTGACAGCTTGAGATATTTGCTGAAGTAACAGGTCTTATATATTGGTTAAATAATTGGAGAATCTTAGAGGCTGTTAGTGTTAAAGGTACAAAATCAACCTGAAATCTGGACAATTCTGAAAGATGAAACCAATTATAGGTATAATCCTCCCTGTGAATTTCTGTGAAAATTTATTTTTCCTTTTTCTCTTTGTCTTTCTTTCTTTTTTTTAAGAGAAAATCTGCTGCATTGGGGAGCAGTGACTATGGGAAAATATATAGTGCTGTCATATTACAAAAATTAAAGTACCTAAGAAATTTTAAAAATGTCAGTCGTCACGCTCTTTGCAATAGTATGTAACACTTAGGTAAAAGTATTGAGCCAACTTTTTTTAATTACATCTCTGTAATGGGATCAAGTGTTTTCATCATTAGATAGAAATAGTTATGAAAATCGTTTAATTCCTTGTGTATCCCTTACATCTACTCCAGATACTTTTCTGTATCCTTGCAAAAATAAATTAATAGCTCATGTATACAAAATACTAAGGCAAATATCAAACATCTGAAATTGAAAATTAAAACATTAGTAGATACACCTTCTTTAAATAGCTAACAGCTGTTTACATATACTGATTTTCATTCCCTTCATTGAAAAGATATGATTTTAAAGCCTTGTAAGAAGTCATGCAGGAAGAACTAAGGGAGCTGTGATTTATCATGTGGACACCGTAAGAAAATCCTGCCAACATTTACTGATTGTCATTTATTCATTAAGAGACCTTTTGCAGATATACCCACTTGGCCATTTTTTTGTTGTTTCATTTTTGTTCTGTTTTGAAAAAGGGCCTGATACTCCCTTTTTCTTCTTCTTTTGATTATTCTCCTCTTTGTTTATGAAGCCCTAAGGGCACACAGGGGAGATCCCTTATGCACAGTGAAGAAAACATTTAGGACGTGGAATGAGTAAGCACACAAAGGTAAAATGCAGCACGTTGCACCAGTAATTAATTGCTCGGTTAGTGTGGAGGAGTGTAGCCTGATGCTGTTTGAGGTGCTGTGAGTTTACCTTTCTGTGTTTCAGGATCAGAGAGTACTTAAAAATTTATTCAAAATGAGCACAAATTACACTTTGTGGTTAAAAAAAAAAAAAAGAAAATAAAAAAGTTAGAGCACTGTTTGTTTCAAAAGGGAAAGAAGATTTGGTCAGTGGGAATTATTTTTTAGTGCCACAGTTGTGTTTAAAATCCCAGAGCACATTCTCCATTCTGCTCAAATGAGTAATCTCTAAGTCAAAACTGTAAATTCTATCACTTGTTACCTTGTTCTGGAGTCAAGCTTGTTTGCATTTTATTTGCAGCCTAAAGACGATATTTAACTGCAGGATCATTCATAAAGTTTCATTATTTTTACAAACTACACTTACAGGGTATGACTGGTCTGGGCTGGCCAACAACTGGCTAAGATTTATTCCTAGTTTCTATCTCAAGTTCCGGGCACCTTGTCTAAAATTTAAATTATTAGTTTACTGAAGTATTAAGATGCCTGACTCCTTCCATTGTATAGCAGAAGCTCCCCTATTGTTCATGGAGCTCTGGATCATCTATAGCAACTCTGTTCCATATAAAACCCAGTGTTAACCTTTTCCTAAAATTATTGAAAAAACAGCCAGATCTTGTACTTGTATCTTTTGTCAAAAAATACAGACTCTCAGAAGCTAGAAAGAGAAACCAGAGTCCTAGAATCAAGGCATTTTCTCCAGGAACTCTCTTTTTTACATCAGGATGATGAAACTAGCTTGGTGCCATAGATGTTCTCAACATTGGTGGAAGCTCCATTTGAGTGAGTCATAGGTTACTGGAACCTCACGTTACTTAGGTTTATTAATGGAATGGTCAAATGTTAGTGTTTTACCAAGGACTGAGTAGGGAGAAAAAGTATATCTAAAAGCGTGTGTTTTTTTCTGATGCCCATCCCTAAAAACAGTACACTATAATCTTCATTAGCTATGCCTTTTTTAAAAGTGTAGTAAATGTGACATAACTGTAACGTGTTAATATGCTGCTTCTTGGCTTCACAGCACTCTCAACAATAACAACATCACTCGACTGTCTGTGGCAAGTTTCAACCATATGCCCAAACTCAGAACATTGTAAGTAGTCCCACTGCAACTGGCCGCCATTTTTATCAGTCCCGTATATTATTTTTACCTCTATCAGGTTTTGTCAGTGTTCTATAAATATGCATACAGGCAAAGAAAGTGTAAGTTCAATTAAAAAAATATTGAGGTAGCGGGAGGTTGACGAGTGGAAAGTCTGTCTGTGCGTGTATGGCACCTAATTCTGAAAGGTAAAGCTGACAAGTGACCCCAAAGCTGATACCTGCGGCTCAGGAGATAAAGATGCAGTTGCATCCTTTCCCATCAGCTTTTTTAGGATGCAGGATGAATAAGTCTAAGAAAATGGTTTCATGGGCTTTTCCCAACTGGGTTTTCTATAGTGCTGTATTCAATCACAGAAAAGCTTCACCTTCTAACAAAAAAGACGGGGGCAGGGGGGACTCTGTTTTATATGTTACAGCTGTATAGAGAAAGAAATTGATGTTTTTTGAAAGTCAAAAATTTGTTTTACTTTGAGCTATTGAATGGGTCACATTTCATTTAGGAACATGGAAGGATCTTTGATTGGCTGTCAGATGTGATAAATGGGAAATCTTTATGCTTTTATTACTGTACTGCTAGCAGACCTAATTAAACTAAACTGGCTCTCCAACATTCTTTGTAACATAAAATTATAGCATCATCCGGTAGTGCTATTATAATTAAAGTTGTGTCAGCATTTACAATAAGGTCCTGGTTTTTAGAGGTTATGACTTTCAAAGAACACTTCAGGCTTCTAAAACAAAACACAGTGAAAAGAGTGTGTATGCAAGTGGTACAGTTTGGTGTTACTTCTTTTGTACGTTTATACTGAACTCAGAATAATTGTATATTGTGTTGAGTGGCAAGACCAGAATATATCACGGTTTAGTCCTGAGACTCTCTTTCAAACAGGTTTTCCAGAGAAGTGGAAATCAGAAATGAATGGGAAGTTTCTATCAGAGTTCAAGAGTCGCTCTTACTGTTAAAAATCTACTTTTACAAAGAGCCTGTCCATTTTCTTTTATGCATGTTGGGTTGCACAACTGTTTTGAAATCAGTAGGGCTATTCACTCGAGTTAACATACCTTTCGTAACTGGAGAGACTTCAGGCAGGTGAGTAGTTCTGTTGATTTCATAACAGAATTGTAACTATTCTTGCTTGGACAAATGCAAGAGTACTTGAATTATGGTGACCATGGGCTTTTGGTGGCCTCAGTTATATTTTGAGAGTACAATTTCATTCCATTCTTTCAGGTCTGAGACTTGAAAACATGAATGTCTGTGCCTCTTTCAAACCCTCAAATACAGTTTATATTCTGAACCACAAATTACAGGAAATCAAATTAGCAACATTTACACTTTTTTGGTGGGATATTTCATCTTTTGAAAATTTATTTTAGAAACAAAAGAAAACGGACACCCAGAGTCCTACATTATAACTGTAACATCCCATTTGCAGTCAGAATATGCTAGTATAACCGTATTGATTTCAGCAGCATTAGTTCTGATTTGCAATGCTGTTCTTGCCTACAGCTGGCTACAGATTGCACTGAATGAGTGTCCTGTATTGTGAGCTATATTTGCAAAGCACCCACCCAAGAATTAGTACAGGAGAATACATTGCCTTTAATTTCTAGTCATTTATGGGGGAAAAAAATATGAGTGAGTTAAAATCTTTTATGTTGGTTACACATTTCATGTTACTTTACAGTTGTTTTTTTAATGGATTAATTAGACCCCTTGTCTAAATTCTGATTTTCTTGCACTTCTTTTCCAGTTATTTAGTTAGGATTGAGCACATTAGCTAAAGAGGACCAAAATGACATTACTCTGTTATGGATGATTCTGAGTAAGGATTTGATTTGTAGCTGTGGGCATCCTTTTCTGTAGTTTGAGAAAATGTAAGAGCCAGAGAAAAGTAATTTACCTAATTTAGTGAATACATTTGTCTGATATTTTATCAATGGCAAAGTGCTTTTTGCCACTTGGCAAGGAGCCATGGTCTTGTGTTGGACCCTGCCAACAGAGAGGCGACTTACTTAATTCCATCACTTGCTGCCATTTGGTCTTTTAATTTCAGGCATTGCTTAGAACGTAGGTCCCTAGGAGCCAAAAGCAGCTAATCCCCCTTTCTGTGATTAAACAAAAAGAGAGGAAATCAGAAGAGGGATGTGAAAGAAGGTGTTTTATATTGAGTTATTACTCTGTCTTGTTCAGCAGAAAATGAATATGACCTGTTAAAGGGATTTTGCAGGCTGTTTCTATAGAGACCAATAACGGCCAGACTTACAGATATATCTAATTGGAAACCGAATCTTTTATTAATTCTTTTTTCTGACAGTATAGTATCACTATAGGGCAATTTACTTGAGACATTTTTTCCGTATTCACTATTTGTACAGATCTGGGCTAAAGAGTCCCATGGCAGCTTTCAAGCTCTTGTGTATTTACTTCTTTCTTTTAGACAAGAGAAAAGAAGCTACAGATAGGTTACTTTATTAGGAAGCCTTCTTTTTTTTTTCCAATTAATTAGACCACAAATAAAAAGTCATTTTGCTGCTTGTATAGTTGTATTTATTAGCATTTAGGGCCTAGACTTTCAATGAAAGATCTGAAAAATAGATACCTTGTTAACAATATTTATTAATGAACCGACATAGTTGCTTGGTGGAGGAAGGGGATGGGAAAATGGTTTGCTTTTCTGTTTGTTCTTCCTAATTTGAAAGTATTGGTGTGGTTTTTTCTACGCAGTCGCCTTCACTCCAACAACCTCTACTGTGATTGCCACCTGGCCTGGCTGTCCGACTGGCTGCGGCAGCGGCCGCGGGTCGGCCTCTACACCCAGTGCATGGGGCCGTCCCACCTCCGGGGACACAACGTAGCCGAGGTCCAAAAACGGGAGTTTGTGTGCAGTGGTAAGGGAAACACATTCACTCATCGAGTCCTGTTTTAAAACACACCTACTGACAGCTCTGCGGTGATGGCTAGTGCTGCATGTTGACTTTGCTGGCTTTTGCATAATCCAAGCATTGACGTTTATTTAAAAATAATCATTTTTATCGCTATTTGTATCTTGTGGGGGGGTGTTTCCGTCCTTACAAATGTTGTGTAAATGCTGCGTTCACATAGATAATATAGCTTTCTAAAAGTGTAATTATGGGGGAGAGGTGTGGAAAATGAAATAAGAGGTGCACTGGCGGAGAACATAAGGCCTTCAGTAATAAGGAATTATTCTTTTTTAACTTTATAGGTTGTTGCTTTTTCTTGTTGTTATTTTCTGCAGTTTAAATAATATTCTGAATCCCGAAGTAACGTTCTGAATGTTATTGGTTTGCTTTAGTGCATCATGTTATTTTCTGATACGAAATAATGAAATGACTAACAGTTCACTACTAATCAAATTTTCTCTATTCAATTTTTTTCTTTTATTCATATCTTCTAGATGAGGAAGAAGGCAAGTTTATCTTTCTTTCTTAAATATTTTTAGACTCAGATTTTAAATTTTCTGTCAACTTTGCTGTTTCAAGTTTCCTCAAAAACATTAAAAACCAACATGAATACAGCTATCTGTCTTCTCAGCGATTCAGCAGGGTTGTTTCTACTGGTTGATTTTCTGCAGACCCCCAGAAGCCTATTGCCCAATATTGCCCAGAATTTGCACAGATCTATGCTTTTAAAAGAGTTTTATGGAGAGCACAATATTTTGTCCTTATTAAACAGTCTCTGACATCAAAGTGTAAGGCACTGCCATCTTTGCACAGCAAATGCTAACACTATTCCTACCATTAATTCTGCTTTTATGTACACTTTACAGGGCTCCTAACAAGAGCGCTTCATCTATCTTATTTGTAAATGGTATGGCTGCAGAGCCCAAGTGTCAAGAACAGTTTTATAACTTGGTCATTATAATGCTGATTTGGAGGAAGGGGAATAGCCATGTTTTCTCCCTGGATCACTGTATTTTTGTTTAATAAAGGCAGGTGAAATCTTTCCTGCCTGTTAGTATAAAAAGAGTAGTATGTGTTATTAGTTTTGGCAGCTGTTTGTACTTTTGTAACACATACATAAATGTGAAATCAAGTTATTATACAGTAAACTACTATCTCAAAAGACTAACCTTTTCAGTAATTTAAAACTTGAGCAGTTGTTATTTGAAGTTATAAGTACGCTGGCTGCAACTTACATTATCAGTGAATGCTTCCAAAGTTAATGTACGACATAAAATGTAGTGAGACAGATCTTAGATTAAGTTGTGGTTTCATGGTCAAGAAGTCTTTTTCCCTAAGAATTTCAAATCAGTCTCTAGCTTCTTTTACCTTAATAAAAAAAGAAAGAAAAAGAAGGCTTCATGCCTTTCTCATCCCTTTGTGCCTTTCTGTATCATTGCAAAAGACCAATATTTTATCATTAAATCAATTCAAGAATGAGTGCATTAGTATATTATAAAATGTGCAATCTATCTATTTGCAGGAAAATATAATAAGTTGTTTACTTTCTAAAACATACCTAAATATGAAGTGATTATTTCTAAATGCAATTATAAATGCTGAGTTTAACATATAGCACAAGAACTTGGGGGGGGGGGGGGGGAAGTAATGTAAATCAGCCACCTGAGATAGTGAGAATGGTAGATTGTGGGAGGAAGTGTGCTGAGCTAACACAGAGTTGAGAGTATGAGCTGTGAAATCAAAGCTTTTATTTATTTTTGTGTGACTGAATGAAAATGTCATAACTCCAAAATTGTCTGTAAGCAATCTATAACTGAAGGACTATAGTCAAATAAGTGTTTGCAGAACAGAGCATAACAAGCAGGACACCTTCGGTTTGTGTAGCAAAGCTCATTCATTTCTATTGACATGTTTTTCAATACTACACAAAATTCTGAAAACGAAATAATTCAGTAATTAGTTTTTAAAACCACAGAATAAATAAAATATACCTGAAAAATGCATCACACTTAGTTGTCTTTAACAAGATTATTTTGAATGTGAGTTGCTAAAGGAGTTGAAAAAAGGATGTAATGGTAGCACAGTAGTTGAGCATTTATCTGTCATCTCTCAGTACTGTATCAATATGTTGTTTTAAACTAGGTATTTAAATTAATGCAATTTGAAGGTATTGATGGGCTACAATGTTTATTTTAGAAGTTCTGCCTTAAATTTTTCGAGGAACTGTAAAATGTGATGTTACACTGTTGACGTAAACTGGACTACTGTTTGACAGTATTGTGCAACTTTATGAGAAACTCTTTTCCTTTGCAGGTCACCAGTCCTTCATGGCTCCATCCTGCAGCGTCTTGCATTGCCCTGCGGCATGCACCTGTAGTAACAACATTGTGGACTGTCGTGGGAAAGGCCTTACTGAGATCCCAACGAACCTTCCAGAAACCATTACCGAAATGTGCGTAATCTGACTTTTTTCGATGAACTTGCAGAAAGCATTTTTTTTTTTTAATGTATTCATTTTTGTTATTTGTATAAATTCATGCATTTACACAGGGTAGGAATTTTGGAATACATATTCAAATTCAGATATAAAAGGAATATGCAGGTATATGAAAATATTTAAGACTTTTACATTCTCTTATGAATTAATTTTGTATGTATTACTCACAATCCGTAGTTAAAACTGCTTTGTAAGTTGGTTTTAAAAGAGTTTGGGAATACTTGCTGGCAAGACAGGCAGGGACTCAGCACTTTTCTACGCTGGGGACGGCAGAGGGATTATTTTGGAAGGGAAACTGGGAATTCCCTTTAGGGAAACAGTGGGAAAGTAGCTGTGCCTTCAGCCTGGTAAGGAGGGTCTGGCTAGAAGTAAATGAGTTAGAGCATTCAGAATAAAAAACTTGTGAGCACCTTGATGTTGTAAGATGATAAGAATTTCGGATAAGGGAGGCGAGGGGATGCCTGAAGTGAAAGTACCTCTATCTATCTGTTGTACATATGATCTTCTTGAAAGTTTAAAAACAGGCCTCCACAATGAGATTTTAAAAAATAAAGTAGAATTTTACAATTTTACAGCAGTCTTATGGCTTGTTGATATCTGACTTGTTTTTGAACTTCACAGAATTGGAAGTGCTGTGGTTTCTTCTTAGGGTGTGAATAATAATCACGTCTGTCAGTCCGTTATTACTGCTGTTAAGACTGACCTGGCTGACCCTACCTGACCCAATTCAGTCATTAGGCTATATAATACAAACACTTCTTCTGCCTTTCACCCCTCTCAAAAAAACCCTACTCTGCTTGCAAATAAAGGGACTACTTTGAAAATCCATTCACAGGGCCTGGGAAGGCTGCACAGACTGTTTTCATTATTTAACTAGTTGTGTGCTGGCTTTTTTACTTGCATATGTACATCTATGTGCATAGAGAAGAGGGAAAATTATCACAAGAAAGAAGCAAGGAGTATGTCTCAAACATTCCCCACTATATTTTTGCTGCTAACTGGTGCTAACCTGTGGATCTAACCACTGAATGGTGATTACAGATGCTACAAGACTGATTTTTGCATCACTGTCTTCTAGACCTGCGTGGTTTAGTGGAGGTGCCTGCTGTTAACATCTGTACTCCCTTAAGAAATTTGGTGCTAGAGATTGCAAGGGTGTTCCTGAATCTTTATTTTAAGTGTCATTACTCCCAAAGAAATGATAGGATGTAGAAGTTACTAGTTGACTCTGAATTCACTGTTAAAAGAAATGAGCGTAAGGTAAAAGCAAATTTATGTTAAAAAAAAAAGGCAAAATTAAATAAATTTACAGAATGAAAAGGTGTACTGTTGACTCTACTTTCTGTATAAGAAATGCTCTTGACTTTTAAGCATGGACTGGTATGATCAGCAGTTTATTGGCCTGGAGAGTAAAAGCAACCATATAACATTACCTCCAGCATTTGGCTAAGCATTTAACTGATTGCAGATCAAGGCCAAACGTTTCCTGCTAGACTGGGCAGTGTTCAAATCACAGAGTGAGACCTTTTCACATTCTGAGATCCATAATCCATTAGTATAGATAAATAAGTGTGTGTGTGTGCTCGTATAAATATGTATAGTATATATACTGTGCTACAGTGTATAAAGTTTATAGTGATACAGTGTAAACTCTCTGCTATCTATCTGTATTGTGTCTAGTTTGTAAGTGCTGGCTAAATATAAAGCAGATCACAGTATTTTGCACAGTTAAATAACATCATTCATGCCATGAGACATATGAACATACATTCATTCAAAATCTGGTACAAGAAGAGAGAGAACATTGGAAAGCCAAACTTCAGTAATTATTTTATGTTAAAGAGATACCTACCAGTGAATGCCACTGTGATGAGAAAACGGGACTTCAATGATCGACTTAGTTTTTGAGCAAAGTAGACAGAATGATTGAGATATGATTTGAGCCAGTGGTAGGCTGCACTTACCCTACAATGAGAACAAAACTTTCCAGTTGAGTGGAAGGTAAGGAGAGAAATGTTCAGGAAAAGAAAGAAATAAAGTAAGGTGCATGAAGGTCTCTGAAACTGAGGGATAAACTGAGTGGAATAACGGGAGTAGAGGATTTTGTGAGGATTTGATGAGAATCACAAGATCTCTGCTGCTTCCTTGTCAATAGGTTAAAGAGGAGTTGAAATTTTGACAAGTATATTTTAATGGTTGTACAGGGAAAGCTTTGTGCTATACTGGTTGCTTTAATCTGAGGAAAATAACTAGTGATAATTCTTTTATGATTGTTATGGGTGGCAGGTATATTTACCATCTTAGCATTGAAGAGAATGAGAGAGAGGGAAGAGGTTGGAAAATGAATGGTTTATGGAGTAAAAAAAGATTTTACCGATAATGAAGTGAGGGAAGTCTACAAGGCTGGATCAAACCAGCACTCCACCTTGGCCAGTGGCCCGCATCAGTTGCCCCTAAAGAATGTTTTGGAAACATCAGTATACAACTTCAGAAGTAAAACACCAATAGGACAAATATTTTCTTTGCTCCCAGTGTGTGTTGGAGTTCTTTTTCTGAAACTTGAAAATTTGCATAGCTTTCAGGAAAAAAAAGGTTTTATTTGAAACATTCAATCTGCTATAAACCCTACTATGTTCTTAATCTTCACGTTATTTTAAAATAACAAATTTGGGGGAGAGGGTTGCACTCAAAATCTTCCACTTTAAAATATAGTATTTTAAGATTTCATTAATTTTCCTTTGTCTTTGTAGAGGGAGGTAAAATGCATTCAGGTTCCTAATTTGTCCTGCCACCTTCTATTTTGCGTGCTACCCTCATTCATCTCTTCTATAAACTAACTGTTCCAAATCCATTCAATCTCTTTGGATGCCAAAACCTTTCATGTCTTAATTAAGCTCCTCCTTTTTCTCTGAACTCTTTGTTTTCTAAATTTTTTTGACCTGCCGTGACCAGAGTTGAATACAATATTCCAGATGATAGGGAACCATCACTTCATATTAATGGAATTTTAGTTTTCTTTCATTTGCCTTTTGCAACCTAATACTCACTTGCTTTCTTTAACTGCCAGTACGCATTGCACCATGTTTGCCACAAACTATCCATGAGGAGTCCTAGGCCTTTTTTCTTGGCTCTTACAGGTTTGTCAGGAACCAGAAGTTCGTAGATGTAATCCTATTATTCCATCCACAGACATTTCTGAACATTGAATCCACTTGTATGTTACTTTTTAAAGCTGCTTTATGAAAGACTTCAGTCCTCTCTGCTTTTAGCTAACTTCAACATGCAGAAAGATTGTGACATTCCTACATTGTTATCATACAATAAAAAGTGTTTTAAAGATGCATTTTTGAAGAAGTACTGCAACTGTTGCTTATAGCAATCCCTTGACATTAGATTAGATTAGATTGGATTAGATTAAATTAGAAAGAATGATTGTATCCCATAAAATAATCTTTTTTTTCCTCTTATTCCGTATGTGATAATGTCGTCAGCGTGCCAAAATGGTAGCTGACTGAACATTTGAAGACATGAGACCATGCTGTCACAGCAGCATTGGGAATGCTGAGGAGCTGTCGAATGCAAGGCAGAAGGGTAGAGTGAGCACTGTATTTGCACCACTGTTATACAGTTCCCACACACATGGCTTGATTATCTTAATCACCCTTTTAAGCACATGCTTTGGCAGGAACTCCCCAGTTCTCAGGGAGAGAGGGAAAGAGAAATGTGCTGGTTCCCTGTTGTTTTCTGAAGGATGTACAGGCTTTAACAGCCAAATTATTATTTATTCACTCATCTTTATAATACTACCATCACCAGATTCTTGTGCACACCACAAGAAAATTGGCATTATACTTCTATTTTACATGTGCCAGATGTTGTCCGATCTTTTCTGTGCTTTTCCATATTTGTCAATCTATTTCTGTATTTACGACTGAACATTCTCATCTGATTTTCTAAACATACTTCATTGACAGGAACATTTGAAAAATCCATACTACATCCAAATTCTCTTACTCTGAACAGGTTTCTCTGCCCTACAATGCCGTTTATAGGCGGTATTTGCAGAATCCAGTGCTGAGTACTGCCAACCTGTCATGTTATGCTTCAGCCAACTTCATGGTCCACAAACACCTCTGGGACCTGCGTCTTTCCTGCCTTTTGTCTTTGCTTTATTGTATCTCATGTGAATAACCTGTTCCCATGAGGCTGATGTTAAACTTTATTGTCAGCCCTCCTTTATAGAGATACTTAAAATTTGACAACTTATCTTTGTGAATTTCATTTTTCCATCCATTTCTGCATCATATTTCTTTGTTCTTATGTGTGTAGCAGGTTACTCTTAATAAGAATATAATCCATATTTAGTTTTTGAATATCCATACTACCGTTATTATTTTTCTTGAGGTTCTTGTGAAGTTTGCTTTCAACATGTGCTTGTGGTTTTGTGATGTTTTGCCATGTTCTCTTGTCCATTTCTTCCATCCTTTCTCTCAGCAGGAAACCTGACCTCATTCAACCCCTCAGTACCCTACGAAGCACTGATTTCTTCCTCTTTGCCCAACGCAAACTTCCCTTAGATAAAATGTTGTCTGATCTGTTTCCGCATGAAAATGCTTTTTATTCATGACAGTTTCAGTCCGCCTGGGACAATACTGCATAAAATCTAAGTGGTGTTAATAATGTTGTTATTCTCTGTCCTTCTGGTGTATATAATTAAACGGCGAGTTTAAAGTGTACATTCCATGTTGACAATTTTATGCCTTTTTTTTTCTTCCAGTGCATTGATAAATTAACCTGTATCTAAATCATGTGCTAAAACCCCTTTTAAATGGAATATTGAAATTTTTAAGTATTAAACATTGGCAGTTTCAACTGAGTAAAATTTTGCATGTTGAAACTCTGAGTTAGCTCTTCCAGGAAAAGTAAAAGAAAAGGCTTTCTGTTTAGAGCCTAATACTGATGTCATGACTTTGCATTGCCGTGATAGTTCTGCTGGACAACTGTTTTGGGATGACATTTTAAGACAGTAGGAGCCGTCTACTCTGCTGATGGCTACTGCTTCTGTCGCAGAGCTGGCAAGGAGACTCCGTTCTTGCACTGCACTGCAGCCTCCTTGTCTCCAGGTTTGGTGTAATAGCCAAAACCACTGAGGAAAATGAGTTTGCACAGGAAGCTGAAGTGGATGAGGAACGAGCAGGTGTTCTGTGATGGTGGGAGCAGGAGTAAGCAGAGTCAGTTGCCGAAATGCAGTTTCATTTCAGTGCGGTTGCATTTACCAGTAAGCATCAGGGTGTTGCTGAGTGAGATGGTTTTGTCATACCGCTCTGTCTGACTTCTCAATTGGTACAGAAGTCAATTGGCGAAAACTAGCAATCCCCATAGCATGAAGTCAATTAGCAGGCAATGCATTGTCTGCCAAATGCCTCTTGGGAAGATGCCTTCCGTAACAGGACTGCTTATCTCCAAGTTGCTGCCAGTGAAAGTGGAAGGAGAATAAAGCCTGTGGTCGTCCTCTCTTTTTCCCTTCTGGTGTGATAAAGCTCAGAGCAAAATTAAGCATTCAATGTCTTAGTAAATGTAATTCTTAATCTTTATTGACTTAGTACAATCATATCTGTACCAGTTACACCCTTCCTGCAAAATTAATTCTGCTCTTTATTATCTAGATAAACTCACACACAGCTAAATAAGAATACCTAAGCTTTTCTTTTCAGTGTCTGTCTGATCAATTTGATATTGTTTGAGAAAGAAATACTTCATATTCCATGTGTATTTTAAAAAACAAAATCATCGGACTCCCACAGTTTTTTTAGTGCACCTACTAATTCTGCAGCAAGCACAGAATTAAAAAGGTGCACAGATGCACCTTTGCCTCTGGCCAAATGAAAAGGTTTCATACCATGAGTGACCTGCAGGAAACATTTTGGGAATTTTAAAAAATTTCCCATAGCCCTATTATTTTAACGTCAGTATTGTAAATGTTGTGAGGCAAAATACATTGCCCATAAATGTTATATATTAATAGTCTTCAAACTTGTTATTTGGTGTACCTTACTTTAGCCTTTTTCCATTGACTTAAGAAAAGCATGATACATTATTCATTCGTTAGAAACGTCATAATTTGAGTTGATTTACATTTTTTGAAACCTCTCCCCTTTTCCAGAATTTTTTATGGGATGCTCTTTCATTGGCATGTTCGGTCTATTGAGCTTAACCACCTCCAGTGGTCTAATGCACCTAGCACTTTCCTCCTTTGTCATACAGCTCATGTATTAAAGGCATTAAAGGTCATTCTTAAGGTTCAAAACTATTACTTTAATTGGTTTTAGAAAGTATAGCCTTTCTAATGGAGATAGCATTTATCAGCCTTTATGCAGGCATTCCTTCCACATTTTAGTTTTTCAGCACCGTTAATCTCTCTTCACTTGGTTGCATTTTAGAATTCACCTTCTGCGTGAAAATTCATTGAATGATCGGCAGAAATAACTCTGGTTCCCTTCAAATAGAGACTTTTGGGCATGTGTTCAAACAGTCTATCAGAAACCTTAGAAATAGAGACCCAGCAGCAATTCTATTAGTTGTACTGATACCTTCCCTCAGAACGGTATAACTGACAGGCTCTTATTTCAAAAGAATAGGTCAAAAAGCCATTAATGATCTAGACTACCTCTTGAAAATGCTGCTTTTACGTTCTTCTGATTTTCCCTTCTCTTCTGTGGCTTGAACTACCAGTCAAAGTAGTTCTAAAACCTCTTTCCTTACTGTAGTATTATGAATTAAAGAAAATAAATACAATTGCAATAAGTCTTTCGGGAGGGGGGAGTTACCCGCTCTGATGCCCACAGGTTTGTAGAAAAGATTTTTAAAGCAAACAAGCATGGAATTAAATAGATTTTTTGTCTTCATTTTTGTTTGTATTAAAACCATTTAAGTAATCAAAGGAAGGTCTTAATTAAGTGTGCTTCTTTTTTAGAAGGGTAGCGGTGGTGTTTTGGGGAGGAACAAGTTTTGCTGGAGGGGAGGGTGACTGGAGGGTTGCCACTGTTGACTAAGTAACACTTGTATAAATAGTTTTAGTCTTTGTAAGGGGCAGAAAAGACCCTAAACCACATAATATATGAAATGAAAAAAAAAAAAAAAAAATAGGAGTCAGGAGTTTTAACAGTTCACCTTCATAATCCAGTGCAGTGAAAAGTCACTGACTTCCTAATTACTATGGCCTTCAAGATAAAGTTGTTCTTTCTTGTGAATGGAGCTTTCTAATGTTTGAATGCCAAAACTAAAAGCTGTATGGTTGTTTCATGATAACTTTATTTACATTTTCCATGAGTTTCCTAATTTGTCCCCTCAGTCTCGTCTCATCTTACCTTCCTGATTTCTACTATTTTTCGTCATGTTTTCATCTTCCTCCATCTCATTCTCCCTTATACTTTGTTTTCATAAGTCTGTTGATTAATGATCGTGTATTATGCCAAGCACTCAACTACATCTTTGTGAACCATGTGATATTAAGCAGGATTAAAAGCTCCTGAGATTACTTCTCACAGTAACACTCAAATTATATTAAAGAAGAAGGGGGGCGGGGGAAGGGAAAGGAGAGAAAGGGCAAAAAGAAGAAGGAGAAGAGGGGAAAGGAAATGAGATCTGACAGAACTGCACTTGACAGATGGACTTAACCAAGATAGAGTGATGAGTGACCTGATCACACTGCAGACACTGGGGAAATGCTTTGCGTAAATGAGGAATTTTATTTGAGAACTGGGAGCTCTGTGTATGTATCTTTTCCAAGCTAAGCTTGGCTGGCATGTGTACAGTTTCACCATTTCTGTTGTCTTTTAAAATTCATCCTTAGCTAAAAGCCCAAAGTACAGTCTTAAATAAATAGCTACTGAACAGAGGGACTCTTACAGTGAGGTGTGAAGATGATTCTAAGGATGACCCTTTACAGAGAAAAGTCACCTGGGGGGAAGGGTTTGGGCACATTTACTGAAGACAATTCAAAGACTCACACAGCAGGAGAACTCTGAAACATCAGAGATAAGGCAGCTTTCTCTATTTTTAGCAGCTCAAAGTGTGGTGTGGCTATCTACAGTAGCCTGACAGAAATGAGAGAGAACCCTGCATCTTTGCAGCTTGAAAGGAACAGGTCCGAACGCTGAGGGGAGGATGAATAAGTTACGAGACATTAAATTGACGATTGTGTTCCAGTGTCTGCATTTGTTTCTGCTTTCTAGTTTAAATCAAAACATTGGTCTTTTTCGCACTTGTACAGAATATTACCTCATAAATATCATTTACCTCTTAAACAGTTAAGCTGTCTGGCAGAAGTCTTGCACACCCAGTGAAGTTCTGGAAAGGTCTTGCCACATTGGATTCTATATATACATATGTATACACAGTCATTGGTCTTGATTCACTGTGTATTGTTAAGATTTTTAGTAGGTTGCAAGAATCTTCTATAACCGTATCTATCTTTTTCCAGAAAATATGTGCTAACCTTCCCACCCGACCCTAAAGGGGTAGATCTCTTTGGTGTCACTATAAAATGTTTCAGAGCCAGTTATTTATTCTTATGGCTCTTTTTGGCACTTTTCTCATTTATCAAAATCTTTTTTTTAATTCCTGACATAACAAATGCATAATATATAATACTGCCAGTGTAGTGAAGTGTCAAGTGAAAAGATGATGTCTACTTATGGATAAAAAAAAATAATTATTATTATAGTATTCAATTGCTTATGAATACTGATACATACTTTGGTCAGTCAGAAGCCAGAAAAATGTACCAGTTCTTGAGTTTTTGGAAATTGCTTTATTGAAATAAAGTGCATTAAAAGATATATAGCTAATACCTTGTGGAGACGTTACTATTTGCTAAATGCCCCTTTGACAAATTCACGTGGTCCAGGTAATATTTTCTCTGCTCTTAATGTAACATTCCCAACTTTTAAGCAACTTCCTGTAGCTGCCATGTTTTTAAAATTAACTTTTCTCATATATGCTTCTTTTCAACTGTAGTTCATATGTACTTTTCTTCAAATCTTCTCTTATCTTCCTCCGGTCCCAGAGATTTTTAAGACCACTGTTTTTAAGACCAATCCTGACTAATGCATTGGACTTGATATTCAAATTTGTTACTAATGGACTGGGGAGGCATTCCACTTTTCAGTGAAATATACAGCTTTTGCTTCTGTTTTGCTTAAAAGTTACTGCATTTTTATGTCCAGAAGTTTATATCAAGTAAGAGTACATGATTTTCAGATTCTTATTAGTTACAATGTATTAGTTATATGCTTATCTTTTCCCTAGAAGTTTGTTCAAAAGAATTGTCAGGAGTATGGCTTTACATATGGAGGAGGACCAAAAAGGGATCCCAATGAAATGGAAATATCTGATGCAAAATAGCTGACATGAAACTAAAATTGTACACTGTGACTGAAACTTTCCACATACTGCAGCACCTAATTTTAAAGGCCACCCTGTTTAGTCTGTTAAGGCAAATGCAGCCATTAACTCTGAAAATCTTTTAATGAAAATAAACCTAATACTACTTTATAATTTTACCAGAAAGGTTTTATGATTTGCCACTCCCTATCGTAAGTGACACTTGGTTTAGACTGTTCATCTGTGGCATCAATTATGTGAATACGTTCTCCCTATATACTTTTTTTTGATCGTGGGAAGGTCACCGTTTCTTAGCAAAACCAGTATTTATGCCCATTGCAATATAAAACAAAATGGTTTGTTTTCTTTATCAAAAATGTAGGAATTTGCTAAAATCTTAACAACTTTCATATGATGTGTGCATATAAAGACACAATAATTACATATGAATAATAAAAAATGCATTATCCGTGAGGCAACGTATTGAATAAATGTGAAACAAATTAAAATTGGGTAAAGGAATCTATTGAGGTATTGACTTCTTTACCTTAATCTGTTTAATTTGCCAATACAGATTTCAATTAATTACATATAATTTATCTTTGGGATTCCTACCTTAATATTTCTCAGGCAAAACTTAAAACATATTCCACTTGACTGCTTCAAAAATAGAAGGTTTTGCTAATTTGATAGCTAATCCTGTCTTAACACACACAAGAGAAATGATTTGTCACGCTCTTACTCAAATGTCTTCCTAATCTGAAAATTGCTGGTAAATCATGTGGCTTTATGATTTTTTTAAAAAACAAAAACTTTCTTATTTTAGTTGTCAGACATAGCGATTTTTGTAGGTAGAGCATTTAATCTGTTCTTTATTATCATGTGTTCTGTGCTGCCATTGTTCCCATGTTTTGCTTCCTGCATACCCTTGTGTCCTATCTTAAAAACTAATTAAATTCAGAGGACAGAGGACAATTTCAACAGTCTAGAGGATGTAAAGACACAGAACACAACAACCGGAGAAGAAACATGTGAAACCCGTGCTGGTTTCCAGAGGTACTGGAAGTTAGGTACTGGCCAGAATGAACACCATTCCATCTCTGGGGGTTTTGTGCAAGTTTCTGGTGGGTATTGAAGTAGAAGAGGCACCTTGAGGGCCTTCTCTGTATTCTGCTGAGGGAAAGAAAATAACTCAAGCATGGAATAAGTGAATACTTTATACAGCATGAAGGGAAACTGAAGAAGGCCCATCTAGCTTTTCCAGAAAAACCCTCATAGATCTCTGACAGCTGTGGCACACTCCAAAGGTGTTGTTACTCTTAGATTTTATTTTCACATATGGTTCTTCACTACTGATAATTTTTCCTCAGCAATACTGTGAGTGAAGTTACTGTGAAAGAAACGATGGATACTGACTTTTCATTATTTTGTGTGTCATCGTCAATGAAATGCTTTCTTCATTATTTACGTGTTGCTAAACAAATGGCCCAGTAAGCAGCAACCACTTGTGAAAAATGTTCTCAGTTAAAAAACTTTATTTACATTTGTGTGGCAAATTTATGGTGTAAGTCCATGTATTGTTTAACAGGTAGTAAGGACTCCTGCCACACTGCCTGTCTTGCACAACGGTGGGATTCTCAAGCTAGTGTTTCTGCTCAATGAGAAGTTGACAAGTCACTGCTTGTGATAAGCCAAGAGTATAGCAGGATTGCATCTATTTTTTGTGAACTTAATACAGTTACTCTGAACAGCTCAAGTAGTTTTTGTAGTATAACAACTCTCATCATAAATAGGCTAATTAGAGAGGCTTTAACTTGACTCTAGGTGACTCAGGCTAATTGCACTGGAGCCGCACTCTGACAGTTGCCAAAGTACTGAGCAAATAATTCTTGAAGTGGTGCATTTTGCCTACAACCTGAATCTGTAACAATTAAGGAATGTAAAGCCTATCATCATTAACGGTGCTGTAGGGTTCAGAGCATGAGATGGCCCTTTCTGTGATGAAAAATTAAACAAATGCAGGTTTGGGACTTGCTTTTGAGTAAATGCGATGAATTGTTTAATAGATTTAGAATGACAATTCTTGTTACTTTTTTGATGTAATACAGACTAAGGAGTCGTCTGTCATTTACAATCAATCCTCTGAGGAAATATTTGGTAGAACAATTAGGCTGGATGTTAACAGTTTGGCAAGCTTTAGGGCAACATTGACAGTGATTCTTTATATGCAAATATTTAGGAAACTGTCAAGCAGATTTATTAATACACAGAATTAGAGCCTGAAATTCTAAAGTGCAAGTAATATAGTCGTTCAAAATACATCTTTTGTTTTGTTAGGCATGGATGATATCACAGATTTCAACAGAATTCTTTGCTGCTAAAGTTAGAAGCGACATTTAGTGGATACAAGCACTCTGGAGGTGCAGTTGTTGAGAAAGAAAAAAAAGGTACTTTGTTTAATAGCCTCAAGGATTCCTGTAGCAAAGGGAGACCATTACTGTTTCCTTATTTTAAAAACAAACAAAAACCCCCAAAACCTGGCAGATGTTGCATATGATGAGAGATGTGTTGGCTGCATATTGCAGTTCTTCAGATTCAGGAGCTGCACTGAATCCCATCACTGAAATCTATTTTCTGTTTTCTGACAGCTGTTTTTGCCATTTGCTTTAAAAGCAGATGGGGAAAATGCAAAGAAGAGCTGTCAATTTTATTACCATGTATAATCAGCATCTGTGCAATACATCAGACTCATTGCACAGCTTACACTTTCTCTTCTGTAGTAAAAATTCTTTTGGGGTTTCTTGACAAGCTTCTTGCAGACTTTTTGTAAATGAGTAGGTGCTGGAATTAAAAGTATAGATTAATTAACTGCTAAAGCCACTATTGTATTGACCAAATTTACTTAATCGAGATGTTATGTTCTGATTGTTTAATTATAAACTATATGGCTAATTTGCTGCTCCCTACTCAAATTCCTGTTTTCTTAAGGAAGATATTTTATTTTATTGTTATGAATTTTTTTTCTAGATACGTCTCTCACCCCCTAACAGGCATTTAGGTGCAGCACATCTTTGTGCAGTATTTTTTGCCTTTCTCTGAGGAGCAGGTTTAGTATATTGTACCCCATCTGCATGATTTAAAAGAAAAATTATTCTGTAGAGAACAGGGTGTTCTTCATTCCCAGTCTGCCCTCTTTCCTGGTGCAGAAGTCTTTCATAGAAATGACTTTTTATAGTGGGAAAATAAGCTAGTTTAAAAGTGTCAGTATAAATAAGCATGTTGCCTGTCTCTGTAAGTGCGGAAGTAGTAATCAGGAATGGTGTGCTGCAGGCTTATAGTAAGGAACAGCATCCTCCTGGAAAGTGTCAAGTGGTTTACATGTCACAGGGCTCTCTGGGGACTGGGTGGGAAGAATCAGTCTACTGGCTGGGGACCTATTTTGATTTGATTTGATTAGGCCGGAAGTCACAACTGCAGAAGCACCTTTGTTTCTTAGAATAGTAGGTGGTTGTACAGTGCACTGTGTCTGCAGTGATAAGCAGAGGGGAAAGATTTAGAAAACGAAATGGTCACAGTACATTTCCTAGATAGGAGAGATTAGGGAATAGTCTTCAAAAAAGGTTTCAACCAGTTTGGCAGCGTTAAAAGACAGTAAAACACTTATGTATTGATGCAGGACTTCTTTGAAGTGAAACACTAAAAGGAGCAGGAGACTTAATACTAAGAGCGTTAATTAGCGTTTGTGTGGTGATGGGCAGAGTACTTCTTATACATGAGGCAGTGTAAGCTTTGATGAAGCATGTACTTAACTGTCTTCCTCCATTATCTTATCTTATTAAATATGCTACTAAAATTGACTGTGGCTTTTGAAAAAGAAACCACCAAGGCACTGTTTATGGTACATAGATGATCATTTATAAAAAGGAATGACTTCTGGGATGACTTTGAATAGAGATGTTGTGCATAAAATTTAGTACAAGTTCCATGGAAAAATACTGATATTAGCTTTTTGTTCTTCTATAATATAATGGTACTTCTGGCCATGTCATTTGTGAGGTCTTAATAGCTGATTTTTTCAGTAATAGATAACTACAACCCGTACTATTCCAGAATTAAAAATGTTTCATTTAATATGAGGAATTAATATAAAGGAGTTTTTAATTACTGTGGGTTTTATCAGTAGAATGCAAATTTCCTTTAGATATTAGTCTGTCTGTGCTTTGTGACCCTGGAATATATCTAATTAGATTTTCTCTGGAATAGTGGATGCAAATTTGCACTCTGTGAAATTCAGCTGATTCTAGGAAGATAAAGCAGAAGATTAGAGGATAACAAAGCTTGAAAATGTGAATTTGATTTACTTTCTTTACAGACAAAGTGGGGTATAAAAGATTTTTCTTCTGTACTTATATAATCTTATTTTTCCTTTCTTATACTAATCTCATTCTCTAAAATGTGATGTGTCTTAGCCCATACACTTTGGCGTGAGTTAAGAAAAGACATACTTAGATGATCCTACTATAACAAATCCTTTATCCAGAAGAGCTTGTAAATTTATCCCAGCACTGCACAGTCTGTCTATTAGACTATAAATTTCTCACTAAAAGGGAATGTTAGGTAAAATTGACATGGAGTTCATTTTACATATCCACCAGTGAATTGGTAGTTCACTTTATTAGAACTGCTAGAAAATTAGCTTTCCGAAATATACTGTAGTAGGACTTCTTCAGGTTTTGGACCCATATAATTTGTAGAGAAATCAGACAGCAGTAAACTAAATTTGCTATTCCATCTTCTCATAAAAAATGGCATACGTGTATCCTGTAAGGTACTTCAGTTTGTAGAACTAACGTTTTTAAATTAAAAGAGTAAACTGGAAAATACTTCATGTCTTAATTTAACACTAGACCTTATCTTTCTGAAGTTACGTGCCATATCATGTCTAGTTAAGAGCATTCTATATTTTAAGATAGGTGAACATAGACTGGAGCCCCTCCAGCACTCAGTTACAAATCTCTACATCGTGGGCTAATAAGCAGCATTTATAAATGAGGCTTGTGACAGCCTTACGTGGGAGTATTGCCACTACAATATCTGTCTTTGCCACATACACAGAGGCATTTCTCCCCAGTGACTCTCTGCAGTGATTCAAGCCCTCCTCTGTAACATGGCCTAATCCTTCCCTGTCCCTTTTACCGCCCCCTCCCCTTTCCAGTCCTCTGTGTATGCCCTACACGTTTCCCTGTGCAAGAGATTCTTTGGCTGGTTTTCAAAGCTACACACCTGATAAATGTCTGGTCAGGCTGTCCCTGGTGGTTAGGCAGTTGGTTGCTGCCAAATAGAGTGTGTAACAGGAATGGATGGATGGCTGCCATTCCCTTCATGGCTGGGTTAATTTGGTTTCTCAACTCCTTCCCATTGCTAAAATAAGGAAATTTTTAGAAATTTATTATCTGAAAGTTTTACCTCTCTTTGACCTAGCCAGCTGAGTAGAAAACTATCTAGATGATGAGCATGCATAATCTTTATTTTCTGGGGAAACTAACCTAAAAATATAGCATAAGAACAGAAAATGCTTGGGTTTGGTCTAACTTGGTGTTGACCTTTAACTTAAGCAAGTTTTTACTTATTCAGGTGTTTGCTTTCTGCATCTACTCAAGTGTACTGGAGAAGAGTGACCTTGTTCCTTTATAGCCTAGTCAGTACTCCAGGTCTGATGCAAAATGCGTTTCACGGGTCCAAAAGGCTCAGCCAAGGTGAAGAAAGCGTCTGAAAGAATATTGTGTTTATGGAAAAAGTTAACAGTCTTGTGCCATGGGATTCCCTGCAGTGTTTAAAATATACCTGAAAACTGTAGCAAGGTGGCAACATTTTCCTAGTTCAGGACTTTTTGGTAATATGAAACCTGTCTAAAACAGCTCCGATGAAGTGAGATTTTTTGTGTGTCAGGAAGATTTTTTTGAGGCTTTTTTTTTTCTCTTGGCTTCTTTATAAGCCATTCAAGAGCAAATTCTGCTAAGGTAGAACACGGTCAGAATTCAGAGATTTTGAGTATTAAATGCATAAATATCTCCATCTGAACAAAACTTCACAAACACAGTAAAAAAATCTTTCTTTAGTTTAGTTATACTGTGATCTCTGGAGAAACTTTACAAAAAGAAGTAATTGTAAGAATAGTTTCTTGGAAAGTCTTATTCAAAGTGAATATATGAGCTTATTAGTTACACTACACACACAGAGATGCATATGTGTCTGTATCAGAGCAAAAGCAAAACAGAAGAAAGTTAGTAGGACAAGGGTAAAAGGAAAAAAAATAGCCTAATATTCTTGCATTTAGATTTAAAAAGGCTTTTTGACCTTAAATTCTGAGTCAATGTCTGAGTGATTTAATATACTGCAGTAAATGCTATAGATCCTTATCTGAAATAGATTTTTGGCAATGTCTTTCTGTACTTAGATCACAGTAAGAGTTGATACCTGTGCATGAAAGAGGGAAATAGAAAGCTTGTTAGATAAGCATGGTATGTACCTTTGAATGATACTGCCTTTTCCTGTTGTACCTTTTAGTATAAATAGTTTCATTCCTTATGTCTACATAATAGAAATTCTTGCACTGCTATAACAGTATCACAGTATCGTCAGGGTTGGAAGGGACCTCTGGAGATCATCTAAGTCCAACCCCGCTGCCACAGCAGGGACACCTACAGCACATTGCACAGGACGGCATCCAGGCGGGTTTTGAATGTCTCCAGTGTGGGAGACTCCACAACCTCTCTGGGCAGCCTGTGCCAGTGCTGTGCCACCCTCAAAGGAAAGAAGTTCCTCCTCATGTTAAGATGGAACTTCTTGTGCTTCAGTTTGTGCCCGTTACCCCTAGTCCTATCACTGGGCACAACTGAAAAAAGGCTGTTCCCATCTACCTGGCACCCTCCCCTTAAGTATTTATAAGTATTGATAAGATCCCCCATGAGTCTTCTTTTTTCTAGACTAAAAAGCCCCAAGTCCCTGAGCCTTTTCTCATAAGAAAGATGCTCCAGTCCCCTAATCATCTTTGTAGCTCTTTGCTGGACCCTCTCCAGCAGTTCCCTGTCCTTCTTGAACCGGGGAGCCCAGAACTGGACACAGTACGGTATGCGGCCTCACCAGGGCAGAGCAGAGGGGGAGGATGACCTCCCTCGACCTGCTGGCCACACTCTTCTTGATGCACCCCAGGATGCCATTGGCCTTCTTGGCCACCAGGGCACATTGCTGGCTCATGGTCATCCTGTTGTCCACCAGGACTCCGAGGTCCCTTTCCACAGAGCTGCTCTCCAGGAGGTCAGCCCCCAACCTGTACTGATGCATGGGGTTATTTCTCCCCAGGTGCAGTACCCTACACGTGCCCTTGTTGAACTTCATCAGGTTTTTTTCTGCCCAGCTGTCCAGCCTGTCCAGGTCACGTTGTATGGCGGCACAGCCTTCCGGCATGTCAGCCACCCCTCCCAGTTTTGTATCATCAGCAAACTTGCTGATGGAACACTCTATGCCTTCATCCAGGTCATTGATGAATATATTGAACAGAACTGGACCCAGTACTGACCCCTGAGGGACACCACTAGTTACTGGCCTCCAACTGGACTCTGCACCACTAACCACAACCCTATGAGCTCTATCTGTCAGCCACTGTTCAATCCACCCCACTGTCCATTCATCTAACCCACACTTCCTAAGCTTGCCTGTGAGGATGATGTGGGAGACAGTGTCGAAAGCCTTGCTGAAGTCAAGGTAGACAACATCCACTGCCCTCCCCTCATCCACCCATCCAGTCACACCATCACAGAAGGCTATCAGATTAGTGAGACATGACTTCCCCTTGGTGAATCCATGTTGACTACTTCTGATAACCTTCTTTTCCTCCAGATGCTTGGAGATGACGCCCAGAACGAGCTGTTCCATCATCTTTCCAGGGATGGAGGTGAGGCTGACTGGCCTGTAGTTTCCCGGGTCATCCTTCTTGCCCTTTTTAAAGACTGGAGTGACATTGGCTTTCCTCCAGTCCTCAGGCACCTCCCCTGTTCTCCAGGACCTTTCAAAGATGATGGAGAGTGGCCCAGCAATGACTTCCGCCAGGTCCCTCAGCACTCGCAGGCCCCATGGACTTATGGGTATCCAGTTTACTTAATTGTTCTCTAACTTGCTCCTCTTCAACCAAGGGAAAGTTTTCCTTCCTCCAGACTTTCTCTGTTACTTGCAAAGTCTGGGACTCCCGAGAGCTGGCCCGAGTAGTGAAGACAGAAGCAAAGAAGGCATTCAGCAACTCCGCCTTCTCTGCATCATCCGTCACCGCAGCACCCGTCTTGTTCAACAGCAGGCCCACATTTTCCCTGGTTTTCCTTTTGTCTCCTATATACTTAAAGAAACCCTTTCTATTGGTCTTGACATCCCTTGCCAGGTTCAATTCCAAAGCTGCCTTGGCTTTTCTCGTTTCTTCCCTGCATACCCTGACAGCATTCTTGTACTCATCCCAAGTCGTCAGCCCCCTTTTCCACATCCTGTAAACTCCCTTCTTCCACCTGAGTTTTTTCTGAAGATCCCTGCTCAGCCATGCGGGTCTCCTTCCCTTGCCCGATTTCTTGCTCTTCGGGATGCACCTATCCTGAGCTTGGAGGAGCTGCTGCTTGAATATCAGCCAGCTCTTTTGAGCCCCCTTACCCTCTAGAGCCCTCTCCCATTTGATTTCTTCCATCAATTTCTTGAAGAGATCAAAGTTAGCCTCCTGAAGTCTAAGGTTTCAACCCTACTTGTCATTTTGTGCATACTGCACTTAATCCTGAACTCTGTCTTCTTGTGATCACTGCAGCCAAGTCTGCCCCCAACCTTAACATCCTCCACCAGTCCCTCTTTGTTTGTCAGTACTAGGTCCAGTAGTACACCTCTTCTTGTGGGCTCTTCCACCACCCGAGTTAAGAAGTTATCATCAACGCACTGGAGGAACCTCCTGGACTAACCACCAAATACTGTGGTGTGTGAAGAAGTAGCTTCTATTTTAAATGTGCTTATTGCTGAATCTGTTTTGACTTGTTGGCAAGTGGGCCATAGGTCTATATCACCATAGATTTCCTATATGCAAAGCTCTGGAAGTTCAAAAAATTATTGGAAAACTGTTTCCATCAGCAAATTCACACTTTGCAGTATGGCAAGTTTCAGTCACAGTCACTATACATGCAAAGCAAATGTGGCCTGTAACGTAAACTACAATTTTAGATAAAAGTACTTGTTTAAAAGAAGTTAGAAGTGTGGTTGTGCGATCCTAGTATTATATCTTAAAGAAAATGTGTTACGTACTGTATCTAAAGAGATCATATGTGCATGTTTAAAAATATGGCATTTGCCTTACTGCAGGTAGCAACATATGTTATTTGTTCTCTAGGAACATTCCTCTCCCCTTTCTTATGGTTTGCATATTTGAATGATTAACTCACAGAATTCATCAGACATTTCTAAATAAAACTTACTATAAACATTGTTGTATGTGAATAATATATCGGGTGTCAATTAACACTAACTCAAAATTGAATTTTTTAATAACAATTCCAGCTTATATTTTGCAAAAATCTTATGTGCTCTGAAAATGTTTTCTTTAGATACAAAATCAAGATTAGGTTTTAATTTACAGCATTACACTCTGTAGGTTACAAGGTTTGGTTTTACAGACAAAACCTGATTTTTTTGTAATGAAAACTGAAATGAAATGACCTTGTTTCTCAAGATAAAAATTATACTGAAAAAGAAAGAAAAAGCAGCCTTCTTTATTAAAGTCTATCCGTTCTAGTTTGTTATGGGGTTAGATTGCTGTTTGGCTTGGGTTTTGTATTTTTATGTTGTTCCTATTCTTTTGCAGACGGTTAGAACAAAATTCAATCAAGGTCATACCTCCTGGAGCTTTCTCACCATATAAAAAGCTTCGAAGAATGTACGTACTCAGTAATTTAGATTTAATTTTTTGTTTTCATGTATATATACACACACATACAGATATGTTTATATGTATAAAAAAAATTTTTAAAAGTCAAGGTCGTACAGAGGAACTGCAGTCAATGTGTGAGCATTTAAGAAAGTCTCACTGCTGGAAGACTAACTGATATGGCAGCCTAGTTATTAAGACCATATAGCATCTTTGTCACATTAATAACAATTGGTTTTTTACCAAGTATTGAAATTATTTAATATGGTTCTGCATAGAAGCAACATGTTACTGCAGTGAACGTTCTATTAAAAAAATTAATTAATGGGGATAACCCTCTGTTATTTCAGAATACCTTTGAGGCAGTATAGTCCCGTACCCATAGCAAACAGACAATTCTTTATAAAATGTACTGAAGCAATTAGGAAAAGTAAATCTTTTTATCATTTTTTTCAAGCATTTGAAAGGTCTATTTTAAATCATGCATTTTGTTTCAGTGCACTGGCAATATTAGTGTTTTTTTTATTAAAATTCTTTGGCAATTTCTGACATAAATATTTTAATTTCTCTATCCCTTCCATGCCTAATTCTAGTTACATATTATTTTAATGTTTGCTATTTTGAAAATAGCTTGAATTAATTGAATCAAATTTCATTTATTTCAGTGACCTGAGCAATAACCAGATCTCTGAAGCTGCGCCAGATGCTTTCCAGGGCTTACGTTCACTCAATTCACTGTAGGTATCCGTTTGACATGTGAAAACAGAAGCAAATTTCTCATATTCTCATAGTGAAATTATTTTGGATTTTTGTCTCTCTGCAGAATTTTCATAGAATCATAGAATGGTTTAGGTTGGAAGTCACCTTAAAGATCATCTGGTTCCAACCCCCCTGCCATGGGCAGGGACACCTCCCACTAGACCAGGTTGCTCAAAGCCCCATCCAGCCTGGCCTTGAACACCTCCAGGGATGGGGCATCCACAACTTCTCTGGGCGACCTGTGCCAGTGTCTCACCACCCTCAGAGTGAAAAATTTCTTCCTAATATCTAATCTAAATCTACCTTCTTCCGGTTTAAAGCCATTTCCCCTCGCCCTATCCCTACATGCCCTTGTAAAAAGTCCTTCCCCAGCTCTCCTGGAGGCCCCATTTAGGTACTGGAAGGCCGCAATAAGGTGTCCCTGGAGCCTTCTCTTCTCCAGGCTGAACAACCCCTACTCTCTCAGCCTGTCCTCATAGCAGAGGTGTTCCAGCGCTCTGATCATCTCTGTGGCCCTCCTCTGGACCCGCTCCAACAGGTCTGTGTTTTTCTTATGTTGAGGGCTCCAGAGCTGGATGCAGTACTCCAGGTGGGGTCTCATGAGAGCAGAGCAGAGGGGAAGAATCACCTCCCTTGACCTGCTGGCCATACTACTTCTGATGCAGCCCAGGATACGGTTGGCCTTCTGGGCTGTGAGCGCACATTGCCAGCTCATATAAATTCGATCAATTCAGAAAGTTGTAAAAGTAGTTTCAGAATGTTAGAGAGATGATCGACTGTTGTATCACAGCTGGACACTAAAAAATGTATGTTTTTTTTATAAATACGTTCATGGCAAAAAGTTGAACAAAATAAAACATTTCTTTTATTCCCCAGTTAGTTATTCTTACAAACAGCAAATCTGCTTACCAAGGTCCCTTGGTAGGCTGTAAACAGTGAGGTGCTGATTCTGCTGAGAGCTCTTTGGGGAGCACACCTTTTGGGACAATGTGTGATCCTGCTTCCTGTCAGGACCACAAGGATCTTGCAAGTATCAAGTTGTCGCTGTTAAATTCTCTTCAGGAAAATGGAAATTTCACTATTTTTAGGATCAAAATCACATAGTATATGCCTTTCATAATGGCAGCTTTATTTGCTTTATTATTTTCTGGTACAGTGTCCTCTATGGCAATAAAATTACTGAACTTCCGAAGGGCCTATTTGAAGGACTCTTTTCTCTGCAATTGCTGTAAGTATTTGTTTTTAATATTTATGCTATTTTGGGGTAAGTCAGAAGGGTAAAACTTGATGAGAGATATGCGCCTGGAGAAGAACTGGCAGGAAGTCCTGTATGTAAGATCAGAGTATGATAAAAAGAAATTACGTTAAAGCCAAAGGAGTCAAGACTGTTGTAAGCCAGCTTGCCATTCATCCACAAATTTGATCATATACTCAGTTAATGTCTCAGCCTAAAGTGATTAAAATGAAACTATTCTCTTGTGTGGAATTTCTAAGGATAAAACACATAAGATATGATACTGTCTTGTGCTGTAAACAGCAAATAGTATGTATAAAGTTGTGTGGGAACCATAGAAGGAATATTTCTTTATGCTTTATACAGAGAAAATATGTAGTGAAAATGCTATGTAATTGTATTTCTAGTTATACCCATGGAAGAACAAAGTTGCAGTACAGTTTCATTGATGACTTTTAAAGTTTTCTGATGGTCTTCTCTGTACAGTTCTTTCATCCTGTGAACTCCAGCTGCTATTTCATTTAACACTTTGGAATTTTCCCTGTGTAGTCTTACAAGCCATTTCTATATAGATTTAAAGAAGAATGTTGTAGTGATATGTTTATCAAATATTGTCAATATTTAGCAGAAGAGGCTCTGCACAAATTGTACTGTGTAAAAGACATTCGTGAAATAGGCCATAAAACAATGGTGGTGTTTTTGGAAGAAAACCAATTGTCCCAGAATAACTGACTTGTTGATTTAAAGCTTCTTCTTAAAGAATTTTAAAATTCTTCCAACGAGATCGGAAGTGTTTAATGTCCAGACTTCCTAGTGTAGTGATTGGCAAAATGCCTCCTATTGCAGTTCCTTGAAGATGGCGAATCAGTAAGTACAAAGAAAATGCAAGTTCTAGCACCACCTAGAGGTTTCCATTTTGATTTATTTTAGTCACAAACTAGTATAGTAGTGGGGGGTATGCATTCCTTTTTTCCTTTAAAGAGATTTTAGCTATAAAAACATATTAAGAATTTGTAAATAAAAACAAGGAAGAGATATCTCTGAACTTCTTTTTATTCTGTATTAAACAAATGTCCATAGAGTGATATACTTTGCATAAACAATACATTTCAGTCTAAGTAAATTTCTACTTCTGTGGTGAAACTTTTTATTAGAGCTTTGGTTTTCAAATCCACCACTCTATTCCATTTCTGGCTGGAAATAGGAAAAAATCAAAAATACTTGGTTATAAAAATGCATCTAGTTGAATGACATTTTTATTTTTTTTTCCTCTTCAAAAGCATGAAGGAGTTGGTTTAGATTGGCCTGTTTGTTTTAACTTTAGAAGTCTGGGAGGTACAGGGAAGAAAAGGTTCCCTTTGAAGATGGAGAGGAAAAAGGATCCAAGACAGATTTGGATATATTCCATGCCACCAGTTTTTACTACAACTCTGTTAATGCGGCAGCATGCTGATTAGTAACATATAATTAAAAGTGCCACTGCACATCTCTTCCAGCTAATGAACACAGTGTTCAGTTCCTTTTTTGTTTGTTTATTTATTTGGCAAAAGGAATTAGTTTTCCTTGCAGATACTTGATTTTTTAAGCTTGTTTCTTTGCACGGACAAATACCACACATACACGTTCTACCAACACATACAAGAAATGTGATTTTAGCTGAACAAACCCACACGTTTCAACTCCAAGGTGCAAACATTTAGGAATTTGATTTCAGAGTACCTGAGTAAGATATTTCAGTACACTGAAATCCCTTATGTCAATGTCAATTAATATTTGTTACTATATCTCTTGTTCTGGTTACAAATACGCACACAGAACTGCGTGTGAAAAACACTGAAGCTGCAGTGACACTGAGCGAATTCTTTCAATTTCATAATTGTCTTCCATTAAACAGATTATTGAATGCCAACAAGATCAATTGCCTGCGAGTTGATGCTTTTCAAGATCTGCACAACTTGAATCTTCTCTCTTTGTATGACAACAAGCTTCAGACCATCGCAAAAGGCACCTTCTCACCCCTACGTGCAATTCAGACCTTGTACGTATGCTCTTGTTTGTGGTTGTCTTTAGTCTTTAGTATGACTCCATATTCTACAATGTACTAAAAATATCGGGAACTGCTGAGACCAAAGGGAAATAATGTGTGAAATTATCTTTTTTTTTCTTCATGAAAGGCATTTGGCTCAGAACCCATTTATCTGTGACTGCCATCTGAAGTGGCTGGCGGATTATCTTCATACAAACCCCATTGAGACCAGTGGTGCCCGTTGCACCAGTCCCCGCCGTCTGGCAAACAAAAGGATCGGCCAGATCAAAAGCAAGAAATTCCGCTGCTCAGGTAATTTTCTGAGTTCAGCTGTTATTTTTCTTTTATTGGCAAAAACAGTGGTTATAGAAGTTCTAATGAAGGCAGCTGGCTCTCTATGGAATTATTAAACACTGCAGAATCTTTTTTAGTTCTTTAACTGAAGGGGGGAAATCATGGGAGTCATAGACTATTGGATCATGGAACATTACTATAGTTAACACACTTGGCACTATTTCTGAGCAGTATTAAATCTAACAAAAGAGATGCAATATATAATACTTCAGAATGAAATGCTAAAGTTATTCACTACAAGTATCACCAACATAAATCACTTTTGTAAAATTTCCACGAGGCTCTGGAGTATGTGAAAGATCTAAAAATTTCTAGCTAAATATGGAAACATGACATACCCATTTTATACAGGGAGCTTACCTCATGCTGAAATTTACTGTTTTCTTTTTCTAATCTTATTCCATTTCCTACTTACATTTCTCTAAATGCTAACTTTTGTCATATGGTATCCAGCTGTTCCAGGTGCATTTCACATTCTACAATTTATTCAGTCTCAAGTGCAAATACCAGATGAGAACTGTTTGTTATCCATGTTCCGGATACATTTATGACTATTCACACTTTGTTGTTTATCAGCTCTCGTTGTGAATACACATTTTTTCACTTAATTATCTGTAGTTAACTGTAGTCCATACTTAATCTAATAAAACTCATTCTTTGCTTGCTGACATTCAGGTGCATCTTCTATTTTTTTTTCTCTTTATTTAGCTAAGGAACAGTATTTCATTCCAGGTAGGTTTGGCTCTGCAGTAAGATTGACTAACTGCAGATACTCTCTCCCTTTCCCCCAAAAAGCGAAGTTTGTTATAGCTTTTAGGAAACTGATGCATGTGTATTAACATTAGTCAATACCTGTAGCTAGACACAGTTTTCCTTTGTAGATTACTAGTAGTTCTGTTTTCTGAATATAAGAGCTTAGCATGCAGCTCCATTTCCTTTTTTTGTCTCACGAATTTGCACAGAACCTACCAAAAATTATAGCTCTGCTTAAATTATTTAGAAGGTTGCACCTGCTAGTTCATATTTCAATTGACACCTTTACTTACCTTGTACTTTGCCTTTCTGCCACTACTGTTTTTAAAACGTAGCTCCTGAGCTGCTTTTAAACACAGGCAACCATACTACCATCAAAGAGCTAGTACAACTTTAAAAAACAAACATTTTGCGAATGAACACGTTCTTGCCTTGCTTTCATGCTCTACACTGGCTGCAGCTACTGCTTGCTCACCCTCCTCATGTTTGCAAAATCACAGTGGAATGCTTGGAAAAGAAAGCTACTATTCTTCACTAAAGGCATTCTGTGGTCACATGGATACAATGAATTGGAAATGCTTTCCATTAAAGAAAATACACCTTTAGAGTTGGGGTGAAACGGCAATTTACACAACACTTTAAGCTACAATAAGTCTATGATATTTTCACAAAAGATTTACTGATGTTGGCCCTAGCTCTTTGAAATATGTTTCTTTCTTTATTTTACCTTGCTTGTCAGGTGTGTGCACTGATTTTTAATAGAAAAAAAAAATTATATACTTGCATTATGTTCCTCACAGATTATAAATGATTGATTGGCAAAATAAACAAGGGAATAATGAATCTATTGATGAATTACAGCATGTGATTTGCAAACAGGGTTTTCTACCATACTTTAACATCTAGAAAAATATCTACAATAATTGATTATGACACCAGTGCACTTGTTCTTTCAAGTACTACAGGTATATTGTCATTCTGCAGTGTTTGAAGTACTGATTTATTGATTGGTCTTAGTCTTTGTCTTTTAAGCTGGTATGTTGTAACAGCTCTTCTCCTAATGCTGTGTGATGCATCACTTAAATTTGCAGCAATCATGTGAAGTTCTTCATGCCCTCATACTAATCCGTTGGTTTGAATATGAAGAAAAGACAAAATGAAATACAAAATAAGGCAGCAATTTGTCAGCATTGGCAGCCGCGAAAATGTGTTTTAAAGCAGCATAAAGCAGAGGGGGATTCAATTTCTCAAACCTGTAGTACCACTCAATTCCTTAATGAGTAGAACAGCTGTATTCCTGCCACAGAGTGACTTCTACTCAACCTTGCCAGCACAACTTTTGTCTCTGAGTTAGAAGTATTTTCTTGCCAGCAAATGTCTTCACAGCCTGTTTATAATATGGCCACACATGCAGTTTAGGTTTGTTTATGTGTCCTTTAAAAAATGCTATTCCTGAAAAAAAAAAAAGGAGAAAATGAATTAAATTAATCAAAAAGTGCTACAGACTTCCTTCTTGAAATACAGCTTCTGTGCTTTCTCTTTCTATTAGGTTATCAGGGAGATGCTGCGTAAAATTCTTTTAGCTGTTCAAGACCTTGTCCCTGAATATTTTAGTTGTTTACTTTAAGCTCCTAACAGTGATTTACTCTGGACGCAGGAGGAAAAAAATATATCTGTAGCCTTGTTTTGGGGTAATAAAAAGTGCTAAAAAGACTTCTTTACACTTAACCAAATACTGTATAAACGTTAACATTTCTTTAAAAACTTAAATATTTTTTATATTTGTTTTAAATATGTCATTGGGAGATCTTGATCTGCAGACACTAGGAAGTCTTAATAGAATTTCTTTATAGTAATTTGGAAGTCTAAAGGTTATACAAATATTAAATCATTAATTTGAAAAAATATCAGTTGTGTTAGCTCATAGAAATATTCCATGTGGTTATATCATATGTGTTAAGATAACATAATAGTTGTAAGTTGTTGGGGTTTTTTTTCCTTGCCTGAGCAATCTGTTTCTCCTTGTCTTTTGTTCGTTAAGGTTTTAAGTGGCATAGCATGTATATATGTTCAAGGGAGCAGCTTTTAAAGAACACATTCAAAAAAGTGAAGAATAATGCTTGGGAGGCATTATCATCCTATATGAAATCTGTAATTAACCCCAATCTTTTCTTCATTGTTAAATGCCACTTAAAATAAATTATTCTTTCTCTCTGCTGAAGACGGTACCCCTTAGCAACATCTTCTAATCAAACTAAAGTTGAGTAGAGAACGTGAGAGCTTAGTTCATGTGTTTGTCTTAATTGGGATTACTCTGTCTTTCTTTCCTTCTTGGCTATCTTTACTTTTGCAGGAGTTCACCATTTTGGCTGTAAGTAAAGTTCAGTGTCTGAGCTAAATCACAATGTACCTCCCAGCCCTGATGCACCTTCTACTAGTCTCAGTCTTTTCACCTTTGTCCAAGAAGAACCCACAGGTCCTTTCAGCTTCTCTTTGTTTTCTTTGTCACCCACCCTCAGTTCCTTACTGGATGTTTTCTCCTCATATGTTTAGGAAGTTTTCTTTGACTGACTCTGGGAAATGGTGGAGGAAACTTTCCATGTGGTTCATTTTTTTTGTACTTCTTATTTAATCTGTCACAGTAATACTGTTACTCTGGCACTGGACATTCGGTAATAAGAATGCCATGTCATGTAAGCAAGTATTAAACTTCAAATGCTTCTGTAACTTATACCTACTCCTTCCTCTTTTCCCTCGCTCTTATCCTTGGCCTAATGGATGCAGTTTTGATAATGTAGCGAGATTTTCTGTTGTGCTTGATCTAACCATGTGGTTGTGAGGTATGAGTAAAACATGGTTCTGTCAAGCACCATGGAACGTCACGCAGCTTTCTACAGCATGGCAAGCTGCTGAGGCTTAAGTCAGGATCACACATTTTTTAAATTAAAGCTGAAAACAGGGCTTTCAATCTTATGTGTTTCAGATGATGTGAAGTATCGGGACTATTAAAAATAAAAAAATAAAAATCACAGAGGTTAATGAAGTCCGGTCAACAATACAAATTTGTAACAAGAGAAAGAGAAAAGGTGGCATTCAGGATCTATTTATTCTTGATACAGAGAAAGAAAATAAATTCTAAAAGAATCAGTGGCATTGTGTGATTAGCTATAAACAAGGCTAGATTGGCTGACAACATAATCAGCAGAAAGTACAGCTGTGAAAAGCTCAAGTTAACGTTATCCTGTTATGTGAAGTTGGTCACAGTTTCTTTTTCCAGCATATCTTAAGCCCCTATATTTAACCCTCTCTTGAAGCCCTTGTGTCTGTTCAGTATCACAGAGTTTATCATACGTTTCCCAAGTTGCCCACCCGTTATCTGCATTGCAGACATCTTTTCAACCTTCTCACAAGAAGCAAATCTTATACTTTATTGACTCAGTATCTGTATTTTGACTTGACTCTTCCACAGGCACTGAAGATTACAGATCCAAATTAAGTGGAGACTGCTTTGCAGATTTGGCTTGCCCTGAGAAATGTCGCTGTGAAGGGACCACAGTGGACTGCTCCAATCAGAAACTCAACAAAATTCCTGATCACATCCCCCAGTACACAGCAGAGCTGTAAGTTGAACCCGTAATAAAGCATTATTAGCTTATGGAAAAACTAACTAGAATTTTCAAATAGAAAACCACAGCTTTAGTTTTTTGAACAACAAGAATTAAGTGTAACCTCTGTGGTGCACTTGAAAGGGCTAGATATTAATAAAAAGTATTTATGCATCATTTGAGTACTATGTGGCCTTAAAGAGTTATGATAAATAAATAAGGTAACTATTCTATGCTTCTAGTTCTTCAGTACCTGAGCTACCCACTTGGATTTTTTTGAAAGGTAGCGTGGTTTATTTTTCTTTTTGTTTTAACTGCAAGAGCAAGTAGGACATGCAGTAACCAGGGGTCTGTAGTAGAAAGTGCTACCTTAGGTGTTTAATAAAACGGAGCTGATTCTTCTTATGCAAAGCACACATTATGTGTGTCAGGCAGGAGACCAGAGGAAGATAAAGCAGACAAACAAGACGGAGTTAGGTTAAGAAGATGAGATAATAATATAATGAACAGAGATGAGCAGAAAAGAAGTCACAGATTATTACTTGCTTAATAAGTGCCATATGGGAATGATTTGTAGGCATTACAACTGAAGTGGTCTTCAAGGAGGAACTGAAAGATAAAATTAAGACAGCTTTACAAGGTTTTCCCATGTGCAAAGCATAGTATGAAAGGGAATGCAGGGATGCTTGAAGGATCAGCAGAAAGGCAGGAGATGAAAGTGGCCAGCATTGGCAGAGTAACAGCGGGAGGAAATAGCTGGTTTTCCTAGGAGGTTTGGTGTAAAGAACAAGGCAGAATGTTGAGGGGCAAATAAAAGGGACTTTGATTTAAGGTAGTAAAGCAGGGACAGAGATGCGGAGAGAGGAGTATTGTGACCAAATTGTGACTCACAGGGGTGAGATGAGCAATGGTATGGCACACCTCTTAGAAGATAATCATTCTGCTGCCATCAAAGCAACAGTCCGGCAGTGAAGGTCTGAAATAACGAGACCAACATTAAGGATTTGGACCATCTGGACAGGAAAAGGAATCTGAAACTGAAATATTGTGTAGCTAGAGATGAAGACTTTTGTCTGTCTCTGAGCTGGGAGAAGGAATTGAACTTAGTGGTGTTCTAATTACAAATCTAAGTGGCAATTCTAGTTGTGCCCAGAATGATGGCAAATTCAATTGAAAAAGTGGCATATGTGGGAAGAGCAAAGCTCAGCTTTTGGCCTTGTTCATGCTGTTGATTTATGTTCATTTATGTTGATTCATAAAGTTGAGCCAGTGAAGAAAAAAATTGATGCACAGTCTTGGGTAAAGGGAGATAAATTTCAGTGAAGAAATATTTTTTTTTTTTCCATATAGGATTTGCTAGGGGTACAATAGAGAGGGTGAGGAACCAAAAATCAGGGAAAAAGAAAGATTTGAGTGTGGAGGAATGTCCACAAGAAGACAGAAAATACTCATCAAATATATATAATGTTATGCTATGATATTTTGAGATAAAATTACTTGAATTGAAGAATAAAAACTGATGGAATGGGTAGCAGGTTAAAGTGTAGGAGGAGATCATAAAGTAATGGTTGTAAAAATCATAGTTACTAAACCAAGAGATGTGAAACGGAGTTGTTGAAGTGACAAGCATACATTGTCTTGATTCTTAGCAGGATTCATGTTTAATTCTTTCTTCTCTGAAGAAATAATAATCTTAATTTAGTATTTTAATTGTTGATTTTCATATTCATTTATTTACATGTGGAAGATAAACTGTCAAGTGTTTTCTTTCTATAATTATGATTCATACATATTAAATTCAGAAGAAACAATTAAATCATCAAGCCTCATCTGCTGTGTATCCTAAACTCTCAGAATTCAGTCAACAAAAAAATTGTGTTTGACTAAAACATAATCCATGTTT
The DNA here is from genome assembly GCA_017639485.1 of Pluvialis apricaria. Classification (NCBI taxonomy): domain Eukaryota; kingdom Metazoa; phylum Chordata; class Aves; order Charadriiformes; family Charadriidae; genus Pluvialis; species Pluvialis apricaria. The sequence continues at coordinate 23,903,537 of CM030010.1, read as the reverse complement.
GGTTTAAGCACTTCTTTCAGAAAACATCCAGTCTTGTTTGAAGGTGTCAGTGGATATAAAATCCGCCATTTCCCTGAGAGTGTTACAGAAGTTCATCATCTACCTTCAGTTCTGTTAAAATCATTTAAAATGGGAACTTTTACTTCCAGATGGATCCTGCCTCTCTTCAGTTTCCATCACTGCTTCTTTTATATTTTTTGCCATTAAAGAGCTCTTTTCTATCCAGCACTTTATCCAAGTAAGATGGTTTTAAACTGTAACAAAGTTACAATTCAGCCTCCTTCTTGATAAGCTGTACAGATTGTTCTTCAAGTCTTCTGATGTAATAAAAAGGGGGATAGAGGGGATCAAGAAATTATTTCTGCCATTTTTTTTACTTCCTCTAAAAATCCAAGTGCTGTAGCTAAATACACTCTTCTGGTATTTGCCTCACTGATGCAAGAGTTACAGCTCTTTCTCTTGTTTCCTCCTGTTGTTCCTGGTCTTTGATGTGCTGCCTTTGTTGCTCCTCTGAGGACTTCCCAGTCTAGTTCTAGGCCCACTCTGTGATTTCCAGTTTGCAACTTTTACTAGCATATGCGCGAAGAGCAGCCAGTTAGCCTTTTTTTTTTCTTTTACCCACAAAATTTGAGGTAAAGATACTTGTTAGAGTAAAATGACATTGATGCCTCTCTAACAGTGATGAGGGAGGCTAGATTATTCTCTGCAGGGTGTTCTTTGGAGCTCAGACTCAGCTTAGAAACGAAGATCAAAAGTGAGGAAATGTCTAGATTTCTTTAGATTTCTCTGGCAAATATTTATGTTCCTCAAATAGTTTGTCTGGAGATCTGTGGTGATACTTGTAAGTCCAAGGACATTAGAGAAGAAGGGAGGGCAGGAAGAGAACGTGACTTCTTTTCATCCCTTAGCGCTCAGAGGGTTTTGAAAATAACACGAAACCTGTAACCTCCAAGAGAACTTGTATCACCAATCCCCTGGGGCGTGGCACTATCTCAGAGGGATATAGGGAACAAAATAAGTATTTTCATAGTCTGATAGAAGGATATAAGGCAGCTTCATTGGCACTATCATAATATATGGTATGCGGTGTGCAATTTAATGGATTAAAGATAGTGAGCTACTTTTGTGTCTGTCATTCTAGGGCTAATAGGTCTAGTGAAAAATACTGCGCTAATCTTGAGTTCAAGAAACTATGTAATGCTTCGTTTAAATCTGCTTTTAAAATATCCTCTTGAAAAGAATTTCTTTAGGTACTCACATCAACTGGCAACTTTGGTATTTCAGCTCAACAAATGCCAGTGAACAGGAAGAAACTTTTCTGACAAGGAGTTTGAAGGTGTTTTTTCTGATCAGTTTGCCTTCCCTGCTTTATTTGGCCATATGACCTGGCTAGAGAATTGATTGTGTAGATTGCAACAGTAATAATACCACATCAAAAAAAGCTATTTCTTCAGAGTAGTTGCTTTTAAAAAAAATCTGAAAATAGCAATACAGTTCGAGATAGATACTTAATTGTAAAAGGTGAAAAAAAATTGCAGTGAGCCAAGTACTGTTCTAACTGTTTCTACTTTGTCACTTGCTCACAGTCTTCCAGAAAACCAGTGAAAGATCTGTCTAATCTGACATCAAAGTATTTGAGATAAAGTACAAGCCTGTAAATGCATCCCAGAAATAAAATATTTTTCAGGCAGCATTCTAATATATAGGAAAATTCAGGAAGCATTTGATAAATCACTCAAACCAGAGTCCCCAGGAGAAACATTAAATAAAAACAATTTCAATCTTATTTGTTCAATTTTTGTAATGATTGTACAATACCTGATAAAATACCAGACCCTAACAAGGTAGTTTTCGAAAGCGTGAATATCATTACTTACCGTGATAGTAGAATGGAAGCTTCTTGCACAAGTATTTAACAGTTCCATAACTAAAGCCAGTAATCTCTAGCCCTAGTAATGCCGTGTGATCCATGTGGTCATTCCTCTGACCACAAACCCATAATTGGTAACTCTTTATGTCCCTGTATTTGTGGATCTACCCTCAGTGATGATGCATGAATTGTGATATCACCATATACACAAAGTTAGAGAGACGAAACGATTTGCCCTACAGTTTTAACCAAATTGTAATACAGTGATTCAACCCATGCTTCTTTTCCATCATAGAGAAGTATGGAGAAACTTCTCAAATACTGAAAATCTTCAAAACATGGAAAATTCTTAAAATTCTTCTGTGATATTCACAGTAGACTAAGACTAGTTTAAATAAAATGAAACTTCAAATTCTATGTGTGACATTAGGTAGGACAAACTAGCACCACAAATACAGTATTGAGGAATAACCAGCAAGTAGTTCAAGAGAAAACACTATGGTTGTGTTATCATATGTATTAAAGATGGTGTGCCACTGGGCGCTGCCACAAATTCATTTTGGGATGTATGCACAGGAGTGTAGTATGTAAGTTATATGAAATAATTGTTTTACTTTACATAAAAATAGTAAAATATCAACTGGAATACTGTGTCAAGGACTTCACTTTTCAACGTGGATATGGATCACTTGGAAAAAAGGAGAACAAGAATCATTGAAGACTTCAGAGGAAAAACTGAAAAGATAAATTGCATTTGTGTGATGGAAACTTGAGGGAGAGACAAAGTAAATTATTTTGAATATGTAAAAGATTGTTGCGAAGAGGAAAGGAACAAATTGTTTCAGGGGGGTTAGAAATGTTTTCAGTAGAGCACAGCAAGGAAGAATTATTAGACCAAATGTTTTCACAAACAAGTCATTCTACTAGATGATATAGCACTTGAAAAGTATTTGAAAATGTCAGCATTTATAGAATGCTTGGTGCTTCTGTTGTTGATGGACAGGGGAAAAAAAGGCTGTTTACAATGATAATGTAACTTTGTTAATTGACACTGTGCAAAAATTCATTTGATATGGTCCCACTAAAAATCACATTAAGTCATCCAGCTGATTTTCAGAGGTGGTAACATCTTTGAAATTCATGTTTCTTGTACTTCAGTGTGGTACACAAATGTTCCATGTATATCCAAAAAACTCTTCCTGTCTTCTCTCAGATTGGTTCCATGCTGAAACTATTGTACAGCCATACCTTCAGATTTACAACCTTAATTTCCCTTCTGGCTATCATTGAGAACAAGCAGGAAGAAAGTATGAACGAGCAGCTTTCTTTTATTTTCTAGGATTTTTTTAATCATGTCTTGCAATAAGGCAGTTCTGAAAAGCATTCTCGGTTTAGAATGATGCTGAATTTCATTTCGTGGTGATCTTGTCAGTCATCTTTTTTCCTTTCTATTTAAGATCTCTAAATAAAAGCTGGACAGACTCCCTTCCTTAATAAGATGACTCCATTAAAACATATAAAGATTCTAAGACTCGTAATTTCCGTTTTCTTTTCAAAAGAGGAAACAGGGAATACTGGGTCAGTGCAGATATTTTTTGAAACATAGATGATCCTCTAACCTAGCAGCTCCTAAAGGTATGCTGTGCTGGAACAGCCTTGTTACCTGGACAGGAAGGATCAGCATCAGCTAGTATTTGTTGCTCATTGTATGCCTTTTTGTAGTGTTACAAAGGAGCATTTAATGCTTCCTTATGCAATATGTGTGTGTTAGGTCTAGCGGTCTGAAGATAAACCACGGTCAGGGAAGTGTTTTTAAATTCTTGGGAAAATCTATGCAGTGTGTTTCAGTCCCTATTCAAAAGAAGCATTGAGCGTAAAGTAATTATTTCATTCTTGTAAATAGTGTTCTGTGAGCACCTCCAGATGTCTGGCAGACCCCACCTGATATCCTTTAAAGAACGGTAAACTAATCTTCAGTGGTTTATATGTACTTCTTAAAGATTTTTATTTATAAGTTGCCATGGGATCCTTCCTTAGTTACATTTTTGTTTTTCTTCCCTTTAAAGAAAAATTAAAAACATCATCTTATATTTCTCAGCAGTTTTAGTTGTATGATATTTTGTGATCTGGTTTTGATTCTGTGTCTTATGTATGCCTAAGTTTAACTAATGAGAATGTTCATTGACTGGAATTACCAGAATTAGGAATGTCAGTATATGTGGAGTTGTTCTTCAGGTACCAGTTGAATATCAGCTGTTCAGTTAAACCAGTCTGACAAGCTTGCTTAGTGTGGAACATTCTGTACCAATGCCCGGATATATTTTTTCTGAAATTGATGTCATTTCTTGCAGGAGACTAAATAACAATGAATTTTCAGTCCTGGAAGCTACTGGAATCTTTAAGAAACTTCCTCAGCTGCGTAAAATGTAAGTGCAACTTCAGTGACCTTGTCTATTCAGAGAGCATGCTGGCTCCTTGCTGTGTTTCTCCACCTATCTTAATTCTTATCTATAAAAGATTCAGTATATTCCCATCAAAAATCAAGAATGGGTTTAAATGAATTGCTGAGGTAGATCAGAGTTGGCAGCTCTTCTCTATGGGACCAGGCACTGCCAGTAACAGCTTCACATGGTGTATAGCTCCGGCACCTTCGCTGCAGTGCCCAGGCAGCTGGTCTGTTACGCAGCCACAGCAGGGAGCTCACAGGATAAGCTGCTCAAAAAAGGTTCCAGTAATCTTTTGTAACTTCCTGTACTACTCCCTAACCGGGCAATTTTGCCTCTTTCAGCACATTCGAGACATGCCTTTGATTCTGTGCTTCATTAAACTGTTATTAGACGAGGGGAATATCAAAATTAAATGACTGAGAAAAAAATGGTTTGATAGTTCAGCCATGTAAGTCCATGTTCACAGTTCATGTTCTAAGAGGAGTTTATAGTCTTACCAGTTGCAGATGTTATTAAAAATAAATCTATTAAAAGCTTTTCTTTTGCTTATGTAAAAGACATATTTGAGGGTAGATCATTTAGTTAGACTTGGTGAGTCTATGCTCAGTCTTTTCAGGATTAAATCCAAGCATAAATAGTAAGTGAAGAAAAATGGAGGTACAAATAGATGAATTAAAAGGATGCGCTGCTTTTTGAATGTAGTCACCAAGTTACTACCATTTGTAAAAGTTCAGTCTACATTACTAGTGACCAAAATCTCAAGGGGAACAATAGTATTATTTAAACTATTGTTCGTCTTGTCCGGATCCTTGCTGGCAGCTGTCGTGATCACAATTAGTTAAATACTTATTACTGCTTTTTTTTGGTTATTAGGCCAAAGATTAAAAAAAAACCAAACCACCAAAAAACATCTTTGCTTTTGACCTATCCACTTGAGTACATCTTGCCAGTTCGGAATGGGCTAAGATACTTAAAAAAGAATGTAGGAATGTCTGACACAGCAGTGTTCTGGTGCCATACAGTAGATGATACCCAGTTTTCTTCATTCCTTGTGGATGTCAGATTAGCACTTTTTACAGCTACAAAGTGCCTTTAAAATAAATAAAATACTTGATGCGGCATACATACACACGCACACACACATGCACATGCATTTATCAGTTCTTTGTATTTAAGAAAAACGGGTAAAAGGAAATATACTGTCAGTAATTATATATTTTCAGGCTGTAAAGGTAGCATAGTAAACATTTCATGTCATCTAAAGCTAGTTTTCTGCTTTTTAGTTGAGGAGCTGTTCAAGACTAAAGAAAGAAAAAGAAGAATATTAATCAGTCTCAGTGTAGCTGTCTGGTAGAACTCCCAAGAGCTTAGAAATCTGGATAATTGAGGAGGAACAAAATTGAGAAAATGTTAATGAAAAGTTAACATTTTGAATAATACTACACCACAAGGTCCTAATATAGATACCAGTTGTTACAACATTCTTCAATTTAGAGAATAATACAGTGACTGGTTAAGCATGACTGGAAAGCAGTGAGGTAGTGATGTTACAGAGACACCAATACGAGTGAATTCTGTATTTTTGTGGAGCTCATATTTCATCTGGAGGTTCAAATAGGTGCAAAGGTCTTTCTGCACAGATGACATTGAAAAATTAAGGCCTAAATGTTTAATTGATTTGATGGTTCATCAGTAATAAAGCAGGTGTATGCACTGCATCATTGATTAGCTATGCAACATTAATCCTTAAAATATCCCTGTGAAGTGGGTGAAGTAGTATCCATCTTACACCAGGAACAAATAAGATTTTAGGAAACTAAGGGCTTGACACAGATAAGCCAGCTGAGATGAGAAATAATGAGTTTCTTGCTTGCAGTCTTGTGGAGCACCTTACAGGAGACTGAACAGCTCTGCTGTGAAACTAAATGAAAGCAATGATTGCATCCTTCATCACAGGCAAGGTGTATGTTAAATTGCAGCTTGGCTAGAGATGAGTAGTCAGCACTCAACATTAAGCCACAACTCCTTGTTTTCTGTGTCCGAGATAATGGGAGCAGATCATTCTGTCAAGTTTATGAATTTTTGTTCTGACAAATAGTATCTTGATTTGAACAATTAAAATGCTGTTCTAGAAGTTGCATCAAATACTGTTTGATTTTCTTCCCAACACCGTTAATTCCCTCGAATAAAAAGTTTTTAGCTTCACTTCATTTTACATTGTCTCAGAGCATTTCTAAGAGCTTTTTAAAAATCACTAGTGTATTATAACTGTCTAGCGTGTAGATAATGTACTTCTATAATATGTATTGTTATATGAAACAAATAAAACAAAAGGAGGCAAGAATAACATGAAAAATCTTAAAGAAAATGTGTGTTGTTGAGTATTTATACTTTTATATATATAGTACAGATACTACCCATTTGGGATGTGATTTCCATATTTCAACTAAGAACTATAAACACTAAATATTTTGGCAGTATTTTAGGTCATTTTCCCACATTTTAATCTGCTTTGCATGTGAATTACAGATAAATGAACTGTATTGCTTATAAACCCTCCTTTTTAACTAATGTCATAAATGATTAACATTTCGTTTTCTGTTTACATTCACACATTTCATTTACATATGTTGCTGTTTATACTGTTTTCTTATATTTATGTCTACTGAGATGAAATAAAGAAATCAGAGTGGTTAGTTGTGCTGGTACTCATACAATATCATTTTGTTATTAACTCATTCAATAATGCTACAAGGACCGGACACATGAAAAAAATATACGGTCACTGACAAGATTCAAAATTATGAAAAGATGTTCTTGTGTGGCAGCAGCATGGACTGGGTAATTGCCATTATTTAAAGACATCTTCCAATGCTTGCATTAAAAATCTTCACTTCTTTAGCTAGCAGGGCATTGAATTTTGATTTTATTAGTTTGAAGTTGAATAATGCATTTGTTGCTTTTACACAATAACTCAGTGTCTTGACATCTATGCAGTCTGCAGCATTTAACAGTTAATTTAGGGTATTTAAAAAAGAAAACGTGTATTTCTCTGCCTCTGTTAATGTGTAATAGAAACCTGAGCAATAACAAGATTACTGACATCGAAGAAGGAGCGTTTGACGGAGCCTCTGGTGTGAATGAATTATTGCTCACTAGCAACCGCTTGGAAAGTGTTCGACACAAAATGTTCAAAGGACTAGAAAGTCTCAAAACACTGTAAGTGTAATTATTAGGGTGTCTTTATTGTTTTACTTTTCTGCCAGGTATTTTTTAAAGTAATTATCTAAACCCTTTGATTTTGGAGGATTAGCTATGGATTATTCAAGTATATCTTAGTTTTTGTTCCTATTTTACAAAAAAGTTATCATACATTATATGAATTCATTAATTATTAATTATGGCTATAATGTAGCTGAAATTCTTCATTGTGGTTACTTGACTACAGAAATTATGAGTCCTCTATAACGATGAAGCAGTTGAGAATGGATAAACATCCAGCTGCAGAAATGGAAATGAGAATAATCATCTGCTTTAAAGTAACACAATTTTGCATGGGAATTACACATTTTACGTAATGGAGTCTGATTCAGTGCAGTTCAACCATTACTGGGAATTTTGCTAGAGGAAAAAATGATTCTGGTGGATATTGAAATGTGGGAAATTATTCTCTCCTAAGTACTTTTAATGTCATTTCAACAGTGAAGGGAGGAGTAAAAGCACTATAGCTTGAACTCATTTCATTCTTTCCATGAAAGCAGTTTCGCTCTTTCCACTCAAAAAAAGATGTTTATACAACCCACAGCTTCTTGGCCTTCTTCAGAGGGCCTGTCTTTTTGATCAGCAAAGCAGAGCCAAGATTAAATGGTCTTTGGGGCTTCAGCTGTCCATAGACATTAGGTATTTTTAATAAATCAGGCCTATAATTTCCAACTTTGCATTTAAAGCTGCTAAAATTGTTAGAAGCAGCTATTCTTAGACAAGAGTGCGGGGAAAAAAATATTCATCTATTGATGGACAGGTAGGAAAACAGCAAACTTCAAAGCTCGTATGATTTACAGAAACATGAGAGATTTTAGAATAGGTGTTTCTTGATTAGTAGTCTGAAGTTTTTACTAAATCTTAGAGTCATGCAGAGGAGGAGTCAGGTAGGTCGCCTGATTTTATTTAATTGAAATGTTTGAGAGTGTAGTAGAAGTGGTTTCTAGAATTCATCCTAAGAAGACTCAGGTCGAAGGGGCCTCGGGAGGAGGTCAGCTGGTATGACCTTCTGCTCCATGTAAATAGCAGTTCTGGAGTCATTAGGCTTGGAAACATGAAGAGGGGACTGCCGTGTATCTCTGATTTGGGGAATTCCAATCAATTTCATTTATTGTCAATTAACAAACTTATAATTACCAATGCTGGTATTGAAAGAAAAAAAAATACACTTATGGGAAACACCCTCTGCCTCTTATGAAACCTACGCACCCCCATTTCTGTTTTTCAGTCCCCTCCACACACACTGCGCTCCGTCCCTTCAGGGAGGGGACAGGCGGCACGGGGGTCACTGCGCTCGCAGTCCCTTTGGAGTCGTACCTCTTGGCCCTTGCTCGGGCCACCACTCCAGCTCCAGCCCCTGCCCGGGCTATGCTAAGAAATGCTGGTCCTTCCTTTCTCAGGATGCTGAGGAGCAACCGCGTGAGCTGTGTGGGAAACGACAGCTTCACGGGCCTGAGCTCGGTCCGCCTGCTCTCCCTGTACGACAACCAGATCACCACTGTGGCACCTGGCTCCTTTGACACACTGCATTCGCTCTCTACCTTGTAAGTCGTGTTCGTGTTTTACCTTACCCAAATGTAAACCTCTAACATTGTGGGGACATTTCTGTTAATGGTTTACTGTATAATTTCACAGCGCAAGGTAAACTTAAGGGAAAAAGAGTTCATAGAGGGATTTTGGAGAAAGTTTGTTTTCTGGACCATCTTGGACACATGAAGAGTATATTTTCATGATGCCCTTTGATGCAGCGTTAGACTGGTTTCCAGAAGTGCCTGAGAAGGCAGGAAAAACATCCTGCTTGACCCCCTCGCAGAAGCCCACTGATCTAAGCCAGGGTTGAAACCCACATTTTGGGTAGGCATCGCACAGTCGACGCTGGTCGAATCACCATGTTGTCTGGTTTTCTGCCCTGTGCCGTCCAATTATTATCTTAAATTTCCTCGGCTTACTGTGGATTTTAATTCCTACATGTTTTATAATGAAGCTCCAGTCTCTTTTTCTATAAAAAGAAGCATCCCTTTTTTTATTTAAATATCATGTTATTTAAGGGAAGGGAAAACGGTGAGCAAAGCTCCCACTCAGTTTACTGAAGCATCATTCAGGAAAGTACTTAATCCCTTTTTTACATAAAAAGTGACACTTTGTACCAAGTGACTAATTTGTGCATATTAAGGGTGACATGTTTATAAATAATGGAGTTGTCGATAGGTTTGTGCTGAAGTAAGGAGATGCCAAAAGTAGTGAGACTTCTAGAAGTAAATTCATTTTTATAACTGGCATGTAATCAACTTAGCTGTCACTTCAGATAGGAAACTTATTCTCTGGAGCAAATAAAAGATGGAAATCTTGAGATGACAAATTAATGGAATAGCTGTTGTCAGGTTAAAGCTAATAATGTAATGTAATCAGCCTTCATCTCTATATGAAATTATTGCATTATCAGTACAGAGTGGCTTGACAACAAGTCAGGTCTTTGACAGTTTTAAATTATTTCTAAACGAGTTATATCAAGATTCACCGCACAGAGCCTAAATTACAGCTTTCACCTATGGTTTGTACATAGTATTGTTTGAAGAACGATATTTAAGCGTAGCTTTTTGAAAATAGAAATAGAATACTTAGGACAAAAAAAATGGCGTCAGCCAAAGTAAACTTTCCTGCGGTTCTCAGAAACCTCTTGGCCAATCCCTTCAACTGCAACTGCCATCTCGCATGGCTTGGAGACTGGCTAAGGAAGAAACGCATTGTGACGGGGAACCCTCGCTGCCAAAAACCCTACTTCCTCAAGGAGATTCCTATCCAGGATGTGGCAATTCAGGATTTTACGTGCGATGACGGTAAGAAAATTAATATTTGAAATTTTTGTAATTTCGGCTTTCATATGTGTAGATGAATGATTCCCATAGATCCCAAAGTGGTTTGTTTTAAAAAACTTCATCTGCACTTCATGCTCCATTTCTATGTCAGTTTAAAAGTCTTCCACCCATTTTTGGATGATCAGCAAGCACGTGGCCATTGGGTAGATGCTTTCAAAAGTTTTTCTTGCCTCACACAATTTACACAATTTAGAGATAATATAAAAATTAAATAAACTGATAAATGTTGTCATTCAGATGAGAATATTTTCCTATGCTGATGCTTGAATCAAGACGTCTTTAAGGTTACTTGATCAAATAACGTGCCGTTTTGCTGTTTGTGACTTCGTTAATGCTTAATTAAACAAATGGCTGTTATCTTGCATCTCTCGCACATGCTTCCATTTATTGCATTATTAGTTTGACAGTTTTCAAGGCTGTAACTTTAAAGAGACTCTGTTTATTTTTAATAATTTGTTAATTTTGAAAATCAAAATATATTTTGCTTTATTATCATTCATTTTAAGTTTTGTTTTTTTCTTTAACAGTCTTTTTTTCCATAGAATAGCATTTTTACCTAGTAAAACAGCATTGTACTAAATAAAGTGTCACTTGAAATGTAAATTCTCAGAGCGATGCTTTACAGAGATGACAATGTTTTCCCTACCTAGAGATATCATAACATAGAAATACCATGTTTGCGTATAGGAATTAGGGGGGATATTATTGCCAATACTGAAGTGACATTTTTATAGCAAGCTTAGTGTGTTTGTTTTTATTAACCAGGAAATGATGACAATAGCTGCTCTCCACTGTCCCGCTGTCCGGCAGAATGTACTTGTCTAGACACAGTAGTTCGCTGCAGCAACAAAGGTCTAAAAGCTTTGCCTAAAGGCATCCCAAAAGATGTAACTGAACTGTAAGTGGCACACTTTTTTCCATTTTATGTCAGATTTATATTGTCAGGTTCAAGAATAAGGGGAGAAGAAAATGAAGAATTGGATTCAGGAGATCAGTTGAAATTTCTTAATATACTGCTTTACAGAGTTGCACAGTATCTTGAGAAATTTGAGGTTAAGTTTGAATTAGCAATGTTTTGTAAGTCCCAAAACACTCTAAGAACTATCTGTCACTGAAAATCATTAAAAATATATGTATATAAAATTGTAATCACTCTCAGAATTTATATCCCCAGCACTGAACCACCATATAACTGAACATGGATGTCATGTAACAATGGGTTAAATTATGGGCAACAGTGAATCTGATTAATCTATGGTCACTGTTTAGGAAGGAATGAAAAAATTAAGTTACATGAAAAAGCAAAAAACAAACGCTATTAATGTGTTTGTGTATTTTAATAATGAACATGGTTTTATGATATTTCAAAAAGTCTGGTTTTAATAGAAAGCCTTACTTATCATATAGGCAGTCTTATACGATCTGGGATATTTTATTAATCTCCTGATGAATTTTTATATGAGAAAAAACAGTTAAGATTGCATTTTATGAAAAGGTGATTTAATATGCAGATGGACATCTATATTGAGAGAGAGAGAGATATATAACATTGATATAAAAAAGAGCTTGCTACCTCATGTATTGTTTGAAGATAGGAACTGAATAAGCTACTCCTAAGTCCAGATAAGTCAGCTTTTACGCATTATGAAGGGGAAAATATAAACCTAAAAATTGGGTTATTACTGTTCTGGATCTTGATCAGATAGGTCAAAAGATTGAAAGAAATAGATAGAAATTATTGACAAGAAAAAAGTTGGGTTCGTGTTACGTATGGCAAGTATTTTATATTAAATTACTAATGCTTCATAATGACTGATTAATGTAGTGCTTTTTCAGAAGATATCATAACCGTGTATCCTAAATCACTAGAACAGTTTTTTTGTTTTACCATTTGGTATTAGATAGAGGATTCTGAAATGTCCACCACTAGTTTGCTGCTTACTAGCATCCAAAAGGCTTTAATCATTAATGCAGAGAAATTATTAAGAACTCAAATTAGCACACAGCTATATAAACCTATAACTTACTTCGTTATGTTCTAGTGCTGGTTTGTTGTTTTTTTTTTTCTCAAATAGAAGATGACTTAATTAAATATAGTCTGGCCTAATAAATACAATTTGACAATTTAAAGGCATCAATGCAATGTAAAATTAAGCAGTTAAAGAGAGATACTTTTGGAATTGCAAGTAGAACACTGACTGTGACTGAAAACTCATTTGTGTACAATTTTGTATGCCTTAATTAGTGTCTAAGCATGCAATTTAGCATATTTTTCAAAAGGATAATGGAGGTGGTTCCTGTTAGCAGTTGCATACTGATTGATTCTTCTTGTTCATTAGCATGCATAACCTTCCAAGATATACTCTTCATGTGTTTTATAAAATATCTTAATAGTTGCTTCATTTGAACAAGGAGGAGTTTTTATCAGCCAAGCGGATACTTGTAGTACTTCAGTTCTAATGAATCTAAAGCAATGTATCCTAATTTATCTGTCGATAAAAGAATTTTCTCAGAATACTTACTCCTTCAAAAGTTTAAATGTTGTTAGTTTCTTTTTTAATAATTAAGTATAGGAGCCCATGCTCCATTCACCACCATTTACGTAATGTCATTAACACAATGTGAACATAAAACTCGTTGAGACACATATTTTGGATTTGGCAAGCAGCCCTAAGGAAGGCATGGTCCAAGGGAGGAAAAAAAAAAAAAGTAAGAAAGAAAAAGCTTTTTGATTAGATGTAGATAGTTATTTCATTAACTGTGTTTCATCCCATCCATTTAGCCAAGACAAGAGTTTCCAAAGATGATGCAGAATACTTAAAGACATTAAGCTCAAAATTGATCTAAGAGTGTCTCTATCAGAGGCTGCTCTTAACTCAAGTGTGTTCCAAGTATTTGGATGGCTAAAATATCTTCTTTGTATAGGGATAATGAGGGTGTAGTTTTTACTTGAGTTCCAGGAAACATAAGTAATACCACCATAATACCACCAGCAGCAAGTCATTTGCCTCAGTTGAGAAACTAAAGACCTTTAATCTTCCGGCCACTGTTTGCTCCATTTCAGAGAGTCAGATAAATTCAGCACTTCTTATCGCCCTTGTTCCATGATGAGCACCTCCACTTGCACTTTGTACTGCTTGGCGGCATGCTGGACGCTTTTTAGGCAAGGCTTGTTACCTTCCTTTGCCTGTAACTCAGGTGCTAAATATGGTGTGATGTACCTGTTGGCTCTAAGGATGAACAAGTCTATTACTGAGAATTATGAGCATGGAAGAAGAGCAAGCAATATAATGCAGGAGCTGTAAACCTACAAAGAGAAAAAAAGATAATCTAACTTTTCTAGTGAAGGGTAATTGATTAGTGTCTTTAGTCCCCGACATACTCCACAGGAACAGGCTCGTAGTATGTCATGCCTGATATATCATGAGATATACAGGGAGAAATTAGGGAAGGTGACCTGAACTGCAGGCATGACAAATGAATTTGGTGTTAGAGCTGGGACCAGCCCTTGCTGTTCCTACTGTAGGGCTACCCCTGCCATGTCAGGGTCTGTTTCTATTCACGGTAGCTCAAAATCCACACTTAATGTGACTTGCAGAAGTCAGATTTACTTTTCACCTGAGCTGTGTGTGAAATGGAGGTGATAAAGACCTCATTTTGCAGTTTTTATGAAATAATAGAAAGTAGTATGTAAGAGTTGGTTGTTATTACTGATACTTCATAATATTCATAATATCTGATACAGTAGCATTTGGATCTTAGGCTACAGGTCCACAAATGTGTCTCTAAAAACCAAAATTTTTAAGCAAGGTTTCTTATAAAATGGCAATATTATGTATTCATTTGTTACTAACTTTACTGTTGGATTCTAAGATCAGTGGACGAAGATGCTACTGTTTTAATGAAAAACATAATGCTCTATGTTTTATTTTTCTTTTTCAGTTATTTGGATGGAAATCAGTTTACCCTTGTTCCAAAAGAGCTTTCCAACTACAAGCATTTAACACTCATGTAAGTAGTTTTAGAGCAACATTCTCTACTGGAATGAAATAAAAAATCAAACCAAACCAAAATACCCTACTGCATTATACCTGGGTTTAGTTATAAGAAAAAAAAAAACATAAAATGTATTGTATTTTTTTAACAAATAGAATACCCAACCACATTTTATAATGAAGGGTATTTTATTCTACTCATTGCATCCTACATATAATATACTCGGTCACGTTTTATAAACAGGGGTATTTTGTTCCACTCATTACATCACAAAGTAAATAAGCAGAAATTATAGTTAACCTGAAAAGAGGTGTAAGGTCTTACAAAGTTAGGGTAATTAGGGTAAGGTGTTAGGGTAATACAGCGTTTTGTTACACAGCTCCATAAAGGCACTAGAATTATTTCATTACATTTACAAAAGAAACATTGACTCGGTGGTATGCTTCACAAAGGAACAGCACACAGAGCTGTTGTAACACTCGCGTGTAAGCCCTTCTGTTTCTCCCACAATATATGGTTTAATGACTCAAGAAGAGAGCTTGTCTAGAACACCTTACGCCCAACTCTGTTGCTGACTCACTCTGTGATTTGAGGCAAATGCATAGCTGCTCTAAAATTTATTACCTCTACTTCATGAATGATTCGAATATGATTTCTGTACCTTGTGAGAGTACAGTGAGAGAAACAGGAAGACTGTCGATGAAAATGGCTGTAATTCCATGGCCTTTGTTAGGACTATAAAAATTTATACCAGCTGAGGTTGAACTGTGTAACATTCCGAAAGCAGTTTGTGGTTTTATTATAATCAGAATAAAAAGTGGAGGGGAGTAACAAAATCCCTTGAATTTAGAGCTTTGCTGCAAAAATTGAAAACGGTTTGGCATTCAAAAACAAGAACTTGATTTCCGTTATTTACCCCACGCTAGACAAAAGTGGTCATGGTCACAAATCTGGAAAAAAACTGTTTCCAATACTTTTTGTATTTTGCAAATAACTTCAGGAAAATTCCTGTAGGACATCTTTGTGGATTGTTTAGGGAAGTTACACAAGATCTAACTTGCAGCACACAGAAAATACAAACTTTGGGACCTCAGTACAAGAAGCAAGCTCATAGATTGGACTGTGTGCAGTAACAGTATCAGTGGAGACTACGTATGTCTAGAGATTAAGTTAATTGGAGGCATAGTGACAAGGCTTCCGTCACAGAGATTAGGTATTCATGGTCTGTTTTTGACAAATGCAGCCAGAAATCGTATAACTTTACCTCCTAATCAGAAAATATAGCCAAACATTTTAGCAAACAAATGTAATACAATGAATTATAGATGAACAGTAAATAAAATGCCAATAAGATGAGTATTAGCAGTCTCTATTTATCAGACCTGTGGGGCACGTTATTGTAATCTCTTCTGATTATCCTCATACTGCTGTGATGAAGTTGAGAATGTTCCTCAGCTATGTTTGGAAAACCAAAACACTATGCATAGTTCTTCTGTGGCCAAACAAGGAATTACATACCAGTCTCCTGAGTTCCAGATTAACAAGGAAAATTGTTTATTTCTAACTTTTTTTTCCTCTTTTGAATAGATTGCTCTGTTGTTCTTGCCTAATAAGTTTATTACTATTATGAGTCAGTTGTCTTACAAGCTTTCATGAAATTTCAAGCAGAGAAATATGTATATTGCATAGCTATTCAACAGTACTCTTCAGTTAAAATATCAAGATCCCCTCAGAAACAAATGCTGTATTTCACCGCAAAATACGGTAAACAATAGTGGAATAGTCAACATAAAATGAAAACTAAAGCACAATATGAGAATAAAGAACAAGCAGCATTCACATTTAATACAGCTTCTTCAAAGCTTCTTTGAAGCTACCATCTTTGAAGCTACCAGCATACCACTCCAGCTTCCATCATACTTATGCTTAAGATTTTATTCATTAGAATACTGAACAACAAGAAAGATGTTAAGGCTTTCTCTATAAATCTTAGATAGTGTTCTTTATAATAATAGCTCTGGGCTTTGATGTCTTCAGCATGTAAGTGTTAAGTAGAGTATTAGATGATATTTACTCAGGTGTCATTAGGGACATGACTAGAATGATTTCCACTTTAAAACATCGCTTTCATTTCTATACTTGGGTTCATGTAGGATTGCATTATTAACTCAGTAGCATGATGGACGTTTCTATTGTATAAGAATGCATTGCTCTGCTTTTTCATCTGTGTTGAAATGAAAATGCTTTTCATTGATCAAGCTAAATGCTTGCTGGGCTTGTATATGGCATGTGAAAATAAAAATATGTGCTGCTTTAAATATTGATACCAATGATGATACTACTTCTACTAATAAAAATAATGTGTCTGTCAGTTTAACTTACAGTGTTTCAGGACTGGGGCAGTCATTTTAAGGTCTGAATTTCTGAATTTATTTTTTATAGAGATTTAAGTAACAACAGAATCAGCACTCTTTCTAATCAGAGCTTCAGCAACATGACTCAGCTGCTCACCTTGTAAGTTTAAACATGTAACAGTGACTCTTTGGAAGCATTACAGTGGGGTTTTTTTTGTCTTGGAAAGAAAGGGCTTTTAATTGGTATTAAAGCTTGCTTGTTGTGGAGGCTGTAAAATAACTTATTTCCTAACTAGCTATGTGTGCAAAAGCTGGTTTTGGTCATGCTCTGCATTATGTACTGAATGGCTGGTATACTTGCTGATGGTATTTTGTATATTTTCAGAATTCTTAGTTACAACCGCTTGAGGTGTATCCCTGCACGGACTTTTGATGGGTTGAAATCACTTAGGTTGTTGTAAGTATTATTTTTTAACCATTGCTATTTTCCAGAATTTCTATTTGTGTACAGCAGATAGCAAATCTGTAGGAAGTTACTAGATTTTCAAACTTATCAAGTATTTGAGAATTGATAATTA
The DNA here is from genome assembly GCA_017639485.1 of Pluvialis apricaria. Lineage (NCBI taxonomy): Eukaryota > Metazoa > Chordata > Aves > Charadriiformes > Charadriidae > Pluvialis > Pluvialis apricaria. The sequence continues at coordinate 23,886,155 of CM030010.1, read as the reverse complement.
CGTAGCCTTAAAAATCCAAGTGGCTTAATTCTGGGCAAGTGTATTCTCAAAATGCTGCACAAGAAGTTATGTGACCCTGGACAACATTGTATATAAAGACATATACTTTTCACTTTTCTGCTTTTTAATCTTGGCTGTATTTCTTTTCTGTGTCTTGTTCTTCCTTGTTGTAAGCATTAAAGTCTAACAAAAATGCCATATGCATAAATTCCTACGTATATGTAAGGGGATTTTGCAGTTGAATTTTGAATATTTTTATTCCAACAGTACATTTCTTTCTTTCTTTCTTGTTTCGTTTAATATGGGAGCATTTCCAAAACAGTTACATCATGGTTAACTATTGAAAATCAATAAAATTATTTTGGTTCAAAGAAAACTTTCCATTTTACCACTAGGAAAAACATGGTTGAAAGAGCATAAAAAGGGACAAAGGAAAATAAAGAACAGTCAGTCTAGTTTACAGCTTCAGTTTGTCATTAAGAAAAAAACCTGCAAAATTTCTTTCTCAAAAGTCCCCCAGCAGAACATGGAATTTTTGCCTCCATTTGGGTAGTTTATAACCATTTAATAGCTTAGTTGGATTAAATGTCTCCAGCATGGCATTATTTAAGTCTGCTCACATAACTTCAATTATTTTATATAAAGATGGATAATTTCAAGAACCATAATTCTATGTGTTAAATATACATGTAACTGAATGAATTTATGGAAAAGGAGATATATTTTTGTGCAGGTTTGCTACAGCAGAGATAACACTAGTCCCGGTGTTGACGCTTAATAAAGTCTTTAGTTCTTTAACTTTACTGTCAAGTTAGGGCAACAACTTTAATACTTCTATTTATGAAAAGTTAATGCCTGTATTTTCCATGAATCCATGAAAGATTAAAAAAGAAGTATGAACATAATTAACAGGAATTACAGGGAATTGCTGAAAAAGTCAGACATAATAACTCTTCTGCTATCCCTAAATCCAGTCAGTACTTTACAGAAGCGTGCCTGCTTTTAGCAACCTTTATTCTTTCAATTTTAAAAAAATTGTATTAATAACATTTCTTAGGAAAATTCAGGATGAAAAAAAATCAAATGACGAGTAGGCTGCCAGTTAGAGCTTAAAACAAAAACCAAAACCCAAACAGCTGGAAACACTGAGCAACTGGAAGAAAAAAAAACTGGGAAAGGCTGAAAACTGTTTACAGAAGATGAAATTTGCAAAGTTAACATGCTGATTTTTATGCATATCTATTATTCTATTTATTTTCTTTTTAAGGTCTTTACATGGCAATGATATTTCTGTTGTTCCTGAAGGAGCTTTTAATGATCTCTCAGCGTTATCACACCTGTGAGTATTTAGATGATAACTGTATTTTTTATGTTATGTTTGGCAAATTTTATATAGTTGAACACAGACGAAATGCAAAGGCCTGCTCTGGAACAAGCTCATGCATTAGTACAGGCTGGGAAGTGGCCAGAGAGCTAGCTAGCAGCTCAGCAGAAAAATCCGGGGCCTCCTGGTGGGCGGCAAATTGAACATGTCTGCCATGTGCCCCTACAGCAATGAAGGGTAAAGATGCTCTGGGCTGAATTAGAAAGGGAGCAGCCAGCTGACTGAGGATGGTGGTCACTCCCCTCTGCTCGGCCCTCCTAAGGCCACATCTGGAATATGTGTTTGTTTTCTGTGGTACAAAGCAGATGTGTATGAACCAGAGCAAATCTGGGACAGGGGCAAGGAAGGTGGGGAAGTGGCTGGATCGTATAAGCTGTGAGTAGAGGCTAAAGGAACCGGGCTTATTTAGCCTGCAGAATGAGAGGAGGGACCTAATAGTCTTTAAGCCTCTAAGGGGATTACAGCAATGATGGAGACAGGTTTTTCTCAGAGGTGCACAGTGAAGAATAAGAGTCAACAGTAACAACCTGCAACAGGGGAGGTTTGAATATGATGAGAAATTCTTCACTGTGAGGGTGGTTCAGCTTTGGAACAGGTTGCCCAAAGAAGCAGAAGAATCTCCATCCCTGGAGATTTTCAGAGCTCAGCTGGACACAGCCCGGGGCAATCCTGCTCTGACTTTGAAGTGAGCCCTGCTTTGTGCGGGAGGTGAGACTAGATGACCTCCAGAGTGCCTTAAATTATTCTGTGATTTGTGTTGGTGTCCTTTAAGTTGACATTAAATACATGGCATCTGATTTCAGAACACAATTTGAGGCAATACTTTTCCTTTTAATTTCCAGTGGGAACCTAGATTAGAACAAGTTACCTAGCTGTAAACCTCATTGTGCTTATGGATAGTTATTAAGTCTTTGCTTACAACTGGGGAGTAAGTTGACTAGTGCCTTTAGATATATCTGAGTTTTATGTTTCTGAACAGCTGCAGTTGTTAAAAACTTAATTATCTATTTCTAGTTCGGTATTGGACATTTACATTTAATTTGCCATTTCTCAGAAATTTGATGGTACCGATTAAGCTTTAAGTCACTGATAATTCATTCAAATGCTACCATTAAACTAGCTTATCTGCATGAAATATCAATAAAGCTTACATGGATTCGATTGTTGTTGCTATTATTTTTTTTCTTAATGGCCACCAGTTATCCCTGTTAACATTCTGCTTTTAGCAGAGCAATTGTGTTATCTCAGTTCAGGCTGACATTCAGTCTTGCAGATATGGAGTGGACAAATTCTAGGTGTTTCTCCTTGCATGGGAAGTTTCCTATCACTAGGTCTGACTTTTGTTACTGCTCTGACTTAAGCCTGACTGAAGAAATATATATATTTTCTTGTGTTCAGCTGGAATTATGTAGCAATAATTAAGAGAGGGCTTCCTGCTTAGTGTGGCAGAAAAGAGTATTTCAGCAGTGGTAATTTCTACCACCTCTTTTTGCCAAAGATTTTCTTGTATCTCTGGAAGACCCAGTGACCCAAAATTGTGGAAAGATCCAAAGAAAACTACTGACTGCCATTTGACAGTGTGTGCATATGTCAAGATTATCTGTTGGAAGTTCTATGATTATTTTCTTTCTTAAAAGGAATATGAGTGCACAATGCTTCTATCCTCCAAATTAACTACACAACATATCATTGTTCTCAGAGTTTTAAGAGTATTTATAGTTTCTAGCAGAGCAAATAGACACTTAAAAAGCCTTTACAGAAATTAATTTTGAAAATCTCTAGCTAAATTATTTTTTATTTAAAAAAAAAACAGATTTATTTAAAGAAATTGATTTGCTTTCATAACGAGGCAATTCTTATGTAACTACCACAAGGCTGATATAATGTAGTTTTCTTTACTTACGCAGCAGAGACCTCTTACAGAATTCTGCACATAGCTGTGAGTTCAGTGGGAGAGCTCCAAAGAGGAAATAATTAAATCAAATTTGGAAGCTTAGAAACAGATGGTTCGTACCAGCCTGGGAGCCATAAACTGAAAAGGAAAAATATCAGGGTGGAACTCCGTGGGGTTGCCTGGGCTGCTTCGGAAGCAGCTTTATTCTTTTATTCTTGCGAACTTAATTTCCCAGTATCAGTTTCATTCTGCTGATGCAGCTGATCTTGGCCGTTACATACCAAGGGTGAAACAGAGTTAGTTAGTATTAGCTCTGCAAAGTTCACAAATAATGCAGCTAAGAATAGCTAGGTTTCTGGACCAAGTTCACTGCTAAAACTCCCTTCTTGACTGAGAACTCAAATCCAGACACCTCATGCTCTTACAGTCAATTTGGTGGAGGGAGGGCAGGTTTGTGGTTTGAAGGGGTTTTTGCCAACCTGTTTTCTGGCTTTGCTTTTTAAAAGCAACCATTTAAAACTTTATTCCCTTTTTGTTTGTCTGTTTCCCATAGGGCTATTGGAGCAAATCCTCTTTATTGTGATTGTAACATGCAGTGGCTATCTGACTGGGTAAAATCAGAATACAAAGAACCTGGTATTGCACGTTGTGCTGGTCCTGGAGAAATGGCAGATAAACTTCTTCTCACAACACCTTCTAAAAAATTTACTTGCCAAGGTACAGTTGTTTTTTTCTCTTTGAAGTGTCAATTTTGAATTTTTACAAATTGTTTAGCTGTGAGATAAGAGGTCCTGTGTGCTCTAAATACATTTATTATAGCACCTCTCATCACCCTTGTCATCATTCCTCCTCATACGTAGGGATGTAGCCATTGGTTCTGTTCAGGAACTGTATTTATTTTAAAGACTTCAATGCCTATTTGTTTTCAAATAGATGGGGAAAAGAGTCTTTGGACTTCAATAAAGAGTTCCTCATTCATGGATGTATGTAGGAACTTGGTACTGTCTCAGTCATGAACTACAGTTCATCTATACTTCCCTTAGCCAAAGAATGTCCTTTTCCATCAGACTGTTTACAGTAAAAACTGTAAATACATTCATAATCTTTGCAGCCTGCAATTAATTGCATCAATATGTCCAGAATGCTTCCTCTGATGTTTCAGAAGAAAGCATAAAAAAACCAAAACCACACTTTCCCCCCTCCAAAAAAAAAAAAAAAAAAAAAAAAAAAAAAGTAGATAAATGGATGTGATTACCTCTACAGAGGTCTCATTCTAAAATGTTGTTATGTGGGGAGGTTTCTCAGGGTTTGGACCAAGAGTATTTATCTCCATGTTGGTACCAACGTTGCTGGAATTTATATCACAACTTATATTATTGTCTGTTAATTCCCAGGTTCTTTTTTTGAACCTTACTATTTTCTGGTTAGAAAAGTACCTCTTTTACCCACACGGAGAGAGAACTTGTTTTGTTTTACTGTTAATCTTCCTCTATTCCATCCATTTCTCCCTTCTTAAATATTTTGAAAACACAGAAGACTTCTGCTGTAGCTTCATTTTTCATGGTCCTGATTTAGAAACATTGAAATCCCCTACTGGGAAAAAAAAACGCAACCCAACAACAAAATTTACACGTGCTTATACTTGCAAGCCATTACTAAGCTTATAGTTATTTCTGAGGCATCAGACAAATATGACCTTAAGTCTTGTAGAAATAACTTATTCTCACAGTCTAGGTAATCTTCAAGCTGTTTTGACTTTCTCATCTGTTAATGTATCTTCAAAGATGAGCTTAATCGCTTTGTAATTTCTTCATTAAAAAAGCAATGGGACTTTGTCAGAGTTTGCCTCATCCAAAGTTGTCCTTTACTGTGTATTCATCCTATTTAGTCTTCTCTCCTTAGGCTTTCTGTCAAAAAACTTTTTTGTAAACAAAAACTACTGGAACCCATTTTGTTGCTTGTGATGCCAATGAATTGTGTCTCCCTCCAAATCCTTCTTGCGGTTTTTCAACAGTACATCTCTGAGGTGACACCAGTGTTCATTGCACGTGACACTCATCTGTTGCAAAGTCTCTTCGTCTGATCTTAGATAGGACATTCACTGGCCTATCTGCCAATCTGATGGTTTTCTCTACAAGCATCCACTGAACTTTATTGCAGATATGCTCTGATTACACACTATTGTAGGGATATAAGTGAAAGAATATTTGCATGGACATGAAGGACCTGTTTGGTTATTTTCCAGCTCTGTCAGTTTAAAAACTGTATCACCCCTGCCTACAATCATTGTTATGTTTCTGTCAGACAATCCAGAAAATACATTTTACTCCCTCTTGCCCATCAGAAAATATCCTTTAGATTATTATGCAGGGTAAGAACTGTATTTGTTTCACTTCCAAGAGTGGAGATCTGGTATTATGGATACCTTTGAGAAAAAATAATTTTCCTGCCACTGATGAAGATGCTCATAATTGCACATTGCAAATCAGCAGCTTTTCAATGACATGATGGCCATGTAAGACATTACGTGTCTGTTACTCAAAGATAAGTAATTTTATCTTTTGCTTAAAAACGAACTGCTGAATAGAAGTTAGGAAGATGCTATATTCCTATTGGAACCAAAATTTTAGGCTATGAGGGAGAGGACTGGCTTTGGAATATCTGTTCATGGTCCGCTATTGTGTACATATTTACAGGAAGAGAGTAGTGTGTAATTCCTTCTTATCAGTATCTCTGGGTTCAATTGAAAGTGAAAGTGAAATGGATGCTTGAATGTTGCTTACATAATGAATAGTTCCCAGTGAAAATGAGCAAGTCTCATCTCAGTTGTAAAGCTCCATAAAAATCACTGTACCATACTCTAATTTTATGAATTCTTTTACTCCAGGAATCATTCCTTAGCATTTTCTTCTTTCAGTTGTTTTTCTACATTTATGGGTGCTTTTTCTTTTTTTGTGTGGCCTCTAACAGATTCTCAATCTTTTACTTTTACCCCTTTACCATCCATGCCCTGCTTCTAGAGATTCCAGGGCCTTGTGGTTTTCTGATACCAGGTAAGGTTATAAGTAGATCTGGAATGGGTGATCTGATTAAGAACGGACCTTCTGACCTTCCTTTTGTGTACCTCAAGCAGACTTCTTTCCTAAGACACGCATGTTTACTGTTTGTTTTCCCCTTTGATGAATTTACAGCTGACTCTTCAGGATGTATAATTTACATATTGTATGAACAATTTTGTTATTTTAAAAGCCTGGGCTTGAGGTCTGAAAATTATCTAACTGAAACAACTGTTTCCACTTCATTGTACTAAAATCGGTGATTTCATTAGCAGCTTTAGTGTAAGTGAATCGGTGTAGATACTGATCTTGAGGCCTTATGAAAGAGAGAATAGGAGTCATAAAATGTCAGAGCTCAAAGTTTTTCTTGCAACAGGTTTCTCCAGAAGCTGGGTTTGGTAGGGTTTGTGTCATGTTTTTCTTCAAAAATGTTAGATGTGTGTGTGTCTGTGTTTGTCAATAAAATAGGGTTAGGTTTTCACTGTTTACAAAAGAATACTGCATATTTTTTCATTTATTTTTAGAACTTGTTCAAGAATATATATGTCTCATATGAAAAACTCAACAATAGGTTATGAACCCAATTCTTCATATACAAGTCTTTTAACACATGCAAGCAGAAAGAGAAAAGGAATGGTATAGTGCAAATGAAAATAGGTTCCAGAACTGTCTTTCCATTACACTTCAGTAAAAATATCTGAAACATTTCAATTTTTTGATCTTATAACTGAAGAATGATAAATCAAAATGTTAATTTTTATTGGATACTACATATATAATAGTTTGAAATAAACGTTTACAGCACAAAATCGGATGCAGTATTATTTACTATCTTGTTGAGACTTAGGTTCCCATTTTCTGGCTCTGTTGTGGAAGTGAAATTTAGATTGTTAATCTGTTTGGGAAAATAACCATAGTTACTGAATGTTTTTTAATTCATGCCAAATAATTAGCATTTTATTGCATGAGAAGTAGAAAGAGGATATGATGTTCAGAATAAACAGTTGAGGCAAGGAAGCATAGACTTCCAGGCTACAGCACAGTGTTACCATTTATTTTTTTTAAGTATGTGCCTCTTGCACCTTATTTTTTTCACAGAACCTCTTAATGTACTCTAGCAATAATCAGCAATAGTCTAGAGTATCCAGGCAGGACTTTCTAAGCGTTAATTCTATGGTGTTTGTTTCAACTCTTCTACCTCTGCTGTTTACTGGTCTGACAGAAACTTTAATCAGGTATAGATTTATCTTTCACAATAAGGTAATGAAGACAAGAATAGTCAATGATCCATATAGATTGTGGTTTTGGCAGTAAGCATCTTATCACAGATTACTGTGTTCGTCCCTTTGGATTTGCTTGCAAGCTGTGACACAGAAGGATACCAGCAACTGCAGATTTAAAAAAATTTTAAAAAAAAGTCAACCTCTCCTTGTCTAACACCTCCTACTGAATCCTTATAATCACATGGCTTCCTTCCATGCCAGCTCCTTTACAATGGCTTATCTGAGATTAAGTTTGTAATGAAAGTTAAGAAATATAAGTTTAAAAAAAAAACCAAAGCCCCATATCTCAGTAAAAGTGCCCTGTTATCTTGGTAAACTTTGCAGTCTGGCTCGTTTTGAGTAAAACCTGTTATGGAGTAATCGGGCAGTGCCACCAGCAGGTCTCAGGAGTTTGGGTTTTGTGTCTACTTAGAAGAAATCACTGGTTATTCCTTAAAATATACAGATCACCTGTGGGTAACTGAAGGGTTTTTTTCATAGGTGAAAGGTGAAATCAAGCTGGAGGCAGTAATGTCATCAGGCAATAGAGCTGGAGATAGTAGAGAATGTATGTTCATTCTCTTCATAGGCATTTGGCCAAGTCACCCATTTTCTCTTCCAGTAATCAAACTTTTTTCTGTCACAAAGCATATGAAAATGAATCCTTATTTATACACGGGTAGTTTCTAATTTTTAACAAATAGCCAATGATTTCTTTGGTTGTTTGACACACACCCACACAAAAATAGTTATGGTTCCTAACCTGAAAATTCACCATGAAAAGGCTGTATTAAAATTGGAAAATAAAGAAATAAATAAATAATCTCAAAAATATTTATAAAATAGGGATAAGACTTACTTAGGCCAAAGATCTAAGTCTGGCCTCTGAAACTTAATATTTTGTCAATATTAATTTCTGAATCTGTTGTTATAATCATTAATATAAGAAACTAGATTGCAAGCATGGATTGCAGCCCTCATTTGCACACAGATGCATGGTACAGTTTGCATTATTTGTGGGCTCAGTTAATGCAGTAATGCACAGAGCTGTGGCTGACTCCATAAGGAAGCAAGGTACAATATAGAGCTATTTATGGCGAGATAGCTTGAACAAGGCAGTTTACATTACAATTCACAGATGTTCAACCAATTTACTGGTAATTTTACTGGTTCATTTTGCCATCTCTGTGATCCTGCAGACAAAAAATAAATTGAAATAAAAACACATTAAAAATAGTGTTCTTGGTAACACCATCAAGGGAAGGATTGCAAACTGTGATAGCCCTTTTTCTCATAGGCAGTTTTTACTTCCTAAAGAGACAAAAGTTGAAATTGTATTCTTCATTTTGTTAATACAAAGGAAAGGTAACGATCATGGATCATAACTGTACAGATTGCAGAGAATGGGGGATATGGGAATGACTTTGGGGTCACTTTCTTTGGAAAAAAAAGAAAAAAGTAATAAATAAACCAAAAATCCCCCCCCCAAATTTATTTGGTCATGTCAAAAGAATGGACAGTCCAGTATTCCATTGATATAGAAACACCACAAAGTCTAAAATAAAAATTTCATTTTAAAATTTAAAGCAACATGGCAGGTACATCCTGTCGAATATAAATTATTAGTTGTTTGTTTCTGACTATCCAATTTGTATTTTTAAGGGCCCGTGGATGTTAATATTCTTGCTAAGTGCAACCCCTGTTTATCAAATCCATGTAAAAATGATGGAACCTGCAACAATGATCCAGTTGACTTCTATAGATGTACTTGCCCATATGGTTTCAAGGTAAGTACTGAATGAAGAGGAAAAAGCTTACTGAAATATAAGCTTCTCCGTAACAAACTTTGAGCTTTATTTGGCTCCACTCCACCAGTGTCTGTATTTTCTTCTTAAATGACAATTGTTCTTTCCTGCACAGGGTCAAGACTGTGACATTCCCATTCACGCTTGCATTAGTAACCCGTGCCACCATGGTGGAACTTGTCATTTGAAAGAAGGAGAAAAAGATGGTTTCTGGTAGGTTGTTTTTAATTGTAGTAACAGTATGGAAGACTAATGAGTTTTATATGCTGAAAAAAATTTGGTGGTAATCTTTGGGTTCTCTGTGTTTGTTGGTAAGTGCACCACAAGGCAGATTTTCAGCGCTTCTGAAGTTTTCAGAACGTGTAGTCGTCCTTGGAAAGCTTCTAAAGCTTTGAAACTGTTAAAAACAATAACAAATGATTGTGATTAGTTGAGGCATATCAGGTCAAGACAACATAGTATTGACTTCATTATGCTAATTAATAGCTAGCTAGATCCCTGCTGAAAAAAATCTCACAATTCATCTGTTGTCGTGTGTATTACTTCAACAGACAGCATGTAAATGATAAAATGTAAATCCCAGTGAAACAGAAAATTAATGATTCATTTGAAACTCTCTATGCCAGCAGATAAACATGCTGTGAGCATTTTTAATCTTGAGTTATTTAATCACACAGTACAATTACTCCAGATGTACTTCATGAATTATGAAATAAAGTTCTTTAGCATTCTTATGTGAAATTATTAGTCATTTAATAATCTAGACCTCAAGCTTGTTAGAAATGACACTTCAGGAAGATACGATTCATTATCCTGCAATTCATTATGACATTATTCTTATTTTTAAATCCAAATTCTGACCAAAGATTAAATAGTTTTCTATTAAAAATTAAGTGTATACATCTTAATACTATGCGTCTTGAATTTAAAGTGACATAGTCACGTCTCAGAATTTGACCTTTTCCATTTATTTGTTTAAACACTACATATTTTGAAAATCAAAGCAATCTTTTAGTGAAAGCTGCAGAAATTATAGATAGTGCATATTACAGGAAAATGTATGTGTAGTCATGTTTGAGTGATCTTTTACAATTACTATCTATTTTGATGTATTTGTTTTGTATGAACAAACTTAAAAAAAAATACTGCTTTTAAGAGTCTATACAGGCTTTGTTTTTATATGTTAATGCAGGTACTGTGCCTGGAACGTTAAATAAAGCTTTATATTGGTGCTTTTAACTAAATGATAGAGGAATACTACTATTACATACTAATCCCTGATTGCACAGTCTTTTCCAGGTGTTTAAAAAAACAAAAGGATCACTTTCCATAAGAAATATAATCTAATCTTATAATATAAAGGTAGCATGCTTTTCAAAACGAACGTTCAGTGATTTAATTTAAGAAGCTCCTTAAACTAAAGATAAAAGCATGAATTTAGAAGCCTTTTTTCTGTATTTTAAAATATGAAAAATATTTTGGTAACACCTATTACATGGGGTTTTTTACATTGTGTCAACCATGTTCCTTTATGGGATGGTGATTATGAATTTTTGTACCTATTAATTACAGAACTTCTTGTCTGGTCTCCCCAGCTAACATGTCCACATGTTTAGTTTTGTTTTCTGTATTACAGGTGCACTTGTGCAGATGGATTTGAAGGTGAAAACTGTGAAGTAAATGTTGATGACTGTGAAGACAATGACTGTGAAAATAATTCTACTTGCGTGGATGGAATTAATAACTATACTTGCCTTTGTCCACCTGAATATACAGGTAGGAGTATAAGAGAAAGTACAGGTAATTCAAGAATTGCTAGCAGAACAGTAATATTTTTCAGTTTGTAGGTGAATTAGTAGTTACTCTACCATTGACTTAAAGCCAGGTTTCCCTCCATATTTTTCTCCTATGTGGTTCCTAGTCAAAAGTAGACTTAATGCCCACTCTCTAGTTCCTTTGTTAATTTTTAAATTACAGCACTTTGATATCTAAGAGATCATTCAAAATGTGTCCCTCCCTACTGTTCACCTAAGCCGGACACCCCAGTGAAGAACCTCTGTAGCTGTAGAAATCTGAAAACTATTCTGCTTTTATCCTGCATACCTCCTGTTACTAACAGGGCAGGAAAGGATCTGTCTGTGCCAGCAGGGAACTGAATTTGGCACCCCTGGATGCTGTCCTGCCCTCCGTTGGAAACATTAATGCAGAGTGTGATGCTTTCTGTTCTAGCATGCACATAAAAAGAAGAATCATTAGAGAGTGTCTGATTATTTGTTTCTATCAGTTGGCAGCCAGGCCAAAGCATTCCCCTCTCTTTGAGACAGAGGGTCTCTTGCTTGCTGTCATCATCTCTGTGGGAGTGGAGGATAGTTAGAACAGCAACCAGCAACACTGGAGAACAAGAAGTAGGATCTGTTGTTTACGTTGATCTGTTTTATAGTTTTTCTAACTAGACAGATGTATTTTCTGTCAGCTAGTTGACCACTAGGAGAACACAGAGCTTAAATTCACAAAACTGTGATTTGAAATGCATAAAAAAGAAATGTAAAATCCACCATAACTTGAGAATTAACTCTACTCAGTCATCCTGTATCTTTACTTTAATCAATCAATGAAATTGGAGCTCTGGAAAAATGTGAGGAGAGGTGAATTCCTGAATTAATTTCATTTTTTGAAAACACAGATAACTGCTTTTTAATCCAAGGTATTTCCATCATTAGTTCTACAACCTATTGGATTGCTCAAATGATTTAGGGTGTTCAGGTTTAAAGTCAATATTTAAATCTTGGAAACCCACAGTGAGTGAAGATGAACACAAGTATAAGAAATACAACTTCATAATCTAATACATGTATTCATCCAGTACTTATGCTGGGTAAATGTTTGGGAGAAATTTTCCCATACAGATTAAGGTACAATACCTACAGCAATACAGGTTAAAAGAATAAGTAGCCAGAATAAGATTTGTAATAATAAGTGGATGGTCCACATCTGGAAGAACACACATAATCTTCTGCTTAGACGAAATACCCTTTTGCCGAGTACTGATACCTTAATACCTAAGAGCAATTGACAATTCAAGCCTTAGAAACAAGTATAACAGGTAACAGCATCAATGAGTATTTCTCCTATAACTAATATTTCAGGTATATATGTGAGTTAAGCTTCAGCTCCCCCGGGGATCAGTTGCTATCTATCTCCTTTAAAAATGGGATCAGGTATTCTACTGTGTAGGCTGGAAGAAAGCAAACCAAAGTCACATCAGCCCAGTATTGCTGTTCAGTAGCTTCATGCTAAGACGTTTCATATATATATTGGATAGTTGACAATTCATTTCCAAGTGCATTCCTCCTCTGCAGCTTTGCAGGTGTCGTTCATTTCTTCATTTTTGACAGTTTCTCTAGGTGCATTTAACTGCTAGAGTAAATAACTTGCTGTATTCACAGTATGCCATGGGAAGGACTGTTTTGTATTAAATATCCATGGAGCGGATACAAAGACTTGTTTATATGTGCTACCCTAAAATTTTGATTAAGTGTGCCTGTTGCATTTCTGTAGTATTGTAATTGAAATGTACATTTTACATTTACAATTGAAACAGCAATTGTAGCATTTCTTTATATATCTATATGGTTAGAGCAAAAAGGAGAGCATAAGCATTGGTAAAATTTTTGACGTTTGTATTGCAGTTGTGCTTCTTTAGTCAAAATACAAGAAAGTATTTTTTAATTTGATTCATAATTGTGCATAATTCTAAAAGGAGAATACTATGAGTTTACATGGCAAGTGTTTGTGTCTGCTAACTGTAATTCTTTCAGAAAAAGAGATTTGCTTTTGCAGATGCAATGCCTACTCATAATTGCTACTGAAGTCAGTAGGTCATGTGAGTAGGTGAGAATCTTCTCACCAGCTCAAAAACCAATCAAAACAATCTACTTGTAATCAGTAAGTTTAGCTGTTCTGTTTTTGAAAAAATGTTGAGAATTTACACTATCTCATCAGATTATTTTCAACACCTTACCAAAAACAAAGACGTGTATTTCTTTAAACTTACCAACACCAGAGCCTCAACTCATTTTGTAGATAAGTTGGGCAAAAATTGTAGCAAAAGTTCAGGTTTTTCATTCCACAGGATACAGTACAGAATTCTACAACATACTATCTATCTTACAAAGCATCTGAGGATAGGACATAATGTGTGAAATCCTAAATCCTTTTTGAGATTAATTGTAAGGAGAAAATATAAAACATTGAGCTAGTCAAGGGGTCTTCACGTCTGTCACCCTTGGTCTTGCATAATAATGGAGTAACCTTCAGTGTTAAGAATTAGACTGACAGTAATCTGGACACATCAGGATCTAGAAATGGTAGTGTTCAGAATAAAAAATAATCTTACGGTTGCCTCAAGTGTGTATGAGGTACCAAATTATTTATAGGATTTTTTTTTTTTTCTCTGGCCTATAGCCTGATTTGAAAGTTAAATAACAGAATTCCTGTCCAGTGTGGATACAGTGATCTTCATGAGGAACTTTGTAAACATTTGGATTTTGTATCTGTTCTAACACGTTAAAATCAGACATGCATATTGCTAATGTGTGGTTTTATGACAAGTATTTTTCACTAAATGAATTCATGTACTGGCTGGGCAAAAGTAGGTTAATGATCAGGAAAACAGGCTATATATTCAGTAACAAGATTTTTAAATTCAGAGATCCTTATCTCTAGGTCAGAAAGTCCCTGATCTGTAAGTTGCTGGAGACTGGGACAGTATACATACCAGGAAAATACCACCGTAGGCTTGTCCTATTCTCTTTTAATTCTGTTGGCAATACTTTGAATTGTCTGTGTTCAAGATGTCACAGCATATATGTACTGAATGTGGAAGTGCACCAGCCCACAATATTTTTCTGGGTGAATGGTTGTCTGCAAATATGCTTTACATTTCAGTAGCTCAGTATAAGGAAGAAGTCAGCTGAAACCTGCTGGTATGAAATGTAAATCATTCTCCTATAAAGTTTCATTTTCATGTGGAGGGCTTGTTAGAATCTCAAACTAACTCTGAAAATACATACAAAAACTATGAAAACTGTTGTAAAGAATGTTGCAGTGCAAAACCAAACAGTCACTTTCTGACTTTTCTAACAATCCCTTGAAAATTGACACTTCCCAAGTGCGCAGTGTTGATTTAAAAACAAACAAAAAAAGCTTATTATGTTGTTGCTTAAGAATCGGTAATCCATTTTTCTCTGCCTCAGTTAAGTTTTGCAATTACCTCCACAGTTACAGGTGGAAAGACAAAGAATGGTATTTGCACTATACTATGAGCTTTCTTAAGATCACAGACTGTAACTGTGAAGCAACAGTAAGCAAACGGAATCAGCAGCCACTCAGGGTGTCTGATGAAACCTTGAGAAATAAAACATTTAAAAGACCTCACTATGTCCTGCACTCTTTAACCTCGCTATTCTCTTAACATTATCATCTCCTTTATTTTAACCTCAGTCTAGTAAACTTCAGGTCATTTTATGTACATTCTCTAGATAACAGACAATCATTTCTCTTGCTCATTATCATCAGTCATTAGATCACAGATCTAAAATTGATCCAGAAGTAACACATTTCTCATGCCACCAGTGGCATGGACTTCTTACCTTTTCTGTTTGTTTTGCTCTGCTGTAGGTGAGGCTCTGAAGCTTGCTTCATTTTGCTATATCAACCTCTCTGCTGCTATAGTTGTGCATTAGCTTAATGTGCTATGCTGTTGTATTACAATGTAAAAAGTCTCTTGTCTCTTCTGTCTTTGTCACTGCAAGCTGCTAATCTGAATGAAGTGGAAAAAGGTCAGTTGTCTTTTAAGCCTATTTTCACTTACTTTGGTTTCTCACTTTCCTTTCCTTAAAGGTGCATGGATTTCAGTTCTTACAAATGGTCAAATAAATCGTATATAGGTATAATTTAGAAAGCTCACTGCAAATCCTCAAATTAGGCACTTGGCTCTTGCTGTGAATACGTGTCAAAAGAATGTCGTTGAAGATGCAGGTTGCTGTGCAGGAGTATTTTAATACTACCTTCATTGTCTTTTTTTCAGATGTATTAAAAATTTGTGCAGCCACTGATAGGACTAACAAAAAAGTTTACATGGTGATCTTCTGAAATTTTTATTCTCATCACCTTAAAGACATACCTTGGTTCTGTTCTAATATATTCTCTGTTTTATAGCACTGTTTTGCTTTAATTTCTTTGTTAGATTATGATACTGGAAAACATGCTGGAGTATAAAATGGCACTCTTATTCCTCATCATTTCTGTGGCCTTTTTTTTTGCTGTAAATATCTAAAGAAACTGAAATGACCACATTAAGCTGAGGCTATGGTACAAGAAAGGTAATAGTGGAGACATTTATGACAGTAACTTTAGGTGTTCCTGATTTTTAATTTTTTTTAAAAGTTTCTGCCTAACACCATCTCACTAACAGAGATAAACTGTCTTCTGTACAATCTGATCATCTATACAATCTGAGAGCTAACTTAATCAGTGACGACATATTTATGAAGTTACATATTAGTTTTAAAAGCAAATGAATCACCTTATATATATTTGCCATTAATTTAATTTGATACATATATTGTGCAGTCTATAAAGCAATATAATATTTCACTAGTAATAAAAATATGTTCATTATCCATGAAATAGCATGTTGAGCAAGGCTGCAATTACACCATCTATGCTGATTAATTTAGACATCTGATGCATAATTCTTACAACTTAAACTCAGAGCCTAAATTCTCTCTGTAAATGATGGAGAGAACAAGACATTTACAGAAAGTGATTCCAGCCACAGGTGATCAATGCTTAAAGCTGTGTTCCATTTAGACATGTTGACATATTTGCATTTTAGTATTACTTATCTGGACAGAATAGATAGGTTCCTGTTTTTCCTTGTCACTTCCTAAGTTATCTTTTCTTCATTGTTCTGTTACTATTACAGTATGAAACTGATTAATTTTGTAAAAGAGTACTTGTCCCTTGAAAAACTAGGAAAAGTGCAAGCTTAGTATAAATAAATATAAAAGTCGAGTTCTTTGTTATTCTCATTTTTAGTTAAAAAAAATTAAACAAAACAAAACAGATTGCAATAACTAGTTCGACATTTGTGATTCATGGATAAAATTTGACTTTGTTGCTGATTTCCAGTAGGGTAAATTCCAGAATTTTAGGATTTACTTCTAGAAATAAATAGAAAAACAATTTCTACGTTCATGAAAAATAGCTTTTCAAATGGAATATGAAGGGAAGATGCTACTATGAAGAGACTCAAGTCTCCATTTCAAGTTGAAGCAGCTGTTACCTGTGTATAATTAGTCTTGCTGATAATTTAAATGTCTTAAATGTGATTAAAGGTAGAAGGGCAATGAATCCGAAACAGAACTGTGGTCACTGTAAATGTATTATACAAGTGTGAACTATAACATCTTAAAATTACTAATTATATCAAGAACAAATTCCTCACAAACAAATTATCAAAAAGCGAATGGATGTGAACTAAGTTCAGCACCAAATTAAGCAGATGTGTATGTGATACAGACTTGTATTAGCTTGCCAGCTGAACATGAAAGTTATTAATGGTCTATAAGTTGCTTGGAGGATCAGTCAGTTTTATCATGCCAGACATCTTTTGAATTGTGACAGTACTAGGGAAAAAAAAAGGGATCATTTTAAGTATTTATCTCAGTTTGGGCAAGCCGTAGACGCAGATATTTATATATTTATACATTTCAAAACTTCATTACATGCCCCTCTTGCTACTACAATAAAGGAGTTGAGCTACTACTTTCAATTTGCTTGGTAATCAAATAAGTGCCTGCCTAAAATTTAAGCATGCAAATAATCAAATGCAAATCATGTCATATCGAACTTGATAAAAAGTTTAATTATTTCATTAAATCGGGATCCTAATCCTCATTCTTGTAAGAACTACACATAAGTGTTACAGCATCTTAGGATTAAGAGATACCTTTGCTACTCCATAAAATTTTCTGTTTCATCTAGCTTAATATACTTCAAATGACTATTCTATATTAAAAACTCAAGTATTAAAGTAATTTTACTGCATTTTCATGAAGGGGGAATATACATGATACCCTTGGCAAGCTGAGCTACCTGCTACTAATTTGATCACTGCCATTACTGATTCTGGTCTATAATCTATGCTTTTGTTTTCCTTAATTATCTTAAAGTTTACCTGCCTTAAACTTACTATTTCTTTGTTGTTGCGAAACAGCATATGTAAAACAACTAGAAATGTTAAACCGAATAAGCGCCATCTTACACTAAGATCTACAAGCACGGTGGATAGAGAACAGAGTTAATCAATGGTGAAAGATAGGAACAGTCCAGCAATGAATCAGATCTAGAATTTGACTTAAAAATTAAATTCCAACAGAATGTTCAGATTTGTGGTTATAAACTGCATCCTAACGTGACTGTGGACTTTTTTTAATTGTAAACAACTTTGTCCCTCATGCAGTAGATATTTTTGTGTTTTCTGAATAATGAACTCAAGACTAAATAATTTATGTTGTCTACTGTTCATGAAACTCAAGACTTCATAAAAATGCAGCACTTTTCTGTTTGTTAAATGGTACTGACATTTTCCAACCACTCCTACACTCTATTGGCTATTTGAGTCAGAAGTAATTAAACAGAAATCTCCAGTCAAAGACTCAGATAGTAATACCTAATTGATAAAACATAAATACTGCAGAAGTTGATTCACAATATATCACAACCAAGCTCAGAAACTGGAATGGACATATATGTACATATATAAAAAACTGCTATTTTAGCAATTACCAGTAGGTCTGTAATATAGATTTGTTATTTTAGCTTTGGAACAGCAAATAAGTCTTCTAGCAAAAGCATGATTTTTATAATTAAAACAGACCATTCTTTCTTTTGCATTGTCTCTAGTTTTTATTCTAATATTATATTCACCTTTGCTAATGCACTCGTGATTTTAGGCTTGTTTCTTCAGTAGGCTTGCAAGTAATTAGCAATGTGTTATTATATTCAGAAGCCCATGTCCATTTGTGTTAGAGCTCTCCTCTTCATTCAGAAATACAGTGGCTGACATTGCTTTCTTTGACTGTATTTTGAATTTATTGCCCAATTATTCAAAATAACAATGATGTAAACCCTTTTTCACCTCGTTGCATTGTTCCTCATTATTTGTTGTACTACATGTCTTTATATATTGGAAAATCTGGAGTTAAGGGTCTGTTCAGCCTTGAGAAAAGATTTTTATCACCATGTTCCAGTACTTAAAGGGTGGCTACAAAAAAGATGGAGACTCCCTTTTTACAAGGAGTCACATAGAAAAGGCAAGGGGTAATGCATACACGTTACACCTGGGGAGATTCTGATTGGACACAGGAGGAAAATTTTTCCCAATAAGAACAATCAGCCATTGGAATAATCTCCCCAGGGAAGTGGCGGATTCCCTAACATTGGACACTTTTAAGATTCAGCTGGGCAGGGTGCTGGGCCATCTTGTCCAGACTGTGCTTTTGCCAAGAAAGGTTGGATCAGGTGATCCTTGAGGTCCCTTCCGACCTGGTATTCTGTGATTCTATGATTTAGTTTTTCTGTGATTTATAATCTCACCAAGTCATAAGAGTGAACAAACAGAAGAAACCCAAACTGACCTGTGAATCTAGCAAACTTCTAACTTTGGTTAGTTAATCAAGGATTACACACAATTCATCATCAGTGTTTAATAGTGTTGTGTGGCTGTTTAAGTCTGCATCATCCTCTATATCTAGCTGCAAAATCTCAGTAAATATTCCAGTCTTGACCTTGGAGGGTTGTGTTCATTTGGAGTGTGCCAACTACGCAGAGTTCCGCTGGTTGCAGTGCTACTCCATACCACAATCCAGACTCCCTAGATTAATTAAGCAAGATGTCTTATAAAAAGAGTTATTGCTGGTTCTAATTAAACTTTGGAAGCTTCTCACAGGATTTTTGACACTTTATCCACTGCTTATTTTTAAAAAAACTAGTCTGTTGCTTATTTTCCTACATACAGAAATGTTCCCGTCTTTCAAAAACATGATTACTTAGCCAAGCCCTTACAGAAGCCTCAGTTACAATATTATTAGATGAATAAAAGAATGTACACACACATTGGTGTCAAGCTTCCCTGAATTGAGACATTTTTTTCACAGTCTTTTTTCATTATTTTGAAGTATGTTTTTTTAAAACATTGTATTATGCTTTCCAAATCAGGGAACTCTCTAAGATTTCCTCCCAGTAAAGCCAAGGAGCCTAACTTGGTAAATCTGATATTTCCTTCAATGAGTGTTTCACTTTCATCACTATCTTTTCATTTCAACAAAATTGCTTTCTCCCCTTCACCTTATCTCAGTTAAATTCTGAATAACAAATTGGTTATTCAGTATGCTAAAAGAAATGTTGCTTTACCAGGAAACTATTCTTCAGTGGTTCATATTCCATGTCCTTTTCTATTAACTTTTTTGCAAACAGTTATATTTTGGTTGTGAGAATGCTCCATTCAGAATATAAATCTGTTAGCAGTACAAATGAAGACCTCACACTTTTGGTTTGTTCTTCTGGTATTTATATTTTCATTCAGAAATTCGGTATCTGATGTACATATTTTGGATTCCATCTTGATTTTTTCATGTTTTTCTTTTTACTCATCCTGTGTGCAAGTCTGTCATGAATGCTACTCTTTTGTTATAATGAAAGTTTGTAATTTACGTAAAACTGACTATTTTGTTCATAGGGTTTTTTACGTTATTATTTCTCTACATGGACTGCCATGTTTACCATGATTCCTGTTTCCTTCCCTAGGCTAGTTGCTAACAGACTGTTTAACTGAAAGTTCCCTCCAGTGATATGATGCTGACTTACTTCCCAGTGCATACAGTTTGCAAATGCGAGGGGAAACTTCCCTTCCCTGTCACAGCAGAGTCCTGTCTTTTAAAGACAAGTGGGTTTTTGAATCATTGTTTCTCTTCTTTTTCAGTCTGCACACTTTTCTACAGAGTACTCAGCTCAAAGTCTGCCCATAATCTCAAAAATAGCTGATGATGTTTGCAAGCCATTTGGCAGTAGTAGGCCCGGTAGTGTAACATTGAGCTTATGATCTGAAGTGGACATTTTTTAAAACTGTAAGCCTGTTTCAAACTTAAATGTCCAGTTTGACCCTCAGTCTCTGTGCAGGTTTCACAGCTATGACTTGGGAATTAAGACTTTTCAAGCGCCCCTGAGCTTTTCAAGAGGTGATTCAGTTTTCAGTGTACTTCAGAAGATGTTAGGGCCATCAACCTATGACCACTAAAATGCAGTGTACCCTGACTGAGATATCATGTATTTCATAAGTACCTGGATGAGAGAAAAAAGAATTTAAAAAATGGTCAGGCTTAGACACTACTCAATAAAGCTGTTTGCCACACAAGAAATTTCAGAGGTCTGTGCTCTGTGCCAATAATAAGCTAAGCCATGGCCCAATTACTATGTTGTAGCAAAATCAATGCCAGTTCAGTAAAGTTGACAGCAGTGGTGACATTGCTTGCTCCTATTATGCCAGTCCAAATTTGCCTTTTTCTAGGTATTTTGAGGGTTTTTCACTGAACTTTTACTGTGAATCTATCTAGAGACAGCAAACCTCCAGCCCTGCTTGGAAGACAGACTCAATATGTCACTTTCAGAAAGTCTCTGATATACCATTAGAATTTATAATCTTGGGAATGTATAGAGGTGTTTTTCTCCAAATCTTGTAAGTGCTGAACAACCATGTTTTTATTATTTGTAATTGGAGTGTCATTTATTTTGCAGTTCTGCATGTTATTTAATATAGAATATATGCCACAATAAGATATTGGGGGGGGGGGGGTGTATATACATGCATATATACACATATATGTAGGCACATATATACATTTCTAAGCCATAGGAATGTGTATAAACTAGGTTAAAAAAAAACAGTGATTTTTGCTTATTCCACTCAATGTTCCTGGAAATCTGAATTCTCTGTTCACATATTTATATCTGTCTTAAATGTTGCTGGCCTTTAAACGGATTTCAGCTATTCCAACAAGTTCTGCAAATTGACTAAATGCTATGTGAAGAATTACTTCCCTCTTATATATGTATTTGTTTGAACAAAGCCCTTTGAAAAGAGAAAGGGATCTGGTTTTTGTTTGATATATCGTGGGACGCAAAGAATCCCTGGTATTTCAGGATTCTTTGTGCACTGACCTAGTCATAACAGTTGCACATTTCCAGACCAATAAGTCCATTGAGAGTTTGAAGAGGCTTTGAGGATAGAATTCAAATCCTTTGTATTAGTCATCTTCAGTGGCCTGCATTTGATCTTCATTCAGTTTCCTACATATATTGACTAAGTCACATTGTTACTGACAGTTTTCCTGAGGACTGTTAAGTAGCCTGTGCTTGAAGGCCATTTTGTTGTGTTAACTCAAAGCTTTATTTGGATTTGTGGAGAAAATGCACTACTTCCAAATTGTTAATGTGCTATCAATTACTTAAAAAAAAAAAATAAAAATCTTTGTGTAGAACCAGTCTGGACCTTTTGGATGGCTGCAACGGACTTGTTTAGCTGGTTTTGGCTTCTCCTCTTATTTTTGAAGATGTAGAGAATCCTGTGTCTTATCACACTTAACATGCATAGTTCAGATGTGTTTTTATCCAGCATAACCATCTTTGGCTCTGGTTCAGTTTTCCCTTTTTCTCTATCCTTGCTTTAATGTAGACCGTTCCTCAACTCTTTTAAGTTTTTGTTTATTTGTCCATCATTTGAAATAAGTTCTACACACCCCTAAGAGATAAGTCCTGGAAATAATGTCTCAAGTCTTGGGTAGTCAGTATTCATACTCACGATACACAGTTTTAAACCCACTTGCTGTAAGCACACTTGCTGTGGAAAGGACAAATTTCTCTGGAGGATCTGTTGAACCTGTAAAAAAAAAAAAGAAAAAGACAAATAGACCTTTAAACATCTACTGCTGCTTTCAATTTACTATAATGTGTACGTCTATAATTCCAGAGAAACCCACGTAAGCAGGAAGACAGCTTCTGTGTAGTGCTAGGTGCTTGCCAAGGAGCAGTGTAAAATGTGAGAAACCTTATTGCTTAACGACAGTAGTAGCTGATGAACTGATACACACACACACATACGCCTGCATATGTATTCTGGAAGATACCTTCATTCATATACTCTCTCCAAAATCTCCATTCCAGTGTTCTTACCCTATACCTTTCTCCCTTTTTCCAATCTGCCTGCTCCTGATTCTACCCAAATTGTGTCCCTAAGTGGTCTGTCCTTCTTTCCCCATACCGTGTTCATGGTGGTGCTGTTCTCATCCTCAGTGCTCAGTTGACAGATAGAGGAAAGAGGTGAAGCCACTATATGCTATTTTAATCTCAGGCTGCCCTCCAGCAGATACTGATTCCTCAACTAACTACACTGCGGGCCACTACCACACTCGCATAAGTAAAACTGAGGGATACCAAATATTGTGCCTCTTTGAAGGAAAGTTCAGCTTGAGCAGTGAAAGGCTCTGTTCCTCCACTGCTGTCTTCTGCTCTTTTCTTCCTCATTTTGGTGTGCACTTCTACTCCTGTCTGCTCACTAGCTCATGTTTTATTACTTGATAAATGACAAGGGGCAACCCTACTCCTTCCATAGTTTTAGGGCCTGATAGACCTGTGAGTCCCTGAATTTAGCAGGTATGGGGTTTATACCAGTTGATTGTACATATATTCTTCATATGGATGCTGGAGTAAGTGTATCAGTCTTGCAAACCAGGGATAAGCTTTGCAAGTGCACTATTCATGGTATCTTCTGATTAGTTAGGGAACAAGATATTGCTGATCTGTTTACACACCTGTAAGTGTTTCCTTGTCATAAAGTTTCAAATAAAATCATATTTTTACCACGTTAAAATATTTAATAGATTATGCAGCCCGTGATGGAAATTAGAGCCACTGCTTCTAGCAGCAAGGAAGGGAAGACATTGGACATAGTTTATCATTTTCTTTTCACAGAACAGATTATAGATAATTACGGTACCTTAACAAATACAAAAATTGGAGAGTCATATTTAAGAAAATGTAGATAGCAAGGTTTCATTTTGGGGTAATTGGAATTGTGTTGACGTGCAGTGATATTAACAGTTATTCTTCCAGGTAATAGATTACTTGTAGTGCAAATCTGCGTATTTCTGTGTGTAATGTTCTTAGAAATAAGTAAGAGAAAAGTATATTGATGGCTTGTTCTAGCGAGAAGAAATCCAATCACTAGTGTTTTGCTGTACAGCAGAGCTAGATAAATATTGTAAACGAAAAAATATTTTTTTCACAAAATTATCTTTTATATCTATGGACAAATGATTGACATTGAATGATTTTTTTTATAGAAAGAAGTCAGAGTAGTTATTATTTATGTATTAATATTTATTTATCAGTGTTTATTTAAAAAGCAGTATTTATTATTATATCACAAAGTATGCATTTTTCAGTGTTAACAAAAAACAGTTGTAGCAGCTACTTTTAAAATAGCAACAGCTATTTTCAGGCCACTGTGATATTTTCACTGAATTGACAGCATACTTTATATTTCAGGTGAGCTCTGTGAGGAGAAACTAGATTTCTGTGCTCAAAACCTGAATCCTTGCCAGCATGACTCAAAGTGTATCTTGACACCAAAAGGATACAAGTAAGTCTAAAATACGGTCACAGTCCATCTAAATCTAAATTTCTAATTTTTTTATCCTGCTTAGCTTCTTTTCCTTTTGTTTTAGGGGAAACAAGTTCTATTCTCAAAACACTAATTTCAGTTATTATCAAGCATTATGGTAGAAAAGGCCCTTATTTTCATGTAGATCTACATTATTGTCTTAAATATGTTTTACTGAATTTCACTGATCCTTAACAGTTCTAATTCCAGTCAGAATTTAAATAGGAACGCAGAGTAAAGCCGTTAGTCTACATGACAGTCTATACAAAACCCTTTTAGTAGCTTGGACAGTAGGAAAATAATTGCATTTAATTGAAGTGGAATAATTATACTGCTTTCTGAGAATTGTGAAAGGGATTATTAGAAAGGCACACTGGAAGGTATAAACTAAAGAAGCCTATCACCAGGAAAAATAACCTTTAATTACACCATATCCTTACCATAATACCATAATTAATTAGTATGCACAATTTGAAGTGTTTTTAATAGGCTTTAAGTTAAGAAATACAGAAAACCTGCAGCTTTCAATTGTTGTCATAAGCACCTGTTTTATGCACAGTATGCTCTTGTGCTAAAATCAGATTTAGTATCATCCCTACTGCTTATGAAATGACATTTTATTTAAAATACAGCAAAAAATATATTCAAATATATTAAATATTCAAATGAACATGAAATTAATGTGATAGTTCTCAACTGGAAAATAGAAAATTTGTTGGATTTCAATTGTTGTGTGTTAAGTTTATTTTCTTCATGCCACTTCAGTAAACCTAGTTTGGCATCTTATACTTTACTGCCTAGTTCATTAATCTTCAGTGTTACTTTCTGACATTTTAAATCAGAAAATAGCACATGCAGTAACTTCAAGAATGTATCTCACTTAGTCAGCTTTTTAATAGCGTGCTTTATATTCTTTTTGCACTTTTCTTATTTGTAATGTTGTTGAATAAAAATCGAGACATAGTTGATTACTTAAAGTTACATGGCTATTTAAAATTACTCTTGCCGCTTCAGAGCAAATTTTAGATACTAAAAGAAACAACACCAAGGAGGGAATCACAAGATCTAATGAAATCAATTATACACATCTTAATTAAAAAAAAAAATTATGTGGATGCATGAATTTGTAATCTTTTCCACTTATTTTTCCCAGAGTTCTGGGCATTCACTAAGCCTAATATATGAGAATTCCCTGAAGAAATGCCACTAGCATTAACAATGACAGTTGCTGGGGGGGGAAGAATCAAAACCAAAAAAATATATACTGTCTTGAGGATATGTGGGTTTTAGTTCACTAGGGGCTCAGAGAGGGCAGAGGATGTGTTTTGAGACTTCTGTTAGTTCAGTAACCATGGAGCTATTTATAGTGAATCAGGCTGGTGGAACTTCAAGGGGAAAAAATCTATGCATAACCTCTAAACTGTATAAATGGACTATTGGTCCATTCATAGCTGCTAAGTTGACAAAATATCCATCAGTATAATACAAGTCTTGTATTATTTGTCTCGGTTTCAGCAACTAAGCATATTGATTATTTTTAGTGTTCACAGCCACTTACAACATGCTGTAACATTCTGCATTACTCATAAACTCCAAGAAGAACTGTCAAAATTATTCATGTAGGCTTTCGAGATTTAAACCACAATTCTTCAATATAATGGCAGATGAGTGAGCATGTGTATCGAGCAAACCTGTATTCATTACATATGTAGATTCCCATCTAATAATATGATTAAGCTATAAAGTCTTTACACACAAAATCCCAGTAATGCATTTTTTTCCTTGAGTTTTAAACAACTCAGTAGTCCTTAACTTTGTCATAAGCACACTGTATTGTTAAAAGGCACTGTGATATCCCACTTGCTTTCCTGTTTCACAGGTGTGATTGCACACCGGGCTATGTAGGTGAGCATTGTGATATTGACTTTGATGACTGCCAGGACAACAAATGTAAAAATGGAGCGCAGTGTACTGACGCAGTCAATGGATATACATGTATTTGCCCAGAAGGATACAGGTGAGAGAGATCTGAAGAAAGTACATGTATGTCTTCTGTCAAAGTTGGAGTTTTTTTTTAAATACTAATTTTTTCTGTTTGCATTTAGTGGCTTGTTTTGTGAGTTTTCACCACCAATGGTTCTACCTCGCACCAGCCCTTGTGATAATTATGAATGTCAAAATGGAGCACAGTGTATCATAAAAGAGAGTGAACCAATCTGTCAGTGTTTATCAGGCTACCAGGGTGAGAAATGTGAAAAGCTGATCAGTATAAACTTTGTCAACAAAGAATCCTATCTACAAATCCCTTCAGCTAAGATACGTCCCCAAACCAATATCACTCTACAGGTAAGAGTGCTTGTGTTGTAGATTCTGGTCTGGAAATGAGTATAAATGACTTTTCATGGTGTGGAAAATTAGCCAAAGTTGTCATTGGCTCACCTAAAGAGCTTTTCACAGTTTGAGCTAAAAATCCTGAAGAGCCACTGGAATAACTCTATATTCATATTGAAGTAGTGGGCTCATTGTTAGGAAGAGAAAGAATTTTGCCAGGTTGTTGTTCAAGGAAGAATTTTATAGTGAAGTAATAGACTATGGCAGTAAATTCAGAGATTCGCCTAATACAGCATTTTGATTTAATATTTATTTTTAGTTCTTTCTAAGTGTTTCTTTCTTTTAACTAGATTGCCACAGATGAAGACAGTGGGATCCTGCTCTACAAAGGCGATAAAGATCATATAGCGGTAGAGCTGTACCGGGGTAGAGTGAGGGTCAGTTATGACACAGGATCTTATCCAGCCTCTGCTATTTACAGGTGAACCCAGATGAAACAAATTTTTAACTGAAACCCAACATGTATTACTTCTTTATATCAAAGTCATGATTTTGAATAGATGGTTAAAAGAAATATATGCAAATGAATGTATTGTCAGACATTTAAAACTTATTGCCAAAAGACATGATTTGGCTTGGAAAATAACTCTAATGCAGATATGTCAGAAAGATAATATATTATTTGCTCCATTAAAACTGAGTAAGAGTTAGCTTTCAGCAGAATATTTATACATTTGTGTAAAGCTCACATGTGGAAGTGGAGTTTTTTCCATCATGTTACTGCCAAATAATTTCCTAGTGTGCAGGGTAAAGTGCAGAACTATACTGCATAAACAGAAACGAAATGGAAGTTTCTCTTCTTTTCTGTGTTAGGCAGTCATATAATGTGGGACTTTTCCTTGGCAAGTGAAGGGAAAGCTAAAAACTTGATTCTGAAAAAAGGCACTACCCTTGAAAAAGAAATGTCTTTTGCTTCCAAAGTCATTAAGAGACAGAATCCACATCTGCTTCTGGAGCATAATTTTTCAAGTTTTTTTCAGTCGAATTTCGCTGGTTCTCTGAAAAATTACCACCTGAATTTCCGGGGAGGTTTTATGTAGCTTCTCAAGAATTTGCAGACAGATGTTGCACAAGTGAGCAAAAAGACAACAGGCATCACTTCTTGACCTTCATTGCCCTATTGTTGCTACAAATACATTCAGAAGTGAAGGGGAAGCATTAAAGGAGTTTTCCTCAAATCTTCTTTTTGTTGCATTTACACTTTTTCTGTTGTAAAATTATATCTAGTGTATATTTACTTGCTGGAGTTTGTAGCAGCTGACATTGTTCTGCATTCTATTAGGGTCATTTCATTTAAAATAAATGATTTTTAGAAATGATTGCTCTCAAATGGCAATATAAAACCAAAAGCTTAAGTTTATATAGCAGGGAAACAATGCTAAACTTTGTTAGGTAATAACACCAAGGGAACTGTGGTTTTAGTAGATTACTAAAAGCATTCCACAGAAAAAAATTCATTCCTATAAAATACAATATAAAGTTGTTTAGTAAAAACATAGCCTTTTAAAATAAGCATCTTAAGGTTGCTTTTATTTTCTGGTGCATTATGTATTTCATAGGGTCTTTTTACAATTCCATGAAATGATTTAACATGTGGAAATAGTATATGTATTTTAATTGTATAAATTTTCATATGTTAAAAATAGGATTTGACTTTACAGGAGATTGAAGCATTTAACACTAATTTAAAATTGCATGAAACATTCATTTTTCTCAATGACTACAATTCACAAAAATTTCCT
Organism: Pluvialis apricaria; assembly: GCA_017639485.1. Taxonomy (NCBI): domain Eukaryota; kingdom Metazoa; phylum Chordata; class Aves; order Charadriiformes; family Charadriidae; genus Pluvialis; species Pluvialis apricaria. The sequence goes on along the minus strand of CM030010.1, from coordinate 23,857,839 downwards.
ATCTGGGATAGTGCTTAAAGAAGTTTAGATTGTTTTGTCATGAGTTTAATTATTTTTGTTGATTTTTGCTTTGTTAGGTACAGCTATATAAGAATAGGAAGCAATAGGAATTAGGATCGTATGTAATTTCAAGTTATTTTTGCTCCCATTTGTTTAATCTATTGAGAATACTTCTTCCCATTCAAAACATAGATTTCCTTCTAATCAATTTAACACTTTCTCCAGTATTACTGGAATAAATACTGGTAATTCACACTTGTCCATTTTATTTTTCTAGAAAAAGAAAACTAAAACAATACTCACACAGGTAAAATTAGAAACCATAAATGTAGAAGGGATAAATAACAAAGTAATCAATTAATAAACAGTCCCAATTACGTAAGCGTTACAGAGCAATTAGAAGCATCTCCCCTACATAGTTTATCAGCTCTTTTTAATTATGTGACAGGTTGAGCATGCAGGCGTAGTGATGAAAGGGATGGGAAATGTAGTGAAGTGTTACAGCATTACACGGTTGTTTAGTGAAGCAGATACACACTTGGATGATGATGATTATTATTATTATTATTATTAACGCCCCCCTTCATTTCAAATCAGGATGATGACTACTTTCTAGGAGATATCTGAAAATTGTCATGTAATGGTACTGAGATCAACTGTAATGAAGTCTTGCCCTTCAGAGAAGTGCATATGTAGGAAGCCATGTGTACATTTCCACATTTGTGTATATGTGCATCTAGTGATCACTGTACAAATTAGATATTATTTCATTTCTATTGGTTGCGGGTTGACCCTGGCTGTACGCCACATGCCCACCAAAGCCGCTCTATCACTCCCCTCCTCAGCTGGACAGGGGAGAGAAAATATAACGAAAGGCTCATGTGTCAAGATAAGGACAGGGAGATCACTCACCAATTACCATCATGGGCAAAACAGACCTGACTTGGGAAAATTAGCTTAATTTATTACCAATCAAATCAGAGTAGGGTAATGAGAAATAAAAACTAAATCTTAAAACCCCTTCCGCCCACCCCTCCCTTCTTCCCAGGCTCAACTTCACTCCTGAGTTTCTCTACCTCCTCCCCCTGAGCAGCACAGGGGGACGGGGAACGGGGGTTTCAGTCAGTCATCACACATTGTCTCTGCCACTCCATCCTTATCAGGGGAGGACTCCTCACACTCTACCTCTGCTCCAGCGTGGGGTCCCTCCCACAGGAGACAGTCCTCCACAAACTTCTCCAATGTGAGTCCTTCCCATAGGCTGCAGTTCTTCACCAACTGCTCCAGTGTGGGTCCCTTCCATGGGGTGCAGTCCTTTGGGAACAGACTGCTCCAGCGTGGGTCCCCCACAGGGTCACAAGTCCTGCCAGCAAACCTGCTCCAGTGTGGGCTCCTCTCTCTCCACAGGGCCACAGGTCCTGCCAGGACAGGCTTCCCACAGGGTCACAGCCTCCTTTGGGCGTATCCACCTGTTCCGGTGTGGGGTCCTCCACACACTGCAGGTGGACATCTGCTCCACCATGGACCTCCATGGGCTGCAGGGGGACAGCCTGCCTCATCATGGTCTTCACAAGGGCTGCAGGGGAATCTCTGCTCTGGTGCCTGGAGCATTTCCTCCCCCTCCTTCTTCACTGACTTTGGTGTCTGCAGAGTTGTTGCTCTCACATACTCTCACACCTTTCTCCGGCTGCAATTGCTGTTGTGCAGTAACTTTTTCCCCCTTCTTAAATATGTTATTCCACATACACTACCCATATTGCTGATGGGCTTGGCCTTGGCCAGCAGCACCTCTGTCTTGGAGCTGGCTGGCATTGGCTCTAGCAGACATGAGAGAAGCTTCTAGCAGCTTCTCACAGAAGCCACTGCTGTACCAAAACCTTGCCATGCAAACCCAATACACTATTTCAGGTTCTAGAAAGGAGTATGTTGTAACACAGGATCTTTTACACATTATACTCTAATCCCTTCATCCTTTCCAACCTATTCCCATTTTTCTACCTTTTGTTTCCAGCCATCCCTGTTTCCAGTTCTTACTGTTTTACCTTCCTAGGATCTTTGTGACATTTCCTTCCCTTTTTCAGCTCTTTACCTTCTTTTCACCAATTCTTGCATGTTGTCTTTCTGTACCTTTGTTACCTATGAAAGCTGTTTCCTGTCATGTTTCCTGTCCTTCTTTCAGTCCCGCCCTTTGGTTTCTTTCCTCCCATCCCTCCCTTCATTTTTTTCTCAGCCAGCCAGATCTGGTCATCTTTGCTCAAAAACTGCTCACAGACATAATCTACATTAACCTACTGATTCACTTTTCCTCTTCTATTTCCTTTCTCTGTTTCCTCTATTATCTCTTCTGAATGAGAACCACAGGGTTTCTTTCTCTGTCCATGTTACCTTGATCCGGCTAAGGTAATACCTTCTCTTGGAATGGGTTGGCAGGCCCAGGTCCAGCAAGTACTACTACAGCCCAAAAGGACAGCTGGAGGGAGGGTGCTAATCATCTCTGTGTTGAAATATAGCCAGTGTGGACAAAGAATGCAGGGATATAGCCCTCCAGTTTCTGTAGACTTCCATAGTTTCAAGATTTTAACACCTTGCCTAAGTGGATTTTCAGAAAGATGAAATGGACAGACATGGTGACAGCCCACTCCCAAATGTCATGACCTGCAAAGCAGGGTAAATAGAAGCATATAGCAGTGTGTTCCCTTCAGTTTGGGCAAATATCTAGTCCGTTTAGAAAAATAAAAATCAGTTTCAGGCACCATTCAGTATGGAAAATTTTAGAAGAAACAGTTGAAGTTTACCAAAATTATAAATGGCTAAAATAATATTGTGAAATAGTGTTGTGGGTTAACCCTGGTAGGCAGCTAAGCACCATGCAGCTGCTCACTCACCTCCTCTTCCACCCCCAGTGGGACAGGGTAAAGAGAAAAGGAAGAGTAAAAGTCAGAAAAATCATGGGTTGAGATAAAAATAGTGTAATAGCCAAAGGAAAAGTGGAGGAAGAAAGAAAGAAAACAAAACACGACAAGTGCTGCAATTGCAATCACTCACCACCTCCCACGGGTAGACTGATGCTTAGCCAATTCCCAAGCAGAAGATGGCTAACCTATCTAACCCCCCCTCCTCTCCAGTTTGCTGCTGAGCATGACATTATATGGCATAGAATATCTCTCTGGTCAGTTCGGGTCATCTGCCTCGTGGAGTCCCCTCGAAACCTCATGCGCGCCCCTAATCTATTCACTAAGGAGGCAGAGTGAGAAACAGAGAAGGCCTCGACACTGTGCAAACATTATTCAGCAATAACTAAAATATTAGTGCATTATCAGCATTGTTTTGGTCACAAATCTAAAACACAGCACCATATTGGCTAAAGAATATGAACTCCATCCCACCCAGATCCAGTACAAATAGGTGATGAATTATAAAAGCAAACAACTTAATGTATTGTGTTTTACCAGAGAGATATGAAGATGACAAAAGAGCATTTTAACTAATAATGTTTTAGAACAACAAAGTTTAAGAACAATTTGGTAACAGGGTAGATAGTTTGCAAACTAAGATGGGAAATTTCTTACAGTGAGAAGGACAGAAAGGAAATTAAAAAACTGAGAAGTTTATCAAGAGATTTACAGATTTCATTAAGGAAGTGAAGATTCATAGATAGCATAGGAAAAAAAAATAAGCCAAATCATATTCCGCTGAGCAATGATGAGATGCCTGAAACAGAGGCCAAAATAATAAAAAAAATAAACCAAACAGCCAATAGAGAGATTCAAATAGAAGTTTTATAATATAAATGGCAGTCAAGAAATGGTGTGTTGAAAAGGAGTCAAATGGGAGCTGTAAAGCCTACAGAGGTGTGCTTGCAGTAGCAACAAAACAAAGTTACAAACAGATGATTTAATCATGATAAATACGGCGAATCAACAATAACAGCAGTCTCGCTGTGCAGAGTGGATGAGAATTGCTTTACCAATGGGAATTGATGGCAGAAAGAGCCATCATCCCAAAAGCATTCATCAGTCAATCTGAGTAACAAGATGACATGATGGCAGTGCCAAGGCCAATAAAGAAAATTAATTCATTGGAGATGGTTATTTGGGAAAAGTTGATCCACTTGGGTTTTGTTCTGTCTGGATGTCCATTTTTAAATGTTAAATGTTTTTTACACCAAAAAAGAACCAAAAACCTTTTAATTCTGTAAACTAGTTTTCATCATACATTTATTGGAAATATAGGAATATTTCTTCCCAAATCATTCTTCTTCTGCAGAGTTCCAGAAGCTTTAAATCAGTTTTTCTTACAGCTTTTCATTAGGATCTATGCATTCAGCTCTCATTTCTCCAATGGGAAATGGGCTAGAAGTAATGTAAGTGCATTGGCAGGAAATATTGCACAGATATGCCTTGTGTTTATTTCCCCTTTAATTTAAACCACCCTTACCTAGGAGGGCTCCTCTTTCTGCAGTAAATTTTTACCAGTAAAACAGCTTAAGCTAGAAGCTTTTAATAATCACTCTTAACAGAGACACATTCCCCTTACACATTATGTTTTATACATCCCTGCAATGACCTCTTGCTATAAAAATGCATGTTCTGTGTTGCTGTCATCCTTTTAAATACTATAGTGTGAAAGGTTAATAAGTTGTAAAAGAACATATTTCCTTGGAACAGGAACATTATATTAGGATTTCTTGCTTACTTAAGTCTATAAGTCATAGGCGTTTTGATTTCTTAGCACAACTTTTTTCCCAGATTCATTGAAGTGTGTTAAATAAATTAATCCTGGCACTTTTCATATTGCTTGATCATGGCAAACAAACCTCTTAATACCTTGAATAGACTTGACTTTTTAGGAATGATGAACCCTGACCTTTTCCTTCCCCCTCTCGAACCTGGCAGTCCCTCTCCTGCCCACTCACAGAAAGTGTTTATTCGGCCAGTGTCTGTTCTGTTGTGCTTGCACTTTCACATAGAGCTGAGTTTATGTAAAGCATGCATGCTACCATGCAGATCTTTTATCCATATTGAGCTGAGCCTGTCCATATAGTTAGGAGTTTGTAATAAATAGCTAAGAAGCTATTTAACGTGTCACAGCTGTAAATGACCGTGTGAGTGCTTCTGATCTGTTCCAGGACAAAAGCAGTTAGGTTAATTAAAACATCACTAAGGATGTTATAAGGTAATTTGCTTGATTTTTGCTTTGAGATTTAGGAAGCTAATCCCTTTCAGCTATACTGCTTTCCTAATGAGAAGAGCTAACTGACTGTATGACTGTTCAGTCCGTCTCAGGCTATCATACAATTGGTTCATTTAAATAACTTTTTTCAAAGGCTTAAGCTCACTTACTTGATGGTGCCCTGAAGCAAATAAAGGCTCTCATGGGAATGGTTATAATGTCTGGTCCCCGGACTACAGCTCATTGTCATAACTTCCATGCAGCCATACATTCAGCTCTTAATTCTCCAGTGGAAAATGGGCTAGAAGTAATGTAAGTACAATGATATATTCAGTCTCAGCATTGAGTAATAATAGTCTTCCTTCTCTGATGTACTTAAACTGTGTTCAAGTGCAGAGCAGTTACCCTGCACTTAAACATTTGCTTTGTAGGTATTGAGGCTGGTGAGTGCAGGCAGCCATTTCTTGTTCTTAGTAACACGTGTAGGCTTGTCCTTACACAGCACAAGCACCGTGCTTGAAACAAGCCTTTTCTGCATGACACCCTTGGGGCATTCTCCTACTAGTGGGTTCATATCTTGTTAGTAAGCAGAAGAAAATGGTATATGTAGACAAAAAAAAAAAATACAGTATTCACTCTACTACTCAGAAGCTGAACACATAGAAATAACCATGCCTAATAAAGACAACAAATTACTTTATTGTTAGTGTCAGTGGAGCTGTCTGGACCAATGATGTGATCTTGTCTGGCAGACTAAGGTTACATGCAGTTCCATATTCCATGAAATAGTAGGTTTATATATCACTGGAGTGAACTCAGGCCTTCAGACTTGCAAAATATGTAAACCCAATACTATGCAATGTGTAGTATACACACACGCATACACACACATGTGCGGGCACAAAATAATATCTTGAAATAACATTAGAATCATAGAATGGTTTGGATTGGAAGGCATCTTTAACGATTATCTAGTTCCGCCCCCCTGCCATGGGGAAGGACACCTTCCACTAGATTAGGTTGCACAAAGCCCCATCCAACCTGGCCTTGAATATTTCCAATGATGGGGCATCCGCTTCTCTGGCAACCTGTCCCAGTGTTTCACCACCTTCATATTGAAGAATTTTTTTCTCTACGTCATCTTCTTCTACTTTATAGATTCTATCTAATTTACATCTACCCTCTTTTAGTTTAAAACAGTTACCTCTTGTCCTATCACTACATGCCCTGGTAAAGTCTCTCTCCATCTTTCTTATAGGCCCGCAATAAGGTCTCCCCGGAGCCTTCTCTTCTCCAGGCTGGACAATCCCAACTCTCTCAGCCTGTCCTCACAGGAGAGGTGCTCCAGCCCTCTGATCATTGTTGCAGAACTCCAAACTTTTTTGTGTTCAGCTTCTTGCCTAGTAAACGTATTTCAACTGATGTGTGGAATATCATCTGTATTTACATAGTTCATTACTTGATGAGGACAGGAATAACTTTGAATGAAAAAAGGGCTAATAATTTACAAGATGTGTTATTAAAAGAGCATTCTTGATGGGGGTTTATATTGCATTAGCTCTTAAGCATACACACATGTCCGTGCCTAAAATCTAGCTTTTAGGAGACTGTATTCCCGGAGAAGTTATATTCTGAAGCTTTATTAACTGTTAAAGGGTAAGAAGACAAAAACTGTTCTAACCAGATTGTCAACTGTTTAAAATTAATATTAATGTTTATTTTGCAGTGTGGAAACTATTAATGATGGCAATTTCCACATTGTGGAGCTGCTAGCTATGGATCAGATTCTGTCTTTATCTATTGATGGAGGAAGCCCCAAGATAATTACCAATTTGTCCAAGCAATCAACTCTGAATTTTGATTCTCCGCTGTATGTAGGAGGTAAGAGGATCTTACTGCTTCTTACTAACAGTATCATAGCTAATTTACTCTGGTAACATACTTTAATAAACACATGGTAAGAGACTCATTCATTGAGATAACGCCTTAAAATGAAACTTCAGCAGTTAATCTCAATAGTCTTAATTTTAACAAATAGTGTGTCCTCAAACTGTATCTGTTGCTTTTTTATCAGTACAGATGTCCACTGTAAAATTCTGTAATTTTCTACTGTTATATATTTTTTTATTATACTGAAGAAGTGTGTTTAACATTGTTTACCTACCTGAAGATGCACTACTGCCTATTCAGAAAGTATAGAATGGTATAATTCTGTTTCGATCATGTTTTACGTTTCTATTTCACTACACACATATCTACAGGAAATAAAAGCAAGGTATAAAGTCATGAAGTAGAATTTCTGTCTGGAGATCTTATTATTATAGGGCTGATAGGAGTTATGACATTAGGTAAGAAGGGAACCAACTGGAAAGCTGCCTCACAGTATGTGGCAGGGTTTGGGAGGGTTTTTTTGTTTGTTTTGAGAAGAAAGGATTGTTTGTTTCAGTAAAACTGGTAGTAGGTGATTGTGCAGATAAACTACTTGAAACGTTTTTGATCATTTCCTGCAACTTACTCTGTGAAACTATGGATTCAAGCCCATTGTTTTAACCAGCAGTTTCTGTTGAACTTCTGAAGGGCCTACATACCCTAGGTAAAAGAGTCAGAAACTTCAGCCACCGCTTTGTGCCTTCTTACTCTCCTTGGTAGCAAATCTAAGTTCTTAGTGATGAGAGATTCAGCATGGCTTTTAAATACTGCTGATCTTCTACCAGCATTCATCTTCTACTTAGTTTAACCGTATGCTCTTACAGGAGACATGTAAGGAGTCCCCTTCAGATCTGTTCTTTCTGTAACAGGAATACCTGCTGTCTTTTTCATTTTGTCTAATTCTTAAGAACTTCTTTGTGTCTGAGAATAAGTTTTTAGACTTGAGTATCTTGCCTTCTTGCAAAAAAATTATGCTATCAGTAATACATTCGTGAGATGCCTATTTTCTCTAGCAAAGGTGCTATTTTTCCTCTTTCTAAATATACAGAAAAGCTCAGGGTAGCTGCTTAGATTTATCTCTAATGGGAAAGACAAAGAGGAAGGTGTTTTGATTCAGATGAAGAATAGTCAATTTCTCCTATAAAACCACTATAAAAAGTGCCTCAGTTACAAGCGAAGAGGGGTAAGTTGACTTTTGTCTCTGAAAATCCCCATTCTTCCCTTGAAACACTTCATCTTTTTTTGTCAAAGCTTTTCGGATTTTGTCATTGCCTCCTTCCATCTATGATGGGAAGAAGTACAAGATCTAATTCAATGTTAGTCATCGCTCCCCGTACCAGCAGAGAAAATAATTAAAATTATCAAATGTATGAGCTACCTTTAAAATTGCTTCACATCATGAATCTTCAAAGGAGGAGTACCTTGTGGAAGCACATGTGCATTTTTTCACGTGTATCGCTTCTGCAGTGTTGTTTACATAGAGTCCTATGCCACATTTTTTGGAAGGAGAAATGGTCCTATATTCTAATATGACACTGTGTCCTTGCTTACTTGTATTGTCAACATCAGTTTGTTATTTAACGACTGCTAAGGCCAATTTTACTACTTCTTGAAAACTGACCTTAGTGCAGAATGATCCCCCTGGCTGTTATGGGCACCTTTTAATGAAATGAGGCTAGACTGCCAACTATAAACATTTATTCAGTGCAGGCCTAACACTTACTTGTTGATTTGTGGCATGTGGTTCTCCTTGCTTCTTCATCTTGCAGATCTGTGTCTCCGTTAGAAGAATGATATTAATCTGCATCATCATTTTGAAGTATCGGAAGAAATAATTTTTGGAAATAACCTTTTCCTTCAGTGGTTTGATTCCTAAGAGCAGGAGTCTTTTTCATCCTAGTGCAAATTCTTTAGAGAGGCCTTGTGTTCCTTCTATTTCTATTCTTCACATTCAGGCTCCAAGCAGACAATTACATTCATTGTCATACAAAATGTTGGTCCAAAACAGAATGAAAACCATTATTAGAAGTACATTATTATGAAATAAAGTAAAAAAACAGTAGGTTCATATTCAGCTCTTTAAACATTTCTATTCTTTACCTATGTTTATCTATTTGTGATCTTTAAAATTCTTGAGACAGTTAACTTTCACTCTTGTATCTTTATACTACCCATCTTTTTGAGATTCATTCAATTTTTTCTTATCCAACTGTATCTAGAATTCTTAGAGAATTCGATCACACATTTCCATCAGTTAAGAACTCAAATTCTCACTAGGATTTTATGCAGTATTTTTATCTTTGCCAAAGTCTTAGTTTGACACCTATATCATCATGTAGCTTACACTTACTCTTATCACCTTCCTGTTAAAATGGCATTTCTGGTAAGCATCACCTCAGCTGGCAGGATGAAATTCAGACTTGACAGCAAGCCCTTGTATGGTTTTTTCTCTCTCTCTCTCTCAATTCTCTCCCTCCCCTGCCCTCTCCTTTTCTTTTTTTTTTTTTTAACAAAGTTATTCTTGAGTCACAATATTTGGGTTGGTTTGGAAGGGGTAATTTAACTTTATTTTTACAGAAAGTGGGCTATTTATACTCTTTTTGGGGCTTTTTTAACTTTCTTCCAACTGTATGGTTCTCTTGTGTGGTCAGAATACACACACTAGATATTTCAGTCTTTCTACAACAGATTTCAGTAAATCATATTGAAAGCCCATGGCTTTTTGTAAGAAGTCCTAAGGGGCAATCTGTTTCTTCTCAAAAACTCTTCAAAGGGGTCACAGACTTCACTGATACTTCACATTCTTCTCTCAGAAATTAGAGCATATTTTACTAGTTGAGAGTGGCACCTTGTCTCATGGAAGTCCCTATTTCTGAGACAGGTAGGGCATCAGCTGCTTTTCATTTGTGCCTGATCCGTTCTAGCAGCTTCTGAATGAGGTACTTATTTTGACAGTGTTATTGTATGACTGCTATTTAATTGGGGTCTTACCATGTGCCTCCTTGAGCAGTAATTTGGTAATTTACCTGTAGTCAGGTTCAGTGACCAAAAGCTTAAAGGGGGACAGGAACTATTTTCTTACCTTTCAGAAAATAGAGCTGAAACATTTGTCTGCATCGTTTCTACGGCAGTTCTTTCCTAACTGATAAAGAACCTTTATCTAAAAATTATCTAGGAAATATTGCTAAAGAATATGAGCAGCTTTTGCACATACTTTGGCCTTCTAACACTTGGAAACTTGCTAGAAGAAGCAAAAGTGTATAGGCTAAAAGCTTCTGTATGTGCTTGCATTGTGTTTCCAAACGTCTTCCATATTGCAGATCATAGACAAAAAATTCTCTGAATCATATGTGATATACCTTATATTATCTGATGTGATACATGCTTATATGGTTGTCAGAAATCATATCTAAATTTCCTGACACTTGCAAGTATAAGATCTAGTTTAGCATTGCATTGGTGCACTTAGTTTTATGCAGCTTTTATTTTTACAATGGATAAATTCAGCGCATCTGTTCTGCTATTAGATACCTCAGACCATATGCCTAAACATTTGCTGAGTGTTGCTTTCAAGGGAGGCATCAGGGTGAAGAGGCCTTGATGACTCTGCTGTGTCCCTGGATTTTGAGAATATGGCAAATAGTTTTGAGGAAAAGGAAACTAATGATTGTTTGCAGTCTGAGTCCTTTAATATAATAGTCCCAAGCCTATTTTACTTAACTGATAAGATCAAAGAAGATCAGGCTCTTCCGTATTATCGATGCAATATTGTTCATTTTTATAATCACTGAAGCTTAGCACACATGAAATTACAATAACCTCTAAATGAAAGGCGCGTTTGCTTCATTAGGTTGCATAGCACTTCTGCATTCCTCTTAACTGTTCAGAGTAACTATATAAAACTATTCAAGGTGTTAGTTTACATGGCTAAGGAGCAACTGTGCAGAACATTACCTCTTTCTGTGGTTGTGATCTTACTAAGTACCATAATGAAAATTGTTCATTTTGCCTATGAATAAACCTGTGTGGCTTAATAAGCGTATTTCTTTTCAGGTAGGCAGATCTGTTTCTAATGCTCAGTACACTTTGATTTCCTTTACTTATTAGTCTCAGGAGGTATTTAGGCATTTGAGTATGAATTATTTTAGTGTAATATCTTAAGGACTAACTAATAAAGGCCAATGTGTTGGCAGTAAGTTAAGAAAAAAAAACGAAGAAAAAAGCAAGGGGTAGGAGTAGAAGAAACTTCAGTTTTACAAGGAAACAATGTTTAACATTAACATTCCTTCTGAATTAGTCTTAAATGATTAATTGATTATGACAGGATAACTGCATCACATATACCTTCTTCTCCAATTATACCTGTAACAATTATAGACTACAACATAGGGCTTATTCTGAAAATCGTCAAAATCAGGGGCACTTGCACTATCTGCACATATATATTTTGATGTTGAGTTATTGTTATTATTGACTATCTTTGTTTAAAACTGTAGTGGAAACTATGAGGGGCTTTTTTACTAATCTGTTTTTGAGACACATTGAACAAAAATATTTTTGAAAGTAATGGAACCTCCTCATGTTAAGCTTTTCTTTCCAAGAATTTTCACTAGCAAAATTTCATATTTGAAATGTGTATGCCAGCTCCAAATTGATGAGCTGGTCCTACTGAATTATTCTGGATTTGACTATCTTAGCAGCTTACAAAAAAACATGTATCAACTGCTAAACTTCAACAACTTTTGGTTTTCCAAGATTCAGAAATTATGTCCTATCCTGGACTTAATTGCACTAGGTCAAAACCAGGCCTGTATCTGAACCTTCTCACAGTTATGAGCTTCCTATATGAACTCCTTTATACACCTCTTTAATTACACTTGGAGACTTATGGGTCTGGAGCCGGTTTACATGCATGCTTGACAACCAGGACCATTTCCAAATCATTGGTCATGGTTGTAGGTTGAATATCTAAGAATTATTAATTAGGAAGAAATATTTCTTTTAAAATATTTAAAAAATAGGGAAATTGGTATATAAACTTGTATCAAAGATTGCACTGATTATTTGCTATTATTAATTTCCTAGGCATGCCTGTGAAAAATAACATAGCAGCTTTACGCCAGTCTCCAGGACAGAACGGCACCAGCTTCCATGGCTGCATCCGTAATCTGTACATCAACAGCGAACTCCAGGACTTCAGAAATGTGCCACTGCAAGTGGGCATTCTGCCAGGTTGCGAGCCTTGTCATAAGAAAGTTTGTGTGCATGGAACATGCCATGCTACCAGCCAGTCAGGCTTTTCCTGTGAGTGCGAAGGAGGATGGACTGGACCCCTCTGTGATCAACAAACTAATGACCCATGTCTTGGAAATAAGTATGTCCTTCCTCAAGACAGAACAGTAGTATAATATGTATATGTCTCCTGTTACGTATATGTTTTTCATAAAAGTTCACACTTTTTTCAGCAAGAAAAAAAATATCCTGGGCATGTAAAAATAAAAACGGTGTCCAGATTGTATTATTTTCTTTCCATAAACTTAATGAGGAAAAGTCCCCAGTTTCGGGGAGCAGATATACATGTCTCACTGAAGTTCTGCCTAAAGCCTGGGATACGCTTTTATGTACTTCTGTATGAGCTACTTCTGTAATGAGTCAAACCACTGCCAATGTTGGTATGACATTTGGTACAAAAATCATTAGAAGTTGCAAATGGAAAAAAAAATCTATTTGCTTATTTATAATTGTATAGAGTGAGGAAATACAATTATTATTATTATTCTCTAATGTGTTTTAAAAACTTGATACAATAGATATATCTAATATTTTTATATTTTCACAGTACCCCGGGTTTTAGCGGGAAAACAGATTTCTACCTTTATGGTAAACTTTTGTTTAAGTCTGTGCGTGCTAATTCTTTTTGCTGATTTGACTAGAACATTTTAGATTGGGCTTTTTATATATGTTTATAGAGAGGGTCATGTATATGTATGTGGAGAAAGAGAGCAAAAGATAAGTATATATGTGTATATGAGAGTATTGATATCTATACATATTCGTCTTTTAAATTTACTATAGAGACAGATTCAGGCTTTTGGCTTGTGGTCTCCCAGCACAAGAAGATCAGAAACTTCAGAAGCTCAAAGTTCTTCAGGATTTATTGGTCATGGGCAAGAAGATGTCATTCTGTTTGCCTTTACCACTGTCCTTACTACAGTTTGGCAAACATCTCTTTTTTCTCTTTTTTTTTTTGTTTGTTTGATTTTTTTGTAAAGTAAACCTGCTTGGATCTTTTGGCTGCTGCTTTTTCAGAGATGGGGCCTATATAACTTTTGACTTTTGAGGACCAGTGGCCTGAGTTTGCTAAGAGATTCTAATAGATGATTTTCAACTCCCATATAAAAAGTTTCAGTGATCTTTTCACATAATGTGTATGGAGAGGCTGACCCTTTAAAGCGTTACATACCAGTTAGCAAGCTTTACAGTGCAGTTAGCATTGTTTACATTGGTTGTGGACTTCTTCAGTACTATTAAGTTTTGAAGTCTTCCCAAAGCCACAACAGTGAATTTTTGAGGCATATCATTATAGCACTTCATTGTTTATGGGTCCTTTTCTTACCCTGTTCACAGTTACTTAAGAGATAAAGAAAGGAAGTCACAGCAGGTTAAAAAATATAAATGCAATATTAGCATATCCATTTTATACTTTAAGAGTCAAAAATAACATGGAACTGTAACAATCAAGTTCTATAATAAGAAAACCCAAAGAATTTCTTTGAAGTGTCCTTGAAAAATTGGATTCTGTATAGGTTCTTATAACTATATGCGTCAGCACCCAAACTGAGTGCTTTTTGCAGTAAATTACAAAACTTGGCAAGTATCAGATACAGGCAGTATCAAGGATAGAATTAAGTGAGCACAACATTAGTATTTTGTTAGCTCTTGAAGGTATTGGGTTTGTTTCAGCTGTATACAGTGCTGTGAGTTTTTAGGAGAGAAAGCCAAACCAAAATTGTTTATTTGGGGTGAAGGAGGTGGGTTTTTTTGTTCCTTAGTTCCTGAGGAACTTGATTCTGTATTTCTTGATACACCTCTAAATCCTGTCTATTGAATAGATGCATTTTGCCTGTCTAATACAGTATAACATTCCACTTTATCTGAGGAACAGACTTGTCACTGTGATCTCCATTTCGAAAATGCAGGGGATCTTTTAGAGATCCCTGCACACCATGAAAAGTCTTAACACTTAGATTTATTTTACCTAAATCTAGGGGCTTGACTTGGGAACATAGTGACCGAAGTTTCCTCTATAGTCAGTAAAAGAATAAACACATTTCTAAAGAGTAAATTAGACCTCAGGTGTTCTAATCACCCTCTGGATAAGCTCATTTCTCTCCATGACTGTGTGGGGAGCTTATAGCAATTATACATCTAACTTGGGTGCCTGACATAGGTACCTAAAATTAGATAAAATGAAACTGTGCTCGAGAGATTGCACTTAGCTTGATGTTCCTTTCAGTGCAGTCTGAAGATGAAATTTAGGGCTTCAAAGAACAGGTGGAAGCAAAATTATGAGAGTTGGCATTAGCAAAGATTTAATCATCTTCTAAGTGAAGCAGAACTTTACTGAAGATCCAGACACAGACTGCTTTGATATCTAAAACAGCCTGTATAGTATATGACATGATGTCAGTGTCACCTGAGTAACTTCATACATCAGATGTCCTAAAAGTGGTTGTTTTGTAGATGGTGAACAAATCAAATGCTGAATATACTGAAAACTAAACAAAAGCTATCAGCCTTTGGATCTGCTTAACCACAGGAATAATTTGGAATTTTTTAGGGAACACAGTTGTTTCAAAAGTACAGGCTCCTATATAATAGGAAATTAGAGGTGCTTAAGCTATTATTTAAGTTTTATATTTGCAGTTTTTAATCCCAAACTGGATATGTGAATGGAGGCTGTGTTGCACCTTCCATTTAAATATCCTGTGATGAGAATGACTTCCCATACTCTTTTTTTTCCTCCAAGTTACATCATGCCTAAAGCACTTGCACAAAATGAAGGGTACGGATGGAGAACTGTAACGTAGATTTCACTGATGAGTGGAACTTGTTGATATTTATAAACTGAAACAGTTTTAAATAGTTAATGCAAGTTTGTCAAAGTCAAAATGTTGTGCATTCAATTTTACCAAATATCGTACTGTACTGAAGGAGTAGAGCACAAAGCAAAAAGTTTCCAGAAATACAGACTATGTTATCTAAAAAATTTCAAAATGAGATGTTGTTCTTAACAGAACTCTTCTTTTACTATGAAATGTAATTTTATATGCTTTTTTCGCCATCTTCAAAATGAAGCAAAGGATTTTGTTTTAGATCAAATGGGATTTTGCTTTTTACCTGAAGCTTTTAGGGTTTTTATTTATATATTTATTTAGGTGGCTGCCACAACCTACTAAGGAGTTTGTGGGCTCAGGAATCTTACAATACAGAGAGGAAAAACATTAGAGAAGAGAAACATTAGGGAGGGTGACTGTGACCTTGAACGTCAGGATTGCATTCCTCCTTACAGAGAGATCTTCACTGTGGTCTCCCTAGGAAACAGTATATAGATAGAAAACTCATGTGTCAAGACCACAGTCAAAGAAAATAACATTATTTCTAGGAAGAAAGTTTTTGACCCTGTGCCACCAAATGCACAAAGGGAAGAGATTTTATTCCAAGTCACTGGTGATGTTTTCAGAAGATGAATTCCCCTAGTCATCAGCTTACACCTAGGAACAGGTAATTAAACATCCTCCTTTTGGGAAACACCGCCTCTCTCACAAGAGAAGTAAGCCCACTATGCGTTCCCATACTGTACATCAGAACTCAGCAGATGAGTTAATGACAGCCTTTTTTGTCTAACAGCAAGATTTGAGCCTGCCACAAATGTTTACCAAAGCTCAACCAAGAGAGTAGCTAGTTTAAGCACTTGGGTGAGACTTGATAATACACAACCTCATCTAGTGCGAGTTTTCGCGTGAGTACTGGATGAGTGCTCTTGGCTTTCAGTGAAGTGAAGAGCTGCCTCATACACTATATGACCACGCGACTGGCAGTTGGCAATGCAGACTGATGTATTTGACGGGGGAGCACGGGCTCAGCTTTGAAACTGCCGTTGCTGGGTCAGGAAAGTTTCAGTTAGGAAGTGCCTGAGCTGTCTTTGTGCTGGGAGCCCCATATTTCGCAAGTGAGAATATGGGTTTTTTAAATGATACAAGAACCAGAATTTCAGGTGAGTATCCTTTTTCTCTACTTAATTCTAGTGGATTACATTTGGCCTTGATTTTGCTGTGTTCTTCTCAAAAGCATGCTGAAAATGTAGGTAGACAGGAAATGTTGCTTTTAATAACTGTGGCCTGTAAAAGCCTTCCATAACACATCTACAGTGGCTGTTTTCTGGTGAGACAGAGTTCTGTACTGCAGCTCGTTTTGTGTAAACCTGCATACCAATTCTAAACCACTTCCCTGCATCTCACTGAAAAAGTCCATTAGAAACAAAAGCAATTTCTTCTGAGCACGGTCCAAAGTATTTGTAGTTAATGTTGCTTAGCCTGAACTTTGATGAATAATTTATTTTTATTCTCTTGGGCTTGTTTCCCCTGTAGATGTGTGCATGGTACCTGCTTGCCGATCAATGCGTTTTCATACAGTTGTAAATGCCTGCAGGGACATGGGGGAGTCCTCTGTGATGAAGAGGAAATGCTGTTTAACCCCTGCCAATCCATCAGGTGTAAACATGGCAAATGCAGGCTTTCAGGACTTGGGAAACCATATTGCGAATGCAGCAGCGGATACACGGGGGACAACTGTGATAAAGGTAAAAAAAAAAACCAAAAAATCAACAACTTAAAAATCATGTTGTTTTGGTCTTAGAAAAGAGGGGGTTTTTTATTAAAACATGAACAGCCAAAAGCATTACCAACTTTTTTTTCCCCACAACACACACATTCGTTGCTTTTTTTTTTTTACCATAAGAATTTATCTCGGTGAGAGAAAAATCAAACTTTTCCCATGAATTTGTTTACATTTTGAGGATTTTTTCATCAAATGTTTTGCTGTGAAAACATTTCTCTTTTTTGCCTTTATTCAGAAACACATTTTTACTATATTGAACTATTACCTTTTACCTGCTGTATCTTTCTGTATTTATTGTTTCTCTGCCTTCTGCAACTGAGAAGCCAAATCCAATGATTCTGCTCCTAGTTTTATCACAAACTCTACTTTTGACCTCTCAGCTTCAACTGATTTATCACAGCGAATTATGCAGGTGAGACAGATGAAAACAGGATGACTTTTCCCCCTACCTTTTTCTTTTTCCTTTGTCTATCAAAGCTCTCCCTCTCCCTCTCCTTCCCTTACCCCAGATGGCATTTATTTTGTATTGTACGTAGATGTGAATAGAATAGAAGAATATGGTTGTAGAACTTTTAACAGATGTCTCATTTTTAGCTGCTTTTATACCTCCGTAATTTATGAAGTTAGTGGAATGTAACTTGTATTAAATAACAGTTTGAATAATATTAAACTCCAGGTCTAATAAATTAAATTGCATGCTCTCTGAAACATTTCCCTATGGTAAATAGAACCAGCTGCAAGCAATGTAGGAACAGAAGATGTGTATTTTTATAAAAGAGGAAAAGATTTAAGCTTCCAATTTTCTTGTCATTGTAATAGCTTTGTATTTATGGTTTACATATACATAATATAAACTTTGCTGAAAATAGGAGGTATAGGAAATAAAACTCAGCATTAATCAAATTATGTTTGGTAGAACCACTCGTTTCCAGTGTACAGTCTGAGTCAAACTTTAAAATATCAATCCCAACTGCAGTCAGAAGCCCAGCATCTTCCTTAGCAATGTCAACCATCCCTTGACCTGCGTCTCAAAAGTGTTATCTCTTATTTTAAATGTTGTTTTCTACAGAAATCTCTTGTCGAGGGGAACGAATCCGAGATTACTACCAAAAGCAGCAAGGGTATGCTGCGTGCCAGACGACCAAGAAGGTATCGAGACTAGAATGTAAAGGAGGATGTTCAACCGGGCAGTGCTGTGGACCACTGAGGAGCAAGAGACGGAAATACTCTTTTGAATGCACTGACGGGTCGTCGTTTGTGGACGAGGTTGAAAAAGTGGTGAAGTGTGGCTGTACAAATTGTCCCTCCTAAGTGTCCCTGTCACACTTGTCTTTTGAAAATGTTGTATACTTATTGACCGTGTCGGACTAATTAAAGCTTCATAGTGGAAATATTTGAAATATATTGTAAAATACAGAACAGACTTATTTTTATTATGAGAATAAAGACTTTTTCTTCATTTGAAAAAAAGATTCAAGTGCTTGAACTGAGACTTCTCATAACCAAGAGGAGCTTTGAAGAAAAAAAATAAAAAAGACCCAGTAACATTGCAACAGAGATGGGAAACTATAACTGCTTTTAACATGGATTCTTCTTTATAACATGCTGAAGATACACTGACACTATACACATGTGACTTTCAACTTAACAGCTCAGAGATGAAATATTGACCAGAACATGAGGCTTGTTTTTTCACTTTCGTATATTTTATTGTCTTGACAGAGCCTACAAATCACTTACCTATGGATGAGGAAGCATTATGAGTGAAAAGAATCAGATTATACAGAAGTAACAATTGTATGAAATACATTTTATCTTTTGGAATTATTAAGCATCTTGAGAAGATGGGGTCCCATTTAATGGATGGGAAATGGGAGATATGAGAATATACTATAATCCTGAAATCTCCTGATGATGTATACTTTTATGTCAGCATGTTAGCAAAAGAAGCATAAAAAAGTGTTTATCTATCTGCCCTTTTCCAGTATTAATTTTTTGTAATATAAATGTTCTGGGGATGATAAAAATAGATTATTGATGGATAAATTAGTAATAATATGGATTTCTGTTTCTATGAGTTCTAAACAACTCTATACAGTATTCGGTTTCATTGAGAAATATTTATTGTATCAAAGTACATTGTACTTAACCCTTTTAGGCCATCCCTTTTACTGTTTTTCAATGCTTTAATATATATTAATTTATATTTGTCCCAGTATTTTTGTAATTTTTTTATTTTTTTTTAAAAGGACTTAAAAATCAGGATTTTTTGCAATAGAACTAACGTAGCATGTCGTCTTGGGGTAAATGTTTTCAGTCTGGTTTTTCCTCCCCTTCCCCTTCCCTTTTTCTTTTCCTTAGAATCTGACCACTTGGTGTCACTGAATCTGAAAGTGATGACAATCTGCAGTTTTCACATACAGCAGATATTCAGGACACCTTCCAAGAACCTGTAATGTATGACAGAAAATGTCTTTACAGTAGGTGGCAATTGTAGAGAAGTTAATTTTCCCTATATACAGTACTTACAGAAAATAAGATGGCGTGTAGAAAATGACATTAGAAGGTAGATCTTTATAAATTAATATTCCCATGGAGCTCTTTACCTTTTTTATAAAAAAGAAAAAAAAGGCTGTGCTATCAAGAACTGTGACTTTCCCCAAATAATAAAACTACTTTACTGCCCTAACGTTCCCCATGTTAACATGTTGCTGCTAAATTATAATGTAGAATTGGTAATCAATAGTGGGTTGTGTCCTTCTTTCAGTAAAACCCAGGGTACCCTGTAAAAATGCAGATGTTTTTCAATTTTATTTTATTATTTTTTTTACAAAAAAGTTAGATGTACATGTGTAATGCAGTGTGCTTTGTCTTATTTGGACTGATATCAGTAATGCTACTGATGTTTGTAAATTAAACAGATATTTACTTCATTAACAGCTTTTATTTGTGTTCTTCTGAGAAGTTTAAATTGTCTAACAGCCGTTAATTAAACATCTGTAGTTGCAGAGAATATTTGGTAAAAAACAGAATAAAATCCAACCCTAGATCTAGTGTATTCATTGCTGAAAATCTGAAGAAGGGATTAATTTGGGATTATTACACCTGATGGCAGTAACATCTGAAAACGTCATTCCGTTACGAACACAGCTGAACTCATACCAAAATTAACAAAAGAATTATACATAAAGTACACTGCATGAAGAGGCAAATTGAGTCTATCCTAATATTGTAATGATTATACAAATGGCAATTTGACAGTTGTTTTAGCAATAATTGGGTTCTTCAGATGGATTAATTTCCACTAATCT
The DNA here is from genome assembly GCA_017639485.1 of Pluvialis apricaria. Classification (NCBI taxonomy): domain Eukaryota; kingdom Metazoa; phylum Chordata; class Aves; order Charadriiformes; family Charadriidae; genus Pluvialis; species Pluvialis apricaria. Next base: position 23,837,527 of record CM030010.1, on the reverse strand, counting down.
TGGACTAAGTATTTTAAATTTAAGCAACTGGATGGGATGATACTTAACCAGGTTTCTCTTCTGTGATATAACTTTTGCAGATACTTCTGTATTTATTTTACTAATTGTACTTTAGAATTTGTCTAAATGTCCAATGAAACAGCCTTTGCAGTTTCTATGACTTCTAAAATAGTCTTCTGTAAATAGGGGTAGCTTTGAGGAAAAGGAAGCCGCTTTTGCACAACAGTACTTATATAGCATTCTTGGATGAACAGTATTCTTTTTCTGCGTATGGTCAAAATCCCTGTGCCAAGTATCTGGAGTTGGACTGCTTTCTGTCCCCATACTGACAGAGGAAGAGGAACTTTGCACTTCACAAAGCACATAGCAACAAGCAATGCTAGCAGCTGCTGGTGATCCTGAGGCCATCGAGACAGGGTCTTTTTGTGGTCTCTAAGCAGAATCAAACAAAAACTTAAGAATTAGGGGAAAAAAACAAACAATTTTGGCACGTACATCTCTGGAGAAATATAAGGCACCTACATCAAACAGTGACTCAGCTCACCTTAGTCCTTAAGCATCTACAAGGTGTGCCACTGTGCATGACAAGAGATAATTTTATCAGTGGGATGGGTCACCCTGAAACCTTTTTCATGACTAAATCAAGCTTCTTGTAATATTGGTATAATAGACTGCCTTGTAGCTGTATTCCCCAAAAGGGAAATAGAGGTCTGAGGGAACTGTAGATATAGGCATGCTAACACGGTAGAGAATTCAGTTCACTACAGAATACTCCAGATACATAGGTTTTCATTCAAAAACATAAGTTATGCAGCTTTTAACACAGTGGTCAGGGATTAGGTTTCTCTCCTTGGGTCTGCTGCTTGCTATAGGAATCACTCTCAGAGAGTCTGCTTTTTAATGTATTGAATAAAATGCAAAACCAGCATTGGGTCTGAAGGATATGGGTCAGTACAGTGACCAATTTCCTCACTTCGAGTTAACCATGCATAGAATTCAAATTCTTTTTTCATTAGAAACCAAGAAAACCGAAACTTTCAGATTCCATCATTTTCTGCCAGTATTCTTAAAAGCTATAAAAGAGAAGGCACATGAATACTGCTTAATTTGTACTGGCTCACGCACAGCTCCTACTGTCATCTCACAGATGATAAAAACGTGAAAGAGCATGGAAAAAAGACCATTCTTCTTGAATGAAACAGTAACAAAAGTAATTGCTTTTTTGTTTAACATTGAAAGTCAATTCAGAACAGGAACTATCACACAAGGAACCGGATTCTGCAGCCTGTATTAAAGTTTCTGGGGAAAATGGATATGCGAGTGACAGAAATACTGTTTTAAGCAAACCAATAGTTTGAGAGATGATACAGTTTCTTTTCTAAGCTCTCCTGAAATAACAATTTTGTCTTGTATTCAGAATACTTTTTGCTGCCATATAGGGGTACCACAAAGCTTAGTATTACAAGAATCATTGTAATACGATGATGCTCTGTGTAGGTGCCACAGTCAATATGATATTCATGTGATTTTTATGAAGGGATTTGCCTGGAAAGGCCAGAATGCAGATTTTTGGTAGGTAACAACAAATCTGGCAGAACTGATGATCCACAGTGTACCTGCAGGGACAGTAGCAAGGCAATAGAGAAAGTGGATGTCACCACGCCAGTTTTGATGAGATGAGTGATGATTAAGAGATGAGGGGGAGAGTGGTACCTTTTGGAAAGGAGCTTGTTGTTGAGAAGAACATGCCCAGAAGTTTTGGAAAAGCATCAAGAATGTTGGAGGCTGTTTGCATCGAAGCTCTGGGCTTTGGGAGCTTTATGTTATTGCTTGAAACTGATGTATTTAAAAGAAAACTCTTTACAGTTCCGAAAAATGCACACTTGATGTTATTGCTTGAAACTGATGTATTTAAAAGAAAACTCTTTACAGTTCCGAAAAATGCACACTTGATCTTTCTATCTTGAGTTAACCCTACTATTTGAGGAAAAGTCTATCTTTTTGAAGCTATTCAAAATCCCATCTTTTGGTTCCTTTTCTTCTCCTTGAGAAGCGAGTGTTATTCTCGCGGTAGCTCATTAGGCATGCAAGTGTCTGTGCTTCAGCTATCCCACCTTACAGTGGAGAGCCTGGCACGTAATTTCAGTTCCCATAAAGTGCAATTCCCCAGCTGAGCCATTCAGGATTCTTGGCTTTTAGAAGAAATATTTATACACTGAGCTGGTATCTCCAATCTATTTAAGATTCCTGGAGTGGAAATCAGAAAATCGTTGGTAGTTGTGACTATGTAGGGGCTGTCAGGAGTCAAGTAAAACTGAAGTGTTTGCCTGCATGCCTGGAGAGCCTGGCTCATCCTGGAGAGCCCACTGTTTTACTGTGTTCTTTATGTATTGTGTTCCTGGCAGAGCGGGAAGTGCTTGTGCTCATCCTTTCAGAAATGCCTGAGAGCAGAGGGATTTTGTGTCCTTTTGCAAATAGTCTAGGCTGGAAATCATAGGCCTCTTTGGCCCCCAGCCAGGTTAAACTGTGTATGGATACCTTAACGTCAACCATCATCTTGGACACCAACAGCTCCTGATGTTAAAAAAAGTGAATAAATCTTGCTCTCGGTTTAATAAAACACAGATGGGAAAAGCAAACCAAACAGAGAGTTAACAGCTCTATTCACTAGTCTCCTGGGCTCCATGTGATTAAATCAGAGTTGGAGGGTATGTTCCTGCTGCTGCTGTTCTGGCCAGTGTCCGTAGGGGTGATGGCCAGCAAAGGAGAAGTATTCTGTCAGTGCTGCATGTCATTTGTCAAGCTGAGAAAAAACAGTCATCTCACTGAACAGCAAGACTTCTGGCTATCCACAGTCCCAGCAAATACGCTCCAGCTCTACAGCATGACACCCATGCTGCAGGAATTTTGCTCAGCCATGGGAACAGACTTTAGAACTGCCTCCCAGATCCACAGCTTAATTTCAAAATGTTGATCTTAGTAATGCTTTCTGGTCTTTACAACTCCATCCTCTTACTTCATTCTACTTCAGAGGTAAACTCCTTTAGTTCTGAACGTTGAGCCTCAGTACTCTCAATAGCTGCCCTATCCTACATACAGGAGTTAAGATTTTTTTTTTTTTTTTCCTTTTTTTAGGTATTCATTAACATTTGTAGTGGGATCAGAAGACCTGCCTTAAAGAAAGAGAGACAGGTTACACTTCCAAGTACAGAGATCAGACGTTTTCATGTCCTTTATAATTTGGAAAATGTTACATTACCTCCTGTGGAACAGCCTGACATACCTAGATTGCCATAAACTTACATACTTTATGGATTTATAGACTCAGACCAGGAGAATTGTTATCTGTTTTGTCTGCTAGAAGTTTGATGGTGTTTTTTTTAATTCCTTTTAGGATACTTCCCATATCACAAGAAACAAGTAAAGATAGAATTAATGTGCCTGGGTTGCTTACCCTGTCATTAAAGTTCCTTAAAATGATTCCAGGACATTTTTCTTCTTTCTCATAGTTTTTCACATTCTGGGCTTCAATCTGTTGTTTCTGTATGATGGCCCATTTGTCCACTTTGGTTAATTTCCAGGACAGATTTAATCCTTCTAAAGAGAGGGAAAGGATACCTTTTTTTTCCTGCAGCTGTGCCTAAAATCTCTCACAGCACATCTTTAGAAGTATGTTTTCTTTCAAAGTCCTCTGAGAATAGGTTAACTTGAGCTGTTTTTACTGCAAACTTGTTTTTTTGCTTCTGATTAGCTTTATTTATTTAATCACATTTCTGTGTTTCTGCTATGGTAACAGCAATAAGAATGGTACCAGCTGACCTGTGCTTTAGAAGTTGCTTGCTGTTTTGAAATAGCAAGTTTAAAGAGTATGAAGTTCGTCTGTTCTCCCTTTTTTCTTTTTTTATTATTAGATCTCCTTCCCTATCAGTTCACCCATTTTTGAGCAGTTTTATGATTATTCTCTAGGGGAAAGGTAAGGACACGAGTCAACGTCAACAGCAAATAAAACTGACCACAGAAAACACATATATCTACCAAAAAAAAAAAAAAAAGTTTCTAAACTCTCAGAAAAAAACAGAAGTAATTATTCATTAGTTGTTGCCACCTTTTTTGCTGAACAAACTTTTACATTATTAGTGAACAAAGCTATTGAGCCAAGTACACCCCTAGAAATAATTAATGCAGTGTGTCCAGGGCTGGAGGAGGAAGAAAAAAGAACGTGAGTTACCTAAATCTAGCACACCTTTTGTGGAGAGGAAGGGTTTGGGCACGTTTCTGTGTCTGAATACCCAGTGAGACCATGTGGCACTGCATAGACGCCACTGCAGAAAAACATTCACTGTTACTGTAAATAATCAAAAAAAAACCAAACCAAACCAACAAACAATAAACTAATAAGAGACTTTGCAAAGTACCTTCAAAATGAGAAGTAAAAGGTTTGTTAACTCCCACTTGATCAAAACAGTGCTCATCACCCACTATCACAAACCACAGACCAGCCTTTGGCATTCCCCCCTACCCTCCAGCTCCAGGCACTCCAGACACTACTCGCTTCCCCCCCCTTCCCCCCCACCCGGCTCCGGACACGGCTGCGCCCGCCATTCCCACAGCCCCCCCAGACCAGACACTTTTTCCTTCCCTTCGCAGGGAGGCACAGCAATCACCTTCCCGCCTGTGCATTCCCTCGGATAACTGGAGGCATCTGGTGAGGTCAGAACACCATGCTGGTGATGGAAAAGAACACTCTGCAGCTAATTAATATTTAAGTATTTTTAAAAAAACACCAAATATTTTTTATTAAACTGTTACAGCAAAGTGCTTGTACCAATCAGCAGGAATGGTGGCTGACAAAATGTTTAAGTAATAAAACCCCCTCTCTGTGGAGAACGAGGCCTCTTCATTTTCATTCTGAAAAGCGTGCGTAGCTTCAGGTTAATTGAAAGGACGGATAAAGGGACCTAGCCCTAACTGAAAATCTGCTTGGCAATGGCACTCAAAAGCTACAAACAAATAAACAAAAAATATGCCCAAACCAATAGGGTTTGGCTTTTGTTTGTTTGGTTTTTTTTTTCCATTTTTTTACCAGGAGAACAAAGAATAAACAATCAAATAGGTTAGGGACGAGTGCCTGGGAAATAAGAAGAGCTAAAGCTAAGCTAAAATTCCTTTTTAGCTCTGGCTATATCACATTGCTGGGCAGTGAACGTACAAGGGAGTTAACTGCTGCAATTGCTCATGGGTAACAGATACAGCCATATATTTTCAAAATTTTGTAGAAAGGACACTTAACAGCCCAGAAAGTACTGACCAGCCACAGAAGTCATCCTACTGTTACTTCATGCTGACATGAAAGAACTGTTTGGGAATAACTCCTTTTGGCAGAAGTGACCACAGTCCATTCGAATTTCACATGGTAATGAACAGGCTTGTAAAATGCAGAAAAACAATGGTATTAGCCCATAGAGAAGAAAATATTACAGATTTAAGACATCCAGGGCCAGATTCACTGTAGGCTGGAGCTGCTTCGTGCTGTTTCAGTGATGCAAAGCAGCTGTAAACCCAACTTAGCTGGCCTGGAGCCACTACAACTTCTATCTGCTGGAAAAAGGAGTTGATGGTTTCAGTGCAGCAAACCTGGGTTTGGGACTGCGGTCCGTCCTCCAATGTGTTGGCTAAAGGAGCCATCGCTTGCGTTACCTTGGAAAAAGCGTCATGCCCCTCTCGCTTGGCCGTGCCCCTCTCCCCCATGTAAGCGGTGCTGAGGATTTGTGGGAAAGGAGCTTGCTTCTCAGTGCTGCTCTCCAGACTCCAGAAGAGCAAAGAGAATTGGCAATTCTTCTTCAGCAACAGCAGTCAAAAATGAAAGACAGGAGGTCTTTAACCAAAAGAAATAAGACGAAGTGAGTACTATTGTAGTAAAACTGCTTCTAGTGAAGTCATTTCTTTAATACTCACTTTTAAAGACTCACTTAGTTGTGGCTCCTTAGGAAAGCACTATGGAAAACAGATTCTTCTTGTAAAATCTTTTCGTTAGTGTGTGTGTATAAATATACACACATATACAGGGTAGAAAGTACATACTTTTTTTTTTTTTTTTTGCTTTTCAGAGTGTGAACTTATTTATGCTTTCTGGTTCCCCTGAGCAGCTCTGAACAACAGCAGGTATGATTAAGAATTCAAGGTAGCTGCCAGCGAGGCAGTTTGACCTAACCTATCTTGATGTTGCACCCTGCGCATTTAACTGCAGCATTTCTGTGTGGGACACACTGTAGTTCACTGGGGTACAGCATATCTATTTTAGTCATATGCACTCACTGAAATAGCTGTGTGCACATGGAGATCACATCTTTTTTTCTTTTTTTTTTTAGCCAAATTAGGGGATCAAAGCCATGTAAAACCTTTTGTAATGAAACTTGAAGCCACATGTAATGAAACCAGATAGTTTTTCCTTTCTGATCTAAAGTCTTTCCTGTTTTCAGGCATTACTATAAACCTACATCTTGGTCCAGCCTGTAACTTGGTCCAGCTTGGATTAGATTTGCAAACAGTTTGATGAATCTGGGATGATTTATAGCTTGAGGTAGAAAGAAAACAAACAACAGAATCTAAAGTTTGGCCTGCTTTAGGCTCAAAATCAAGCGTAACCTCCTACTGACTCCTTTTGGATTTTTGTGTCTTTTCAAATCCCAAAAGGAAAGCACCCCACTGAATCTTAAATCCAGCACGAAAAACATAATGTGGTGGTAAATGTAAAAGTAAGTTCCACAAATACCCTTTCCTTTTCTGGGAAATTTCCATTTAGACTTAAACAAGGATTTTGTACAGAGGGAGATTAAGGAAAATATTTCTTCTTTAGTACCAAGAGCTGAATGTACTCTTCTTTGTTCAGAAGGCAAGAAGTATATTTATCAAAGAGCACTTTATTCATGCCATCCACAAACTTGTTCATTCTCTTTTAATTCAGCTTAAAAGGAAGATGACAAACATCAGCAGGGAGCTGTTTAGCTAAAGGAAGTGTAACATTCAGGAAAATCAATACAGATTTGCAAAGAGAGCATGGCTTAAACTTAGCATGAAAATAATGTGAGTTATAGCAGCTCAAAGGGTTCCTATTTCCTATCTACTTTTAAGTACAGAGAGTCTAGACACAAGATACATCCTCAGAGAATAAGGGGGTGTCTGTGAAGAATATCCTACGCCATCATTTCACGAAGTGGATTCTTTCAAAAATGCTTCTTTCCTGGTTTAGAGAAATCCATAGGGCCAGGTTTTTCTTCAGACATTGTGCTGGTTATTGGTATTTCTACCTGCTACCAGTGCACATGCACCAGGTGACACTCTTATCTGGGCCAGGCCATCTTTGCTTTCGGCATCAGCAAGCAGGAGGAGAACAAGCCAATCCCACAAGAAACAGCTGTGCAAAATATGCCTTAAGCAAAATCCGAGTGAGCAGATGCTTTGTTCCGTTGGACTGGTGTGGGTGACACTCTGTCCCACTTAAGGGAGAAGCTCCAACGAGGAGCTGATTGAAGCTGTTTGTGTATTCCAGTATTTGGCCAGAAGGAATGGAGTATGTATTTTCAGACACCTTAATTCCCATATAACTAGAAAATAAGAGCATCAACAATCACAGATTTTTAAGAACAGAATACTGAAGGTATATGTGATTCTTGACAAAAAAACATTTTGTGCACACAAAGAAGTTCACAGAAGTGTGGCTCTAAAAGCCTGAGATCACAACTCTTTCCAGTATCAAAATTTAATTTCTGGGCTAAAAGGATTTCAATTTGTATCACATTACAATAGATTCAATGTTTAAATTCTCTTTCTTATTTAAAGGCACCCTAAACAAGAGATCAGTGTTTATGTTCCAACAGGTCATGTTTCCTATTATTATCAATAGTGGGTACTCTCAAAGGACAGATGGACAGTTGAGGCTCAGCAACCTAGCCATGAAATCTATCCACACCTTCTGTAAGGTCAATCATGCACAAACCCATTTAGCCACCCTTTAAAATACACATGAATCTTTTAATTCAATCTAGATCAAAATGCTGTTTTCCTCCATCTGAGGCATGAAAATGTATATAACGGATTCGGAAAAAATCCACATAATTATCCTGGTTGGATGTGAAGTTTCCTTCAATCTTTGATCTATAATGTAGTAATGTGTCAGCTCGACCAAAGTAGTTTTATGTGCAGGAAATAAGACAAGCTGAGTAGCTTCATGGTTAATTGATTAAAAGGTTCTAAAGAAGGTGCAAGATCAAAGAGCAACTTAATGGTTTTATGTTACTCTAGAGAACTGTTGGTCCACTTGTCTGACAAGACTGACCTTGGGCAATGAAGTAACAGGCAATTAAAAAAAACCCTGCAAAACGAAAACACAGATCATATTTATCTAGTTCAGCATCCTTATTTCCTTTAGCATGTAATAGGTGGCACACCCCAGTGCTCTGAGACAAGTTGCATTTTGTTAGCCTTTTATGCTATACAGTCTAAATATTGAGTACACAAAACTGACTGTTGCCTATACTTGCCCTGAAGAGGGGGGGGGGGGGGAAAAGCACAGAAACTCAGAATCACAGGATGCCATGCCATTGGTTAAAAACCTACGAAAGCAAATAAATGTCAAACTATAGCTGAAGGACAGTTCCTTGTAGAGTCCTTGATCTGTGGAATAACTAAACTCCCTTGGCCACCTTCACTGACGTTGGGAACTGATGACACCTCGTAGTTTACAAGATTGGCTCATCTTGAAAAGTATATTGGGAAATGGGAGCTGCTCTAAAGTAATATAACTGCTTGCAATAAAGGAAAGCAAAAAAATTGTTAATGCATTGACTCTTGAAGAAGAATTTAATAAGGCCATTCTCTAAATGGCACTTTAAAACACCAATACTTTCTGGTTAGGCTGTCATCACTAGGCTAGTCAAGACTCTCATGAGCACAGTTTGGTTTATGTCTTCTGAATATGAGCATTATACTTACACAGAGGTAAAAGAGAAATACTGAGAATATTAGGCAAAGGAAGGCAAGAACTGCACACAGTGAGATTTCCACAAGCTGCACCGTGACCTGAATCCAAATTTTTCTGAGTCCTGATCCAGTGTGGTATTTTGTACCTATGACTGGATAATATTTTACTTTACCTGAACAATTAGGACAATCAGTTAAGGCACCGATACAAATAAGATTGGAGTTAGTCTCAGTCTGGCACTCGATTGTACCAGTAACTCAGTCTCCAGTGCTTGAGCTTCTGGAAAACGGTATTCCAGGTGCTTACAAGGCTCCCCTTCATGCAGCAATGGCTTCACAAGTCAAAGGCAGAGTTACATTAAAAGGAAAAAAAAAAACCAAACCCACATTTTTCCTGTTTTGCATTAATCCTGTTCTCATCAAAACCGAGGTATTCTTACATGTTTTTCCATATATTTTCTAATGCTTATATAGATGCTTTTGCCCCTTGCCAGCAAATTCTCACCTCATTGCTGTGACTGACATAAGGCTCCTTCCTCAGGCAGTCCTGCCACTGTTTCCAGCTTAGCAAAGAGAAGAACTCTTTCTCTAGGTTGTTATCTCTGCTCCAAAATCATGAGGCGACCTTGGCCATGTGACAAGAGATATCACAAGATGCCCATCACAGAGCAAAACCTCGTTTAGTCTGAAAACAAATTCCCTTGAAGCAAACTGATTCTGTTAGAAGCCTCTAGCAAATGACTTGAATAGCCTGAGCTATTGCAAGCAGAGAAAGACAGTCACAGCAAATGCTGAAAGACAAGCAGCTTGGGAAGACTGAATAGTCTCATCTGTTCATTATAAATTAATTAACACATCTGACCAATGTGTTAATGACACCCACCATAGGATGCTCTACCATTAATGTCTTCTATTTACATGAACATAACTTTCAGGTCAAGGATGTAAAAGTTCCCTGTTGGTCTATTTACTTAAAACAAACAAACAAAACCCTACTACTGCTCCTGCTGGCCTGCTTCGCTCCACAAAGAAGAAGAATATCCCACTTGAGCTGACCAGCTGACAGCTCTGCTAAGTGCCTGATAAGCTGCCTTTCCCGGGTCACCACTGAGTGGGAACTTCTGAGCTGTGTAATGGGATTAGCTTTCCCACACCATTCCCGGAGAGCCCATTGTTGAGAGAGGAATAGTTTTATTCATGGCAACAAGTCAGACACAAACCCTTGGCAAGTCAAATTAAGAAAAAATAAACAAACACATGGAGTTTTGGCAGAATCTGGGATTGGCCCTATTGGAAATTTATTTGTAAACTGATGGAGAAGTTGACTGATCTGGAATGGACCGCTACATTTACAATGGAGCTAAAGAGTAACTCGTTAAAGACTCCTCTTTTGTTTTGATAAAAGATCTTTCATTACCTCAAGGCCCTTTCCTTCACAAAAGTCCTAAAAAACACTCCCAACCCAGCAGCGCGTCTTTGGGATGAGGGGGAAACATACTAACTGTTAGACTTTCTGGGGAGGAGTCCTGAATTAGTCATTTTATAGTTTCGCAAGTACAAAAGCCAGGGAATTGTTGTGATTTAAGGATATAATAATTTTCAATGCACAAATTCCCTTTATTGGAGTATAAATAGTGCCTTGAGGGCACATAAAAGCACTGAACTGGGCCTGGCAGAATCAGTTTTATTGTATTCTACTGTGCAGAAACAATTACTTTAGTACAAATTGTCATATGCCATTTTTCAGCCTGATCAAGTTCAGTCTCATGACTGTAAATTACTTTGTAGCTGAGAGGTATATCCAAATGTCTGTGGTTAATACCGTCTTGAACCTTTTATAATCTAAAGTTCTTCTCCTTTTGTTTTGCTCTAGCCATGAACACTTTTGTTCCCATGTAAAATTATATAGTCATACTTCCAGTGTGAGTACTTTTCCCAATTCTTTTCTAAATCTCAATTTCATTCTCCAAATAGTTCTGCTTCAGTGCTTAACAGCACTTCAAAGACCCACTGGAACTGGTACTTCCTATTTTGTTTTTCTAAATCTTTGGTGGACCTGATGTGTTTCCAATGTGTTGTTATCAACAGATTGTCACTGAGGATTTGATTGTCACCTCTGCTTTTCGGTGCTTCTATTTTTCATAATGAACCTGTAGCCATATATATAGTTAAAATACACGTGTATGTGCAGTTGTACCTTAGGCTTCTTCAGCTTGGTGAACGTCTCACGATTTCATTAGTGATTATTGTATCTTCATATATAACTTTTTTTTTTATCAAACAAATTTTTTTTGTGCATCAACCAAGCACCTGGGGAAATAGTCAGGGCATCGTGGAGAGTCTCACAAACTTCACAAACTAAGCACAACTGAGAGGCAGGGTGAATTGTGCTAGGGCAGGGTGACATTAATGCAGATATACCGCTGTAGGGATTAGCGCAAAGCTCTCTGAAAGGAGCAGGTTATGCTGTGTAGACATATCAGCTCAGCTGGAACTAATTTGGGAAACCCTCATCACTACATAGTGTGATTTTAAGTCTGAAATATCTCAGGGTCTTGCAAAAATAAGAATTTTCTCTTATTAAAATAACTATTGAGCTTTCAGATTGCAGAGAGGATTTCTCGTCCCTATAGCCACCACACCAGGAACGGGAGAAATGTGGTGCTGAGCTGGAGTTAACAAGCCCAGTCAGACCTCGATGAGAGCTAATGAACTCTTATGGCTTCTTGCTGACTACGTGGCACCATGCAGTTTTCTTGCCATCCTTTTCCTCATCATTTCATGTCCAGGGGTGCAGTGTTGGGTAGCTGTTGGCATGAGTCCATAGGCTTATTAACACCACAGCCCCTGCTCTGTGTGGTGTAGGCACCCAGTGCTTCTGGACCCATGATGGCTCTGGAAGCAGTACTACGTTTGTACCCGCTCTACACCTAGTTTCACACAATCCAGATGAATAAGCACAGGCTCCCTGGCACAGCTGATGCTCAAGACCCAGCTCCCAGGATTTGCTCTGTTTAGTGGTCAGGGAATAGCACTCCAGAAAATTGTATTTGTACCTGTAAAACTGAAGGGAATGGTAATATAATCAGATTTTTAAAAGCACACACATCAAAACTAGAATACCTAGATATGTTTGGGTCTAACTATCAGATTCAGCTAAAGAGATTTGCCTCACCAATAAAATACCTGCACCTTGTCAAAGCAGTGGACTATTATTTTTGTTTTTTCGTTTGAGAAGGTCCAGTGTTTGAGAGTACTAAGAAATAGAATATTCATGGCTGAGATGCAAAATGTTGTTGTAAGCAAAAGACCAGTTAAACAGCAGAAATCAAAGAGGAGGTTGAAATGGTCATTATCTCTGCAATTTAAAAAAAAAAACCTATTAAATAAATTCCTAACTACTACTGTCACTATTCAAAGCTATATCATAAAACCGAGTGCAAATTATTTGCGCTTTGGTGGAGAAGGCTGGTGTAAATATTATCATTATTATTTAGTCAAAAGAAATAATGTAAATGATGAAAAACCACTCATGCAGCACTCCTTGCCCTTGATGGATAATTAGTATTCAGCAAAAATCACGAAGCATTAAAATACTTATTCAAATAAGAAAGTAGTTAGTCAGAATAAACAAAACCAACAAACCAAACAAACGAAAAAACCCCAACTGGTGACCTAAACTCCCCCAATTCACTGCTTTTCTTCACTACTTGGGGAGCACACACAGTATCTGTCTTAACAGATAGAGTCCTTTTGTGACTGTGCAAGGACACCAGTGTATTTACTACTATTCATCCCCCATTGCTTGCTTCACTTTCCACATGAATAGTAACACTAGTTTAATTACTTGCTGATGTTGTCTTTAGAACACTGCACCAGTTTGCAAGACTGAATTCCACACTACAATCTAACGGATCATTTTAGAGCTGTGTTTGCGTTACATATGCTAAATGAAATGGATGAACACACAGACTGGAATAATACTGCAGGACTGAGTCCACATTGCTCTCAAGAATATGTTTTACCAACATTTTCCATGGGACACTGTGCTTACTAGGGTTGGCTCGTAATGAAAATGGTGCCGTGTTCAGTTTTGTGGATGGATATTTACACAAACAGTGGCTGACAGAAGCCTGTGAGAGGTGGGGCTGGAACAGGGAACAGACTGGAGTGGCCTGTCCAAAAATGGTATCTATTTCCAGAGCAGCCAAAGAAGTAAATAAGCAAAAGAAATAGGAAAGGAAGAAGGATAATAGGAGAAATCACCTTGCGGTATTTTGTGTGTAGTAAAATTTTTGTATATAGTGTAAGCCACCTGACAGTTCTAAAGCACGCTGTGGCCCACTATATACAGACTGAACTGCTTTGCATTACTGATTAGGAAAACCGTCATGATTTAAACAAATTGTAATTTTACAGAATGTCTAGAAGAGTTAAAACCTAAAGAAGTTTGTGACTTTAGGAACAAGGAGATGGTACTGGGATTCTGAGAAGTGACACCATATTTTTTCATCATCCATTCCAAAAACTAACTGTGGAATGACATAAACTTGCTGCAACCTTGAAAGAGCCTGAGCAGAAGAACTATTAGGTAAGAAATAAAGCTAGCAGGTAGCAAATTCACAACCAACATAAAAAGGTGAGGGTGAGCCAGGAGACTCCTTGTCACAGGCTACTGTGAAACTAATAGTCTCCTAAGCTTCAACGGGAGAAATCCACATGAGAGAAATCCATTGAAGATTACTGAATATGCAGCAGTCATCCCTGGCTCAGGATGTTCCCGCATGGCAAATGGCTGAAAGCTGGGAGAATACTCACGGGAAATGTTATGTACAGTTGCCCTGGTTCTCACAGTCTTCCCTAGGCACCCTCTTTGGCTGCCTCAGATGGGACACTCGATGACAGGACACTGTGATGTATTAATCTTTGATGTGACCCAGTGTTCAATTCAACAAAATTCTTTCTGTTAGACAGAACTTGAGATACTGTTAAAATGATTTTCTGGTGAGATGGCAAGTTCATGAAATTTTTTAAACACAAGGTTCTCTTGAGAACTGAATTACTTTTCAAAACTCAAAGCTAATAGCAAATGTTATACTGACTACTTGTCTGTACCTTCCCTCATGGTATATACCTGGTCCTGGCAGGCACTCAGTTAAGTTTCTTCTTTTGCATCCTATACTGTATAACTCTTAGTGTTTATCCTACAGAGGCTACCAAGTTTCCAGGCTCTTGCATTCCCGGCCTTTCTGACAACAACACTACTCTTTTCAACCTACTCTTCAGAGACCCACTTACCATCCTAAGCTTTTGAGCTCCCACTGTTGCCAGAATCTGCTCCTCTGCACTGCAGCACTTCCACAGGGACATCAGCCCATGAGACCCGCCAGCCAACCGGAACATGTGGGACTACCTACGCTGGCACCGAGTGACAGCAGTGCAATCTGCAGCTGGGCAGTGCAGTGAGGTACTCATTCCCCACCCTTACTCTCCCCATCCTTTCCTTTTTGTTCCTCAAAAATACACATGCTCACATTCTACTATTTCAAACAAAGAATACAGAAGTGTACCATGCTGAGGAATACAGCAAAAGCTTCTCTCCCCCACACACCTTTCTCTCTGATTCGTTATGTAGTTCCTCCTTCAAATCTTTCCCATCTAGTTTCTCTTTCCAGGTCTCTTCTCCTATCAGAAAGTAGAACTGCGGAAACCAAAATGATGTCTGAATTACAGGAGCTACAATCCATGAATAGAGGAAGTCTAAAAGTCACAAACTTGAAGCCTTTGCTGTGCTCTGATTACAGCTCCCCTCCGATATGTTCATTTTTAGTCATCCCCCCCCCCTCCCCCTTCTACACCCATTCATGCATCCTTTATCAGGAACCCCAGTGCACAGCTCCCTCTCATCCCCCACCTCCCACCACCTTTCCTGGAAAGATTTCTTTGTATTTTCTTTTTTTTTTTCTTTTCTTTCTGTTTTGGTTGGTTGGTTTTTTTGACAAAGAGGCTTTGATTCATCCTCCTCCAAAATACAGGACAGCAAGCAGGGCAGCCTTACTCCCCCACTTGCTACTGCTGGGTGGGCAGGGACAGAGGGGCTGTAGGCTGCTGCTACACCACTTTCCGAAAAGAGAAAGCTATTACTACCACCACCACCTTTGATTCTATCTACGTGATTTAATCATGACTGTTACCACAGCTCCCATCATCATCACCATCACTACAGCCAATACTCCGAGGCTGTTACTGGTTCTCAGCCACCAACTTGAACTGAGTCCTGTGGACCTTAGGTCTGTTTTTCAAACCTTCTCTGCATCATAAACAACGGAATTTTCCCTACCATCCCTGGACTTGTTATCTCAAGTGCCAGCTGTGCTTGGTGTGTGGGAGACATTAAATGCTTTTGTGAAGCAGTACATCCAAGCCTCGTGTGCCTCAGAACACAGCCTGATGCTCTTACTGCAGCTCTCCTCTATGTCTGATACAGCAAAGGGAACCTCATGGACTCAGGTAAAAGCTGAAAGGTCTATTAATGTTACAAAAGACAACGTTGTACCCAGCTACAGCTTCTGCAGATGTACATTTGGTTCGCCAGAGCAACACCACCTCTGCCCCAGCATGTTCTCTGCAGAAGTCCTAACTACATGGATTTATTCCTGTTGTTGGCAAAAAAAAAAGGGAGGAAAAAAAAGACCAAAAACAAAAAGTAGAAAGACTCTCATGATGCCTTGTGAATCCATGGAGGACTTTTTCGTATTTATTATTATTTAGTACATTCTGTGAAGGGGTATAAAGTCCGGTAAACTTGCTCTTAATCAATGCTTTATATATACTACTACTGATCTGTGCCCTACAGTGGGAAAAAAATGGTAAAAGGTTTCCTAACAAAGAACACAATTTCTCTGACAACTGAACTATGAAATACTTCCATTTCCAGTTAACAAACTCTTCTCTTTCGCCACCTTTGATATTTGAGGTAACAGCAAACGTTGATTTTTTCCCTTGTTTCTTTCCCCAAACGGAGCGAGGCAGCAGAATGCAGAGCAGCCGCTTTCTCAGAGGAGGCGCCGAAGTGGGAAGGAAAGACAGTGAGTGATTGCCACCAAGTGGGAAACTACAAAACTGCAGCGTGTGCCTCTGATTTGGTTCTTTTCCTATGCAACTCTGACGGGGAAAACGCGTCAGTCAGCTCTCCCAGCAGCACCCTACCAATCAGCTGCAAGTTTTCAACTTTTGCTTAATTATTTCCCTCTGCAGAATTTAAATTCTATTTATCCTGCCTCAGAAATTTAGTAGTGAGGTTTGATTTTCAAATAATTGTAGAGAAATCATTTGGTGAGCACAGTTAAGCCTGTGCATGTCTGTCTTGCATTTGAAGAACATTACCCCATGAAAACTTTTTCCTATGTCTAGAAGCAAATTCCAAGTCCACAGAAATCAGCAGGAAGAGAACAATGGCATTCTCTGTGGGCAAAGGACACAGGACCATCCTACTTCTCTCTGTTTTCATTTGCATGATGTGGCAGCCATGATATTATATAAAACTACCTGCAATATAAAATGGTACTGAACATTTCCGAATGTATCCACAGTTGTGACAAAGTAGTCATCTTTAAATATCCTGTCCACTTTCAGAGGTGTATTCTGCTTTATGTAGAGAACATCATGTTGCTATCTCTGTCACTGCTTCCTCTGACATTGGGTACCACTTCACCTTTCAGGCTCACTATGCTCACAGGTATGTTCTCTCACTATGTTTCTGCTTACAGGTACCTGCACCTGTTTGGTGAAAAGCATAATGAATAAAAGTTAGTACTCCAGGGAAGTTCAAAATATCATTGGGATATCCTAAAGCAGCCGAGAATAACACTGGGATGTATCACCATGTGTTCCTCAGATTTGAAAGGCAGGAGGGCCTGGGTTCAAGTCTATGTTCCCAATCAGGCAAAAGAAGATTTTGAATGTGAATTTTCCATAACCCAGTGATTTTTTTTGTAGCCCAGTGAGCCCTCTGTCTCCTGGGAACTATGCTTCCAAAACCTTTTGTTAGCTTTGAATGGTCTGAGCACTGTGAATTCCAGCAAAGAATTCACAGATAGCTATCCAACCCCCTCTTTTCTTCCCCCAAGTGTTTGGCACCTACTTTTCTCTGAAACCACAGCTTTCTCCTTAAAGTTTTCCATGAGCTAGTGCTGGCCACTGCCTGCTCAACTTTGGTACCTCCCATGAATCCTGTTCTTGGGTGTTTAACTATTGACACGCTGTGGTAAGGTCTCCTGAAACAGGTTAGGAATGAAGATGCCAGTGAACAGCAGGGAGGCAGGAAATCAAGTATCATAAAACTCAGATTTAGGCCCAGTGACTCAAATAAATATAGGTTCCTAAGTCTTACTTTTTTGATTGTACTAGTGGGAATGGATCTCTCTCCATAAATAAGCAAAGTACTTTTACAGAAGTAGCTGTGATTGTGCAACCATCTGAGAGATGGCAATGGAATGAATTGCCCTTCCTGAGCAACTGGCATCACCACAATAAAAAAAAATTTCAAAACTGCCATTACTGATGGCAATACGAAAATTTAGAAGAATCGGAAAAAAAACCAAATCCTGAAGTGTCTCATTTTAATCCTATTTTCATTTTTGAGGCAGTGTAGTTCATTGATGGGAGGTATAGCTGGTCTATTTTGGCTCCTGATAGTCCTAGCTGACTACAGGAGATCGGAACATTGTTTTGTATGGCCATGGGTAAAGATGAATACAGGTATAACCAAACCATTGCAGAGCTGCTCTAAACACTTCAGTAAGTAATGAAAAGTGGAGCAATGATGAATTAGTATCTCTATATCTATTTGGGCTTAACTTTCTCTGACACACGCAGGTACTGATTAAAATCTTGACTTTCCTAATTATTTCACATCGGCAGGATATCCTTGACAGCAATCAAAAAGCCAGGTGTGGAATTTAGCTGCAGTTGTCCATGCAACTACTTGATTTTGCTCAGCCTTGCACCTTAGTTCAAGAATCATACCCAAAGCACCATGTCTGCGTGCTAACGTTAGAGACCTGAGTACTCCACGAATGAGACTCCACGAAGAGTCTCATCCAGTTCCTGAATTTGGGTGTCTTACCTGTATGCCTATTTGTAACTCCGCAACATCAAAACCCGAAAGTATTCCTGTGGGTCAGTCTGCTTCTTGGGAGTTTGTGCCTCTGAGTTTTGCACAGCACTTTGATCTGCTAATCCAAAGTCCTTGCGGCACCTTAACACTTAATAATAGGCAATCAAGTGATTTCTGGTGTATTACAGAAAAAAATAAGCAATCCAGCAGTGTCTATGGACTGTTATCTGGAATTGTTCAACTGAAATGGCACTGCTTCGCAACAATTTTCACTGGGGATACAAGGGAATATTTACAGGTCCATCAACTTCTGACAGGCACTGAGCTAATCAGCTGATACAGCGCTTGTCAATGAAAGTGTCTGGAGCATCTAAATCTTTGCAGAGGAAACTGAAAATTACAATTAGGTGTCTACAGTCTGTTCTGTAGCTCACATTTATTACCAAACCCTGTGAAATAACCTCTCTTTTACAGAGTACTATTTATAAAGTACATAGTGCGGTTAAGTCAGGATAAAAGCTCTGGGGAATGATATTTGAAGACTAACTAAGGAAACACTCCTAGAGACTTCAGTTTTAAATGCACACTTTTCGAGAGACCAGTGAGAATTTCTAACTTTTCAAAGTTATTGGAGAAATAAAAAGAATTACCAAATATATTCAGTTGAGGAAACATATTTTGTTCTTTTACTGCTCTTACTTGGTTGTAAGAGTTTTTAGCCCCCAACTGGGGTTAAAATTGAACTTGGTTTAGAAACTCCTAAAATAATCTCAAATGAAAATATAT
Source organism: Pluvialis apricaria (assembly GCA_017639485.1). Taxonomy (NCBI): domain Eukaryota; kingdom Metazoa; phylum Chordata; class Aves; order Charadriiformes; family Charadriidae; genus Pluvialis; species Pluvialis apricaria. The sequence continues at coordinate 23,818,644 of CM030010.1, read as the reverse complement.
CAGTTTGTATATTATTAGATGAATATTGAAGAATATAGTAAGATGTAAAATGAATCCATTTTTAAGGCTGGTGGTAATCCCTTTATTGTATATAGCAAAATATAGCAAACAAAACAGTATAAAACACCTATTGTCTAACAAAAAGGCTGCTACGAATAAAGAGGGAAATGTTGACAGTATAAATTAATGAAAAGATGACAAAAATTCAAGTACCAACTCCCCTCCTTCCACATTCAAGAGTCTGTACTTGGAAAGAAATGTTCTCCCCAAATAGCATTGGCTGAATGCCAACCCTAAACCATACCAAATGAATTAGCTTAACAAAGGTATAAATATGCTCAGACAAAAAGATCTAACACGTGACTGTTTTATGTGATGTTCTTTTTATCAGCCATATTCCAATAAGCCTCAGTTTTAATTTCATAAGCCTCAGAATCCATTTCGCTTTGCTGAGTCCTCCTCCCCCTCAGTAATTAACTATTTAGCTGTGACTAATGAAAAAAGAAGTCAAATTGCATATTGTTTTTATCAGCAGTGATAGCTAATTAATTAATCATTGGTTCTATTTAAATTGGTTGAGTATTGTTATTAGGAAACAGTATGCAATTAGTCCAGAGTTAGCTTTCATTTTCAGATTTCTATATGCTCACCTGAACACACTCACATACACGTAAGTGACCACGTTTCTCTTCATGTTAAAAACTCCTTGCAAATGATTCACATTTATGTCTTCTACTTATTTTCAAGCATTTAGAAAGGCTTATGGCAGTTAAATTAAACAAACTAAAAAACACGTAATGGAGAAACTCCCAATAACTGGAGCTAATGCTATAGAAGTAAACAGTAATGCTAGTAACTCATGACACCATATTTAAGACTACAAAGTGATATCATCACGATGGAGAAAAATGCTAGCATTTGTCATGTTTTGTTGATCTGTACACAGTATAGATCTTAGAGTATTTTTCCTTCTAAATTTTCCATCCACCAAGTATGTTTAAAATGTCACAGACTAGCTCCCATTACAACTATCAAAAACAGTGGGACACAGCATGAAAAGTAAACACATTTAAAGCAAACACATTTTATTACAAGTATTTTGACTTATATTGCCCATGTCAATATTCAGCAAGATCTTAGAAAATCCAAGGCCAGGTATAATAACAAGGAAGCTACTCAAGCAGCAGGGGAGCTGCACATTCACAGGCAAAGCATAATAAAAGCTTTTTAAGATTTTACTGTAGGAATCAGAAGGGAGCGAACGTGTGCTTAACCTTAGGATTTCTCTTTTCCCAACTCTTAAAATATTATGCAAGTTAGAAAAAGATATTCCTAGGGGAATAGTTTTGTCCTACCCAGTTCTAGGAATTTAGGATTATTTTAATCTGTGTACCTCCCACAGGGGAGGGAAGAGAATTAGGCTCCTGCACAGAAGGGCCAATCCTACCCAAGACCAGCAGGTCCCCAGCACTCGGGTGCTTGAGCCTCGCAGATGTGTGGCACGGAGCCAGGCTGTATCTCCGCACTCATACGGGGATGCCTTGTGCTGGGTCCCTGGCCTGGGGAGGGAGGCGGTGGTGCTGCACCAAAGCCAGGCCACCACCCCTGGGTAGGACCTCATGCCTGAAAGAGCCTTGGATAACGGCAATTCCCCGAGAGCCAGATGTAGCCATTTGTCCCAGTTCAAGAGATGAAATGCCCCAAGAGACGAAATGGAGCGACACGCATCTATCAGGCATCTGCGATCCAGCGGGTCTCTCTCAGACCCTGATTTCACACATCACGTCTCACTGCATGGCGAGAAGCGCAGGCCGTTTATTCAATGTTCAAAGTACAGCAGCACTCCCCATCGTACCATATACAGCACCGTACCGTAACACTCGTATTTTGCATTCTTCAGGAAACTGATTGAACTCTGAACTAAGCCCCGCTCTTGCACAGAGGCTGGAGTCCTACTTGTCCTTTTATAACCCGGTGGTTTCTGTGCCTCGAGGAACTCAGTGGGAGCTGCTGACTCCACAGAGCTGATCAGTGGTATTTTGCTTCACGCAACACAGCAGTTCGCACCTCCTGCTGACTTAGGAATTGTACTACTACTTTCTTCCATGCTTGAATGTAGCTGTAGTCTGTTCTCTACTCACAAAGCAAGTACAGCAGATATATGTATAAAATGATACTAAAACACTGAACTAAAAATAAACCTTGCTCAGAAAAGCAGTTTTTTTCTCATTATGGAGATGAGCATGCTGGTTTGTGTTTTGTAGTGTAATTTTCAAAGATGGTCTGCTTTACAAATATTGGATTCTACTGACATCATTATCAGCTAGTAAAATCTATGGATAAAAAGACAGCAATTCTTCTATTGCCTTCAGTATTGCCGAACAGTAAAATACTTTTGTGAAAGTACTGTAATGTCTGCTAGGTTTAGTTAAAACACTTAGGGGTAAATTAGAAATCTTCCCTTCTCCTCTGCTTCTCCAGCATTATTTTTATCATTTTTTCCTTCTGTATTTCCAAAAGGTCTCTCGCACTAATGCATTTCAAAGGCATTTGGTTGTGGAGCCCTGTTTTAACTCTGCAAACGGCCTCCTTTAAAACTTCCCATTATTGGCAGATACAAGCTATTTACGTTGGATAAAACTAATTATGAAATGCCAGCATCGGCCAAAATCTCAGGCCGATGGTAGTTTTCAAATAGTCAACAACTACTGTCAGTGCGTTTTCCTGTTTTTTTTTTTTTTTTTTTTTTTTGTGGAAAACCAACCGAATGACCTCTTTTATCCATTTCTAAAGTCCCATTCAGTGCCTCATTATAAATGACAGAAATGAGAAAGAATGTGATGGGGGACACACTGTATCCCACATAATTTAAGCAAACCAAGAAAACACCTTACTTGGGAGGTTTATTGTTGAGTGCATGAAAGAATAAACACATCTCTTGAAGACAGCGAGAAAGCACTCTCACGATTAATAGGGCCCACAGAGGAAACAATGTACCCTTCTACCCAAAAGGTCTTTTACTGTGTTCAGATGTGATGTATGAATATTGTATTTGTAACAGATTTCAGTATTGTACGAGTGGCTTATCTGAAAAAAGAAACTGAGAATTAACTTTCTGTCATTTTATTTGGAACAAAAGTGATCGCAAATGGGAATGTGGCGCTGTCCCCGAAAGCCGAACTTTTGTCACGTAAAAATAAAAAGCAAAACGAAGTATTTCCCAAATCCTGTTTTCCCTAGGAAGCTATTAAGAAAGAAGATAAAGATGAGTGGCGATGTCACCTGAAAATTTACCATCCCCATTCCAATCACAAACATGGAAGGCAGGCTGAAAAAAAAAAAAAAAAAAAATCAGTCTTTTAATCTAATTTTCGCTCTTTCTTCAGCAAGCGCTCAAGTTGAAGTCGGCGCCTCAGCTCCCCGGCACATTCCAGCGGCCCCGCTGGCCCGGCAGCCCGGCCGCCACAGCCTCCAGCACGGCAGGACGATGCCCGGGCCCGCCCCCGAGGGCGCGGCCCGCCCGGGCCGCCATGTTACCTCAGCCGCCGCCGGGCACGGCGGGGGGGCTCCGCTGAGGGGCGCCGCGCCCCCGCCCCCGCCCGCCCCACGCCGCGCGTGCTCCCGCCGCCCCGCGCTCGGCCCGCCGAGGAAGATTGGGCTCTGGGCGGCCCGTAGTTTCCCTGGCAACCGGCAGGAAGCGTCGCCGGGCGGGGAGCTGCCCGCCCGCCCGCCAGGTCAGCGGGGTGCCGGTGCGGGCGGCCGGCAGCGCTGGGTCGGGTCGGGCCCGGCCCTTCCCGAGGCTCTGTGGTAACTCGCCAGAGCTTCGCTGTCCGAGCCTCTTGGCGGTGCTTGGTGCCCCGTGTCGCTTTTTTTGGCTCTGCCCTCGCCAGGCTGCGGCAGGGCTGACACTCAGCGGGGTGAGGGAGCAACCTCGCCTTTGAAATCCCGCTTACTTTCCTCAGTGACTTCCAGCAACCAGACTGCAGGCCACGCTTTTCCTCCTTTGAAAGACGTCTTTTAAAGGTGCTTTTTCTGTTCCTATTTCTATTTAACGATTTCTGTCCTTTACTTGAAGTCTGTCGTCTGGCAGTAGGATGGTTCACTTCTGTATCAAGCCTGGTATGTCAGTTGTTTGATTCACAGCTGTACTTCTGCTGTCTGATCTCTCCGCAAATGCCTGTGGCTCTCCCAGCTCCTGACTACACAGGAACTTTCATCTTGCTCTGAAGACTGAGACCTCCTTATGGAAAGTCCTTTTTCCACTCTCTGCCACCTCCTCCTCTGCCAATACATAGGCATGTTATCTCAGGCGCTTTTTTACAAAACTGTTAACATTGTCCTTAACTCCTATCTTTACTTTTCACCCAAAGGGCTAACATTGTTCCTGCCTGTTGTCACACCTTTTATTGCTTACTTTCTCTGACAGTACAAGCAGTGACTTTTCAAATGCATCTAGATTTTTTTTTAGTTAAAACTTTGGTAAAGTCCTTGATTACTTCTTGGAAGAGAAAATAATTGAATACATCTGAATTACGTCTGAATACTTTTCTGAGAAAAATGTTTATGTTGTTATTAGCGAGATGACTGTTCACATTATGAGCCATTGTAGATTTCAAAGGTTGACATTGATAGCACTATTTTGAGATATATAATGCTAATATCAAGAACTTATCTGGTGTTTTTATAGTATAAAGCCATTTTGATTCTTATTTTTCTGATAGTTAGAAATGTGTCTTTTAACTCTAAATGTGATTAGAGTTTTGTAATAACAAGCTGGCACTTAGAAAATCAGTGCATTTTCTTTCTATGTTATTGTTTGTCTTTTAGGGCTTCATATTAATTCTGGGTTTAATGATTGGCATTTTACAAACAGAATAGTTCCCATAAGTGTCATTTAAGTTTTTGTGCGTTCTGAAGAGACTTAATTGTCTAATTGTGGTATGTTCTTTTAAAAAGACTTTCACTGGAGACAGGACGTATTATGAAAATGGTAAGAAAGAGACATCAAGATGTACAGTGGGTGAACTGATACGAATCACTAGTTCTGATTAAATCATCAGTCAAGAAGCATTGATTTAAACTTTTAATTTTAGTTTTGCTTTGTATTTGTATTTTAACTAATTAGGTAATTATTACTATATGTTGTTTCTCAACATTCAGTAAAACTTAGGTGTCACATTTAATTCTTTCTACAAGTCATAAGGACAGCATATCTGCACAAGTGCCGAGGCCTTACCACTTTTTACTAGAAGCAGAAATAATCCTGAAGAGTTAGTAATTTAGATGACAAAAATACCTGACTGGAAGTTCTGTCTGGAGGGAAGAAATAGAAGAATGAAGCTAAACAACAAGGACTGCATGTACACGATTCTGGCAGAGATGAGGGCAGGTGGTTTATAGAGCTGAGGGAGTGCAAGGAGCATGGCAAAAATAATCGTCCCCTCTAGTTCATCCTGATCATGTTGTTGACAAAAACAGGTGTCATCTGCTTGTGAAAGGTGACAGCTGGATGGAAAGCACCCTACTCATCCTTGTGGCAGTGTTTGTTTAAGTGTATTATTTGACTTGTTTACTATTGTTTTCATTTCTATATACTGTCATTTCTTCTTTACTAAAGGAATAATTTAGTAAATAATTTCTTATTTACTAAACTGTTTTCTCCACCCAGAGTATACCACAGCATAAATTACTGAACATTAATAGTATTCAAAACTACCATTTTCACACTTTATAATTGTATTAACTTTTAATAACCTATCTTTTCCCAGGAATAATTTATATTATTCGCCATAGCATCAGGCTTGATATGTTAAATAGGCAGTAGACTATTATTTTTATTAGGGAGGTATTAATCACAGAATCACAGAATGGTCAGGGTTGGAAGGGACCTCTGGAGATCATCTAAGTCCAACCCCCCTGCCACAGCAGGGACACCTACAGCAGTTGCACAGGACGGCATCCAGGCGGGTTTGGAATGTCTCCAGTGTGGGAGACTCCACAACCTCTCTGGGCAGCCTGTGCCAGTGCTCTGCCACCCTCAAAGGAAAGAAGTTCCTCCTCATGTTAAGATGGAACTTCCTGTGCTCCAGTTTGTGCCCGTTACCTCTAGTCCTATCACTGGGCACAACTGAAAAAAGGCTGTTCTCATCTACCTGGCACCCTCCCCTTAAGTATTTATAAGTATTGATAAGATCCCCCATGAGTCTTCTTTTTTCTAGACTAAAAAGCCACAAGTCCCTCAGCCTTTCCTCATAAGAAAGATGCTCCAGTCCCCTAATCATCTTTGTAGCTCTTTGCTGGACCCTCTCCAGCAGTTCCCTGTCCCTCCTGAACCGGGGAGCCCAGAACTGGACACAATACTCCAGATGCGGCCTCACCAGGGCAGAGTAGAGGGGGAGGATGACCTCTCTCGACCTGCTGGCCACACTCTTCTTGATGCACCCCAGGATGCCATTGGCCTTCTTGGCCACCAGGGCACATTGCTGCCTCATGGTCATCCTGTTGTCCACCAGGACTCCCAGGTCCCTTTCTGCACAGCTGCTCTCCAGGAGGTCAGCCCCCAACCTGTACTGATGCATGGGGTTATTCCTCCCCAGATGCAGTACCCTACACTTGCCCTTGCTGAATTTCATTAGGTTTTTCTCTGCCCAACTCTCCAGCCTATCCAGGTTGTAATGCAATTACATACATATATAGTAATACATGTAGCTGGTGCATTAACATTTAGAAGATATGTGTACCTAAATCAGTATTTAAGGATGTATACAGAAAGTTATTTTTGCATTCTTTTTAACAAAATACATTCTTCTAACTGGGTTTGGATTCATGTTCTACATTCATCATTGCTGATGATACCAAGCTGTTTGGCGAGGCAGACACGCTGGAGGGGAGGGATGCCATCCAGAGGGACCTGGACAGGCTGGAGAGGTGGGCCCAAGCCAACCTCATGCAGTTCAACAAGGCCAAGTGCAAGGTCCTACATCTGGGTCGGGGCAATCCCAAGCACAAATACAGGCTCGGCGGAGAATGGCTGGAGAGCAGCCCTGTGGAGAAGGACCTGGGGGTGATGATTGATGAGAAGCTCGACATGAGCAAGCAGTGTGCGATCGCAGCCCAGAAGGCCAACCGTATCCTGGGCTGCATCAAAAGAAGTGTGGCCAGCAGGTCAAGGGAGGTGATTCTGCCCCTCTACTCTGCTCTCGTGAGACCCCACCTGGAGTACTGCATCCAGCTGTGGAGTCCCCAACATAAGAAGGACATGGACCTGCTGGAGCGCGTCCAGAGGAGAGCCACGAGGATGATCCGAGGGCTGGAGCACCTCTCCTATGAGGAGAGGCTGAGAGAGTTGGGGCTGTTCAGCCTGGAGAAGAGAAGGCTCCGGGGAGATCTTATTGCGGCCTTCCAGTACCTAAAGGGGGCCTACAGGAGAGCTGGGGAAGGACTTTTTACACGGGCATGTAGTGATAGGACGAGGGGGAACGGCTTTAAGCTGGAAGAGGGCAGGTTTAGATTAAACATTAGGAAGAAGTTTTTCACTTTAAGGGTGGTGAGGCACTGGAACAGGTTGCCCAGAGAGGTTGTTGAAGCCCCATCCCTGGAGGTGTTCAAGGCCAGGCTGGACGTGGCCTTGGGCAACCTGGTCTAGTGAGAGGTATCCCTGCCTGTGGCAGAGGGGTTGGAACTCGATGATCTTCAAGGTCCCTTCCAACCTAAACCATTCTATGAGTCTATGATTCTTTCTTTGCTACTTTACAATTCTTTTATTTTATTAATACTGCTTTGTTTTTTGTGTCCTGAATCTATTTGCTCTTCCGTTCATTACTTCATCCTGGCCATTCTTCAAATTTTTACTGTTTTCTGCTGTAACTGTACCCAGCCATCCTATTTCACTCTGGGCCGTTCTACTGAGCACTGTGATGCTACTGGGATTTCTGTTGGCTACCCGAAAGGCAGACTGTAGCTAATTTCACTTTTGCTGCAGGTCTCAAAGTACAGAAGGGGAGCAGTGCAGTATTAGGAAATGTGTGCGTTTGAAAGATAGGGTGACAAGACTGTCAAAATTATCCCGTGCACTGCATCGGATATATAAGAATAAGCATTTATTTCTCTAGTACACTTACTCAGATTTTCTTGATTGATTGTTGATGTCAGTCTTTGGACATGGGGTTTCTAACCCTTGATATTCTGTCATGTAGGAATGAGAATTATTTTATGTTTTCAATCTTTTTCTGTTCTAGGAAGTAATGTTCTAAGAATGTCATCAGGCATCCAAATAAAACCAAAGACTGCAATACAGAAAAGCAAGACATCTCCTTTGCCATGTTCTCCAGAACCTGCAACTAAACCACAGCCAAAGCCTAGTGACAAGCTGAATCCTAAAACTATTGATCCGGTATGTATAGGTGGTGGGGTTTGTGTTTGTTTGTTTAAAACAGTCTTGTTGGAAGAAAGTTCCTTACTTTATGAAATGCACACAGGACATACTTCTTCTGCCCCTGCTTTGTAAATTTAAACTAAACTTTTGTAATTAATCGTACATTCCCTAATTTTTAAGCTCAAATGCCTGAGGCGTAACGTATTTATTACTTTTTTTAAAAAGGGCATTTGGTACAATTGTGGCTTGGATGGTAGAGTTTTTATTTTCTATGTGCTTTTGCTGTAAAAGGAGATTTAGTGCTTAGAGATAAAAAGGGTTGGGTTTTTTTTTTTTTTGGTATAGTTATAAATTTTGGTATGTGCTGCTTTAGAGGAACTGATCTCAGTTATGCAGTGAGACCAAGAAACATGTAGCATCTTGAAGATCATCAAGACCTCATAAAATCTAGCAAATTAATTGCTAGTGAGCATTCCTTGAAATTCCCAAGTACTGTAAATATGTAATACTTTGGGAAGAATTTGCGTTCTCAAGAGAAGACTGATGAAAGGAGTTGCTTATTTCATGGAAGTCCTGCGCCTGTAGAACTAGTTTTGAGTGGGTGAATTATAGCTCACCACTGGGCCATATCAGCCAAACAATTAGTAATGTCACAGAGTTTTTGGAAAATGAACTAAACGTGGGAGTACTTTGGTAGTACTTTGTTTAGTAGTTTGGTAGTTCGTCACAAACGGAGGCTGACTACTTTCATGTGGGCATTATTTTCCTTGAAACTTTTTTGCAAGTAGTACAATGACTTCATTAAGCTAAGAAGTCGTCAAATCATGCACACAATTTTAACAATGTTAATGTCAGTTTGAACACTTGAAAAATAATGAAGATTTCATGGTATTTCCTGCTATATGCTTTGTGATAAGATGTTTAGTCTGGGAAGCAGCATTGAATGATCATGCTAATAAATAATATGTGCATAAGATGCATGTGTATGATAAAAAACAACTTTGTGCAGGCTTTCCTCCTGTGAAGCTCCTAGTTTCCTGCTCCAGTGAGTCCTCCCTGGATTCTCACCCAGTATGAACCTCCCCGGTGATTTCCAGTGGCCTCATACCATCTTGCCTGACATTTGTTGTTTCTCCCACATCTTGCCACCTTGTACTTTTGTCTGTACTCAGATCAAGATGGAATTGGAGTAAATCTACCTTCTTCATGTTACCAAAATAACAACAATAAGAGCATCAGGAAAGTGAGAGGCCTTTAATGTCTTAAGGAGAGAACCTATAAGACTTCAGTGTTAAGATTTGCAAGAGAAAATGGAAAAATAAGGGTATTGCGTCAGGAGACCACTGATTCTACATTATTTACTCCTTTTTACAACTTCGTAGCTAGACAATTCTGAAAAGCAGTTTTCTGATAAGCATACCAAATGTAAGTTTTCCACCCCATAGCCACAGTTCTTTTTTTGATCAGTTCATATGTTCATTTTTTGGTAAGCTGCAATTTTAACATATTCAAAATAGTCATCAAACATTACTGTTATAAATAAATAATGATTTAACTTTTGTCCTCACAGTTTGGTGCTCATTCTCGACCACCTTCTGCATTTGCTGCTATATACGCTAAAGGTGGCATTCCATGCAGGTGTGTTGGTTTTGTTTATTTTTTTAGTAAATATATTATGGTTAGGGAGAATTACACAGATGATTGAAATACATCTATTCATGTTTGTTCTTTTAGTTAGGCTGTTTGATTCCATTAATTGCTGAAAAGTTATTTCTGATATGTAACTCTTTCAAAGCAGAAAGCAATTTTCCATGTCTTTGAAATTGTGTTCTTTTGGTTCTTTTTTTATGCTGTGTTGATACTGAAGCTGCATTTTTAAAGATTAGCTAGGTATTTGCAGATTTGGTTTGCTAAGCCTCTTTCATGAAAGAAGTTGATTTCTTCATGTAATAGTGTTTACTTCTCCCTACTAACAAAGATAGTAAAATTAATGCAATTTTACTAAAAGTCTTGCAGTCTTTTCTTGTCTGGAGTAAGTAGTATGACAACATTTTCTTGAATATTCCAATTCTGTAGTTGTCAGCAATACCAGATATTAACAAAACTACTTGTAAGCAATAGTTTGTGGTATTTCAACTTTTGTCGATTTATGTATTTGCCTAGGCAATAAGCACTTCAGTGTTTTGTCAAGTGGATGCAGAATTACTTAACAAAAATTTAAGTTATTATTAATACATTTATATACATGTATAAAATAATCATTAATACGTAGCCTTTATCTGTATCTTAGGAGTAACTGATGAATTCCAATATGATTTTCATTCAGTTGCAACTGCTTTCCCTTACCAATTGGTATTTGAGGAAAATGTTTCTTGATATTTATCAAAATAAGTAACTTTGCAAAGGGAGCATCTTCTGTGTTGGTATAGAGACATCTATAATTTTTATCACTTTTATTTTCTGATTTCTATGTGATTGGGAGCAGAATTTTGAAAACTGCCATATTTGGGAATTATAATAATTGCACTGTTAAATACTATTATACATTTCACTAAGGAGAGCACTATGTATTGAAATTGTGTATATAATACTATAGTAATATTGCAAACCAATTGGTGATATATTTAAAGTGGTCAGTGTTAGCAATAAATTATATATTATTATATGTTAATTTGTTAAAACTTTATTCTTTATGTAGGTTAGTGCATGGCTCAGTAAAGCACAGACTGCAATGGGAATGCCTTCCTGAAACTGTTCCCTTTGATCCTCTTCTTGTAACGTTGGCAGAGGTAAACTCAATTTTCTTGCAAAGTTAAGGATACAGGTTTTCCTGATTGCAAATGGCATTTTGTAACAAGCTAAGCTAGCTAACTTAGACTCATCTACTAGGGAAATGTGAAAAAAAAAAAAACAAAACATTATGAGGATCTTGTATGAAGGAAGATGGTAAAGGACGTTGCCATTTGTGGTTCTTTAGTTAGAACATTCTGGTAGAGCTAGGTAGAGATCTTTAATCTTTGAGATACTGGCCAAATACAAGACTGCATCTCAGATTCCCAACTGTTAGATGAAATACTTCAGTCCATTTGTGACTTTGCAGTTCTATTGTAAAGAAAATTGTTTTGATTCTTTTTGTATATAAAGCCTACCTATTGAAGTAAGAGTGCTCTCCTCAATAAGTTCAACTAATACAGTGAAAATAAGATCCTGTAAATAAGTGAAAGAGAAATACTATACATTAAGTTCCGGCTTCTGTTTTCTCAGCATCATCCGTGACATTTGTCACCAAATATGTTTCAGGAGTGTAAATAAATATTGAATCCAGTGTGGCAGATGGAATAAAGTACATACTTCTTTAGAGGTGACTTTTTTTTCTTTTATTAAGATTAAACAAAGCTGTGAATTCCTAAAGTAACTTAGAACTCCTATTATGAAAAGAAGAAAGACTTCAGCCATAGGGCTTTAAATCTTTGCATTCTGCCAGTCAGGTCTTCTGCCAGTGCATATTTATAGCATCTACAAGTTTTTGCTGTTGCAGAACGGGGTGTGTGGTGGAGGGTGTCTTTCCTTCCATAGTTCGCCTTCTATTTTTTTTTTTTTCCTTCAGGGTATGAAAACCATTAACAAATACAGCCTATTCTTGTTCATGGTCCTGTTGAAAAATCACCTTGGTTAGTTAGATTAAAGGTATTGAATTACCAATACTGATTGAATTGTCAGTATTCATAATGTGACTTTTAATATTAAATGTTCCAAAAGAAAAATGAAGAATAGCAGAGTTGTACTCAATGGCTCCACATGGTGGAGTTAGTGTATTTTATGTTTTGAACTGGTATAACAAAATGTAAACATTATCTTGTGGCTATGTGGAACTTTTTTGATGTGTTTTTGTTTGAAAGAAGGCTCACTCTTAAGCAAACATGTTTTACATTTGCAACAGGGTCTACGAGAGACAAAACATCCCTATACATTTGTTTCAAAGGAGGGTTTTAAAGAATTACTTATGGTCGAAGGTGCTGCTGAAAAAGCAATTCCCTTGTTGCCTCGTCTAGTTCCAGTGTTAAAGGCTGCATTGGTATGTCTTACTCTTCATGCAGAGATTTTAATGGGCTTGATTTTTTTTTTCTTTGTTTTTTTCTTGTGCTGGTGAGGACTACACGAAAAATATCAATGCCTATTGCATGGACTTTTGGTTTGGGGTCTGGGGGTGTGGGAATAGTTTCTTTTTTCATGTTAACGCTGCCTTGGATTTATTAGCTAAGTATGTCTTTAACTGTAAATTCAGATGGGAAACTCGTTGTATAGCTGTATGACAGTAGCTATGGGCAAATTCTGTGGAACTGTTCTATTAAAGATCTGAATATAAGCAGAAATAAATATATGTATTGGTGATGTCTTCATATATCCACATAATAACATGCAAAAAAAAACCTGAAGTGAAGTAAAATGGTGATATGAGAATAAATACTTATCTGTTACATTTAAAAATTCAAAACATGCTACAAAGATAAACCAATGTGCCAGTGAGGAAAAGGGAAGAGTACAGTTAAAAAGTTTGAGGTCATATTCTTAATTTTTAAAATGTTTTTAACTTTTCTACTCCTTCAAAAAATAAAGTGAGGTAAAAGTATTGGCCTCTAAGGTAATCTCTTTCGGATCTTTTTTGTATCTTTCAGAGCCCTTTTCTGGTTCAGCTACTTGATGTTCTTTAATTTAGCTGCATTCAGTTCTGGTTTTACAGATGGCTGAAAGTTTGAAAATTCTTTGTGATCTCAGATTAGAGGTGTAATAGAAGATCAGAATTGTGTGTTATCAGTATCTTTGGTTTAGTTTGGAAGACAAAATGAGAAAAAATATTCTTGTCTATTCTTCCAATTACTGTTATTGATCTGATGATAATTTTCATTGTTGCCCTGTTTTGGTATAAAGTCTTGTTAAACCTTCTACTACACAAGCAGTCAATGACTTCTAGTTAAAAAGAAAAGTTCAGGGCCCAAATGTCAGAGTGGAAAAATAACTGTTTAAATAAAGGTCAGTATTAGTACAAGAACAAAATAAATTGTCATGAATCAATTTCTTTGCTAAAGGAAGAGTGAGATAACTAAACCATTAGAGAACTCAGGTATAGAAGAACCTTCCCATGGGAGTAATAAAGATGACAAAGCACCCTAGAAGTAGATAAGAGCCTGATAATTGCTGGCAGCTGACAGGGGACTAAATTAATTGAGCCAGAAAGTCATTGGCTCCTGTGTTTCTCCAACAAAGACAATTTATGAATTACATAGAAATTACCCTGAATTCATTACATTTGTAACAGAAATGTTGTCTCCCAATTTCAGCATATCTGTGTTTGAAGGGTTCTGTCTAATATGCTGTGAAGCACTGAAATTGCTGGTGCAATAAACTTTGTTTTGCCTAACGAATTTTTTATTTCATCAATAATAAATTATTCAGTTCCCTGTCTCAGAAGAAATGCAAGAGTTTCACTGATATTTTGCGGATACTTTTGTTTTCTACTTTAAAAACATACTTCTGGTTTTAAATGTTACCTATAGATACTAATATTCAGTCATATTGTACTTGTATTTCTAAACTTGTAACATTATAAAAACGAGCAGTTGCACAGTAGTTTTAATTTTTAAAAATACTATATACAATCATAATGTAGAGATTGCAGTTTTGAAGAACTTGTGCATTTGTCTGAATATTACTGACAGGATTTTCTTTTTGCTCCTGCTGAAGGCCCATTTGGATGATGAAGTATTTGGAAGGGGATTGGATGCTTTAGTTCAACTGAGTGCTGTTGTTGGCCCATCTCTTAATGATCATCTTAAGCATCTACTCACAAATGTAAGTTTTTAATGCTGTAGTAAAAAATCATGTGTATTTTTAGGGTACTTTTGTTGAGATGTTTACTATAATATCTGCACAGATACAGTGGAGGACTCAGCAGTTCCATGAAAAGCATTACTTCATATAATCCTCTGTGTAAGTCCAGCATTTTTGAATAATATGGTGACCTATAAACTTCTAGCAAGGTACAAAAACTGTTGTTAATGTAAATTGGAGAACAATGGAAGTGGTGTCTCTACTGTTTAAAAATGATCCAGCTTCAAGCCTGAGGTGAAATAGATGCTATGTTTTTTGAAGGGAGGTTTGTTTATTGCAAAATGAGATTTGTATTTTAAGTGTGAATATTTTTAAAAATCTGTCAAAGTTTCAAGAAATTAACATAAGCAAATATTCCCACTTCTTTCAGATGGGAATTCTGCACAAGGAAGTTTTCGTTAAATAAACTTAGAGTGGGATTATGGGAAGTACTTTTATACTGAATCCTTCTGTAGACATCCTTCCTCTGTTAGACAGGCTTTTCGTGGTTTCATTTAGCCAGCTTCCACAGTGCACTTTTACAGCAAAATAAAAGGACCTTTTAGATATCCAAGGCAGAAGAGAGAATTTGCAGTAGGTTTTTTTTTTTAAATATTTCCACTATAATAAATGTCTTTCAGTGCACGTGAAAAATGTGTTAACTTTTCATGTTGAACAGCACTTTAAGAATCACTTTCTTTCAGAGATTGATACCTCCTTAAAATTTGTTTGCTAAAAGAAAAAAAATTAACACAACTATTTTTTTGGCTAACAGTTGGGCTTTCTTTGAATTAAAGTTTCTCATCAGTTAACATTTTATTCATTTTGCCTTGACTGAGTTTCATACTTTGACATCAGTTACAAGCTATAAAGTGGTGTTTCTTTTAGGGTTTAATTTTCCAAAGACAAGATGAAATAAAGAAATAAATTAGAATTATATTGGCCTCCTTGCATATATTGTACTATATTTTGCAACAAAACTTTTTATTTTACTTTTCCTATAGCTTTCAAGGAGATTAATGGACAAGAAATTTAGAGAAAAAATTACTGTTGCTTTACAAAAGTTGGAGCAATATGGTGGAAAGGTGAGTTGACCAGATGATTATTCTGTAATCTGCACATTTGAATACAATTTTTTGCCAAAACATCTTCCATCTCTGTCTTTCAGATTAAGAACCCCATTCTGAAAACTGCCTATTTTTACATGTCACAACTATTCATATTGCATAACACACAGGATTTTGCACTGCAGCAATCAGCACAGTTGTGTTCCAGTCCATAGTAAAACAGTTGGTCTGTTTGACGTATTGTGGTAATAGAAATGACATTAAATCTAACCTGGGTGTTCCATATTCTGCCAGTTAGGTTTTGTTGTCTCCCATTTTTTTTTATCTCCCACTTTCGATTTGTATTCTCCATTGTTTTAATCTCTGAGCAGGAAATACAGGAGTATGTCTCAGTAAAATATTCCAAGGGATCCAGACCTGCATAAGAACCTGCATGGCTGGAATCTTACAGCACACCAAGCCCCATTCAGGAGAACTCTTTTTGGGAGCAAGTGTGCATCTATCTATGTGGATCCCTATCCATGATACTTGCTTGGAACATTTTATTGTCCTTGGTGGGAAGCTTATGCAGACTTAGTGGTTAAAAGAGATACTACTCTTTTTTGAAAATTCTCTATTTCTCTAGGAAATCTAAATTTTTTTTCCAGGGTTTGAACTAATGTGATAAATGGGTTAGTAGCATAGGGAAAGATCCCGGAATGCCCAAGTCCTTACTCCAAGTTAGGCGTTGCAGCACTTAGAAAGTAGATGCTTATGCTGAGTAAATCATGTAAGCTTCTTGTAGATACCGTAGGGTAGGATAGATGCCTATAAAGGGTGATACAGGAATTCACCAAATGTCAACTAGTAAATAGCTCCTGGCCCCTTCTGGAGTATTGACACCTGACTCAGGCTGAATATTTGTCTTGCTTCAGTATGCCTGGGATGCAGGCTTTGTGTTCCTTTTTCTGAGCCTAAATACTTTTCTCAACAAGATTTACTCTTGCTAAAAGATACTTTTTGCTGTTATTGATGATGCCTGCCCATTCGCACTAATAGCTTAGTGCTTAGGTCACTTACTGAGGAAATCAGATACTCACATTCCAGCCCACACTGGTTAACCTAGAGGTTAGATTGGCAATTGCTGTATATCAAAAAAAAAAAAAAAAGCTTTAAGTAATAGATGGCAGTGTTCTTCTGCTGCATATTCTGTTGCCATTTTCTGTTGTACTGTATATTGTGCAGAAAGGACGAGAGAAGAAAAAGGGAGAGTATTGGCTTGGATATTCATCTAGAATAGAAAATATTTGTCTTCTTGACCCCATGAACACTTGCATGTATTATATTAAATGGTCATTGGTAAAGACTAGGAATAACCGAAAGAGTAGGGACCATAAATATAGGCGTACCAGTTCTGAGCTTGTGTGCCTTAATCAGCAGGCACCCGAGACACCGCTTCATTATTATTTTTTTTTTGGTTTTGCGCTCATATTCATTTAAGGGCACTAGCAGTGTTTGTATTACAGACTCAAAAAACATCATGACAAATAAAGCAGCATGAGGGGTTTTTATTTATATATGTATATAGTATTATATACTATTTGTATTTAGTGAGGCAAGAAAAGGAAAATTACGTCTTGTCGTGATGTTGTGAAAATTTAGGTCTACATAATGTAACTAATCCAGTGAATCATTAACCTCTAATTCTTGTAGTCTTACCATTTTTTGTGAGTAGGTCTTTCTGTGTGTCTTTTAAAAATCCTGTAATAAGATAAAGCAGAAAACTGGAAACAAACTCCTAAATTGTGATTACAAGCAATACTGTATAATCCAAATAATGAATTTATCAAATTTCTATTCTAAATGAGTTATGAGTCTTACTTTTATTGGAAGTCCCTTCTGGAATATCACTCCTCTATTTAAAAAATCCTTATTATTTCATATCTATATTTATGCCCAGTTTTAGGTATGAGTTTACATATCTGTCTCTTATCTTGGATGTTTACTTTCCATCATTAGTTATCACAATGCTCCATTTTTTCTGTTCATTATTTTCAGCCCCTTTGACAGTAAATTTCTCATCATTAACTTTTTAGTTTTCTACTGTTTGATAATAACAAAGATAGCTAAGTAAAAGTTGTGAATTATGCAATTTATAGAGACTATATGGATACTCTCATATGTAGTGCTAGTGCTCCTTATTTTGTTTACCTTTGTTTTATTTTCACCAACAGGCAACTGTGGCTATCATCAAATCTAAAATTCCAACCTATTGTTCTATCTCCTCTTGATCAAGAAAACTGTAGTGATTTGTACTGTAAGGTGAAGTTTGGAAAGAAACTGCCTGTGAACATCACTAACACTTAGTTGGGGTATGATACGTTCTCTTAAAATAATTACAATTCTTCAGTATGATGGAGAGTGAGAAAAGTCCTATCAGTTTGTGAATATGTAACTATGGAAGGCTATTTAAAATAATTTTCTCTGTATTGGCTGCTATTTGCATATGCATTGTGCTTACAGTGATATTGACTAACTTGCTATTATTTCAAAAGCAGAGTAAATATTGATTCTTATTTTGTTGTAAATTACAATTTCCTTTAATAGATCTGCAGTGCTTAACATGTTTTGTACATTTGTGTTATACAAAATAATTTGGCTGTAATTACTTAAATAGTAACTAACTTGGTGTTAAATTGTGTATGTATATCCGCTTTTGAAACACGTTACTTAATTCGTGCCACAGGCACGGATGGATGCAGTTTGGGTTCGTCAGGACTTACTGGGCTAGATGTAGAACTGTGAGAACTCACCTAGACTTCTTGGGAGTCGGCTTTCAAAAGCATGAAGCTGAACGCGCTAAACAGGTAGCACATGGTGCAAAACTGAACTTTCTCAGTGCATTCTGAGCACATTGTTTTGAGAAGCTGGAGAGGCTCTGGAGAATGAGCTGCAGAGGCATCAGGTTGCTCCATAGCGCCACAGCCTCAGTTTTGCTCAGCTAATTAGTTCCAGTCAGCTTTGGGCCTACTGAATGTGAGCTGGATGTAGGAGGCGACTTTAGAGTATTTACACCGTGGTTCCTTTGCATTGAGTTTTGTAATGCCACAGAAATGCTTGGGTCTAGCTTGTGAATTCAGCTCCAAACAAGCTAATAAACTTCTGAATGTGGAAGCTATGAAAAAAATATGAGTTAAAGACAATAAAAAGATTGCAGAAGCCAGCTTACCTGGCCGTCAAGCCTTGTGGGGTGCAGCGTTTGTCCCTGAACTTATTTGAACCTGGTTAGAAAATAATTCCTAACAGGTCTTGTAATAAACACTGTTCAGGGTTCAAGTTGTTATGGGTATTTAAGTTGCTCTGTGAGGGAGAGCTGACTGAAGCAACAACATTGCCATAGAACTTTTTCCCCCAAGGAAAATTCAGTTCTGGAATTTAAAGTTGTTGGAAAGGGTGGGGTTTTTTTGTCATCAAAAGATGATGTTGCGTAGGGTATTAGAAAAGTCGGTCATGCGAAAACAATTTCAGAATTTTTTTGAAAACTACCACTGCTTGGCTAAATTGAATTTACTTCAGGACTGTGCTAAGGCCTCTGCTGAGATCAGAACTAGGTTGAGTCAACATATATGTATTTAAGCTTTTTAAAAAAAATTACATTGTTTGGCAAAAACGTTTAATTTGAAGAAATACAAGTATTTGTTTAACAACTCAAAAAATCGATCATGCTGCTTGTTTTTCTTCATGTTTACTTTATTTTATTTTTTTTTTTTTTACAAAATGTGCACATTTAGTTTACACAAACACACTACAGCAGATTTCAGGTGTACATGTATTGTACTACTCTTATCCTACACTGGTGATAGCAGAGCAGCCTTCAACATGCCTCTAATAACCCATCTCTACACCAGAATAGATACCTGATTTATTTTTGCAAAAGAATGCTTGCAACATTCTTCCTACTTCATGAATCCCCTTTCTGCAGCAATGTCACAAGATTGGCCTATCTCTGATAGCATTTCACCTATTTTGAAGTATTGGCATAAACTCTGTGAACAATATATCTTAAAAATTACATGGATGAGGGGGGCAGTATTATGTTTTAGGTACATACTTTTTTTTAGAAAAATCTTTCTAGGTTCAGAATTAAGGTAGCTCCAATCTTAATAAAGAAATGATACTAAAAAATGTAATGTAGTTATCACATATAGATGATATTTTTCCATTTTTTTCCTGTTTCTGTCTCCTAATTAAAGATATTACAAAAAGCTTAAACAGATGTTAGCCTGTCTAGCTGTTATTTGTAGTAGATGTTACTACGTACTGATATTCATTCTGAGCTTTGAAGTGGGATGGAAGTTTCAAAAGAAGTTCACGCCTTTTTCTTCATTAAAGGCAGAAAGACATGCACTTGTGAGAACAGTGTTAAAAGCCAGTTAAGTTTCTTTATGAAAAAAATAAAAGTCAGAAGATCCTTAATCTTAAGCAAAGAACTTTGCGGTCACATCCAAGAAGAATTAGAAATACAGTATGTAGGACTCCTAATATTCATGTTGTGATAAATTAAATGCAGATTTACTAGGTAAGTGTGGTTGATAGAAGCTTACTCATATTTGTTGGGGAGTAAATCTACCTATAAGCAATTTCTTTTTTTTTTTGTTCTATAATAGTTCTTCCTCTCGAGTTATCTATTTTTTTAGGTTTGGGTTGGTTGTTTTTTTTTTTTTTTAAGAGAAAAACAAGTCAAAGGTGGAAGGCAATTGCAGCAAGATGTGCATTGCACATTGATTATAGCACTTTAACTCAAAGTATTATTCAAAAAATGAGGTCTACACCATACAAATGTGAAAACAAAATACATGGTAATGCCTCTGTATAAATTAGAAGCTAAGACTTAAGAAATACACTCAAACACTTGGAGTTTAATCCAGTACAAATGAGCAGCAAAACTAAGAATATTTATTTAATCTCTGTGTGACAGTATCTATTTTATCTAGGGGTAGGAATGATAATAAAGCTGCATAATGTCTCGTCTTATTTTGTTTGGGTCTGGAGTAAAAACCTGACTTTTCAGAACATTCTTTTTAACTAAGTAGCCACTGTTGAAGTGCTAAACTATAATTTAGAAAGGTTTTTTGGGGAAAAGTTTATAATAAAAAATTTATTTGCATAATACATGTCTCAGTGTAAAGCTGAGTAATTTTATTTATGATAAAGTGGGAAATCCATCTTTTAGGTAATGTTGCAGAAAAGCTCATATTTGTCCATTAATTGTAGACCTAATGTCTTCATTAAATCACATTTTCAAAGAGCTGCATGGATCGCATTATATTCTCATCCTGTAAAAAAGACAACAAAAAACCAAAAATCATACACCATTAGAAATGTAGTTGGCAAATATCTACAGTGAAATTGGGTAGAACTAACTGTATTTTAGTTAATGACAACATTATTTTTCAGCTTGCTTGGAGAAATTGTTAGCAGAAAAAGACTGTTAATAGATCTATGCTTAAATAGATTTTTGTATGTATTAATTAAACCAAAACTATTCTCTCAAGAATGCAATACCATGTTAAGAAAATGAAGTCTGCAGTATTTCTGAGGTTATAAGTTTATATCCAGTATGACAAAAGACACATAGACAATAAACACTCAAGGCATAACTGTTGTATCTGAAGTGTGAATCCGTACATGAAGTCACTCGTGCTGTGTATCATACACAGGAGCCTTTTTTCAATTCTAGGGCATCCTATTGCATAGCTAGGGGTGACTTTAAAATAAAATAGATTTAAGTGTGCATCTTTGTGTGAACCAAAGAATCAGTCAATTCTGTAAATATCACCTCAACACACTGACTCGGATCAGATTTTTTGTGTGTTCACAATGAAAGACGTTGACTGCTTTCCAATGCTACTTCTGCTTTCTGATTGCTTTGCATTAGGTAAGTGACAAAACCTTCGACTTCTAAGTTCTGCATAATGCTTACTGTTGCATCATTCTGTATTCCAGTTTTTGTCAGTAAATAACTCTCAGCGCAGCAGTCAGGAAAAAATAGGGGTTTTTTTGATAACATTTACCTTTCAGTGTATAGAAGAAAGTTTACTTGCAGTAGCCTGTATTTGGTGGCACTTCTGGATCAACAGTTGATTGCGCAATTCACTACATATGCAATACAAGAGTATATTACATGCTCATTTAGCACTTGCTCGTCTCTACTGTAATGATCCTCTTTTTCAATCTGAATGCACACCATTTAGTACTCTCGTGAGAGATAGTCTAGCCACCTTTAATTCTCATGGATAAAAAGGCTGAATTTGATGTAATATTTTAGGAAGTCTCATGAAAGAGGCATAAAAGCCCCACTTCTTAGAAAGGTTATCTCATAGTATTCTCTACTACTGATGTAGGCCTTCTGTACAATAGTGTTCCAACAACACATGTTCAGTATCAATTCCCTGTTAAATTATTCACTGTTCAGTCTAGTGGGTGATGCGCTTTGTAAAAATGACAAGTGTGAGTCATTTTCTTAATTTATGTTATGAAATGTGCACAGTGGGGTTTTAATCTTTGATTCTGTATGTCATCTCAAGTGATGTTGCTGTAAGAAGTGATCTGCATACTATTTTGTGCTAATTAACTTATGAGTGCAATGATATGTAATTTCAAAAAATGTTATGTAGATGAACGCTTTAAAAGTTTGTATAGGAAATGTACTATATTAAATTACTGGAAATTAAAATAAACTTAGTTTTTCCCACTGTGTTGTTTTGAAACATATACCATTGAAGATCACTGACTAATGTAAGGTTGAATTTTGGTTTAACAAGAATCATTTGTTATTTAATTCTTTACAAATGTTTTTGTATACACATTGGCACCTAAGCTTAGCAAATGCGCAAAGCAAACAACATGTTCTTAATTTAGAAACAGTGTTTTGACAATTCCTATCAATTCCCTAATATATGTATCATCACTAATGAAACTGGTAGGGTTCTAAAATCAGCTCCGTGTTTCTGAAGTTTGCTGTTTTTATCCATAAGACTACCAATGCCCCTCCTTTAGTCAGTCAAATGGGAAGAGTCTTCACAAGAAAATACAGCCTTGTCATAATATTTGGAACATGGTGACTGTTAGTAGCTTTTTTTTTTTCCATCTTAAAAGAATAAAAAAATAAAAATCGGATGCTTGCATTAAAATTCTTTGGCAAGTGTATGTTTCTCATTTGCCTCTTTTTTTAAGTACCTTTTTTCTAAACAGTTTTTCGTAATAGATTTGTTTAATGATTCCTAACCAAAGACATTAGGAGGTGTTAGTGCATGTGAAGCATAGTGCGTATGAAGCACAAAACATGGAGGAATGAGCTTTGCCAGATCTGACCCAACTTCAAACCAACTTTGAGGTTTTTCCTACTGAAGTCTGAGACAGCTACTTTGTTATCAGGCTAGCCCAGACCCACCAGCATTGTGTATGGAATGGCTTACTCCTGCAAAAAACAGCTCTCCCAAAAGCCTTTTTATCATTATCAGAAGGAGCTCTAGTCATTCACCCTGACATTCACCTATGCGCCACGTACACCTTAGTCCTTCGCCTCTGTTCTTCACGAAGCTGCTGTAGATAGGAAGCAAGGCCCGCGTGAGGCCGTTTTCCACCAGCACCGAGCAGAGAAAGGAGGCACGTGAGGAACTGGGTAGTGCCCAGCCCCTGAGTCAGCCACGCTACTGTTTCCCAAGACCTATCACCTCTGCTATTTGGTAACCTCTACAAAGCAGGACAGACAGCAGCCGCTTTCTGGGACTCGGTCCAGCATAGCTAGGGCAGGATAGTCCATTTCTCCTGGGGGAGCAGGGAGACTCCTGGAGCCTGGATGGAGGACTGGCATTCCAGCACGTGGGGTAGGGACGGCAGGGCAATCGGGTCATGCACATTCCCTGTCCAAGGCAGAGGGAGGATGAGGGGAAGCACCTTTGCTGTCCTCACTTAATCGTGGGCAAAGGTAGGTCCTTATACCCAGTGACCAGAGAAGCCCATGCTCAAAGCCTGGATGCTCTGAAATCCCCTACACAACTGCCTAACACTTTGAGAACGGACAGGCCATTCTCTGCATTGGGACTGTGAAATAGGAGTCTTGAACTTGCTGTGGACCTCAGGCTGTACAGTGCTACTGCATTCACAGCTGTGCCAAACCAGTACTCGGCAAAAGGAGGCGATTTTAAAAAAGGCACACACGTGTATAATGAATGTTTTAAGAACACACCAGAGGCTCTTGATGCTACAAAAGAAATCTCAAAAAGAAATCTACAAAAGAAATCTCAGGAACTTCTCCCAGGAACCTGAAGTGGAGCCTCTGTATTCAAATATGCTCTGCAGTGTGCCTCCTTGCTCTGAAAGTAAGCATGCCATGCTTTACTTAGTTATGACAAAGCACCAGTAGAAGGGGTGCACAGGTCTGAGAGGCTGGCAACTCTTGCCTGAGACATCATTCAAAGAAAAGGCTCCTGCAGCCTTTCCCTGGCAGAACAGGTTTCTAGTCCGTTTTAAGATGCAGACTGGAGGGGATCTGAGCTTTAGAGTTTGGTTGAGGTATTTTTGTAGTGCTTGTCTCTCAGCACTGCTTTGACTCTAATCTCACAGCTTGAGCTGGAGCCTAGGGGATGAAAAACGTGTCCTCTGTACACCTTTACCACATTTTCAGGTGCACCAGATGCTGGCTGCCATGTTCCTCAATACGTGTTCCCATTCCAAGGTCGGAGGTACAGTCATTTGTTATGCCAACTGGCAGGGAAGGTTTTGAGGAGCCGTGCTCTGATACAAGCCTCAATGTCAAAGGAGGGTTTGTAGATGAGGAAGCCACCATAGCTGTCAAAGACTAGGGAGCAGCAGGTGTGCTGTGCCCCTGTCCTGAATGTCCTGATCCTGGTACACCAAAAGTAATAGAAGAACTAGCAGTGGTCTAGAGAGAGGGTCAAGGGTGGTTAAGAGTGTGGACTGATTTACCGAGGAGGAAAAATTGAATAAATGAGTACATTACAGCTTGGAAGAGAGATACTGAATGAAGGGCAATAACAATAACCACTGTTTTTTCATAACACAAGAACATACGGAAAACATAAAAATATTGCATGGCAGGTCTAAAACACAGGCAGATTTACTACACAAAGGATCACAGGATCATTGAGTTTTGCTTTTGGCATTGCTAAATGCTCATGAAAGATGAGACCTCTTGCTCCTGGAGTGATGTGACTCGCTGCATGCTGAGGAAAGAAAGAAACCTGAACCTTACCTTTTTAGATCAGTCTTGTACCCATTAGGGTATTAAAAAAAAAAAAAAAAAGGTTTTCCTGCGTCTGTGTCTTAAAAGGAAGCAGCCACTACTGCTCTTTGTGAAAAACAAAATCCTGAGAAGGCTGAAACCACGTTAACTCCTGAATCAAGTTTCTTGAAAGGCTTGGGTTGAATCCTAACCCCAAATCTCATTTCTGAGACCAAGTCTTGATATAAACATGAATTACACACTTTGCAGCTCAGAGATCTTAATAGAAGAACAGGTCTTGGTAGGTAGACAGACAAAAAACTAGGCAGCAAGATACTTCTTGTATTGAAAAACATTGCCACCTTTGACATTAAAAGCAAGTGAAGGTGAGGTAAGTGGCAAGATGAGAACGGTGTCTCTGTCACGTAGCAGTTTAGACAGCAACTCTCATATATATTCTGAATACTCAGAAGAGCTAAATAAGAAATTTTCTAACAGAACTGAGAAACTGTGAATCACATTGGATAAGGAGAGCAGACAATTCGTTACTGAAGGTACTAATTTTCTTTGTAAATGAATCACTCAGCCTGTCACCGTAATGGCTGTCACATCTAGATTAGCCTTTCATTTAATTTCCAGAACTCTGCAGACCTCAGCCAGGAAATAAATCTCAACTCTGTTTCTGCTGATCACTCAGCTTTAGCAGAGGAAAATGCCTTTCATTCGTATTGAACAGGACTGACGAGCTAGAACCACGCTCAATGCACGAGCACTGCTGACAGATAAGACACTACCCGAGACCCATTGCTAAGGGTACACAGAACAGTCACAGTTAGAAGAGCTGTTGTCTTTCTTTTATCTCCCAAAAATCAGTGGATTAAAATCAGAGAATCACTTACTAGATACCTGTGCTCATGAGAGCAATCCCAAAGAATAACTACAAATGCATATAAAAATTTTCCAGCTGTAGAGCATCTTTGCTATTTCCTATTCAGGTTTCCCCATTCCAAATAGTTATAAATCTATCACTCGCTAACTGCATTTATCTTGCTAGTCTTGTTCTCTCCTGTCTCTTGACTACTACTCTCTTCTTGGTGTAGGAGATAAGAAGCAATACACGCAGGCTCTATTACTGGTCTGCGTCAGCTTCATATTAATCAGAGTCAGCCTGGGCAAGGCTGAGATATCAGCAGAATGCTACTATTCTGTATATTTCTCACTGTAACAAACACCATTGGTTTTATTTGCCACATCATTTTGCATAACATAGTCAAGCCTATCTTATAACTAAGTGTAATGTGACACTTTACAGTACATAATAACCTCTTATCACACCAAAGGCTTGTCATCATTCTGTACTGTATCATGTTTCTTTTTTCTGGTGTTTTTTTAACTGACAAATTGACAGCAGTTCCTTAAATTTCTGAAAATACAACTTATCTTTCCTCCTGTTGTCTCCTGGTCAGAGCAAGCAGGTTTCTGAAGGGCAGAGGAGCAAAAACAGACTGTATGTCCTGCTGCAGAAGTTTATTCTCATTCCTGGCTCAAGAAGCAATGAGCTGCTTTCAGCTATTGAAGAAAATTAACAGCCACCTGGGTAGCGTAAACACTTGCAACTGATAATGGCAATCAGTTCTCACTGGAAAAAACTTGCTTGCTGTTAACTCTTGCCATCCAACACTCTACAAGGTCCTTACACTCCCCCTTTTTAAGGCCTCCAGCAGGTCCTGACTCAGCATTTGAGAAACACTCCCATAGATGGTAAATTTTCAAGCAATAGTATTATTATTATTGCTGTGACTATATGCCAATTGTACCAGGAATGTGTTCCCCAGCATGGGCAGAGGATAGAAATAAATATGCAGCTGAATGTGAAGAAAGGTTTGCTGTCAGGTAAAAACAAAACACTGTTAAAGAGAGAGGGGATGTGGACACGGTTGTGTAATAAGCAATGACAGCTTGTAGATAACATGTTTTTGACAGATTCAGGTGACAAATTTATTTACATTGTTTAGTGTTTTTTGTGTAAGGGTGTACATATGTACTCTGCCTTGGGAAAACACTGTCCACAAATCTGTGTAGCAGTAGGATAGCATTAGCCAACAGATACAGGTTCAGTACTTATCACTGGGTACTTACTTTCTGGCAGCTCTCGATGAATTCATCTATGGTAACTACTCCGTCTTTGTTTTTGTCCATTTTCTGTTCGGAAAGAATAAGAACATATGTTTATCCTCATGAAAGCCTGTGTAAAACAAGTCCTTCTTATTTTTCATTGCAGTTATGTGTCAGCCTATGAACAACCAGGCCAAAATGCTGTAAAGATGTAGTAAGTGATATACTAGAATAAGCTTAAGGAGTTTTTTGTTGAAAAAGCAAGGTGTAGTGAGTAGATCTGAGAAACTTGGCATGGAACCACAAAGAATAAGGATTACAAAATTGGTAGGACGTGCAAAACTGTTACAACAATGAAAATCATTCCATACCTGTTACCAGAGCAGGTTTTTTGTCTCCCTATGTTACCCGACCCACCTGGAAAAAAGTTTCCACATGTTGTCTAGGCGCATCCTCCTTGAGAACAGGGTAGGTACATTTCCCCATCATATCATATATTGCTTTCATGATATCGAGCATTTCCTGAAGAGAAAAAAAAAAAAAAAATCTGTGTAATAGCAGGTGTATTGTAGACACTGCTTTGACTCAGAACACATAAATGATTTTTAGGATTTACATTTTAGAATAAAATTTTGAGATTGTGCCTGTGACCGAACTGCTTCAAGAAGGAATTACTATGTTCCTAGTAATTCTAGCATGTTAGTTCAGTTCTCATAGATAAATTTGTTAAATAGATGCAGATGTATGATTTTGATTTCAAGTGATCTAGAATATGTGCAAGTTCATGGATTGTGGGAAGAATCTCCTTAGGTCTTCTGAATAAAACTAAATGGGAAAAGAAGTTCTGTAACAGTAAGTGGTGGTCAAAACACACCAAGTTCTTACAATTGAGTTTTCCCTAGAGAAAATAGAAACACCTATGCACACACCTGCATGTATGCAAAGATGACTCCTTTTTTATCAAAGGCTTTGAATTTTGTTTGTAGAGTGCCTTGTGAAAACTACAAGAAAAATTATCAAAAAAAGTCATCTGCCAGTATGCTGGGAAATCATTCTATAGATTACATTTTTATAATAATCATGGAGTGTTTTTCTAAAAGTGTAAAATTGTAAGTGTAAAAAGACCCAATTTTGAAAAATCATTTATTTTTATGAAGGCACTCATTTGGTCCCACTGCAATTTATGTCTGTGTTTAAATCCTTGCAGAGTGAAAAATGTAGGAATCTTTTTATATAAATTCTGTTTCAAGTAACAGTTTTTAGAAGTAGATTTATTTTTTGTGGCCCACTTAATTCTTTTTTGTCCAAATATCCTACTGAGCTACTTTATTCTAGTGACTGTATGTGCTAATACATAGGCATAAGTTGAAGCCAAACATTTCAGTGCCTGGAGAATTCTGACCTTCTACAATGTCTGTGACGATTTTTCTTTTTCAGTTATTAGATAGACCTCTAAAATGAGAAAATTACTTTATTTTTGTCTGGTCTCATAATATGTTGTATGTTTATTTGTTAACACGTCTGATTTGAGAATGAAGCTATTCTTCTTTGAAAGCAGGACTTACATATACAACCTTCAGTTTCAGTGATTAGTGTAAAAAGTAGACTTACCTCTTTAGTGATATATCCATCCTTATTTATATCATACAAATTGAAAGCCCAGTTCAGTTTCTCCTGTACTGTCCCGCGGAGTAAAATTGAGAGACCCATAACAAAATCCTAAATAGACAAAAGGTCTTGGTCAGTTTGGAATTAAGACGTTTTTCACAAATGCTCAGAAATCCAGAATAATGCATTCGCCAAAAGCATGTAAGTTTTGAAAGATGTTTTGTTTCTATATCTTTTGCTTCACAGTAAGTGTTAAGGATTGCTGGTTATTTAAATAATTAAAAATCTAGGCACTGTATGCTATACTCGTAACTAATAAGTAAATTGAGCAATTTTCTATAAAATAAGCCTCACATAAGCAGTTGCTGTTGAACTTAATACCAGGGAAAAGCAATCCCCATGGTTTAATGGTCCAAAAAAATGCTTAAGTGGGAGTTAGATTAATCTAAGCACAGGAGACCAATTTTGGGAGAAATATTTACTAAGGAACATTAAATTCTTGTTAAAACTATGCTGTTGAAAGTGGAATATGTGGTTCCCAGGCCTCGTAGATCAATCTGTGCAGTCAACATTTGAGAATTCATGTATGCTATAGTACACCTCAATAAAAATTTTCTTGAAAATATTATAGGGAATAATATTTATTATGTGTCCATGTGCCACTTAATGGTTTTGTGACCTGCCAGTGCTCTATTGCTGTAAAGCTATTCCACAGAAATAAATCAGAAGACTTTTGAGACTGTTTATATATAGTGTTTGGTTATAGATTTTTGTTTCATAATTAATACTATTTTGACAGCACAAACCTCATTTACATTTAGTGAGCATCTTCCAGATTGGAGAAAATATTGACCGGGACGTGTCATCACCCGTCTTCTGTATTTCTTAGCATGTTAACATTTTTTTTAAACAATGGCGCTTTTTTTCCCTGTCTTCTCCACCTTTTTCTATTTGATAAGCTTGTAAACCCGTAAATCTGTGAAATCGTAGCCATAATAGGTTGAGCAGAATATGGCAAGAGCTTATACTTAAATGTGCACTTCCCCGTCATTGGTAAAGACATACAAGAAGTCTTAGAGTAACGTTAAAGTAAAGACTATAAAAGCTGAAAAATTTCTTATCAGCACCGTCAAAGTTTGTGCATTTCCGTCAAAAAGGAACAATGGAAAAAACTGCACTGAGGTTAGACATAAAAGTCTGATGTACCACACAGTCAAATAAGTGTACTGGACACAGTGAAGCATACACAGATATCACAGCTCATAGTAGTCGTAGCTGTTTTGACAGCTTTGGTCTTTTTAACAATTCAAGTGGTATGCTCTGGGTTTTCTTAGTCTGTCATAAATTTCTATCTTATCGGTATATGTGCCCTTTGGGGTAAATGGATACATGAATCTTGAAAGAGTTTTGCTCAACTTGTCTTGTCTACATCTCAATGACTAATTGAGGGTCACAGGGTTAAATCTCCAAACAGCTCTTTAACAATGTACTATTAAGTATTAAAATGTTCAAGAAATTCAGAACAGATTTGATCACATTACAGCATTAGCAATTAACCTTTTTAATTCAGTACCATTTCTTCATATCTTTTCTGTGCTGTTTTACATTCTTGACGTGGCTTTTCCTGAAGTCCTTTGCAAAGGTCTCCTTTATTTTCTTAGAGTATTATATTTCAGGACTCTGAATTTATTTTTAATTGCCACCAGCAATATTTTCGATTTTTTTCTATCAAAACCATACCTATTTTTCTTGTCCTGATTATTTCTCCTTCTTCCTTTGATGCACTACCCATATGTTAGCTGGCTTCCTGGCATCATTTATATCCCCATTTGCAAGGCTGCCCTTCTATCGTTGATGTTAAAAAACACACATAAAGAAAACCTTGACTTTATGCTGTTTTTCATGGGACTGAATGTCCTTATAAAAGCTGAGACAACTCAAAACCTTCCAGATGTGTGCTCTAAACTTTGCAAGAGCAGGTCATCTCTTTGCATATTGCATCAACATGTTTGGGAATCATGCGAAGTTCAGGTGCATTGCCTTTGTCTGAGTGTTGCACAGAAGTCCATCTCAGGAACAACAGAAAGGAGCTGTCATAAATGAAAGTTGTGATGATCTGAATAAGAACCAGTTAGGACGGGCTATCTTTTCTACATACTTACTTTTGTACAGCTGAAGAATACAGCAATAAAATCACAGAGAACAGGAAAATCTGATTCAATGGACGTAGGCTAAATCCATGGGGTATTTTGGGCTAGATCCTCAAAGAGAAAAAGGCTCTGCATGGTGGAGCGTGATGTGTGTGTCAGGCGCAGTATAGCTATGCTAGCTGTTAAGCTACTAATCCAGTGCAGAATGCTGTAGTAAAGCATCAGTACTTCGGGTAGCAGCTAAGCTCAGAGAGCGTCTGTCTATATGCTTGTTACCAACAACTCAGTGATGTGTGAATCAGGCACACCATTTAGCATGGAGCATGAAGCCAAGTCCTCGTTACAGTATTGGAATACTCAGATGTGTTTTCCTTCCTGGTTCGGACATCTGGTTTCTGTGGGGAGAGGGTTTGTACTTTGAAAGCCTACTTATTTTTGAAGCAAGATTCACAGTACTGCTTGGGACACTCACATCCCCTAAGGATGCAAACACTGTCCACTGAGAGGGACAGTCCTGCTCAGCTGAGCACCTAATGAGGAGGGCTGCATCTGACATAGGGTCACAAAGGAGCCTAACACTCTGAAGGACGTCTAGACTCAGACACAACTCTAGGTCAGGTCTCTCTTCAGTCTGTGATGCGAAGTTAGAGCACAGAAGCCCGTGCTGTGGTACTTGCCTTTGCTCCTTTCCACAGCTTCCTCTTTCTAACTTGCTGGCTTCTTGCTGAGTGTGCTAATACCTGTGAGGACCTTCATTAAATGCCAAACTCTCCTGTGCCTAATTTTGATTCTGCAATAAAGGGAGATGTCTCACTGAAGGGCTGCAAAACGGAGCATCACTGAACTTATACTGGAGATTCTGTGTGCTCAGTATCACAGGCTCACGGTTCAGTTCTGCGCTACAGCTGTAAGAGCCTCTGGTTGTGATCTGGGATTAACTCATATTTGATTTTTTTTTTTCCCAGCAGTGATCTATTATCTCTTAGCAAGGTTGTTGATGAATTCTGATTGCTTTATCCCTCAGTAAATCTTTGAGGAGAACTAGTTCATTAATAAATTAATTAACAAGCTTAATAGTGTGCTGTCTCAAATCCATAGGAAAGCTTAAAATTATTCCACCTGATCATGTGTTCCTCTATGTCTTGTTCAAGGCCAGAAGAATTGGGCCCTGATTTAGGGCAGGCATCTAAATCGATTTTTGGGTTTAGCCCTTAGGATTTTGGAAAGGAATCAAGTGATGAATGTTAGTCACAGAAGTGGCGGAGCTCTGGAGCATGTAAAACAAAGATCACCAAGAAGAAGCTGCTGTTAAGAGGAAATATATTTCTTTGTAGCTATTTCACACCCGCTGGTATTAAAATGCTTATGAGATCACCACTGTCCTGAGAAAAATTAGCTCATTTCCTACATGACATGAACAAGACTTTTTGTGTTGAACAGAGAATCACGCTTGGGTACATTCATTAAACCACTACCCTTATATTACTGCCTTGGAGACAATGACTGTTCATCACTGTTATTAGTGAAATACCAAAGTTGTGTTTGATCTTAAGATCTGGACTATCCTATAGAACTGAGTTAACATGCTTGTTAATTTATTAATTAATGCAAAATTCTCAGGTAACAGTTGAGGAATAAGACAAGCAGAAATCACCAACAACTTTGCTAAGAATTATTAATAATGTTTTTGAGAAACAAATACGAGTTTGTTTTTGACTAAAAATGATGAAAATCTTTAAACATGTCTATTGCATTTGGGCACAGCTCTATACTTTAAGGCACTGAGAATTAGTGGGATTACTGAGTGACTTTCCTCTCATCAAGATCACATTTAGAATAGCTTTAATCTGCATCTACAACAAACTAAGGATATTGATTTGAATATTTGCATGCGGGTGCAACGTGCTTTACCTTTGACTATATGTCTGAGGTTAATTAGCCTCAATTTTCCTGACTCTGTAAATAGCCTTTAAGCCCAGATCTTCATTTTGGCTCAGTTACAATATTCATGCAGCAAGTGGAAACCTTGCTTTCACATCTCTCTGATGGAAACAAGAACTTCAGTTCGCTAATATGCCAAAAGAGCCCTTCAGTAGCTGGGCCACTAGGTTTTCTAAAACTCTGTTCCTCATGTTAAAGCAAAACTAGTTGGCACAACTAATGAAATAAGTTAGTCTCAAAATTGATACAATCATGAGATAAGGAAAGATAGGTTCAAGCAGCTAGTTTAATGAGTTTGGTTTTATGCTACATAAAATGCTTCAGCTGGAGAGCCTGACTCCTATCAGAGAGTATACAGATTTAGGGATGACAAAACTCTAAGAAAATAGCAATCTCATCAAGCAATCTCATCAATGAAGTGTGTGTTTAAGCTGTGCTAAAGTTTAACCCTTACTGCTGATGGTTGAAAATTTGAGGAAAAAGGAGCAAAAAGCTAGAACAAATCATATCTTTCTTCTTCCCCACAACTCCAGCTACCACTGCTTCATTAGAAAAAGGAGAGTGCAACACAACAAATATAATTCTTACCTACATTCTTTCAGTACCATTTCAGATCTTTCTATCCTTTTTACATAGAAGAGAGCTGAGGAGTGTTTTCATCATGTCTTTACATTAAAATTCATTTACTCCTATACTTTTACATAGAAAGTAAATTGGGATGAATGATTATTTATTCTCCAGCTTTTTAAATCACCTCCTTTTTCTCCATATTTTGTGGTTTGTTTGGTTTTTTTTTCCCTAATGGAAAATAGAAAGCTATAGTATGGATTGGTATAGAAAGAATATGGCACAGTTGTACCTAGGATAAAAAGGAGCAGAAAAAAAATGACATTATTGTATTTTTCACATTTCACAATATCTACTTTCACATTTTGTGGCTACTTTCACATGTTTAGAAAAAAATCCTAAACATTTTTAACATAAGGAGGATGTTTATAGAGCAGCTATCCTACAGTTGGTAACTATGCTGCTAAATGGTACAGGGTCACAGAAGAGTCTTTTGACAACAGTAGAGTTATGCTGGATTCAAAATTAGTGCAAATAATATCAAAGTCTGGATCACTCTGAGACCATATTGAACAAAAGTAAGCTGGAAATGTCTGTTTTGGCAATGAAAAAAACACTGCTACTTTTATTTTCCCGATTTATTTTATTCCAAAGCCTGTTTTTGTACACAGACCTCCACTTTGAGATATTCAGATCCCTTAAAAAGGGCTTCATATCTACTTGCATTTCTTAAGGCTTTCTACCCGAGATACAAATGTCAACAAATTGTCCAGGAAAGATAAAAAAGCTTCTTTAATTCTCATTATTCTTAAAGAGAACAGCAGAAATGCTTCTTAAATAGTGATGCTAAAAATGTTTTCCTTCATTGCCTCTGGTGTTGCTGATTTGACCAGAAGAATTCCTTGTAGAATTAGCCTAGGTACAGAAGAAGTAAATAAAACCTCCATTCCAACTTCTAGTTTCATATGGAGCTCATTGATTTCAGCTGCTTAGAAAAAGTTAGACGGGGTTCATGTTTTTTTAAATAAATGCAAATAATCCTCCACAAAATGATCTGGTTATAGTCCCAGTTGAGGTATAGATTTCCGATCACAGTGCACCTGCTTGGCAAGGCTTCTCCTTCCATATTACATCAATAATAAAGCAATGAAAATGCTTTCAAAAAAATTTCTGTCAGACCTCACAACATCATTCACTCAAGTAAATCATAAAAACACATATAGGACATTTAAACAAATTTAAAGTGGGTGTATTTATCACAATCCAATCTCAAGTCGTAAGGATATAATTTGTCTATAATAAACAAAACAAAACAAAGCAAAACATGACAAAGCAAAAATGTCCTTCAGCAAATGAACTGAAATATATATATTTTTTTTTAATTCTATAGTTTAAAATAATGGCTCCTTCACAGTATTTTGTACACCCTGCTTTCATCTAAACTATTGCAGTGAGTTGCTCTTTTTACCATGTTATTGCATTGATGAGTGTATTGGGTTTGTGTGGCAAGGTTTTGGTAGCAGGGAGGTTGCAGGGCTGGCTTCTGTGAGAAGCTGCTAGAAGCTTTCCTTATGTCTGCTAGAGCCAATGCCAGATGGCTCCAAGATGGACCTGCTGCTGGACAAGGCCGAGTCCATCAGCGGTGAGGGTAGCACCTCTGGGATAACATATTTAAGAAGGGGGGAAAAAAACCTGAAAACTGCACAACTGCAACCTGAAAGAGAAGTGAGAATACATGAGAGAAACAGCTCTGCAGACACCAAGGTCAGTGAAGAGGGATGGTGAGGAAGTGCTCCAGGTGCTGGAGAAGAACTTCGCCTGGAGCCCATGGTGAAGACCATGGTGGGGCAGACTGTCCCCCTGAAGCCCATGGAGGTCCACCATGGAGCAGATATCAACCTGCAGCCTGTGGAGGACCCCACACCAGAGCAGGTGGGTGCCCGAAGGAGGCTGTGACTCCACAGGAAGCCCACGCTGGAGCAGGCTCATTGCAGGACCAGTGGACCCATAGAGAGAGGAGCCCACACTGGAGCAGGTTTGCTGGCAGGACTTGTGACCCTGTGGGGGACCCACGCTGGAGCAGTCTGTTCCTGCAAGACTGCACCCCATGGAAGGGACCCATTCTGGAGCAGTTGGTGAAGAACTGCAGCCTATGGGAATGACTCACATTGGAGAAGTTTGTGGAGGACTGTCTCCCGTGGGAGGGACCCCACGCTGGAGCAGAGGAAGAGTGTGAGGAGTCCTCCCCTGATAAGGATGGAGCAGCAGAGACAATGTGTGATGACTGACTGAAACCCCCATTCCCCATCCCCCTGCGCTGCTCAGGGGGAGGAGGTAGAGAAACTCAGGAGTGAAGTTGAGCCTGGGAGGAAGGGAGGGGTAGGGGGAGGGTGTTTTAAGATTTGGGTTTTATTTCTCATTAGCCTACTCTGATTTGATTGATAATAAATTAAACTTATTTCCCCAAGTCGGGTCTGTTTTGCCCATGATGGTAATTGGTGAGTGATCTCCCTGTCCTTACCCCGACCCATGAGCCTTTCGTTATATTTTCTCTCCCCTGTCCAGCTGAGGAGGGGAGTGATAGAGCGGCTTTGGTGGGCATGTGGCATCCAGCCACAGTCAACCCCCCGCTATGATGCCAGCCTTTGCAGGGAAAGGCAGAATTTTGAAAACAGATCGAGCAGTTAAATGAAGGAAGGATGAATTTCAAACGCTTGTGCTTTTAGATACATTTGCTTTAAAGCCTTTTTTTTTGTAAAGCCGCCTTCTGGAAATTAATAGAGTGTGTGAGCAATCCTGTTTTGGCTGAGTCATCCTCGTAACATAATTGTAGTTCGGAGTCCTTGTCACCTTGCAGAGCCAGGGAGGAAGATAAGGATTATTTAATGTAACTTGCATATAAATTGGGTTACCTTTTAAATTTACAGATTTATGAAAATATTACATAGGAGCACAGTCTGAGTTACCATTTTGGGATATACAATTGTAAAACAATAGTAATAATTACTTTCATTAATACATTGAAAAAACTTGAAACTCAAGTCACATATGCTAAATTTTTCATAATGTGAGCCATCTAATAAAGCCACCAAACAGGACTTAATTACAAGGAATGGCAAAATATTCAATTGCAAAGAAAGAAGTAACAGCATCGCTTACCTCAAAACTTACAGATCCATTGTGATCAGTGTCAAATGCATTAAACAGAAAATGTGCATAAGTTGTGGAATCTACAATTTAAAACAGTAAAAATAATTCATAGTAAGCACATCTTATTTAATTTCATTCCATGAAAAAAATTTATACCAAGATATATTTTGATACCATAATCTGATAGCAAGACGAAAAAGTTTTCAATTCAGTTTAAACTTCTTTTTTGGCAGGGGAGGAGGGATAAATTATAAGTGCAAGTATGTGGGTAGCTACACTGTAAGGAACGGAAAATCTACTCTAGAATATCTTTATTCATTTTCATTACCATTTCTACTAATCACTGATACTTGAATGAATAGCAAAGAGGCCATGTTATTGTACTCTGAAACAACCTGTGTTAATGGGAACGCTACTTTATCAGTTAAATTACCATGACAGGGGACCTATCTCGTATTTAAAGAAGCAAAATATGTTCATTTGTTCACTTTAAATGAGGGAAGCAGACAGTACCATCTGTGCATCTGGCATATCGTTTTTACTCTGAAGAAAGGCCTGTTACCCAAGCTGAAGATGCTCTTCTCAGAAGGCTGCAGCTGCACTCCGGTCTTATGCTCACCCACAGGTGAGATAAAATCCTGTCCAGAGAAGCAGGTTCTTAAAGCATGGTATGAGAACTAGGTGCTTAAAAACCTTGGAAAAACTGGCTGCGACTAACTGAAGTGGTCAACAAGACTCTGAAAGATGACCTTAAACAAGTGATCCCTTCACTAATTATTTGTATACTTTTCAAACCTACTGACCAGTGAAGATCGACTCATTTTAGAAACACAAAACAACACAGATATAAATCCGTCAAGCCTCTAAGGTTTTGTAAAGATCCATCTTTCCATTTCTACTGAATGCCTTCTGAGAGGCACAACCTGCTCCAGGAGTAATATACTGGGAAGAGAGAACTTCTCCAGAGACTGCCCTGTTGATGTGAGGTACAAGCTGCTGGGGTTATGGGAAGTCAGCTTTCCTCAGTGTCTTTTCCCTTCCTCAAAACCATGCAAATTAATGTAAGCTAAGGTACTGTTTACTTTTAATAGTCATTGCTTTCCTCTTTCCATTTCATGTATTTACATTCATTTTAGGTTAATTAACATTAACCTCACAAATTTTTAGTAAAGTGAGAAGTGTTATGAAATCCATGTACCCCTTGCAGGACAAAACTCACCTATCATGGAAAACCCTCCAGTGCTGTGGTACCTTTTTCTGATTTCTTGGCACTAAACTATTTTATCTTTCATATGTTGATTTGTCACAGCCCAAAATATTGTTTTGAATTTAACTGAGTGATAGTCTTGAGTCACTCACTTGAAATGCCACCCTGACCCCAAGAAACCAAATACACCAAAACTCAAAATTTTGTAGTTCACATATTCAGACCTGATATTAGTAAGTAAAGTCTCTGATCTTACTCAAGAGGTTAACTTCATATGATGTGAAATACTTGTAGCAAGACAAAATCCTGCAACCTTTAAACCCTGTGTCTGTTAATGCATTTTCAGAGAATTAAAAAAAAAACCACTATTGAGACATTCGTTCATTCATCCATGTATCCAGTCATCAGTGTAATTGCTTAAGCACAGCCTAGCAGATAAATTCCCACTTTAACTGAAAAATGTAAACTTTTTCACTTCAGTTTGTATTTAGGATGTTAATAGTCATATTTTCTGTAATCTACTGAGACTTCTGTTGTGCAACAGAATATACTATGCAAACCATCTTCAGGGAAAAAGCATATTATAGAGGTATAATTACTGTAAACTGAATTTTAAATTCCCATTCTCTTGTCATTCGCTTCTTAAAAACATGTGAAATATTCCTAATTATTTTCTGTAGATTTACAGAAAACACAAAGTTTAATGCAAAGGTTTTTTGTTGTTTGTTGCCCATACATGATACAATATACTACTCCTTTTGTATGGTGGCATATGAAAATAAAATCTCTAGTTGAAGAATGTTTTATTTCTAGTAAAAGCTTCTGAAAAAAAAACCCAATAAAAAACAGCAGAGGTCTTTTTCAGGGTTGTTTGTCGAGGCAATTATGGTCTGAAATTTTGCCTCAACAAACATGGCAGGATGAGGTACACTAGTCTTTTAATTGGAGCTTCTTAATGTGATTTCTCCCTTCTCCACCCCCCTAAATCTTGAACATTAATCATATTAGACAAAAGCTTGACTTTTTAGATAAAATACGTTTTCTTTTCAGCGATTGGATATCATAACTAGTAGGCTAAATTGATATTTTGACAAGTTGAGACAGGAACAGATATTAGATCAGAATTCCTTTGAAATATACCATTAAAACATTTTACAAATCAGAGACAAAAAATGGTAGTCATTATACATCTGAGAGCATGCTTTATTAAACCATGAACATAATCTGTTCTGTTCATAACTTAGGAGGAGTGTAATAATTATTCAGTGTCTGGATTCTCATCTACAACCTGCCTGTCTGAAGAACAAATCCAAGTAGTATTTCAGGTGATCCATTGCATGAAGGCGGGGGGCCTATTCATTCACCTGCATTTCTAAAAAGAAGTAACTGGAGTGCCTTTCCAGCATGGAAAGCTTTTTACAAAGCTACTTCTGCCTTTTAAAATACATTGATTTTACTGCAGATCTGTGTCATCTCCTTTGTTACTCTTACTGTGGCTCCCTTATCCTCTTTGTACTCCTCCTGTCCCTTGACCTAGATAGTCTTGAAAGTTGCTTGATGAAGTGACTTGCTGGATGACGTTGGAAAATGACTTTTTGGTGATTGCTTAGTCACCTTGAAGTTTAAAATCTGACACAACTTCATTCTTTTTGCTCAGATATGAATTGTTATAATGATACACCATGTTGTATCTGGTTTTGCATTACACAGACAATTGGGGCACAGATCTACACGGGCAACACGTGTTTTAATGTGGGGACAAATTTCAAACTTTTTTTTTCTTCTTTAATATTCAGACATATGTAAAAGCAATCTTTTAAGCACAACTGAAATTTAAAGGTCTCAGCTGCACACAGTATTTTGGCAATACATTCAAACATTTAAGTCTTAACTGGACATTTAAATATGATTATCTCACCCTGTTGTTAGCAAGCAGGGATATGCAAATAAAGTTAGTTATTTGGGCTTTGAAGATACCTTGGGTAATGTGAGGAACAAAGAATAGACTTTGCCTCCCATACCTCTCAGAAAATGGCATAAGTCAACACAAGCACCTACAAAACAGCACAAAACCTACACAAAACACCTCAAGTCTCAGTGGGCCAACAGAAATGAAAGGATTACTGATGTCAGCTGTTACTCTTCCAGGGAGATTCAGCTCTTCTGCTGTTTCCGCTGAATATTTTTCCTGAAATTCTGAGGAATACTACGTAAGCCTTTCACATTTGTTTGTGTTGTCTTTATGTACTGCTTAGGCTGCACGCTGTTGCGTGGAGGCCATGGAGGATGGGGAGGGAAGGGGACAGCTGCTGGTCGTCACTTCTCGGTGCTCTTCACTGAAATCTCTGAAATGCCTCTATTGAGAAAGCTAAAAACGCTGTTACTAGTACACAGCATCTGTTACTGATAAGTGAATTATCTAGATTCTATACTTTTCTACCATGCTAAAAATTTAACTTTTTACTGTATTTTAAGTTAAAATTTCAAGTTGCAAGAAGCAAGAAGAAAAAGCATAATTTTTTTTCCAGAAGAGTGCAGCCCCTTTGTTGCAGATAGAGTAATGGCATTGTTGAAACTGCGGTGAATAGTATACCCGTGTGCCCTTGGAATGCAATATTGCCATTGGTACTAAGAATGCCCAAGTTTTATAGGGAGCTTGCCCCAGGAAGGAGGCTCCTCAGCTTGCAGCTTTGTTTCCTGCAGTTTAGCCGTGACAGCAGTCTCTCCAGTTGATCAGGTTTCTAAGGCTGATTGGTTTTACTTCTGTGGTGCAGCTATAGCTTTATACAGGTAGCAGAAAAAAGCAGTTATTCTATGTAGAAATAGGTATGTATGCCTCTAACATAATGATGCAGTGGAGAGAAGAACTTTTTGCCTCGTTTGCTTGCAACGGCCTTGAGCAGTGGAAAGATGGGATGCAGCGCAGAGGAGAGCCGGTGTGGGGTGAGAGGCGACACGGCACAGGCTGGCACTGGGGACCCCACAGCTATAAACAACTCACCCAGGGTCAGTTAAAGAAATGCAGGCGTGGAGCTGGACAAAACTGGGTTTAGGGGTGGGAAAGAGATCAAAGGAATAGTATCTAACACATGTAAAAGGTACCATTTGCAATAGATTTGGGTGTAATGTGGAGCTGCAAACCAATGGAGAAAAAGAATGGCGTAAAAATGTGTTAGCAAACATGTAGAAATGACCCCGGGTGAATCCTAGAACAAGGAAGAGGAAAGCACCAACATGAACACCCTGTTCCTCCCTGGATGGACTCCAGATGCCGACAGCTCACTGCAGTCCCCGCCTCCTCTCCCAAACACTGACACTGCCCTAAAGGGCCAGAGGACCCGCAGAAGGATGAGAGCATTAGCACCAGGAAAATGGGTAGGAACTAAGAATTGCATATATAAAATTATTATTACTATACATTAATATTCTTTCCTTTCTGTAACAATTAGGTCTGGACTAATAAAGATTAGGCTTTTAAGATTACATTTATTCTAGCACTAGGTTTTAGCTTTACTTGTATAAAAGGTGAGCTTTCTCTTTGCCCATAAACAATTTTAAGTTGAACAATAGGAAATACCTTTTTTAAAAAAATAGTATTTTAAGTGTAGTAAAGGTGTAGTAAATCACATGCAAATAATTATTTGCACTAGCCAGAGTAACTAAAAAATATAATATCTGAAACTGTAATTGTTACCCTGGTTTAAAAGCTTAGATACAGAAATAATCAGTAGGCAGGTCGACTTTTTTAGCCTTTTGTTCTTCCGTATTGAGTGTACCTACTTGTTAAGGATTTCTGTGATGTAATCTACACTGAATGCTGCTCTTTACCTTCTAGGTCTTTATTCAAAATAAAACTAATTGGGAGATGTTTTGTTCCTACCAACTAAACGTGCTTTTTTTAAAATACAAGTGAAAAGAAAGAGGTATGAACAGTCCCAGGAAACATGCAAATCTCAAGAGCTGTGGGAGAAGATGAAGAGACAGCATTGAAGAACTTTTGGAGAATATGAAGAGGGAGGTTTGAGTAGCAAAAGCAAGAGGCAGAAAAGAGAGGAAAACAATTCAAACTTAAAGAAAATTCAAGGTTCAAGGCAAAAAAACTACTATACATTTTTGTGTTGCCTTCATTACACTAAAAGATAATGAAAATAAAGAAATTAATGAAACCCCTGGAAATTAATTAAAAGTAAGGGTAGCAAAAAAAGCCCTCATTTATGTAGAGAAACCCCACAGAAGTCAAGGGGGTTCTGCCATTTATATTAGAGGGTGCTCTTAGTGCCTCCTACAGTTTTCATTCCTACTGTGACAGGTTTTGTGGACTAAAAGGGAATGGGGAAGACTGTGTAAAAAGCTTGAAAGGAAATAATCTGCTCGGAGAAACGTGGTTTTCAGAGATAGGCACGTACAGGTGGTAACATCATAACAGGATACTGACTTCTTGTAGTTATCATTGCATTTGATTCAGAAATATATACTTTAAAATGTGTCCAGCCATCAAGTAAGTACCCCATGAATTCAGACAGAGAGTGAGACAACAATCACAGGCTCTTTTGCCAGACTTAGACACTAACAAACATAACTCATTGAACACTGTAGTACCAATTATGTCTGCCGAGTACTCACCTCCCTGTGGAAAGAACTGAGAGTAAATCTCTTTGAAGGTTTCTTCATTGACAACACCACTGGGGCATTCCTGAAAAAAGTAAAAGGCAAGAAATTAATAGGATTCAATCTGGTTGAGTCAAATCGTGTTCATGAGACCACACAGAACATGTATGTGATTCTGAATTTAACATGTGTGATTCTGCACTTTCAACCAAACATTAATGCATTAAATGTGTATCTCTTTGAAGTATCTTCCTAAAAAGTTCCCATGGCACAAAAATTTCTTCTGTGCCATATATCTAAACTTCAGTCTTGGGACCAGAGTGACAGATACGAGCAGCAGCCACCCTGCTGCAGTGCATGGAGCTATCGTTGTCACTGTGGGCCATGGGTGGTTGCTCCCACAGCTGCTAGCAGCACCTGACCAAGCAGGAATGGGAAAGGCATTTGCAGTTGGTTGCTAATGATACAACATGCAGTCATATTCTACCTAAAGAGCTATATTCAATCAACTCAAAAGACCCAGCCACAAGAGACCTTGTGTAAACCTTGCAGATCCTTCTGCAGCTTTACATCTTGTTCATAAACTGAAATATGTAAGAAAGAATAAGCAGAAAGTGTCAGAGCAGGCTGATTACAGAGAAAATGAAAGCAAGTAGAAAGAGAAGAAAAGAGAGGATTAGAGAAATGACTTTACAAAAATGACTTACATAAAGAGGTAGGAAAAGCAGAAGGAATACCGTATTGTTTACTAAGTCATGCATAGAAATCAGACCAAACAGCTGACTTCTAGCCCTGAATTTATCAGGCTGAGCAGATGACTTTGGGCAACGTACTTAATTTCTTTGTGCTTTAATTCCTTCTTTAACACAGAGAGTGATAAAAGTCTGGCAAGCTATTTAAAAGGTGAGTATGTCTTGAAACAAAGGTAAGTAAGAAAAGAAAAATTAAGTGTTAGGTTTCATGCATTTATTTTTGTCCATTGCTATGCTATTTGGACTGATGGGTCAAATTTACGTGCTCCTAGTCCTAAACAGGAGAAATAGCTTTAAATGAAGATAAAGAACAGTGTAACATCTTTTACCAGTGTAATAACAGCTTTTCCTGTAAGAGCAAATGATATTTCTATTAGATCAAATATGGAACACTGAGATATTCATAGTTCTGACAGCTTCTGCCAAGAAACAATACTACGATCTTGCTAATTGAGAGATGAATGCACCACCTGAAAAAGGCATGTCAGATCTGGTGATCTAGGATTGTTTTGATATATGTCACTTATCCACAGCCCAAATCAGCTCCTACATGTGCAAACACACAGTAAGAAACAATTCTGTTTGATCAGAACAGACAGACAGATAGTGGTCACAGAGACAGAAGTACAAAATTTTTTGTTCCTGGTCACAGAGGCTGTCACTGATGGAGCACAGGTCTCTGTAAGACCAGATACATACTGACTGCTGGGCCACACTGCCTTGCAAACCAAAGCCTTGGGGACTGGGGGGAACAGTGAAATACATGTAGCATCTCTACCTTTCGTCAGGTAAGGAGCAACCCGTTAATTGTGGTGGCATCTCCCTGCCTGTCATGTAGTTGGGATTGAGGGCATTCTAAAACATCTCTCTCTGCTTTACCAGCTTCTGACTATAGTCATATGGTATAGGGTCTCTGTGGTCCCCAGTAGGTTTACTCCACTGCTTGTCTTTTTGTGTGAAGCCTTTTGGAGTTGTGTAAGTGCATGCAAAAGAGCATTTTTTACTTTCACTGTACTTTACAATAAAGATAACATCATTGAAGTGTTCAGATACTCACAGATTTAACAATATAGTTATTCAGTGTAAGAAATATAAAAAAGGTATTTCACAAGTTCCTCTTTCAAGCAAACATTGATATATACTCTATGTCACTCCCAGACCTGCTCAAGGAAGAATAACACAGCCTTCTCCCTGAGGTGGATGGGAGTGTGAAAGGACAATGCAGTATTTTAGAATTTAGAAAAAGAATCATAGAATGATAGAATCATAGAATTATCTAGGTTGGAAGGGACCTTGAAGATCATCAAGTCCAACCATCAACCTAACACTGCCAAAACCACCACTAAACCATGTCCCTAAGCACCACGTGTACCTGTCTTTTAAACACCTCCAGGGATGGCGAATCCACCACTTCCCTGGGCAGTCTGTTCCAATGCTTAACAACCCTCTCTGTGAAGAACTTTTTCCAAATATCCATCCTAAACCTCCCCCGGTGTAACTTCCTCTTGTCCTATCACTTGTTACTAGTGAGAAGAGATCAGCCCCCACCTTGCTACAACCTCCCTTCAGGTAGTTGTAGAGAGCGATGAGGTCTTCCCTGAGTCTCCTTTCCTCCAGGCTAAACAACCCCAGTTCCCTCAGCCGCTCCCCATAAGACTTGTTCTCCAGACCTCTCACCAGCTTCGTTGCCCTTCTCTGGACATGCTGCAGCACCTCTATGTCTTTCTTGTGGTGAGGGGCCCAAACCTGAACACAGTTCTTGAGGTGGGACCTCACCAGTGCCGAGTACAGGGCAACGATCACTTCCCTAGTCCTGCTGGCCACACTATTCCTGATACAGGCCAGGATGC
The DNA here is from genome assembly GCA_017639485.1 of Pluvialis apricaria. Lineage (NCBI taxonomy): Eukaryota > Metazoa > Chordata > Aves > Charadriiformes > Charadriidae > Pluvialis > Pluvialis apricaria. The sequence continues at coordinate 23,774,161 of CM030010.1, read as the reverse complement.
CATTGGCTGCCTTGGCCACCTGGGCACACTGTTGGCTCATATTCAGCTGGCCGTCAAACAACACCCCCAGGTCCTTCTCCACCAGGCAGCTTTCCAGCCATTCCTCCCAAAGCCTATCACACTGCACGGGGTTGTTATGACCTAAGTGCAGGACCCAGCACTTGGCTTTGTTGAACTTCATACCATTGGCCTTGGCCCATTGATCTAACCTGTCCAGACCTCTCTGTAGAGCTATCCTACCCTCAAGCAGATCAACACTACTGCCTAACTAGGTGTCATCTGCAAACTTACTGAGGCTGCACTCGATCCCCTTGTCCAGGACATTGATAAAGATGTTAAAGAAAACCAGCACCAGTACTGAGCCCTGGGGAAAACCACTTGCGACTGGCCGCCGACTGGATTTAGCTCCATTCACCACCACTCTCTGGGCACAGATATCCAGCTAGTTTTTTACCCAGGGAAGAGTACACCCATCCAAGCCATGAGCAGCCAGTTTCTCCAGGAGAATGCTGTGGGAAACCGTGTCAAAGTCTTCACTGGAGTCCAAGTAAACAACATGCACAGCTTTTCCCTCATCCACTAAGCGGGTCACCTTGTTATAGAAGAAGATCAGGTTTGTCAAGCAGGACCTGCCTTTCATGAACCCATGCTGATCACCTGGTTGTCCTGCATGTGCTGTGTAATGACAGTCAGGATGATCTGTTATAACGTTCCCAGGCACTGAGGTCAGACTGACAGGCCTGTAGTTCCCCGGATCCTCCTTCCGGCCCTTCTTGTAGATGGGTGTCACATTTTCTAACCTCCTGTCAACTGGGACCCCCCTGGTTAGCCAGGACTGCTGATAAATGACGGCAAGCGGCTTGGTGAGCATTTCAGCCAGCTCCCCCAGTACGCTTGGGTGGATCCCATCTGACCCCATAGACTTGTGTATGTCTAGGTGCTGGAGAAGCCATGGTTACTTTCTGTTCTTCATGTAACTTCTTTTCAGACAAAAAGCTAGGCACATTTTGAGCAAACTAAAAAGAAAAGGTATATATTTGAATTTGTACAATTCAGATTTTGCATTTTTTTATTTTTCTGAGAAGCTTAATAAATAAGGAATGAAAAAATGTGCATTTAGGTTCATCTAACTCTATGGCTTATTAACATGTAAAGAAATTTTTCTACCTTTTCCTTGGATGAGAAAGACATTCAAAATATGTTAATTTTGCAACGAGTGTTCTCCCCTTTTTTACAGGAAATGCCAGCAACTCCAACTGTGTCAGTCCTTAGTCTGAAGCTGTGAAGAATAAGACTCCCATTTCCTGACTGCATGTAGATCTTATGACATTAGAGGGGAATCAAAGGCACTCTGGAAAAATTTGTCTAATATATTCTTTGTTAGTTCAAAATAAGTTAGCAGCCTGTTTTTAGAGAAATGCATGATCTACATACCTCATTTAAAGGTAGTACTTTTTTCTGTCACTTAATGAACTCCAGTCTCACCATTCTGTTTGAAAGAAACGATGCTTAAAAAGATAACCTACTTTCACAGAATTGCATATTATTAGAGTCAGGAATGACCTCTTGAGTTTACCTTGGCTGACTCGCCACCATTTTCCTTCGCTCTTTACTGCAGCACTGCCAGTAACATCTTAACATTTTCCATCCTTGGAGATCTGTAGTCATGGTGTTGTAAGGACATTCATTAAAAATCTGTGATGCTGGCCAATTAATCTTATCAGAAATATTTAGTTGAAACTTTTCTTTCTTTAGCTTGGATCTTTCCTCTGAGACTATACAAGACTGTGAACACTTCTGTTCTTAAATAATTTTAATCTATATATATATATGTAGCCAACATCATTTACCTCCAAGACTGCTCTTTTCTTGACTCAGAAATCCAGCTTTATTGTGTTTATCAGGAGATTTCTCTAGTTCAGTGAGAGAGATTTAATATTGTGATTGTTAAGTATACCTCATGGCTTTATGTCAAGTTATTGCTAATGTCTTCCATTGTACCAACTGTAATTAAAAAAAAACATTCTAACCTTTCATTAAACTCTTATAAAAGAAAGGAAAATAATTAAATAGTTTGAAAGAAAAATGTGAGGCTTATTTAAACCATTTCCTATACTCTTTTTTCCTCCAGCTGTATATAATTTGTTTTGTTACAGAAAATTTCTATTTAATAGTCTTTTAAAATTGAATTAATCATGTATGATATTTTTCTTTTGGAGAATACAAAGGAGGAAAGGTTCATCTTGAGCTGTTTTTCCTGAGTCCAGTCCTCTCTCCTTTAGAGAGAAAATAAGATAAAGCAACAGAAAGAAGAGAGAGAGAATAATAAATATCATTCTGCCTTTTGATGATCTCTCTTGCCTGCAGTTTTACTGCTGGGAAATTACACCTCCAGCACATGGTCTTATGAACCACTCCAAAACCTGTAAATTATTTACAAGCTTCATGCTGTCTAAGCTGTCTTTTTTTCAGTATTTCCAAGAATACTGCAATAGGTGGATTCTTCTTTACTACCTAATCAACACCCTTTTTAGACAAGATGCAAACCCAAAAAGACACAAAAAAAGGAGAAATAGTGAAATGTAGGAAAGAGAATGAAGTAGAAACAAATTCAAAGCTCAGGCTTTAGTGTGTATAATAAACAATTTTGTATGATGGATTAAGCTTTATTAAGAGCTTTGGCAATTTAAAATATATTTTAATTATGAGCTTTTGCATGACAGGTTCTTCATCCCATGCTTTATCTGCTGTCAGTGTTTGTTCTGCTTCATTTTAGATATATGTTCATGTCCACTGACTTAATTATCTCTGACTGACAATATTTTCTCTTTCTGCATCTACTTCTATTGTGACTGAAAATTTAAATTTTCCATAAACACAAAACTTAATGGAAGAACACATATTGAATTTTGAAATAGCATGCGTATACTTTAAAGTTAATTTACCAAAAATCCCACAACTTAAATGCACAGCGGATTTCCATAGCCCGGTCCAGTTCCTAATTTTTCATTTGAGTATAATAGGGCTTTGATCAAAACAGCATGAGAATTTAACAAATGGCCTTGATTTAATAACATAATCTAGGCCAAATTGATAATGAAATCTGGGAGAACAGATACCTCATGAAGCTCAAAAAGAATTGCAATGCTCTGCGTCTGGGAAGAAATCGTCCCTTGCCCTGGTACCAGCTGTGAAGTGACTGGCTGAATGGCAGCGCTGCCGAAAAAGACGAGGGGTTACAGTGGATGTCAAGCTGAGTATGAGCCAACAATGAACTCTTACTGCAAATAAGATAAACCACCTACTGAGCCAAGTAGTGTTAAGGACAGAAGGGTGCGGGTTAGAGACTTGAGACAATAGGTTCTGAAGCTTGCAATTTTTTCAGTCTTTAATGCTCATAAGGTTTAAGAAAATTCACTTTTAATTTTACGCACTCTCTACTTCCAAAGCTGCATACCTAAGGTTGATTTAAATTTGCTATATCTAATGTTTGTTCTGATGCATGTAATTGAAACATAGGCCTTCTTATGACTTTCATATTTGCAGAAAATCGAGCCAAATGATAATTATACAGTTCACACGGTTTGCAATACCAGATTAATTTCTCCCACTAAGAAATACAATTAGTGTTTTTGGACTAAATATCTAGTTTTATTCAGAAAAAAACACATGTACTTGGTGTTTAATCAGTGTACATTGATGTGTATTTAGCATATATTGGCCTCCCACGGCAAGATATCAGTGGCTATGTAGTAAAATTACTCAGCAAAATTATCAGCAAATCATTAGTCAATGTTTTATCAGATAGAAAGATTTTTTTTTAGTGTGGCTACATTAATGTATTATATCAGCAAAGTTTATACCTGAAATGTATAGTGTTATTTCTAGGCTTATAGAAAATTTAACCACAAGAGAACTCAGATGATCTGAAAATTAATTTGCTTAAGTATTTGAGCACTACATAAATTATCTAGAATAAGCCCAGTGATACTCAATTCCCAAATTACTCCTATCTTGAGCCTCCTCCAAAATAAAGCATGTGTCAAAAATAGCACGCATAAGACACTAAGGTACAAACAGTCCCTCTGGGGATGGGAAAGGCAGGGACTTTGGTGAAACATGTCTAACGTGATCTCACTATGCCTTGGAAGAATGAGAAAACCAGATAAATCTCACTCTGAAAGCGCCCCTTCGTACCCTGACACAAAGGCTGACACCCTGATATCAACACAGCATCCACCCTGAAGACTCTTGCCAGAACAGGGCAAATCAGGGTTGCACTGCTGCAGCTGAGCCAAGCAGGTATTTGTCATACAGATACCAGGCTAGGTCCGAAAAGAGCTAGCCTTATAAACCTTACCAACTGCCTCTTTCAAAACCTACGTCTAGATCTCCGACCCTCAATCAGGGATCTTATCAATACTTATAAATACTTAAAGGGAGGGTGCAAGGTAAATGAGCAGAGTCTTTTTTCAGTGGTGCCCAGTGATAGGACAAGAGGTAACAGGCACAAACTTGAACATAGGAAGTTCCATCTTAACATAAGGAGGAACTTCTTTCCTTTGAGGGTGGCAGAGCACTGGCACAGGCTGCCCAGAAAGGCTGTGGAGTCTCCCACACTGGAGACATTCAAAATCCCCCTGGACGCCGTCCTGTGCAACTGCTGTAGGTGTCCCTGCTGTGGCAGGGGGGTTGGACTAGATGATCTCCAGAGCGCCCTTGCAACCCTGACCATTCTGTGATTCTGTAATAGCTTCTGTGTTTCACCAATTCACATCAGGTAACAGTGTTCTCACTTCCCAGTGTTGCTGCTCAGGCAAGGGCTCTGTATCCATAGGCTGATTGCAGCCAGGAGGGTAAGGAGTGACAAAAGCAGGAGGAGGATGGTGGGAGGATCAAAGACAAAGAGAATAAGTTCTCTCAAACAAGCAGCATCATAGTAAAAAATTGTTTGGCTTTGTTGAAATGAAGAATGTGATTCTAAGTGCTGCTATGATTAAGCTGCTGGGTCATTAAAAATGCATATATCTCATGTTTAGATGGGATAATTGGCTGAGCAGGGGTAGTAAATTTATACTGCGTGAAATTAACACTGCAGAAAAAAAACCAAAACTGGAAGTGACATAAAAGCCAAAGAGCAATGATGGCATGGAGATGGAAATTTCAGTGTCAAGGTTTCTGAGGTGTTTAATTTTCCTTCCTACAGCTGCAAATCCGCAACAGCTTGTTTCAAAGGCCTCCTTTGAGTGCCTGCTGTTTAATGTAATATCCCCGTTTGCATACAACGCAGGGTAGCCCAAGCTCTTTTTCCCAGATTCATCAATCCATTGGGCTCCTCCAGAGCTGCTCAGTTCTGCCGAAGGGTAGATCTTGCTCCTGGTCATTTCTGCGGTCATTTCCCTCCACTCCGCAGGGAGAGCTCTCCCCAGCACCCTGGGCCTCTTCTGAGTTCCTCTGGCTGCTGCCTTACTCCTGCCTGTCTCTTTTCTCTTTACCCCTGCATGAAGGCACCAAGCCCTATTTCATATAGTCTCTTGTTTCCAAGTCCTTGGAAGAAGAGGTCTATCAATGCCCCCTCTGAATTCCCACATCTCAAAATCTTTTCCAGATCCTAATGTTTTCTTCCATTTCAGAAGCTCCTTCACAGGTAACCTTTAATCAGGCTATCACCGGTATTACCCTGTTTGTCAGACGTTTACAGTCCAAGATGAAACCAAGGTGGCATCAGATAGATGCAAATTTCTAGTCAGACAGATCCAAAATCCCGGCTTACTCTTAAGAGCTAGCGCATTCTGTGAAACGCGTGAAAGAGTATCTTCCCTAACATTCTTCTGCATTCTCACTTTGTGTCAAATCTTGCCTTGTGCTGTTTCTGTAGCATAACTTAGAGAAAGGATGGAGAGAGAGAGAAGCCTTCTCTGGAAAGAAAGCAGGTGCGATCAAAGATTGCCAGCGTGAGGGAGTGTAAGTTACACCATCGTGTTACATTGATGTGGTAAATTCTCATGGCGGACCGGAAAACCCAGTGCGCTCTCAGCAACTGCAGCGCTCGTAGGCCATGGGAAAGGGGTGATCTTAATTTGGCAAGCAGAAGCAATATTGAAAAATTACTTATTTGGACACTAAATAAAACTATCCAAGGATGATATAAGTTGGTGTGTATGCTGTTGATGAAAATAAGTCTTATTTTCACTAGGTGTTTTAGTTAATTGAAAATAATTAATGGTAGTGGATAATGTCCTGATGTGGATCTGCACATGCAAAGTGTTAGCTAGGAGAAGTTTATACACTAAATTTGTCTAAAAATCTCATAGCCTGCAGACACAGGAAGAACAGTATTTAATGGCTGCTACCCCTTATTCCTCTAGGGCCAGTTCAGGAATTGACTTTTTACAGTTTTACTATGCCTTATAGCTTTGAAATTTAGCTAATATCCAGCTGACACGGTATAAAACAATTTAGTTATGTCTGCAGACCGCTGAATGTACTTCAAGCAGAGTAGAAAACAAAACCACAAGCTAATATACTTCTAGACTAAACTTGTTTATATTTTATTTATACTTAATAAAACTGTTTATATTTTCTAAGCATGCTACTCCTGGCGGTACATTGGATTTTGTTAGGTTATGTGGTAAAAGCTTGTCTGTGTACCCACAGAGGAGCACAAAGAGACAATGGTTGGGGACCCCAACTAATGCCCTGCCCTGGCTGCTCCCAGGACGTCCCAGGAGGCATCAGCCTGTCAAAGGCCCAGCTCCACAAGCCCAGAGGAGCACAGGGGCACAACCCAAATTAAGGATGGAGGGGAAGGGACGCATTGTCCTGGCCTGCTCCAGGACTGTCCCAGTAGAGTCTCAGCCCCAGTGTCTGCGCATCAAGATGAGTCAACACTTGGACTGAAGGAGATTGCCACCTCAGGGTAGGGGACACATTATGGGATGCAGGGGAAGAGCATTTGGAGACTGCACGGGACTTATTATGGGATTTTTAGCGGGCAAGCAAAGGTGGGGAAAGGGAAGGATTTTTGTGAATTGAGGAGGAACAAGTGTGGGAAAACAGAAAGATAAGGGGCTAAAAAGTCCTGGTCACATGTATATGGTTGGCTGGTCAGTTCGCTCGGCTGGCCCTGCCCTGTGACTGACCAGGGCAGTCTGTCCTGTCTTCTTATTAAGCACTCTCCTGGGTGATGGCTCTCTATTTTGTGTGTGCACGGGGGTGTGAGTGCAGAAGCTGGGGTCAGACCATGGGCTGGAGGACAAGCAATATGTCAGCAACTGGAACATGTGCAGGGGTGTGAGCACTAGCGAAGATCAAGTCTGATGAGCTGGTGAGCAGGGGACATGACCTGGAAGCCTAGGTGTGGGTGGGTCTCTAAGGGTAACATGATATGGGGGTTGGCTACTGGGGATCAAGGGACTCCTGGCCAGCTTTGTGTGTGTGTGTGTGTGTGCATGAGATGATCTGCACCAACAACTGGAGTAGGGCTGCAGCCTTGGAGGCACTCATGCCCAGTTGTCAGCAGCTGAGGAAACTGGGATCCAGGAGCAGTTACTGGACAGCCTGGTGTCTGAGCCCAGCTGCTGGAGGGATCCACACTCTACGTGTGTGTGTGTGTGTGTGTATGTATTCTCACTAGTGGATCTCCATCCTGCTCAGCTACAGAGGGAATCAGGATGAAGCTGCTGGTGCTGCCTGTGTTCATGTGACTGCTCTGTGCATCTGTCTGTGACCTGTGTGGCTGCCCATGTGTATAGGTATATATGTGATGTACACAAGTGTTCTATGTGCATATGCCTACTGGGAATACATCCTCAGCCTCACTGCTGGTTGAATCTGGGGCCATGGCAACAGCCTCTTCTCTCTCAGGCTGTTGAATCTGGCCTGAGGTTTTCCCCTAATAAATGCAATTATTTCATTTATTTTATTTGATAAATTTATATAATTTAATACATAGGACATTAATTCAGTATTATATTGATTTTACTTGGGAATACCTTTAGCATTAAAGATATATTTATCAAATACCAACAGGGCTAAGCTCAGGTTTTGACAGACCTTAAAGCTGCATGCTGAGAATAAGTAAGTTTGCAGTTTATTGTAATTTTAAAAAAAAATTCATAATTTTGTCACTCATTTCTCTGTAGTAAACACAAGTCTATCTTATCCTTGACATATACATCAGAAATAAATCTCATTGCCTATTTATTTTGAAGTGATTGTGACTGTGATTATCTTTATGTCCTGAAGGTACTCTTAGAATACAAGGTTTATTTTTGATACTGATATTTTCTGTAAAAAAGCAAAACACATATCAGAAGTGATCTTCATGAAAAAGGGCTGGGTGGCACTGCTAGAGTTCAGGCCATGCATTGGCCAACATAGGAGAAACATCCAGAGCAGGGAAAAAAACCTGCAGCAGCTAATGAAAGTGAAATTATTTTAGTGGGACTTCAAAGTAGATGGTACAAACAAAATGAGGTTTCTGGGGGAAAGAAGGTTTTGATGTCATTAAAGGAAAAGCAAATGCAGTCTGAAAAATATCTCAAAAGATATGCTTAAAAGAGATGTGATGCACAAGCCTGTGAAGCAGTCTCAAAAAACTAAATCAGAGAAACCCTCTCTCTTGAAATATTTGAAATGTGGCTGAACAAAGCACTAGAAATTAAGACTGGGAAAACTAACCTGGGAATAGTTAGATAGTTCAAAAGATCTTTTTATTTTCTCGTTAATACAGACTAAAAAAAAAAACAGACAAACATATTTATGATCCTTTTCTTTTTTCTTTTCCTTTGCTCTAAATACTTCTAGAAGAAGCAATAACAGAAGATGTAGGGAGAGGAGAGCAGCTGTTTTCCTGCCATAGTTAGATCCCCCCAAGAGGGCAATGAATTCAGAGAGACTGAACTATAAGCAAAGTATTGTCCATTAGGTATTGGTAAAATTTCCAGGAGTTATTTCTCCCATGGATTAAAAGAAAAAACCCCATGTCTTTGTAATCTATTATAGACAGTCATTTCTCTGAACAGCGTCTCTGAACTGGCGTCTTCTGGACTGCTGTATTGTCAGTATTTGGGCTCCTGCTTTTTAACATCTCTTTTTGAAACTAGATGAATGACAGAATCATTTAATTTCCTTTGTATAGATTTTTCATTCAACAGCTCAACATATGAGATGGGAGCTTTGAGGAAGTTTTTAGGAAATCAGTGCATGTATGGGATAATTGCAATGACTACAGAAGAGATATCTACTTTGGCTCTTTTGATCAGGCAATTATATTATTCCCCCACCTCTGTGTTCCTCTTGAGCTTTGCTGTTTGCCTACTATAAAAGCCAGTTTATCAAAGGACTGGGAGGGTGATGGGCAGGACAGTGTCTCAAACTACTCACAAAGGATGCCAATTGGTTTTATTCTATCTTTAGACCTCTCATTTTGGGGTCTGGCCAGGCCAATGATATAATGGAACAAGTCCAGACCTTACCTGCCTTTCTTCTGAAAAGCTGTTGAAGGAGCTGCTGTTAATTACCAAGAAATGTGCAGAGATAGGAAGATGAGCAGAGGCAGGCTGCAGTGGAAGAGACGGGTAAAAGAAAGCTTTGAACACGCGTGCATTGGATGCTTGGTCATGAGTAGTGGCAACCAAACTCAAGGCTCAAAGGAAAAGTGCTTGTTCTGGGGCTGATCTGTGCAGATGAAACCATAGAAGTGAGACTTAAAGGAAAAACCACATCATAACATCTCAGATGAAACACTTTGAACACACTTGGTATAACTACGAATGTGTAATTTTTTTCCTTCAGGGGAGCGCCCTCCAGTTTTACATCCTTTTATAAAGGTTTAGTGGCCAGGTTACCAGCTACTCTAGCCAACAAATAGAGCTGCCTTCTTCATGCCACTTACCCAATAATAGAACATCAGTTAATTTTCTCAGAGAGAGAAGATAATTCCTCAGACAACTCAGAAACATGAATTTTTTACTTGAATCAATTTTCATATTCCCTTAAATAATTGAAATCTTTTGCTAATCTCCCTAACATTTTAAAATTATTTTCTGTATTTATTTTAATTAATGAATTATTAATACTGTACTGGTAAACAAAGAATTTCCAAGCTAATGTAGATCTGGGTATACCAGAGTAACCAGAAATGGACTCAATCACGAAATTTTTCCCTGCTTGAGCATAATTCATGCTCCATAATTATGCTATGTCTATTTACAGTAGAACACATACAAAGTATAGGACAAAGCGTACTTAAAACACAGTTATAGCTGAAAGAATTTAATATAATTTCGGTTCTAAAAAAGCTTCCTGGAGTAAAATGAAGATTAATTAGTACATTAGTGAAGCCTTTCCTACTTTGTGGGAGAGCTGAGAGTCCCAGTACATTAATATGTGTAGGACACATGAAGATACTCAGAGAGTAGAAATTTTAAAAGTCCAAAATACAGGGTAGTGTGGGGTTTTTTTATAATTTTTATTTATTACGCTGATTGAAATTACTGATGAAAAAAATAATTCTAAGTCCAGCATTAACATTCTTTTCATCTGTGGGATATCATCCCCGCTATGTACAACAATATATGTTATATATATGAATGTGTTTATAATGACCTATCTCTAGCTTGATGGATTTTCACTCATTTTCTCTAATGAATAACCTGTGTTCAATTCAATTACATTGAAAACCGCTGGTGTTTTTAATTTCAATTATCACTTCTACTTTTCGTGTTATCAGGAAAGGGACAGCTATTAATTTAACCCTGTCTATCGAAACTGAATTAGTTCTTGGGGATTTTTTTTCTGATTAGGTTTCTCATCTTAGTTTTCTCAGGACTGGGCTATAAAAAAAAGCTTTCACAGCACCTTTTCTTTATTGAAATGGTTCTTGTTTTACGTTTTTAAAAATAACTTCCGTACAATCATATAGAAAGATTCTGTAGCCAAACAGCGATGAATGATGAAATACATTGACCAAAGGTATACCTTGGATCAGACTTATTTGATGATTTCAAGAAGGCTGAAATTTCTTCCTAAACCAGCTTGCTATTATTTTCAGTTATTACAGAATTAAGCCTTATAGATCAGAACATAAAGTAACATACTCTAGTCTTGTATACTTGAATGTACTTGTGAGCTGTGGGAGCTAGTAATGGAGATGAAGAAGTATTTTCTCTATTGTTTGTAGAAGTTGTATGGGATTAAATAGGGAGTAATACAAAAGGAAAGTGTTTTTTCTGAATTGGTTAAGGGTTGGTTATCTCAGATAGTGTTTTTTCCCAGTCCCTACTCTAAAGCCTTCGTATGAATATGCCTATTTATGGCTACAGGTGTAAAGCATAAGCAGTTTTAACGGAGGACCTAGAACACAGGACGCATCCCCAAATGGAGTGCTCTGATTACTGGGTCTAAAGGGACATCCTTCCTTTCGATCTTTCCTCCCTGATCTAAAGTACAGTAGAATTACTTCAGCTACAGGCTCACAGGGGCAACTTCTTGGGTTGTTACATTATCATTTATTTCACAGAAGGTGTAGACTTTTTTTATAGCACAGCAGCAACAGTCTACATTTCTAGGAACGTTGTGGAAGTCAGTGGATTTGATAGCATCAGTCTCCACTGACATCCATTGGTGAAATACATGCAAGAACTCCTTTCAAGCCTTGTCTCATCAGGTATGACACAAAACTTCTTGCTTCTATTTAGCTACCTGTAGAAGAGTTATGATAATGCTTCCCAATGGCACAGCAAAGGTGTACAAGATTTTGAGCCTCCCACTGAAAGATGCTCTAATGAACAAGAGCCCCCTCCCACCCCCTACTTACTGTGGCAGTTTCAGAGGAAAACAAGCAGAAATAAAGGAACTGGCTCACATCCAGCATGTGTGGCTTCACACAGTAAATAACAATCAACACTTTGGCTGCTTCCACGATGCAGCAGGCGAGGTGCCAGCAATGCTTTTAATCAGCGCCGCTCTTTGTTTAGCAATGCCCACTAACTAGTGTAATTTTTCGTTTCCTATTATTAGCACTGGCAGTAAAACAACAGTAAACAACATGACTGAAGACTTGAACTTAAAAGCTCACCCCAAAGCTCGACACCTTATGGATGAGTCCCTGGCATCTGAAAGGTGCTTACTGTTTCTGCCCTTACTTGTCACTACAAAAGGGCATTTTACAATCCTGACTTCACAAACAGGCGGGAGTCATAATTAAATTAAATGTAGCAGAGCCCATGCTTCAAATACTGAGCAGTGCAGTTTGCTGTAAACACTGGCACAGGCAAGGTACTCGGCCTCTTGGGAGAAGCTGTATTTTGGCGAGCACTGCTTCTAGGACTTGCCTTTCCCATGTTCCCATCAAGTCCCTTCAAATTGACTGAAATCCTAGGTGAGAGGAGGAGGAATAGCTCCTTGCTGGCAAGTGCTGGGCACTCAGATGCACTCCCTCAGACCAACTCAAATGACTCACTTGAGCAGAATGAAGGACGTCACCAGTCCCTAACACCAATATTTGAGTATAGGCTAAATCCCTACTTTTAAAACCATGGAGGCCTTTATTTTGTTTTTCTTACACGAGGGAGTTAGAATTTAGAAGCTCATCTGGTGCTTTGGTTTTCCCTAGAAGCTCCTTGTACCCTTAAAGAGTGGAAGATTCACTGAGGAGGAAACTGTACTAACAACCTTCTGCTAAAGATTAGCAGACCGGCACCATCATGATTACTAATATTTTATAGCCATATCTGAAAATAAGAAAGCCTGACTTTAGCAAAAGTTATTTATGAAGAAACCTTGGTTTGCCAGGGGTGAAGAAAAAGAACTATAGCCTATCCAAAATGCTGATCTGATTTTTTTTGTGTTTGTCAACTGGATGTTGCTACTAAGTACTGACACCAACTCAAATTTTCATTTTAATCATGAAGTAAGAACACTGCGAGATTTGGATTGCTGGGACACATGTCTGCATGAAAGACATTCAGCCTGAAAGCGTGTCCTAACTTATATTATTTCAGTATTTTTCAAAGCGGTGGTTCTTTGTTTCTTTCAGAGACATGCAACGGTAAAGGCAGACAGATCAACATTTGGTTAGTGGTAACTATGATGAAAAGCACTAAAGAATTTCAGCTCCTACAGAATCCCATCAGCTTGCAGAAATAGCAAAGAGCATAAAAGTCAATGAGGAGCATATTAGAAACTGGAAATCAAACACTGTATGCATCATTTATATTTTATACAGTAATACATTTATCCTTTAACAAAGGTTTCGACTTTCTCCACTACTAACAATACTTTCTCTCAGGAGAGGGGCCCCAGCACTGCAAACATATGAACAAAAGTGCTTACCTGCATAAATATTTATAAAACTGAGCCTGATGTTAGCATAAATAGGACTTGATTCACCAAGTACAGTGGTGAAAATCAGAAGCAATTTAGTCAATGATGTGTAGGAAGCTGCTGTGAGTGAGAGATGCGGTCCATAGGAAGAAATGCTTCTTACATGTTCACACAGTGAGGACAATGTCCATCATCCTGGAGGTGCCCTGACATTCAATGTCGGTAACAGGCTCCCCTCTCCATGTTCCAAAACCTCACTGTCACATCTGTGCTCGCCCAGCCTGCCAGCACACCACACCAACATCTCCTTTATTCTGTTGCCCAAAGGGCTCCCCAGATCATAGTTCCATGGTATGGAGAAGATACTTGGCCACTACAGCTCTACTGTTTATGGTGATCATGGAAGGGTCAGAGTGGCCTTTGTGGCAATGCTTTGGGCCATAAATCTAATTGCCTTTGAGAAAAAGGAGCGAACAGTTCCATAAGACAGGGGAAGATGTACCATTGCTACTTACAATTGAGACACTCTTTCTACAATTCAGTAAAAGACATGAGAAAAGCATCAGAATGGAATTTGAAGTTTAGTCAGGAATATGAACTGATAACTTTTTTAGCACAACAAAAAATCTAAATAAACTACACAAATCACCTTTAGACTGTTCTGAAGCTTTCCCTATCTCATATGTGGTTACTTGATACATTGCTTTTGGCAGCATATCTAAAATTTGTAGCATAAGTCAAATCATTGCAACTGAATACTGAGATAAACCTAAATAAATGTTGATCGATACTAGCTGGCATATTCTTATGAAAACATGAACAGCATAGAGAAACAAAAAAGCAGCAGAAGACAGCTCCTAGTTAAAACAGATAACAAGAGCGGAAAAAGATAACTAGAGAATCAGACACATCTGAAAAAGAGTTATCTATCATACAGAGAAGGCCTGAGAAAGAGATTTCATTTCTTATAGCGGTATCAATTCTTATGGAGATTCATTGAGGATGAAATTGCTGGGCATAAAAACTTCTTGCAAAACCTGCTAAGTTTATGGCACATAAAATTTGTCTTTGTTCCATAACTGCAGCTTCAGAGAATGGAATAAGAAAATAAGGCTGTTCTAACTTGGGCTCCATTACAGGGGATGGTACTACATCTCTTGTTCAGCGAAGCAGATGCTCTATAACTTGATTTATTTATTTTCAACACTACTGGAAGTGCAGTGGATTTTTTGAAAATCAGATCCAGTGTGGTTATTTCACCAAGCCTGAGGGGTGATATGAGACTCAAATCTGGAGAATTATACTACTTAGAGATAAGAAACAGAAAAAAATAATTGATCCCTGTGCATAAGCTTCTAGCCTGTTCATGGACTGCTTAGTGTTGAGACAGTTACATTAATGGAAAAGGGATGGGTTTCAATCCTAGGATCCTGATTAGGCCTTCACTGGAAAAAGAAGCAGAAAACTTCCTAGAGTGCCCTGAGATTTCCCAAAAGCTGCTATTCCCAGGAACTCTGACTGCACAAGGCAATGACCAAATGGAGAAAGGCACCTCGTTTTCAGAGCAAAACCTGAAGCCTTCAGTTTCAGGTCCTCTGGTGAACAACTGAGAGCTTTGAAGAGGCCCAGCACACTCCCATTTGAATGGAGGGAATACCTTGATTGGGATGCATACACTTTCATAGCTTACAAATGTGGGAGGAAAGAAAAAAATATTCTGAAGAAACCAGGAAAAGGATCAGATTTTCCAGCACAGGATAACAGGGACAGCTACATGCTTATCTACTGGTGAAAAAAAAAAAAAAAAAAAAAAAAGATTAGACTACATTTTGGTATTGCCTCATACGAATATCTTCCTCTGGGACCAGACTGGAAGATTTTAGAGACAATTGCCACAAAATTACATTTATCTGACAGACTGAAGGAATGTGCTGTTCTTTTCATCAGAGACAGCTAATGTGGTGGTGGACAAATCAGCTGAACAAAATCTTAATTGCCACATTTCTGGGATCCTTGAGAAGGCATTTTGTAGTGAAAAACACATGAAGAGGGTCAAAAAATCTTCATGACATTTGGGCACATTCCATTAAAATCAATAAAGACTTGCAACTGACTTTAAGAGAAATAGGATTTTTAGCGTGGAAGAATAACATAAATTCAGGAGCTAAATGTTACAAGTATCCAGAATTGATGAATCTATATGGCTAATTAAAAACTGATAAACAAATTTTCTATTACTCTCTGGTGTCAAGCTGAATTTAATTTTGCATCTGCTTTCATATTAAAGTTCTCTGTTGTTTTCTGTTGTGTCACATCTTTCTAATCTTGTTCTGAAGGAAGATGAAAAACATTGCCTGTTGTAAAACTTTGTTAATAGTAATAAATCACCCATTGTATTGGGTGACACAGAGAAACACTGACAAAGAGCTTTTGCCTTAAAAACTTAGGAAAAAGGTGAAACTGCACTATCCAGCAGGACAATACGACAGTTAGTTATAGGGCCCGGATTTCCTGCCTACTGATCCAAAGCTCAGTAACCTGTATAATAAGTTTCCTGCACACCTAGATCAGCTTAATGCTGACATTTTTAATCACAAGCACAATCATGTGTGTCTCTTGCCCTGATACCTATAATTGCTGGTAGATAGAATACCAGAGACAAATATTGCTATATCCAGCTACTGGGGGTTTACTTGTAAAAATTACTCTTGACACTTCTTTTTGTGAGGTCACACAGAATCACAGAACCACAGAATGGTTAGGGTTGGAAGGGACCTCTGGAGATCATCACAGTGAAGCTGGTCACAGTGTCAGAGATGCATAAATGGAGCAAGTAAATCATTGTTACAAATACCATGTAGAGTGCTTCCTATATCAGTGTGTTTTCAGACATGAGGTTACTGTTGTTTCCACTTGACATATGTGGAGCTTAGTCATGGAGGGAGTACTGTGTCCAGATCCCTGGCTCAAGAAGGACAGGGAACTGCTGGAGAGGGTCCAGCAAAGGGCTACTAAGATGATTAAGGGACTGGAACATCTTATAAGGAAAGGCTGAGGGACTTGGGTCTTTTCAGTCTGGAGAAGAGAAGACTGAGGGGGAATCTTATCAATGCTTATAAATACCTAAAGGGAGGGTGCCAGGTAGATGGGAAGAGTCTTTTTTCGGTTGTGCCCAGTGATAGGACTAGAGGTAACAGGCACAAACTTGAACATAGGAAGTTCCACCTAAACATGAGAAAGAAATTCTTTCCTTTGAGGGTGGCAGAGCACTGGCAAAGGCTGCCCAGAAAGGCTGTGGAGTCTCCCACTCTGGAGACATTCAAAACCCGCCTGGACGCCGTCCTGTGCAACTGCTCTAGGTGACCCTGCTGTGGCAGGGGGGTTGGACTAGATGATCTCCAGAGGTCCCTTCCAACCCTGACCATTCTGTGATTCTGTGAAAGGGTCTGGCTCAAATATACTACCAACAGAAAACACATTTCATTCTTAACACTGAAGAATTCAGTGATCATTTTTCTCTCCTGTAAGGATGAACTTTGCTATCTCCAGCTCCTGGGAAAGTTCAGTTTCCCACAGCCACCAGCCCCCCTACTAGTGTTCCCCACTTTGTTCCCAGGGCATGTTTGAGGAGTCTTTGATCAAAGGCTGAGAAGCAATCTCTCAAATAGCCACAGACACTCTGAAAGGTTTTGGCTGTCAGACCACAGACATTAAATTAGGCAGTTGTCAATGTGGAGCCTGGGCAGGCAGCAAAGCACTGGTATAATGCTCTCTTGCAACTCAAGGCTTTTTATCGTGATAGTTAAGGCTTTTAAAAGTGTGTGGCAGTTAATAAGCCAGCCAGAGAGCTAAAAGGCTAGAGTCTTTAGACTTCTAGTTTCATGCTGTGTTTACTGAATCATGCCGTCCTCTGAGTTATTGGCTCCTCTTTCTTCTGTTATACTCACCATATCGAAGGTCCTTTAAGTATATTTCACAATGGAGTTGATTGGGTTGAATAAATTCCCTTACTTGAAAGTTAACATGAGAATCATTCACATAATCGGAGTGAAGAGCAACTGCAGAAATGTCCAGCTGATCTAAAGAATATTGGCTCTGTTAGATATTGGATTTCAGACTTTCACTCAAAGGTACATGCAGGTTGGCCCAAGACTTACAATAAAATTCCATGACACCAAAAGGCTTAACCTTCATACTCTGGCAATTGTGATTTGCAGTTTTACTTGAAGATTTATCAGTGTTTATTTTTAGCACAGATTGAGATCTAAAGAAATTTCAAATAAAAAATTAATTCTGTTGAAATCAAGAAAGGATTTTTGATCCTTTTGTTTTGCTGCTTTCTGACAAAAACCAACATATTGCTGATTTTGTTTAAACTGATCAGCAGTTTAAACAGGAAAAAAATATAAAGATCCAAAATAACTTGGAAATTCCTGGGATCCAGAAAAGATCCTTGAGTCCAGCACAAATAAGATTTTGTCTGTGAACTTTTGAAGTAATCAGGACACAAATGGTCAAACTGCACCATCCAGAAGTATCACCAGACACTTCTCCAGATACAGAGGAGATCCCACTCCTCTCATTTTGCAGGCTTGGGACACCCATCTGAAAATATGTGTGTATACTTTGTGTCTCTGAATTGCAGTGTAACAGGAAGATAACTCAGTACAGGTTTTAATACAGAATTATCATATTTTATATAAAAAACTCTTTAAGAAAACTGGTAGCAAGAAATCCAAGAAGAAGGATCTTTTGAACACTGTTTTCTCAAATGATGAATTGGACTAAAACATTTTATGCTAAGCTGCGTGTTATAACATCCAGTGTTTATAGCAGTTGCAATTAGTATTCATCTCACCTTGTGAAGAAAAGGGGACAGGTGGGAGAAAGGAGAACAAGAGGTGTCTACTCAATACACTTTTAAATTACAACCCGATCACTGGTGCATTGCACCAGATTTTACTTCTCTAGTGTTAGTGATTTGCCAGACACAAAAATCCAATTTCACATAACTCAAGTTTTGTAATGCTTAGTCCAATTGCAGCAAAAAGTAGCTGCGGTGAGCTGTAGCCAAAGAAGATATTTTGCTGCTCATATTCTAGTACATAACATTTATATTCCTCAGATATCACACACTGACATACATGAAAGCTCTGTGGTAGAAAACAGCTCTAGCAGCAGATGAGTTCCACTGAGCAGCTGGCTGGCAGAGCAGAAGGTATTTACTGTGCATCAAGTGTCAGCCTGGCATGACTGATGGCACACTGAGAACACACCAGAGCACAGGACAGGGTACTGCCAGTTGCAAACAGGAGGGACAGACAAGCACGCAGAGCAATACAATTCCACCAAAATGTAATAGTGACTCTTTTAGAATATAGAATAACTTTAGAGGTATTTGGTGCTCTGCACTATTATTGATACCAGGTGTTTAAAATCACCCTCTTTTTATATGCTGCTTAATTAGCGACTTGGCTTCTACATTTTTCAGAGATAATTCAGAAGTAAGCAATCACTATTATGAAGACAGTCCTTGGGATGCTAGATGACAGGTTTTCCCTAGTGAACACGACATGAAGTATCTTCATGAACAGCAGTAAGTCATGAGATGAATAGAAGTGTAGGGACTGAGTTCATTATTAACTTTCAAAAAGAAGATTTCAATCTCTGCCAGCAACTGTGAGACTAATTGAAATGAATATCTCCACTGAACACATTAAGGTCTGTAAATTTGTGACGACTGACAACTATACTCTAGGTCTGTCAAACTGTACCTCCAAATTATTTTGACTCTTATAGTTGAAAAGTTTCAAGTTTCTTGACTAACTCCTGAAGGAAACATATAATAAATGTAAGCATTATTTATTGCTCAGTTTGTTAGAAGATTTTCACATAGCCGTGTTTGAAATATGGAAAAGTTCCCTCTAAGCCCCTAGTAAATGAATGCTAGTACTTTTGAAACATAAAATTCTGCTTGGCAAGGTTTTGGTTTTTTTTTAAAGCTTTCTTCAGCCACCTAAAGTTGAGAAAACAATTGAAGCACAACTAGTAAATAATAACTCTATTTCAAAAAATGGAGGTTTGAGATATGCACATTATACATGTCTTCAGAAACTCTCTCTAGATAGAAAAAGATGAGTTACAGAAATCTGTCTCTTGACAGCAGACATGGTATTCAGCTTCTAGGTTTACTTGCTCAGCATTTCAATATGCAATTGTCTACTGCTTAGTTTATTATGGCTAAACAATTCAGAGGAGTTTTCTAACATGGGGGATGTTAATTTTCAGTTTGAATTATTACTATCTGATTTTCTAGTAAGGTAAGACTTCCTTTATTTTTTTCTATGTTATTAGCATTTTTGTGTTACAAATTTAACAGGTTTATTTGCATGAGGCACAACCCGTTCAGGTGTCAACACTGCATCTATTTGAAGACAAGTTGTTGGTGCTTATTGATATATTTATCCTCTTTGTGTTCACAACATTGCTGTTCATACACTGTTGGTGCGGAGGGGTCAGAACCTCTAAAAATTTTCAGCACAAGGGGCATGTTTCACGCACTGTTACCCAGTAGAGCAACCTATCCCTTGTTTGATATTCAGAGTCACAGAGGCATATGGGTCAAATGGTTTTAGTGTTGTTTCATGAACCTTTAACTGACCTATATTTTTCTTCCAGGCTCTCTTCTTATCTGTTTGGTCAGAAAGCAAGTCTGCATCTGGAAAGATCCCGCTCTTGCTAGGATTACATGCTGTGTCACCCAAGGACTCCTACAGATAGTCATCAAATCTTGAGGGAAAAGCAACTGCACTTCCTGCTGGTGAAATGAAATCTTCCTTGCTGTCCTAGGACCCCGTGAGGGAGGGTGAAAAGCATATTTAAGTTCTGCGACACCTCATCTGTAAGAACAAGCTTTGGAGGACCTATGTGTGCTTGCACTAGTGCCAGTGTCTGTCATGCTCACTTTTGTTTTTTTCTCTCTCTTCTGGCCTGTATTAATCTTGAATCTGCATTTATTCATTGCAATAAAACCACATGGATTCAGTGTAGAACTGAATGGGATCACAACGAACTGAAGACATGCTATTGACTCTGTGAGGCGGGGCAAACTGATGACTCAGATATGGCTGATCCAAGCTAAAGTGTTATTTCTCATAGCATGAAACCTCCTGTTTCATAATACACAGTGTTCCAGAGATATAAACTAAGAGGATTATGCTGTCTTTGCCCCTTGTCATGCTTCAGAACACGTGGAAAAGGTTAGGTAAGGAAGCAAGGAAAATAGAATGGACTTTCAAAATTTCTGCTTGGATCATCACAGAGGTATTCAAACTCTTTGCATCACCCATTCTTTCAATTTCTTTTCTAGTCAAATGGCTATGTCCCTTGTCAGCTTTTAGTGTCTGACAAATATAATGCAAGGGGACACAATTTCCGTTTGTACTAAATAAATTCTAATCAAGACACTGATTATCTTAGAAGCTGTATTTGAAAGACAGAAGTGAAGGACAGAACTGTACATCTCTATTGGTCATAAATCAGAGGCTGTGCAAACAGAATAGCTGTAAAAGCCATCCATGCGTAGGACACCGATATGTTTCTCATACTTCCTTTCTTAACAAGTATTTTCTAATTACAATGAGCAAAACAAATGCATTTAATGTTCCTAGAACATCACGCATACAAATGTATAAGAAAAGTTAAAACAGTCTGAAAACCTTAACTTCAGTACTCTCAAAATTACACTGAGATATTTCACTTTTTGCCCTAGTTAGTGCTTATACTGCAAAATGCGCAGTATCTATACCTAACTTTCACCTTCAGCATTAAACAAAAATTTGCAGGAGAAAAATAATTTATACAGTGAAAATTATTTTTATTGAGTGCACCAACTCAATTTTACTCTTTGAAGGCCCAATTACTTTTATCAAATTTATAATTTTTCTTTCACTTTTTAAAACTCTCATTACATGGGAAAATGCTGTAACTACCATGCTGTTAAACAAATGTGGATAAAGCTACCTTGTACTTTCAGGCACCTATTCGGCAAATCAGTGTAGCTCATGAAGGTGCCTAATAGTTAGACCCAAAATTCATAAATTCAAATCAATATAGATAAATGGCTTCCTTGTCATCCTGAAGGCTTGCTTAATTGCAGTTCATAGGTTCTTATCTCTGAATAACCTGATTGCACTGAGAGCTGGTGCTAAACTTAAGTTTTATAGACCATACCACTGGGCCTAGCACAGATAATTTTAGAGAGCTTTAAGTACATAATATGAGCACTTATCATATGATGTCTAGAACTAGTGTTTGAAGGTCAGCATCAAAACTTTGAATTTGACTTTCTTGTCAGCTAATGCTAATGATGGCATAACAGTCAGTGTTTCAGTGATCCCAAATTCCTTTTTAATGTCAGAGTGCCAACATTACCTAGATGCAAAGCTATATCAAACAACAACCTGAATTTCCACAGTAAGTATTTATGCAGATTTCATTTATTTCTGGATACTTTACAGCTAAGAATGTGAAAATTCACACTGTAAGTGTATTGAGGTTTTGAGGGGATTAGGATGCTGTACACAGGATCCTGTACACAGAAAGAGCAATTAGTTTCAAACCATTAGCTAATCTTTTTTATTAAATTACTTGTCTAATCTGAATGTGGGCAGTTCAGATCACAAACTGATGGAACCGTTCACTGGAAGAGAACTCTGGAGGTTGTCTAGTTACTCAAAATATCAAAAATATCCTATGAATATTCTTACAGTTGTGTATGTAGATACACCTTAAACAGATAAACCCACATTACATGAGCCGTATGTTCTTCTTTCCGCCTCATTAGATAGGAAATATACTTATTTACATAAAACAAGCACTTTCTCCTCACTTTCTGTAAGATACTATCAGAGGAACAAACAAGAGGAAGGATTTTTCCAGAAAAGGACAATGAGCATGGTTGTATTTTATCATGCAAAACTCGAATTCTCTAGACAATCAATAAATGAGCTTTATAACCTATAAAATGAGCTTTCATTAAACTTTCTATGAGTCTCACAAATGCAACATACCGTAATACAATGCTTCCATCAAACCATAATTGAAATGGAAAAATCTTTGAATAAATTAGCATATTTTGCGTTATGCACAAACGTATTCTTACATGGATGTGATGGGGGAACCTATCTTTGAGCTGCAACATTATCAGAGTTATTATCTTACTGTCATTGCTTGCCTCATTTGCTAACAGCAATATGGAAGAAAGGTATCTTAGAAATGTTGTTTTCCCAATAAATGTCACAAGTATGGAGCTGCCTATTTAAAGCTACAGTATGTATCCAGGGATGTTTTTTATGCATGCATGACTTCAATTTACACTTTTGCTGATATACAGCTGGGTAAGATCAATGTTCATCAAAAATCCTTTCACTTTTCTGGGAAAGACTAGTAGTTTCCCAACACAGAGTGCAACAGAATTTTTTATGAGAATAATCAACCAAAATTAAAAGATCGTTAACATTTAGGTTTAGCACAGGAGCATCTTTTGTGTAGCAAACGCATTATCAAAGTATTTTTAAAGTGGAAATGTGCCATAGCTCAGGGACATTTTTAAAACCGAGAGAGACCTATAAATGGACAAAAGAGACAGACAGACCACATGTTGAGTGCATGCTTGATAGTCTATGCAATTTATTGTGAAGTACCACTTGTACTAGGCCTGCCACAGAGCCATTGGTTTGAAAGGTTAATGACTGCGGCAATCACAATTTCAATTTACAAGAAATGGGATGACAGGAAGCCAAATACAAAATGGAGAGGTCCCACTGTGATAGCAGCTGAGCAACAATTCATCAACAAGAGTGCAGGAACACTGTAAAACCAGAGTGCTGGGGACAACCTTTTGAGCCTGGGGAAGGCTTAGGACTTCCGTTAAACTCATTTTTCAAGGATAGCATAGAAGCATTAAAATGACTAAATTACCGAATATAGGCATATGTTCTCCCTTGGTGCTTTTCTTTGTAATAGTTGTTAGATCATTTGAAGGTGCTTATCCCACCTCCTTATGTTTGCTTTATTGTATCTCCTCTTGTATTTTAAATGTTGACCTTGACTACTACCAAAAGAGTCATTGCCAAGATAGGCATTTCAATACTTTTTGGGCCTTTACTGCAGTTATCCTGTACTTGGTTCCTAGAGCATCAGTTATACTAAAGTGTGATCTGAGACTCTCTTGAAGCTTTCAGGTGTGTACATACACACAGAGGTGCTATCTGAGACCCTATGCTCCTTCTGCTTGAATTACTTTTTGCTGGATTTGGCATGTAACTCACCTACACTGGAAAATCAAATTAATGAAAATATCTTTAAAGGTCTACCTTTTTATTTTTGGATAAGCAAAAACCACAAAATAAATCAAACTTTGTAATCACTAACACTACAGAAATACAAGAGTACTTGTTGCTTTCTCATCTGAAGTAAGTCAAAACTATGTGTAAGTAATTTGAAGTCATAAATAATAAAGAACAGGACGTAACCTGTGAGAAGTTCTCGACATCCTTATCTCAGAACAGACATCCTACAACTAGACAGGATTCAGGCAAATCAGCTGGCTGGAGCAAGATTTTGGTTAGGAAAAGAAGGGACTAAGTAGGAAATGTGTTAGTGGGGCGTAAAACAGTGAATGTCTTGGAGAAGTAGTGGTAATGGTTACTCATTTTCTAATAGCAGAAATACTATAGATATCTTATTAAAATAAAATGCAGCAAGTTTGACACAGAAACGAATTCTTTGTCACAGAAGGCATAATTAGGTATGGAGCTAATTTCCCACAGTATGCTGTAGATGTCAAAATATCCTGGTAGGTTCAAAAACTAATTATCACAGTTTATGGAAGAAACTTTGGTTAAAGTAAGTAAAATACAAAGATGCAGTTATAAATTTCAGCACAGGAAGTATTTCAGTAGCAGAGTGCAAGTTGACAGAACAGTACGTTAGGGGACTTATCACTCTAAATTCCCCTTATTCTTATATTCTTTCCCTTATCTGGCCACTCTTCAAAACAGGGTACTGAGGTGAAAGGACTGAGTACTCCTGTTCTTCTGTTTCATCAATTGCTTTTTCTTTATCATGCCTGGGACATATTTCTGCCTGTCATGCTTGCATAAAGACAGAGGGAAAAACATGCATACTAGAAATGCTGTTGAAAATATATAGAAAAAAAAGTCTGCTTTGCTTATTCATTGCTTTCTGAAACACCTTAAACACTATTATGATATAGAGATACAGAAGTTCTTCAGAAAGAAATGTCACCTTTGAACTTATATCTACTATCAACATAGTAAGTAAGGAGTTTTGTCCTTTCAGAAGCTGAAAGTTTTGTGTTCATTAAGTTTATTAATATTTGTGCTACTACTTTATCTTCTGGTAGTATTACAGTTTAACTATTGAAAAATTTCCATTTTTTTTAGGTTCTATAAAAGAATAGAGTTGCTGTCTGTTCCTTCTGTAAAGTGATAGGTGATCTGTGGATTTATAGATGGGAAAATGCTGCCTGAAGCCAACATTCACTCCTAGACTAGCAAGCAGTAACTAGTTTAACTGATATGGTTGAACTAGCTTAATTACTGCATGTTGATTCCAAATATCAAGTGATCACATAGCAATAGTTATTCTGTAGTTCATTGGTGATACAAATGCAGCAAAAATCCATATATAGGACATAATTCTTTTGAATTAAGTGGAGCACATGTAGTGACTATGCTAGCTGATACTAGCTACATTGCCTTGTGGGATAATTACTGCAGGTGACTTAGAAATTAAGTTATATTCACATTTTGAAGAAAAGTACAGCATGGATGAAACTTCCAGGGACAGAGTGCAGCTGGTATGCAAAGGACATATTTCACAAAGGTTCCCTAGGCAACCTTAGATGTTAGTGATGTTGGGGGAGACCGGTGCTCTAACTCTAAGGAAAAAGAGTGCGGAGGATGGAGTGGAGTGGAGACACCGCGGACAAACTCTGTGATAAAATGGGAACTTGAGGGTCAAATTGAACCCTTGAAGGTCTTATGGAACTAATAAGCTGCCTAATTGTTACCCTGAACCAACGATCTGTCATTTTTTGACAAAATGCTATCCTTTGGGTGAACTTTGCTCATTATAATGTCATTATAACACCAAAACACACCTCCATCCCAAAAGCTGCCCGCCTCCAAGGTGCAACCACTCCTCACAGAGTCTGTGCTCCAAATTTTTCATAGTCTATACCTTTAAAAGTGAAGCGAGAGAATTTTACACCAATCATAACAAAAATATGTATGGCTAGAGTCCCTCATGCTCCACCTGAAAGGTGAAAAATAGTATAAAAATAGCTTGAGAGAGGAGTGATGTCAGGAAAGATACCAACGCAATCAGGGAAATACCATCGCTGACGACCCCTGACTTCTGGGATCAGTCAATGGGCTGAGCCTCTCTTCCCCCCCATAAAAAGACGCTTGTGGGTAAGATTTGAACACTTGGTTATACCAAGTGCTTCCCCGGGAAACTTAGAAATCTCTACAGAGTTGTTTTATAACTTAGCACATTTGTAGCCAGGCTGTATTACTAACATCTGTAGTATTTGCATGTGCTTTGCAGGCAGTAACTATCACTGGCAATCCAAAAGAACTTGTGTATCTGTTGCTTCAATAAACTACACTTTTCACCAATCTAGCCATGAGAGTTCATAGTGAAAGTGACCCAACTCCTTAAGTGTGGCTGTGCTAGTTCATGGAACGCCGCTAGATCGAATTGTGTATGGTGCTATTAGTGCATCCATAACTGTGATAGTTCAATATACATATTGAACGCGACCGGACTTTTAACACTGAATAGGCATCACTCAGAATCTAAGCCTAGCCACCCCCACCCCTCTGATACAGGCTGGAATGCAAGGGGGTTTATTTTCTGCCAAATTACTTTGCACTTTAATGCAACATGCCTTTAGGACAACAGTCTGCACTACAGCTCTTTTGAGCACCTGCCAGTGTACAGTGCAAGGCTGATGCTACTGCGCTGTGGGACACTGTAAATTTAGTCTTACATAAGCATAATGTCAGCAGAGCTAATGTAATTTAAATTCATGCCTTAACATATCTTGTTTTATACAGTTAAATTGTTGAAGAGATAGTAAGACAGGCAAACATCAGCTAAAAAGCATAAAGCCCAGAGGTAGGATCTGCACAAGTTTTCATAGAATCATAGAATAGCTTGGGTTGGAAGGGACCTTTAAAGGTCATCTAGTCCAACTCCCCTGCAATAAGCAGGGACATCTTCAACTAGATCAGGTTGCTCAGAATGTTTCCAGGCATGGGGCATCTACCACCTCTCTGGGCAACCAGTGTTTCACAACCTTCATTGTAAAAAATTTCTTCCTTATATCTAGTCTGAATCTACTCTCTCTTAGTTTAAAGCCATTACCCCTTGTCCTATCGCAACAGGCTCTGCCAAAACGTTTGTCTCCATCTGTTTTATAAGCCCCCTTTAAGTACTGAAAGTCCACAAATAAGGTCTCCCTGGAGCCTTCTTTTCTCCAGGCTGAACAACCCCAACTCTCTCAGCTTGTCGTCATAGGAGAGGCATTCCAGCCTTCTGATCATTTTTGTGGCCCTCCTCTGGACCTGCTCCAACAGGTCCATGTCTCCTGTGCTGAGGGTCCAGAGCTGGACGAAGTACTCTAGGTGGTGCCATGTTAAAGATGCGTGCCTGTGAGTTTCATTAAATATTTTCAGTGGAGTTTCCTTCCTACTGGAATGATTAAACAAAATATCACAGAATCACAGAATGGCTGAGGTTTGCAGGGACCTCTGGAAGTCATCTGGTCCTACACCCCTGCTATAGCAGGGCCACCTAGAGCAGGTTGCCCAGGACCATGTCCAGACAGCTTTTGGATATCTCCAAGGAGGGAGACTCCACAATCTCCTTGGTCAAACTGTGCCAGTGCTCGGTCACCCTCACAGTGAAACAGTATTTCCTGATATTGAGAAGGAACCTCTTGTGTTTCAGTTTGTGTCCATTGCCTCTTGTCCTGTCACTGGGCACCACTGTAAAGAGCCTGGCTCAGTCTTCTTTACACCCTCCCTTCAGGTATTGATATACATGATAATATACATATTGAGCATTGCTGAGATTCCCCCTGAGACTTCTGTTCTCCAGGCAGATCAGTTCCAGCTCTCCCAGCCTTTCCTCATAGGACAGACAGTCCAGTCCCTTTAGTCATCTTCATTGGACTCTCTCCAGTATGCCCATGTCTCTCCTGTACTGGGGAGTCCAGAACTGGACACAGAACTCCAGGTGTGGCTTCACCAGTGCTGAGTAGAGGGAAAGAATCCCCTCTCTTGACCTGCTTGCTGGCAATACCTTGCCTAAGGCAGCCCAGGACACCATTTGCCTTCTTTGTTGCAGGGCACATTGCCGCCTTATGTTGAACCTGGTGTCCACCAGGACTCCCAGGTCCTCCTCTGCAAAGCTGCTTCCAACTGGGTGGCCCCCAGTATATATCGGTGCATGAAGCACACACACGAAGCACACAGGGCTGGAGAAATTGGCAGGACAGTGTTAAGCTGGATCAGAAAGAGGGGGCGCGAGAAGGGAGGTGGCCTGTGGCACACAAAAGTGGATGACTGAGCACTGTCAGGGGGAGACCGTCTAAGTGCAAACCATGGGAGGCACTTTAATGTCACCCACCAAAGCTGCTCAAACTGTATTTGGTCAAAGCTAGACATGTGACAGGAAAGATGAACTAATCCATATAGGTAAGCTGGTCATAGAGCTGTAGAGCATTTTGCAGTAGAAACTGATAAATATAAGAAACAAAACAAATGCCAACTCAATTGAAAATTTTAAACCCTTCATTTCTAACGTCAAATGCTTGGGCTAAAGACTACCGATTTAAAATTATTTATTTTTATAACTGTCACCAGCCCTAGGCATGCTTTACAGCATTTTTGAAAGTAATTGATAATTTTGCAATTATATTAAACACAAAAAACCTGAAGTTCATGCTCATTAGCTCTAAATAGTCAAAGATATTTATACACGCATGTCTTGAATTATCACATACTGATAAGGAAATGAAACACCTGAGTAAAGATTTATTACCATGTATTAGTATTGACACTCCTTTGACGTAAGTAGAACTTACATCTTAGAACACAAAAGTATACAAAGAGCTGGAATTCATGTTTTCAAAAAATGGTAAACCAATAATCAGTTAAAAGACTTCCTAATAACCTATTCTCTTTTTCCACACCTCACTTTATGCAGAATTATCAAGGTCGTTAAACTCCGAGGGTCTAAAAAGAATTATTCTTGGAGAAACAGACAGAAGGCTTATTTTATCCACTATAGTTTGTACCTTTTTGCCTTAGATGATTAGGGACATTAGTTCATGATTTGCAATACTTAGGGAATACTGTCATTAGCAGGGGAATGTTCTCTGGTACCCTGAGGAAATGAAAAGCTTTTAAGAGCAATCACTGTTAATCACTAACGTGCCAACATTATATACGTTCTGGAACTGAGGATGATATATAGACAGGACACATTAAGTGACTCTGTATTTTACTTGCATTGTAGGCTTAATAAAAATGTAGTTTTAAAACATCCATTTGCATGGCTTGCTTTCACGACAAAGCACATGATATCTAAGAATTCTGTGAGATGTAAGACATCTTTTTGTACAAGCTATTGAAAATATTCCCTCTGATTCCATAGTTGAGTTTCATTGTGCTTTTAGCATTGTTATACTTTGTTACACAATTTCACTTGAGTGGTAAATGCCAAAGGCAAGAAAGCAGCCCTTTTGTAAGGGTGAAAGAAAAACTAAATAAAAGGTGATAAATGTAATTAAATTTGTCTTTACCTCCAGCTCAGCAGGAGACTTAGCACCCGCATAGTTGCAGTACTCACAACTGTGTACATAGATTAACATTACTCGTGATTTGCAAGCAATTGTTATTATTCAAGTTTTTTTAATATCAATATTTTCTATCCAATGTTAATGGCATATAATATCAAGCACACACTGGAAAAGGAGGTAGACTGCCCTCATGCACTGGGTCCTCAGTGGGCATCCCTGCCAACTGAAAACATTGCACTTGCCAATAGAGCACATATATCAGCAAAAAAAATATCACAAATAATGAGACCCAGTAAAGGAATCTGACAAGTGTATATACTTGGGGAGCTAGAAAGGACTGGAGAAGTTGCCTACTGCTGTCCACCTAATGAAAAATTCCTCTAGTGCAATTTGTGCCAATTACTTCATGTGATAGCTATTGTGAACACAAAAATCACAATCTTTCTTCTTACTGACCAAATTCTTCACGACTTATGTTCTTTCCCACTATTTCATCTTTAGACAACTACAACACAATTTTCAATCTGTCCTTTACCAAAGTTCTACTGTACTAAGTTATAATTATTCTCTTCTGGATGCTTTCTAATTTGTCTGCACCTTTTGGTCATTCAATAGACGAATTGTTGCAGAGTGTTTGTTTCCTCACCTGACCAGACATGCAGGATTCAGCTACTGAATCCCATGAGCTTCATTGCCAGTCATTCTTATACTGCCGAGATTGCAGTGTCCTACCCTGTAAATACATGGTAAATTAAAAAAGGAATTGCTTACATTCTTGAAACCTCTATATAAGATCTGAAGTTCCTTCTTTGTGAATTTACTCTGTGCTTCCAGCAGTTCAAGAGCTTCAGGTCTATGTCGCACTGTGGCCATTTCCATTTCATCTTCTACAGTGTCTGCAGAATACAAGAGACAGAAAAGTAAAGCTCAACAAGAAATATAGGATGTTGAAATATCTAACCCCTGCGGAAAAAAAAAAAAGTTAAATGACACTCTTAAAGAACAGCTTTTGCAGCTTCAAGGACAAATGGCATGTTCATTTTGAAGTCATAGGGAAAGGGTATCTTATCTGTCTGCTTCAGTGGCTGCACAGACCATGGAAGAGCAGTGATGATCCAGCAGCCTGGATATTATCACATCAGTACAAATAGCAATAAGCTAGAAAGCCAACAATCTGCAAGGGCATGCATGACACATTCAGAATGACTTTTCTTTTTCTATGACTCTCTGAGCAAAGAAAATAATTTTATAAAACTTCAGTGACTCCAGAATACTGGAAATTTTCCCTTGGTTAGTTACTGGATGCAAATTCACTGTATCATACTGGGATTCTTAGTGTTCTCCTTTTACTGTGAAGTTGTGCTTTGGAAAGTGTGAGATTGATGTTGCATATTCAACAGTACACCTTACTTTGAGTAACATATAACATTTCCTTCAGGGCAACATGATTATTCATCGTGAGTCACATAAGTGGGGAACATGAGTATTTTAGTGACCTCCTAATTAGGTGAGTAAG
The DNA here is from genome assembly GCA_017639485.1 of Pluvialis apricaria. Classification (NCBI taxonomy): domain Eukaryota; kingdom Metazoa; phylum Chordata; class Aves; order Charadriiformes; family Charadriidae; genus Pluvialis; species Pluvialis apricaria. Next base: position 23,743,418 of record CM030010.1, on the reverse strand, counting down.
AATGTGGACATACACATTCAAGGCTTACAGCTGAGTCCAGCCCTAAAAGAATGCAATATAGTAATGCATTTTTTTCCAGGTAGAGTTTTAAATGTGAAAGTTCAATAAAATAGCTAAAGAAACTTACAGTTTGTATTTTTTATATGGGGTGCCAGCCATATATCTGATAAAAAATATGAATGTGTGCATCTGTTTTTAAGTATTACCAGCATTAAACATAGCTTATGTAGTACTCCAGACTAATTTAATCAAACCACTGCCTTATTCTGGCTTAAGATTTATACCAACGATAGAAATGTAACTTGAGAGAAAACAAACATGCATAATTGTCACTTCTATAATGCTGAAGATATATATTTTATTTCATCAATGTGGGATCTGCATTCTTAAAATAAAATTTTATTCGGTTCAATTTTCATAAGAGCACAATACTAGAACACTCCATTAAAACCATATTATGCTTACATCTTCACATATTTTTGTTCTGCTACAATGTAGTAATAATAACTTTCAGCCGCTTGGGAGAAATCTGGAATCAGGAGATATAGTTCAGCTAAACAAAAAATGAACAACCTTTAAATATATATAATGAAAATATATAAACTATTTGGATAAATCTTGAGAAAATTATAGGGCCTGTCAAAGAGATGTTGCTGTTGGCACTCATCTCAGGAAGATGATTTCAGTGTCGCCCATAGTCTTATCTCAGAATGTCCATTGTGTGCTGGCCTGTGGACAAGCTATAACAGGTTTCTCTTTCATTTTTCTTTATAGGTTATCAGAGATGACTCATAGACCACTACCATCTCTGTGAAAACTTCCAATCTACATGCTATTGGCAAAAAACCTAACTGACACAACTTTACACTGACATTATGATGTTGTTGTTTGATAATAGTTTGAAAGGGCCAGTATCTGAACTCACAGGATTATAAGAACCTTTCAGTTCTCTTCTTAAAAAAGATTGTTTCTGACATGTTGAGGTGCGAAGGGGGAGTCTTGAAATAGGAATAAAGCTGGTTCAGGTTTAAGAAGCTGTCTTCCTCATCTAGGGAAGGTGTGGCAAAGTTCTTGAGTCTCATTTTAATTCTACATAAGACCATCCAGGGTTTATTTTGCAAGGTTTTTAAAGCCTTTCCATCATATTTTAAGCAATTTATCTTTTATATTCTTTATATAGTTCCTAAAGTCCCTATAACAATGTCATGCTGTAGATATGCAGCTGAATGTTTTTTTGTCAACTGCAAGTCAACACTAGGTGCTTATCCTAAATTGACAAAAGAGTCAACCTGAGAATAGATATTGTTGAAAAGTCACTTGTGTTTTATATGCCAGGAGTTATATGGGATTTAAATGGGCTATTGTTTAGACAGAAAAGGACTTAACTGGAAATGAGGTCTCCAAGCATCCATTTGTGAAACATCTGGCTACCTAGAGAGACATCTACAAGCTGTTCTAGAAGCTAAATGAATACACATAATAAATGTGAGGATAGAGATAAAGGTCAGACAATGTGATGCTGGGCACAATGTTTGGTATAGCCTTAATAATAAATATTTTTCTTGTGTTTTAATAATTCAGTGAGAATATAGAAGACTGCAGTGTGGTGATGTTGTCTTTCAGTTAATGGAAAGTTTCAGTATAACAGTATTCTCACACTCTCTTTCTGTAGTTTCTTATAGATATAAATAATCCAAAACCAAGAATACCATAAACTTCCTTATAATGTGCCAACTATGCTGATTAAAATACTATAGCATTCATGAGTCACTTGCAGGTTTTTAATTATTTTCTTCACACTTATGGTTACCATTATCCAGGCTGGAAAAAAAATCTATACTTTTAAAAATGCGTGAAAATATGTCTATTTCTAAACATTAATGATTTCTACGACATAAATGAAAAAATAGTTATTTCAGTTCTGTAGTTTCTTCAGCCTAAGAAAGTTAAGGGCTCTTTTTTTTTCCATAAGAAGCTAACATATGTCAACTGAAAAACAGAAACAAGTTCATATTCACTCATTAATATATTAAACAAAGTATTCTTACTGATTTCATTAATGAGTAGTTTTCTTCTAGCTAAATAGTAGACAGTTTTTAATGTATTTCCCACAGGATCATTGTTCATTAAAGAACACAATGGTAAAAGCAATGCAAAAAGCAGACACACTCCTCAAATAATGGCAGTTGGAGAAGCATGTCTGAAGTTAGGGCTCAGTTCATATCTGTAAAAATTGTGCACATGCATTTGCCTGCACAACCCCCAAATTATATCTCCCCTATATATTTAATAACTGCATGTACAAATACTTTTATTTTCCAAAACCATTCCTGAGTTTAGTCCTATGTCTAGCACATGCATTTAAAAATTTAGCTAGGGAAGAATGGATTTAAGTTTAGGTTTACTAGGCTAAAGCACACAAATAGGAAAAAGCATTCTTTGACATGCTTTGTTGAATGGGAATGCTGAAATAAGATTTTATTTATTCAAGTAACCTTTCTCTGCACATATTGCTAGAAGTTAAGAGCAGAAGTGCAAATTCAGGCTATGTGTATTTCAACAAATTACCTATTTTAAAAATATTCTCCTTAAAATTTCTAAGGAATTCACATTATGCCGTTGCTATTGTAGGTAGTGCTGGCTTCGTTCCTAGTACATTACAATGTTGCTTCTTTCATGCTATCAGAAATCAAATAGCACATTATGTCAAAATGTGATAATAACAATGGGTGTCTACAATGATACTCTTATTTAGTATATTTTCATTTAATATAACATTGTCACTTAATATAGCATTTCATTATTGATGAGAGTACAGCGAAAAATGCTGAATGCATCTTTCTTTACTACTTGATTCCCAAATATGAAATATTTAATGCAAGCTTTAATTTGACTTCTCTTCTGGTTTATAAAACACTTTCAGCAAGAAAATACAATTTTTGCACGTTCAAGGTTATTAAGACGGACTCTAAATATTTTTTGTCACCTGTGCAGAAAAAAATCTCACATAGAAATGTGCAAGGAATAAGGATGTGTTGCTCTCCAACCAACTTCAGATAGATCAAACCTTTTATTCTTTCTATTCTGTTTCCTTTTTCTGTTCTATGCCCCATCCCTGGAACTGTGCAAGGTCAGGTTGGATGGGACTTTGAGCAACCTGATCTAGTGAAAGATATCCCTGCCCATGGCAGAGGGGTTGGACTAGATGATCTTTAATGCTTCCTTTCAACCCAAACCATTCTGTGATTCCATGATTATGTGATTCCTTTTGTAGTCTAAGGCTATATTACTCAGGCGACGTAGCTGAAAGCAACTTCTACATAATGAATACTATCAGGTATCATGACAGTAACTGACCTTTTTAAACTACCCTATTTTCACGTAAAACACATCAGCTGAAGCCACCATGAAAAAGTCACTGTGCATCCACATCTTTAGTGCTTTTCATCTTTGAGATCTCAAATAGTTAGAAAGGAAAGCAAGCACCACAGTCTTCTTCATAGAGGACCATATGAATAATGGTGAAGTGGGGTAGCAAAAAGAAAGACTAGATCCACACCATTGAAGTCCAGACACTTAATTAGGGCCTGTGATTGTAGCCAAGTTGCCTCGGGTTGTCCCATAATCACTGGACACAAGGAAGTGCTCTTGGAAGTATTTTTTTACCTTTGATTGATTGATACGCTTTACCAGAAGAGTATACAGGAAGCATGAGGACCACTCATCTTGTCATTTTGGCTGTTCAGATTAGTGCCTAGAATTAAGACAAATTAATCTAGCCTGGATTGGGTCCACAGGAATATTTTAAAATCAGCTACAGTAGCCAATTTATATAGGAAGACGTTAATGTTATTACTAAAATTTATCTCTATCTATATATATATATGCATGTAGGTATCTATGTATGGATTTCTCTCCCTCCCTCCCTCCATCCCTCCCCATATTTTTATCTGTTAGCTACCCTGAGGAGATTTTATTTCCTCACAGCATATCAAGACATTAAAGGCAGCGTCAGTGTGCTTTTCCTTTATCTCTACATTCACATACTTTGTTGTCAATCTCATTTTTTATTTTCCTTTCAGACACATCTCTGGGGAGACCTTATTGTGTGTGGCCTTTCAGTACTTAAACGGGGCTTATAAGAAAGATGGGGACAAACATTTTAGCAGGGCCTGTTGTGATAGGATAAGGGGTAATGGTTTTACACTAAAAGAGGGTAGATTCAAACTAGATTGAAGGAAGAAATTTTTTATGCCGAGGGTGGTGAAACAGTGGCACGGGTTGCCCAGAGAGGTGGTAGATGCCCCATCCCTGGAAACATTCAAGGTCAGGTTGGATGGGGCTCTGAGCAACCTGATCTAGTTGAAGATATTCCTGCTCATTGCAGGGGCGTTGGACTAGATGACCTTTAAAGGTCCCTTCCAACCCAAACTGTTCTATGATCCTATGATTCCATACTTTAGGTCTTGTTCCCTAAATAGTTTGATGTTACATAATCAAAACCTGCAGCACCAAGTCTTTCCTCCCAGACCAGTACTGCTGATACTATGCTGTGTATTGGATAGCAAGCACACACAGACACGTGTACACATGTACACTAAAAGATACCACTTTTCAAATACATTGAGAGCAGTTATGTAATTTACCCAGTGAATCATTTCCCAGCTAGCTTGCCGAGCATAAGTGCCAACCCAGCAGCTCCTACACGGCAGATCCTGGCACTGGTATCTTGCCATCTTGCTCTTCACAGACAAATCTGTTACCAGCCCACAAATCTGTTCATCACTTGATTTTAAACCTCAATAGAGCATACGATTACTTCAGTAGATACCTTGTGTTTCAAATGAGCAGTTAATGAAAGTATAACTTTTGATGCATGCAAACCTAGAAAAAATCAAATTAAAAATAAAACTTGCTTTGAGTAACAGGAGATGTCGTTTTGGCAGCCGAGCAGGGCAAGAGCTTCATAAGTCGCTCTTTAATGCTGCGTTTGGTACTGTTCTGAGCGTAGAGGAAACCTAAAAAATATATTATCAGGACTGTTAACATAGGCTTGAGAACAATTTCTGTACATGCTGCAGAGTTCATCATTTTAGCAGAATCCTGATGGGAAAAGGCCAAACATATGGCAGCCATCCTGAATGGCAAAGGGCAACCAGAATTTTTGAAGAGGACAACAAAATTGTTTTGTCTTTGTATCTTTCAAATAAAGGGGATTTTTTTTAATGTGTGTATCTCTTAAAAAGTTCTTATAACCCTCAAGTTCTTATAACCCACTTTAAAACATCTAACAGAGAGAGATCAGATTACATCTTTGAAACAACACAAGGTAAGTGTGTTTGTAAAAATTTTAATGCTAAAATATTTTAAAGACTTTTAAGTCTTTCGATTCTGAAGTTTAATATGGAAAACAAAACCACATAAAATCTGAAAGATATCTTTTGTTGTCCTTTCTGGTAGTCTTCCAGTTCCACGGCTGAGTTTTCCCATATAATTCATTCAGCAATAACCAACCTGGTACTTTTGCCTTTTCTGAATATTAAAATATCAACCATGATGTGTAGCAAGTCTCCCTTTTCTTTAATATTTGACATTTTACATGTATATGAAAATAAGTATTATTTTAATATTTTTTATTTAATATTTAATATTAACATTATTTTAATGTTAAATACTGACAAGGCTGAAGAGCTAATGTTCTTGTGCCATAAAGCAGGTGAACAGCATTACCCTTATTTACTGTGAAGGAAAGTGTCAGAGTAATGGCCTGTGAGGTCTAACTAACCATTTTATACAAAATGGGTGATACGAGCAAGCATCTCCTGGATGGATATTTGCTGCAAATTACAGACTTAACATCTGTAAAACAGTTGAGTAAATGATTTATGTTCCTGAGAAAGGCAGAGCTCGGTTTGGACGTTATGCAGCTCCTGCGCTTTTCATCTCAACTGCCTGCGCTCCAACACAAATGCTGCTCTGCGACGGCTCTTGCTGCAACAGGAAGAATGCCAAACAGATGGGGCAAGAAATGAAAAACATGACTGACAGTGCCGGTGCTAGCGGCACAGTCACTGGGATAATCCTGGGTTATCCCCACCGCTGCACTTGGGCTGAATACTGGTGTTAGTGCCATGATGTAGAACAGTCTTCTCTGTCACCAAACCAGACAGAGCGGGAACCTCCCACCTGTAACACGAAGTGGAGCTTGTAGGCAATCTTGAGGAAGTATGTACTTGTGTTTGGGAACAGAAGGAGAAAGTGAGAAGGCCTTAAGGATATTAAACTTTCTAAATGAAAGAAAAAATATTTCTCAGTTTGTATACAACTAATACATTGAATGAAATGAAATTCAAGAAATGGGGAAAACCAGGAAAGACTCAACCACAGCCTTAAAAAAATCAACCAACTATTACCAGGCAAGTTCTGCCTCTGAGAACAGCAGCTCTGGTGAATGGACAAAACAATCCAGTTTCAGCACAAGGTCAGATGGACCTAAATGACCATCTCTGGAAATGTCAAAACTTTTTAATACAAATAAGAATGAAGGCGCTTATTATCTGTAGCACTTAACCATCAGCTCAACTCAGAAACACCGTGCAGATAAATGCATAAAATAAAAGAGAGTCTGTGATCTGATGGCGATCTCAAACTCCATATTTTAGCTTTAGGACAAAAGCAGCCTTTAAACAGGTACCTTGTGATCTCAGCTGGCAGTGTCTGCAGTATCACACTGTGCCTGTACTGTAGATATCTGAACACAAAGGAAATTTATTTATCTTAAAGATTTTTTTCTTTATTAGGAATTCTTCTAACATAGACATGATCTAGAAATACCTACTTCTAGGTTGCTAATTTGAGTTAAGGTTTGCAAGGGTTTACTGTCCGTGTGTTACTTACATAATGTATACATTGTTACATACAAGATGTATACAGTGCTTTGCAAAACCTAAAGGGACATACTATTTCAAAAGGGTTTGAAGCTGAAAGCCTTGAGTAAGCAAAAAATTTTGCTACTTTTATGCTCACACAAAAGCTCATGGAATTCAATGCAAACCATACGGGATTTGCAGTGGTATAATCAAGGTCAAAATTAAAATTAAATATATGGGAGACTAATATCAGAGGAGTAAGTTAGGACAGTATAATTTTTGTACTCCTGGCAACTCATTTAAAATGTTGGCACTAAATCACGGCAGAGGTGAAGGATTGGTTTATCTTCTCACAGTATGAAGAAGCAGCACAGGAGATTTTCATTCCTAGTGGCTGCAGTCAGCTTATTCTACAGCTATTTCAGTCCACTGTCATGACCTCCTGACCAGTACTACAGTTTTCAATGTGATTTTTCATGAGTAAAGGACTACTTAATACAGAAAAAACATGTTGCACACTGAGCCTATGCTAAGGCAGTGTTTAATACCTGTTGAAACACTAGAAGTGTTAATTAAAATGAAAAATTGTAATAATTTCTGTGAATTCAGTGGCTATTTGCCCAGTTTGAAACAAATTGAAGAAAAAGATGTTGCCATTAAGAAGCTAATTAATCTAAGATTTATTTATTGTATAGTCAGAGATTCTTATCTTATTACCAGCCTTCAAAATGGCTGTTCATGAAAAGATGAAGAGCTATGAAGAACAAGCACACTGGTAATGATGCACTGATGCTGCTTCCTTCAAACTTCTAGAATAAAATAATAGCAATTCTTAGCCTGCAAATAGATACTCAGATGAAGTTGAATTTTCCAAACTCTCCTTGATTATTTTTTTTAATAATTGGTTGACTAGAGATTTTATGGCTGTTATCCCTAACCCAGTCAGCCACAAACTCCTCTGAGCTAAGTGTGAAGGTTCTTCAAATTCAGGTTAGTTAACTGGTGCTGCTTGCTTTTGGTTCAATAATTTGTTCCTCTGCAATGAAAATTAAACTGAGACACACTTTTCCCCAGAATTCACTGTGGGAGTGTCCTAGAACTCATCTCTGCACGACACCACATGGAACTGTGGGTGGTCGTCCCAAGAGGTGCACATGCTTCATAAAACGCTCTGTAACTGGAGCATGGCTTACGTATTCTCATATCTAGGTACTGCCGTACTGATATATGTGCTGCATATAGGCATTGGGCATACTCGACATCCTTTAGGAATGACCGCTATTTAGCATGATTTATATCTGTAGTTGCAACCGATAAATGCACCAATGGCTTAAACCTCTGATTTACAGACATATAAACTAGAGAACTGTGACTCTACAATTTTGTTAATAAAAGTTTAATATGGAGAGTACCATGCATATACATGGTCAGTACAACTGTTTTCTGAATTGCTACTTTTAAAAATCATATTTGGCCAAAAACATCCAAATCATTGTTATGTGCGTGACCTAGTCACTCCAATATCACAATGTTGACAGGCTGACGTAGATCTGACACTGCTGGTTACAAAAAAATACACAAAGAAGCACAGAATTTTTTCCTCATTAAATAAAAAAGATAATATAGTCATAAAAGACTTCAAAAGATAAGGAAAAAGGATATGTTAGAATATAAAAATTATTATTTATATATGATAATTTATAAGTGAGTTATAAATGACCATATAGTCCTAATCATATACGCCTATACCTAGACTATCTTAACTTTTTACATATTTACTTTTTTCAGATGTATGATCCCTGCTTTAGAAAGACAATACATATTACATATTGCCCTGTTGTTACAGAGACAGGTGAGACTACCCAAGGAAAGACTATCAAGCCAAGGGATCTTTGCAGTTTTCAGAGGCAAAATATCTCTCTCTCAAAGTGTGATTGCTTTCTTTGCAAATTCTTTGTAGTCAGCATGAAAGTGAGAGCAGATAGGCAACTTTTTGCTGGTGTAGCAGATAAATCAGATCGTTTGTCTCGCATCCCCACTAACTGCACAAGATGGACCACGCTGTGGCTGCCCTAGCCCCCAAAGTCTTGCCTACCTTTCCTCCCTGCAGCAGATGCCTTCTGTTCAGAGAAGCACTCTCTTGCCTTGCCTGCCACCTCATTGCTGACTTTTTATAATGGGATTTGGGTGATAAATGTCAACCTAGAACGCACTCTCATCTGACTACTTAAAACAGCTTTTGGGGCAGGTAATCATCCTATCTAATAGGAAGTTCAAAAACTAGAAACAATTCTTCCAACAAATTCTTCCTTCACTGTCAGTGAGAGCGAAAAGTCACCTGTAAAGCTACCCCCCCCGCCGCCTTTTTCACTTTATTGTTTTTATTTCTGTTTACTGTTTTCTTTATCAAAGCCTCACTCCTTTATGTGACTTCCACTGTCTAAGTCTCCCTTCACATTTTACTCATCGGTATTACAATCCAATGGCTACATCCAATGCCTTGGCACAACAGCAAAACTCCCAGTAGCGCTGGAATTTGGATTTCGTTCACTTACAGGATTTTAAGTCTTCCCATGAAAATAGGAAAAATGCCTATGTTGTATTAGTTATGAATGTGATCTTTTTGGAAGAGCATTAGTACGTATGAGACCTGAAAGCCAAGCTGCATAGGTTATTTTCCTAAATCTAAAATTTTGGTAGGAAGTGACAAAGATTCTGAAAACCAAAAAAAGAAATGCATGAAGTGTTTTCTTGGCATAATGGTTTATGCTCAGTTTCAGCTGTATGATGGAATTTCTCCCAGGGCCTTAAGGGCTGGCAGCCCCACTAAACTGTTAATGGTTCAGCACAGATGGAGAGCAAGCGAGACAAAATGAAGTGCAGATTTCATATTCACAGTTCAGGACTTGTGGAAGAAAGCCAAATGACAGTACATGTTCCTTCTGTATAGTGAGTCTGGGAATGAAACGAAATTATGTACAACATAAATATTTATAAGTCTCAGCCTCAGCTCTTTGGAAGCACTTGCTGAGGAACTGTGTGACTCATCAGTAGGCTACTCTACAGATCATCAGCATTTTTTGCCAAGCCAGGAAAACATTCATGCCAATCTCATTTGTCTGTACATATGTATTTTAATGATTCTTCCTCTACAGCCCCTAACTTTCTGGTTTTCATCACAAAATACGCCTATCAGCTTCACGGACTTCTAAAGCCCTATAAACCACATCAGATTTGTTATAAGGAGAAGCCATCAAGGTATTGAGGTGAAAAAATGGATGACAGCATTTTAGGGTCTACCTTGAAACTTGCATTCAATTCATTGCTCTCCTTCCCTTCAAATTCCCTTGTACATAGTTTTAAATCAGCTTCCCAGTGGCAGACCCAGATTAGGGGCTGGTAGCCACACTTCTCTGCCAACAAATTAGAGGTCAGGGTCAATTGGGAAGTCTGGAGGCCAAAAGTACAGTACTTGAACATGGATTGAAAATGAAGGGTAGAGAACAAGTGATCTTGCCAAAAACGCTAAATACAGTTGGGCATTTGTGGGATTGGCAAATGGAAAAGGAGGAAAGAAGAGAGGGGAAAAAAGCTAATATCACAGGAGAGAAGAAATAGAGTAAAGAAGTGTCAAATTATAAAAAATATAAAACAGAGAAATGCTCACACTTTGTCCTTAGAGTCTTCATTAAATTTTCAAAATTCAGCTGTATTATTCAGACTATGCCTTCCCATGACATATATGCAGCTTTTCAACCTGAAACGTTTCTATGAAAATGTTTAATGCAAACACTATCTAAAACTATTGTAAACACCTCCAGGAGCACAAACACTGAAAATCGCAGAGAGTTTCTTCCGTGCAAAGCTTGAAAATGTACTAGTTTTTCAATACCACTTTGTTCATTTAATACCACTTAATACACTTGCACATACGCTGCCAGAGCATGTATAGAACTAAGCCGGTCCCCCGTAACAGGAAACTTATTTATACCAGATTACTTGCTTTCTTTAGAAAAACCTCACTTGAAGTGGACCATGTGAGCATGTGAGAGAATGCACAATGAACCAGATGTGTTTGACTGCAGTTTCTGAACTATGCAGTTTCCTTCATTTTTCCTCTTCTGTTGTTTGTAAGAAGACTAAAGAAGTTTTTAACTAACTGTAATATATACAAATTATCACACAATAAATTACATCAACAGAAAGTTACCTTGTGGAAGTCTAGGGAGGAGATTAGGAGGAAGGTAGTTAAGGTTAGAGGAGAGACCGGATGAAAGGAAAATAATACTTGAAGAAGAGTGTAGTAGATGGTGCAGAGAAAAAAAAAAAAAGATAAAAAAATCTGACCAATACAATAGTTTTAAGTCAGGCTCTTTTACTATCCTAAACAATAAAATAGTAGTGTGTTATTCTTGAAATTCCTCATTTAGTATTGCTCAAAGGGATTTTAGAATTGAAATAAGAATGCTAAACTACAGAACTCAACAGCTAACAGCTTTTGTATTTAACATCTAACAGACTTAAAACCCAGTGTGTGAGTAGGAATCCAAAGAGATAAAAGAACTATTTTATTTTTCATTGGGCTTTGATTCAAACATGTTTGCGTAGCTTTAATGGAATGATGGCTTCTCTCAAACAAACAAGCAGTAAATATAAAGTCTGGGCCAAAGAAAATCTTTATGTGGCTTGAGAATGCTTTATTTTCTATTCAGGAAGGACACCCAATTTAGGAAAAGTCAGAATGGCTATATCCATTTGCAAGAAATTTAGGGCAATGAAAAGAGATTGGCAGATGAAAGCAAGTGGTGCTGAGGAACTGGAGATCTTGCAGGTGGCTTACCGATACAAAGACTGAAGAATAATTGTGTTTTATCACAGCCTAAGCAAGGTGGATACTTCAGTAGCAGTAAAATGGGCCCTAACACTGGGTAGACTTATCTGGACATCTCAGTGGTAGTGTCCCTGGTCAGTGAAGAACTTGAAGGGCTGGCATCACTGACCAGGGTGAGAGACCCTCCGAGCACTCCCTCACTTAGGGGCTGGGAGGGTCAGCATGACAAACATGGCAGCATGAGTCTGTAAAGACAACCTTCTAAGAGCTTGAATTAACAATTGTGATTAAATAGTGATAACAATGTGACTTTATCTGATTTAGTAGATTTTTGTAAAGGAGGAAAACCAACTGATGCTTCAATCAAAAGGAAGGAACGTTTCTAACAGGAGAGCTAAAAAACAGTGATATGGAGTGCCTGTGTTGTGGAATACAAAGGCAGAGAGAGACAAATGCTGTTGTAAAAAGACTCGTGAGGGCAACTGAAGAAAAATGATGAATCTATCAAAAGTGAGTGACAGATGACAGAAAAGAATCAAATGGGTGATATGAGATGAGCTAGAATGTAAAAGAAGGGTTCAGCAGAGAAAGGAAAGAGGGAGAAAAAGTAAAAATGTTGAAAAAGAGTTAAGAATTAGAATGGAAAAGTAAATAGGGAGATATTAAAAATGGTGAGAGACCTTTCAAATATTTATTACCTCCATATTTAGCTTCTTATCTAAACTGTGCGCATGGTGTACGTGAACACGTACGATGCTGGACTCAGATATGCTTACATTTGCCAAAGGGCCAGCAGCTGGAGTCAGACTGGGGCTGTAGGTGTCCCTGGCCTACTATGTTCACTGCTGGAGCCAGCAGGGTCTCTGTGCCACCCACTGGAGTGGGTGGGGATCTCAGCCCCAGCCACTGCGGTGGGAGCAGTGCATCCCCTAAGACCAGCTATTGGCGGGGTCCAGTGTGAGCAAGGGTCTCAGCACCAGTAGCTGGAGTGGGACCACAGGTCACAGCCCGTGTGCCTGGTGCTGTCTGCTGGGGGAGTGAGGGTCTGCAGCTGCCCCAAATCACATGTGCATGGAATATCATTCACTAGCAAAGCTCAAGCCGGACCAGCCGGTAAGCAGGGGACCCTGGGTCTGGGCAGCGGCATCAGGCAGGGAGAGGGTTTCTGCTGTATTTTGGTGGACCCACAAGAGCATGGCACCTGTGGGACGAGCGTGTGAGCGTGCGCATGTTTGCAGTGAGCACCAAGCTGGACAAGACAGCGAGTGAGAGACCTGCAGGGTGGGTAAGAAGTGCCCGGGATACAGACTGGTTGAACATGCAAATGGAAAAGCAGCAGCTGCATCCTTTGGCCTGGGCTGGAGACCCCCGTGCACACTGGGCTGGGCTACAGCACGCATGAGGAGGAATCCCTGGTCCCCAAGCTGCTGGAACTGGTGGCCACTTATAACATCCCTTAACAAGCACCTCTGTACTTTGTAGCAAAAAGTCTTTTCGTACCCATTAGGAAAGTTAGAGAAGACCAGAAAGAGATACTTTTAATGAATAATTTGTGGAGTATACCTTCATAGTGTTCACGCTATTATCCAATTATTCTGAGTGGAAATAATTAACCTGCAGTGCTCTAGGCTGTCACTGTAATGCGTTTTTTAAACGCTTTATACGAATTTAGTTCTTAGGAGAGATGTCTCATTGCAAGCTCAGAGAACTTTCACAAAACAGTGAAACGAAACCAGCACACACTTCTCGATTCTGCTGAACTAGCCCCAAGCGAGTCAGCTCTGACCTAGATCGTCCAGGAGTAGGTCACTTCCAAGACTGCTGTCAAAGTCAACAGCATATTTTCCACAGAGTTCAGTAGGACTTGTCTGGAGCTTAAGTTTTATATTCCATACTGGGATTGCTAACATTTTTCTGCAAATTTTGGTGGCTTGTATAAAACTCATTTTGTTTTGGGGTGATAGTGACATTACACCACCTTTGTTGAGAGGCCACCAAGCCTTTCTTAAACACTGATAGCTTTCAGTTGCTGTCTAAACTGCCAGTCTTGAAGTAAACTGCTTTATTCTCCATTGATGATCTGTATCCTGCTTCCATAAAAAGAACATTTTTGAACAATACAGAACAGGGCACAACAAAGGCATGAAGGCTACACTTTTCTCTTTTGCAATGAGATTTAAAGAACCCAAAACCAGTGCCATTCATTTAAATGCTTCATTAAAAAAGTATTATAAAAAACAAACAAAAGATATAGTATCAGTCCTTCCTGTTGATCAGCTAGCCTTAAAAACAAGCATAACATATGATGTTTACATTTACGTTTCCTTGGTACAGAGCTGAGTTATTATAAATTACTTAATATAGTTATATGCTGTGCAATATTCCTGCTAAAAAAGTAGTAAGAGCTGTGTTTTATTTCAAAAGTCTTCTGGTTTCCTTAAAAATGATGCAGCTACTCATAGCTTTTACAACTGTGTGTACAGTTTCAGCTTGAAAACCACTTCTAATCACACACCAGATGACATTCCTAACAAGCACCAAGTTAATTAAAAATACCTAGTATGTGCACATGATGAATTTTAAAGGCCGGGTAAGTGTGACAGATTTGTGATTAGACTGGCCAGAAGTAACAAACACATTCTTGTATATTCCATCCTCCATAAGGACCCGTGTGTAATTTGTTACACAAACATGACCCTGTGCCAAAATGCAGAACTTCTACTCAATCTTCTAGTCCATCTTGACTACAGTTGCATTCTGAGACTATAATTAAGCTCAGATTTAAGAATTAATCATCTGGACAGCACTGTTCCAATACTGTCAATTTTTCACTAGTGTTCTAAAAGTCATAATTAAAGAAGCCAGTCTGAAGCAACAAATTCTCCTTAGAAGTGATGAATGTAAGAATTTAACTGATAAAAATTTCATGCACAGTTTAAAGGCTTATCAAAATTCAGGAGTCACATATTTACAAATGCCTAAAATACTAGGACGCATTTGCACCATTTTGAAATAACATTTAAATAATTTACAAAGTACAATGTATAAAAAATGCAAAATTTCTTCCTCTTAGTAAAACTGTCTGTGATTCAATGGCAGACCCAAACTTCCTGAGCTGAGGGTCTCTGACTTGCCCTCTCTTCCCTGACACTGATTCCCATCACAGCATCACACTGCTTAAGAACGGCCCTTTCCTTTGCAAACCTGGTTCTACGTCCTGATGCAGTTGACTGCGCATCTCTGCAAACAGTGTTGTCTGCATGCTGGGATTGTGATGTATTTGGGTCGGATGTGAATGGATGGTTAACCGGGGAAACTGGGAACTTCTTAGGCCTACGTTGCTGCCAAAGTTCACATAATGCTGAACCATGATCTCATTTTCTACATCACAGAGCTGGGGGGAAGGCATAAAGTGTTATTCAGTATTGGAAAAAGATAAAAAATGTCTTCCAGCTAATCCTTGCAAAATAAATATGTTGAAGTATTCCAAGCTAATTTCTGAGATTAGAAATTGCATTTATTGTCAGTTTTGTTCATGACTCTTTTGAAAGGCATCAATTCTTTTTCAGCTGTATGTTATCATGTGTAGCAGAACTATAAAATCATTAACTAATAACAGCCTGAAAAATGTTAGGTGATTGTACACTGTCATAATAATGAGATTTATCTAACACATGCAGTAGGTATGCAACAAAAATCCAAAACTCTATTTCTGTTAGTTTTTCTATGAATTAACATTTCTATGAACTGACGTTTAAAAGAGCATTATCAGGACAATTGGAGCAAAGTCCTTTTGTTTTCACCAGCCAAAAACCCTAATAAAATTAGTTGCTTGAACAAGGAGATACAAAATCTGTCTTATAAAGGAACTTGGGAACATTTGCACAAAAACATTAGGAAACAAGTTTCAGCTGATCACTGGCTTTCCATCCTGATGTTTTGCTAACTGTTGCAAAGGACCTAAGGAAGGAATAACACTGAGACACAAAAGAAAGGTCACTTACTGAATAAGAGTTTAAACCTTTATTTTTTAGACAGCTTTTTAAAGATGCTTTTCTCTGTGAACCAACACTTGCACACACAGGCACACACACACAAACACTGACCACAGGATGCTGATTACAGGTCTTCCCTGTGGCAATTCAGGCTGCAAGATAAAAGTAGTAAACTGCTGCAACAGGTGGGGATGTTTGATTACATGGTCCTGATTTTGTAACTATTAAAACATGCAGTTTTGTGTGGTTGCAGGGCTTTTCAGTTGCTAGTGCTCAATTTCTCCTCTTTTGCCTGAAGCTTCTGTTTCTCCTTATGACCTTCATATTACAGTTCTCACTTGTGCATTTATTACATTCCTAGTTTTAGTATTTCCTGAAGTCTGTTCAAAATCTGCTACTAAGATAACTTTCTTGCCTTGACATAAATGCATTGCCCTGACATAAACTTATTGCTTGCTGCTCTGTAGCCTGGATGAACGCCTCTCTTAAGCCTCCCTCCCCATCTCCATCCTCCAGCAGCAATATTCCCTTCTTGCCTTGTGGAAACTCTCCACAGTTTAACCATATATTATTCATTAGACTAGCTACCTTAATATAAGGTTGATGTCTTCCTTTGTTCCCGTGGTGATCTCAGCTTTTCATCACACAGTTCTCTGAATTTCTAGCTAAGACTTTCACTCTTTCTACTCATATCACTGCATGCACAAGGCAATGAGAACTGGACCGCGTTCTTCTATAGCCATCCCTTTAAATTGTCTATTTGTGCACTGAACTACTAGATTGAATTTTTATGTAGAAACGTGGAGAGCTGTGAATGGCATGAATAAAGGCATTTAAAGCATGGATTGCTTTGTATTTTATTTTTCTTTTATCAGTTGCTCCTCATCTATCTACTGGTTGCTTAGGCCCCACTCTGTGTGGGAGCACAAAGACATTAATGTTTGCATGATACCTACTGCAATAAATCAAAGCCAACTCTGATCCTGAGGCAATAATATCATACGGCATGCTTATAAATAACAAAATATTTTTTAAAAACTCAAAAGAATTATTAGAAAGACCAGTGAAAGCTAATGTACAGGAAGAAGTGCTCAATTTTAACTTCAGCCAAAGAGCCTTTGCAGTGCTCTGTCATGGGCTACATGGAGCAAACTCTTACATTCAGTGTGCCAGAGACTTCAACTGTGAAGGAAGAACATGTGCGGGGGCCACAGCTCTCAGGGTTCTAAACCTTGTGCTTTGAGTCAGTTGTTTCCAAACAAGTCATAATTTGTTGAAGAGGATACTCTATCTTATTTTTCCGCTACTTACTTGGTGTCAGTCAGAAGAAATCCATCTGACTTTTTAACTTGAGAGATCCTGGTATAAATCAGTTGTGACTTATTTGCTATACGTAAAATCCCTATGTCTTTTTCATTCCCTACTATTAAATGTTTTTCCATTTGGTGGTCAAAATTTTCAGTTAAACCAGAGTAAAGTAACCCTGTGCGATAACATATACCAGCTTGTGTTAAAAGAAGCAACCAAAAGAACGTCAGTTTACGAGCGAATAAATGTGAGAGAGAGAGTAGGTAGAGTAGAGTAGAGTAGAGAGTAGAGAGAGTAGGAAGATCACTGCGTATTGTACTGCTAGCACACAGGAAGCAACAAGAAGCAAGCTTCCAGTAGAGAAACCCCCTGCCCCAAAGGTCCTATCACTAATACAAAAATATATTTGCAAAATCCCATTAGAGCAAGGGTTCTTGACTTGGGAGCTCTTGCCAGGGCAAATCTGTTCAGTTCAGAGAGATTCCTCAGGGATCTTGACAAACCACACTCTTGCCACACTACAATAAATTGTCCTGGTGGGCACTGTTTTTTAGCAGGCCCAAAAGAAGCAAATCCATTTGCTATTTTCTTTTACAGAAGGCTCTGATAGGTTTGGGGTTTTTTTAGTTTTCTTTTCCAGACCACTTCCACTATTGACTGCAATTAAATAAAATACCTTGGACATTTTTATTATTATAATTTGGCAATTGTCATGCTGCTCTCTTCCTATAGCCCACTCACACATGGATCTCAGCCATCCTGGGCACAGCTGGGAACTGTTGCTAAGGATAAACTGAAATTCCTTTTGAGTTCTTCAAGATTCCTTCAAATTCTGTTTCCCAGTGGAACACAAAGAAGCCACATTTTAAAGAAAGCAGTGATTTCACATTGTTTCTTCAGAGTGCTCACAATGTGCCACTTCAGACTAGAAGTCACAGTTAACTCTTTAAAGTGTGAAATATAGAGACTCGTCAATAACTCCCAGACAATGGAAATAAGGGAGACACAATAAAGTAGAGAAATAACAAAACTCATTATGGATTCTTACACATATAGGCACAACCCCAAACAGCACAGCTGTCACAGCTCCTAAAGAAAGGAGCCTTATGATCTAAAATGCTATCTGCAAAATTAAATGTTTTTTGCTGCTCAGTTTAAAATCAGGTAAGCAGACAGAGATATAACCATATTTATATATGGATAAATATGGATATGAATTCTCATAGAAGTACTCAAAAATACAGAATAACTACTTTTTTTAATTTTTACATTTTTAACAATATACTTTCTAATTAAGACACAAATCAATATTATAAGTAAATATGCAAATCTGTAGTAACTTTTTTAAAAGAACCAAATTAATAGAAAAATTTATACAGCCCTTAGCATATAATTCTTGCTTTATGCTTGAATAAAGCACTCGATTTTTCTGGTCAAAAGTAAATCCAAGCAGGGGAAGTAGTATTCCATTTCTTATGTCCCTTAGCTGTTCATGCACAAAATAAAAAGTAATTTATTTCTAAGGTTATAAGATGCCTAATAGCCAGGCAGAGAAAACCTCTTCATTGTTGTTTAAAACTATGGAAGCAAGATATGAGTAACAGTAACCTGTTCAATTTGCAGTCCTTTTCACTTGTGGAATTTAACTCCAAGAAATATCTGAATATAATAAATAGTTCATAGTAGGTCTTGTTTTACACAGAATGTGGTGTGATTTTAACTCAATGGAACAAATCCTTAGTACAGCTGGAAAAAATCCACAGCCAAGAAGATTAATACATGATTATAAGCCATTTTATTCAGTGTTCTGTAGTGATAGTCATCAAACTATGGTTAATTAGTGTTACTGTAGAGCGCAGAACACTTGAATGCCAATTCTTGTTTGAAAGTTCAGTAACTAGAAAAGCACATAAGCAAATACTTCACAATCCAAATTCAAATCAGTAATACAAAGATTCTCAAGCTTTTCCACTTTATCACCCAATATAGAAAATGATAAAATAACAGGTATTATTGATTTATGTAAATGAAGTAAAATGGATGAGATGTGTTTTTTAGAAATGAGTTAAAAGAGAAAGCAATGGTTTGGCAAACCACAGCACAGGAACTGAACTATGGATAGAGTAGGTACCTTGTAAAAAGGTACAGAGACTGCTCTGGAAGAGAAACAGTAGAGCTAGTGTCAGTTGTTAAAGATTGGGAAGCATAATTAAAGCAATAAGATCATAGGCTGGAAAACTATTTGCATATAAAGTTTCTTTCATTTATAGTCTTGGACAAGTATTGACAAAATACATAAAAGAAAGACACAGAAAATACATGAAAGAAAGACACTGAGGTGCTGGAGTGTGTCCAGAGAAGGGCAACAAAGCTGGTGAGAGGTCTGGAGAACAAGCCTTATGAGGAGCACCTGAGGGAACTGTGGTTGTTTAGTCTGGAGAAAAGGAGGCTCAGGGGAGACCTTATCACTCTCTACAACTACCAGAAAGGAGGTTGTAGAGAGGTGGGAGTCGACTCCTTCTCACTAGTAACAAGTGATAGGACAAGAGGAAATGGCCTCAAATTACGCCAGGGGAGGTTTAGATTGGATATTAGGAAAAAGTTCTTCACAGAAAACGTTGTTGAGCATTAGAACAGGCTGCCCAGGGAAGTGGTGGAGCTGACATCGCTGGAGGTATTTAAAGGATAGGTAGATGTAGTGCCGAGGGACGTGGTTTAGTGGTGGTTTTGGAAGTGTTAGGTTGATGGTTGGACTTGATGATCTTCAAGGTCACTTCCAACTTAGACAATTCTACGATTCTATGAAAATTATATATATATCAGAATTTTTAATACAGGACAATACCAGTACTTGCAGAGGGACCAATAGTTCTCACTTCATCTAATAGGAATTAAAAGAGTAATGATAGCAACTCAGTGACATACTATATACTAAAAGAAGACAGTACAAATTTAAAAGAGGAATCCCGAATTAATCAGAATTCTTGTCACTAGTACGGAAGAATGCTCCCAACTCAGACAGCAACTTCCCAACTATGGCATTTTTGAAAATGTTTCTGTATCTTTTTGTAACAGGCTGCAACAGAACAGCCTTTCTATCTGACTGGCTTTATTTACTTTTAAAGAAAAGAACCCTCCTAAGTATTTCTTTTGAATTGGAAAAAAAAAGAATCATATTAAAATAGGCATAAAAACACCAGCTGGTATTTTATAAAGAATGCATAATTCAACAGTTTTCAAAGGTCTACTAGGAGATAGTAAACAAAGTGATGCTGGTGACCTATAGAACTAGGACCCCGGGGACACTGACAGAAATTAAATTTGTTTAAAAAGGAACAGTAATTGTTTCAGATATTATTTCTCATATGAGTTTCTAATGATGATTTTTGTTACTTATACATACATTCCCTTATTAAGAAATAAAATTTCTCTACTAGTTCTGTTGTCCTCAGAAACAAGAAAAAACAATAAAAATAGGAAAACAAACCACAGAGTAAACATACTGAAACAGTTAAAATATTTTCTTCAACAAAACGAGCAGGACTTTTTATATATATGTGGTTTTTAAATTGATGCTGCTACTCTAAACGTAGGGTGTTACACCAGGAACGTTTACATGAAAGTCTGATCCTGTGAGTAGGACAGAAACCTCCCAGAAAATGCCTGTTTTTCTGACCTGTGTCACAAGGCAGCTTATTAGCCAGCTCGGAAAAGTAGAGTAGTATTCTCCTTCTTTATTTTTTCTTCCAGATCACTTAGAGGTTAGGGCAAACACATTTAGGGGAACTGACACCTTGGACAGTCAAACCCATCTGAGTGGCTGCGCTCCGCTAGACAATAATACAGTCAGGCTTGTGTCATTCTGTGTGCAATTACCCGTAAAGGAAATCTGGGTCCTGAAACTTCAGGAAATTACTGAGGTTCAGGAACTGAGCCATCTGTAAGAATTTTCTTTGAGATACTTTCTCATAACAAAAAAGTTTGGACTGACTGAGAAAAAAAGATACCTAAAAAAACACCTTTTGGCAATTTTTTTTGGCAACTGTTTGGAATAAATAATCAATGATAGCTACATTAGTGCTAGCTTGTTAAGCATTTTTTTTTTTTTAAATTTGTAGGTATTTGGTATTACTTTCGCTTGAGCAATTTAACATGTTATGTTTGTTTCAGTGTCACTTCTATTTATAATTACTGTTTTTAGAAGCTCTTTACACTCTTTAACCCGTGTGACTAAAAACTGTAATGCTTTTGCCATCTATAGCATTAGTATTGGACAACTCACGTGCTATCTAAATAAAAAAATAAAAAAAAAAAGGAGGAGGGAATAGGATAAAGAGCACTGAGAAAGCAGCCTGATCACCCATCGGTCAGTGTTTCAGAATCAATAACCAATTTACTACAGCACTTTATTACTGTATAGCTTAATGAGTTCTTGAGCTCAAACCTGGTTATTTTTCAAGGTGCAATATACCCCAAATTAACATCTACCATTTTTCTTTCTTTCCTTGAGTAACCGGTGACACAAACATTATGGCAGTTAATTCAGAAATAAAATCTCATTACTCAACACATATATATCCTTAGACACGTTAGCAAAATGCTATTGAAACTGTTTACACTAATGTGGTTTATTTTTGAGACTGAGCTAATAGGTCTGGGAGGACAATAATCTCCCCAGAGTGACAAATGGCTGTGAGAAAGCACTGGATAATAATCTTTCCTGCTGGCAAAGCTCTAGCTGGAAGTGATTAAGCCTTTAGGGTCCTACTGATGTCAGGGTTGTTACAGTTTCTTTTGTCAGGCGGGATAACTATCTGATAAAATTAATACAAATCAGTATCATTAGCAGATAGAAAATACACACACCAAAATAAACAAGTGTTTATGTTTATATACAGAAAATCTATTCCTAATTGCTCTTCGGTCCTGAGTCAAGCATTGTTTGAACCCACCCTGTTCAAAATAATTTTATCTTTTAATCGTGGTTGCAAGAAAGACATATCAAAGAAAAGAAAGCATATTTTCCAGTGAAACCTTTGTTCCTGTGGTTTTTCTGTGTTGGAATGTTATTTTTCTACATGTAATTTTTATGATATTCTTCAAATATTATTAAGTATATTCACTCGGGGAATTAATCAGCACAGACTTTGTCTAAACTTTATTTATTACTGTTTTTAAACATTCCTTACACAAACCTGTGGGACTGGCTTATCTCATTTGGCACTTGATATTTTCATCTCATCCTCTCAGAAAATGATGCCGCTAAACAAGATGTTGCACTACTTTTATCAAAACTCCTCCTAAACTGCCTTTAGCATATAATACCCAGCAAGTGAATTCATAACAATAACAAAAGAAACATGTTATTTTCTCCCCTCAAATTACTAGTTAACACCATATAGACTGTGAGCTTTTTCAGATTTGCAGAAACTTTATGCCTTATCTTTGTGCCTTATACACTGCAGGGCTCATTACAGCTGAATAAATGAAATTCTAACAACTACTTAGTTAAAATTGCCTTCACTAGAAAACGTGTGTTTAAAAGGGCTCCGTTCCATTCTTAAAGGGCTTCTTTAAGAGGTGGTTCCAACTGACTATATTGTAATTCAAAGCAATGTCAGTAATTATTTCAAAACAATAATGTGTGAGAGAAAATTCTGTCCAAGCTTAGCCTACAGATCAGGACTAAACCTCTTGGGTGACACATTTGAGACTTGTTACAGCAGAAGCCCAAACTTCTTAAGATAATCTTCTGAAATATTGTTAGAATTTGTAGAAATCTCACTTAGTATGAAGTTTGTGAGACTGCTTCAGCAATGCTCTGACCTTACTGAAGAACTCTGCGAGTAAATCAAAGCCTGCAGGTAGCGCACACAACTCCTATCCCTACGATGTCTCACAAAAAAGCAGTAATTCCAGGAGCAAAAAGCCAGCAGCAGCAGGAAAATGAATAAAAGAATTCAGCAGTTACCTCCTATCTGAAAAAAAAAAGAGAAACCAAATATTTTAGAGTTTCTCTTTAGCTTTAGGGTCCTGCTGAGTATGTTCACATTCTTCACAAACATTGCCCAATGTTCTTCTCTAGGTTGGGGTCATTCTACTCAAAACATCTGTATTGCTCTAGGACACTTCAGGAGAAATCTGTTTGAAAAGTTCCAATTTGGACAGAACTGGGCCTAAGCAAGACAGAAAGTAAAAGAGCAGCAGTCTTGTGCCTCCATGGAAGTGGCTTGAATGAGAAAAAAACCAGTTCTGAATTAAAGGCTTCTGAGGATGCTCATCATTTTGTACAACAGAATTATTTAACTGCGGAACATTTCTGCAGATTAAATGGAACTAACAATCTAATGATATTTAAAAAGTCAAAGAAAATGTGGCTTTATAGGTTAAAAGCTATGCTGAATTATTAGCTGGATCTTTCATGAGAAAATTAGGGAAAATGATGTCAAGGATGCAGAGAATGTGATCATACTTTCTCCTTCAATAAGTAAAGAAATCCTTGTATTTTATAAATTCAATCTTATACAAGGCAGAAATATTATCTAGTGTGACTCCCTGCTACAATTACCTCGTATAACAACATCATCATTTAGGAAAAAAAGACAGGTCCTTGTAGTAGGGGACTCGATTCTGAAGGGAGTGGAAGGTCCCATATGTAGACCGGACCCAATCTGTAGGGAGGTCTGCTGTCTCCCTGCAGCCAAGGTTAAGGATGTCCAGAGGAAACTCCCTACCCTAGTTAGGCCTACCGACTACTACCCTTTATTGGTTTTTCAGTTGGGTAATGATGAAATGCCAGTAAGGAGTCTGAGGGCGATAAAGAGAGACTTCAGGGCCCTGGGACGGCTGGTCAGGGGATCAGGAGCGCAAATAGTGTTTGCTTCTATCCCAACAATTGCAAAGATGGATGCGAAGATTAACAGGAAATGCCAGCTAATCAATGCCTGGCTCAGAGACTGGTGTCGTCGGCAAGATTTTGGGTTCTTTGACCATGGGCTGCTTTTCAGGACACCAGGCCTGCTGGCAACAGACACCAAAAGCCTGTCTCAGAGGGGGAAAAGGGTTTTAGGGCAGCAGTTGGCGGGGCTCATTGACAGGGCTTTAAATTAGGTTTGAAGGGGGATGGGGATAGATCCAAGGTTGCTAGCAAAAATCCTGAAATTGGTGGGCTGGCACTAGACTTGGAAAAGACAGGGGGTGTAACCAGGCTCCTTAGGAAGATGTCTGGGGATAGCAGAACTTTAGCTCCCTCTAGTAAAAAGGAGAAAGGACCTATAGCCCACCTGAAGTGCTTATACACTAATGCACGTAGCATGGGCAACAAACAAGAGGAGCTGGAAGCCATCATGCACCAGGGTAATTATGATGTAGTTGCCATCGCAGAAACATGGTGGGATGACTCTCATGACTATAATGTTGCCATGGATGGCTATAGACTCTTCAGGAAGGATAGGCGAGCAAGAAGAGGCGGGGGTGTGGCCCTATATATCAGGGAGTGTTATGAATGCTTTGAATTAGAAGATGGTGATAATGGGATTGAGTGTTTATGGGTAAAGATCAGGGGGAGGGCTAACAAGGCAGATATTGTAGTAGGAGTCTGTTATAGACCGCCCAACCAGGATGAGGAGGCAGATGAAATATTCTATAAACGGCTGGGAGAAGTCTCAAGGTCGCGAGCTCTAGTCCTCGTGGGTGACTTCAATTTGCCGGACATCTGCTGGGAATACAATACAGCAGGGAGGGAACAGTCTAGAAAGTTCCTGGAAGGTACTGGGGATAACTTCTTAACACAGTTAGTGAAAGAGCCAACTAGGGAAAGTGCCCTGCTGGATCTGTTTTTTGTCAACAGGGAAGGTCTTGTGGGGGATGTGATGGTCGGAGGCCGTCTTGGCAACAGTGACCACGAAATGATAGAGTTCTCAATTCTGGGAGAAGCAAGGAAGGGGGTCAGCAGAACTGCCACCTTGGACTTCCGGAGGGTGGACTTTGGGCTCTTCAGGAGCCTGGTTGAAAAAGTCCCCTGGGAGGCAGTCCTCCAGGTCAAAGGAGCCCAGGAAGCCTGGATGTTTTTCAAGAAGGAAGTCCTAAAGGCGCAGGGCCAGGCTGTCCCCATGTGCCGGAAGACAAGCCGTCGGGGAAAAAGACCGGCCTGGCTAAGCAGGGAGCTAGTGTTGCAGCTTAGGGAAAAAAAGAGGATATATGGCCTTTGGAAAGAAGGGCAGGCCACTCAGGAGGACTACAAAGAGGTAGTGAAGCTATGTAGGGAAAAAATTAGGAAGGCCAAAGCCCAGCTAGAACTAAACCTGGCTTCTGTTGTCAAGGACAACAAAAAAAGTTTCTATAAATATATTGGCAATAAAAAGAGGACTAAGGATAATCTCTGTCCTCTAGTAGACCAGGCTGGTAACGTATTGACTAAGGACGAGGATAAGGCTGAGGTACTTAATGCCGTCTTTGCCTCAGTCTTCAGCAGTAGGACCAGTTGTTCCTTGAGTTCCCTAACCCCTGAGCTAGAATACAGGGATGGGGAGCAGAATGAAGCCCCTGTAATCCAAAGGGAAATGGTGAGGGACCCGCTTCAGCACCTGGAGGTGCACAAATCTATGGGGCCGGATGGGATCCATCCAAGGGTACTGAAGGAGCTGGCGGAAGTGCTCACCAGGCCACTCTGCATCATTTATGAACAGTCCTGGATAACCGGGGAGGTCCCAGCCGACTGGAGGTTGGCAAATGTGACACCCATCCAGAAGAAGGGCCGGAAGGAGGATCCGGGGAACTACAGGCCAGTCAGTCTGACATCGGTGCCTGGGAAGGTCATGGAACAGATCATCCTCAGTGCCATCACACGGCACATGCAGGAGAACAAGGTGATCAGGCCCAGTCAGCATGGGTTTGTGAAAGGCAGGTCATGCCTGTCAAACCTGATCTCCTTCTATGATGAGGTGACTTAGTCACCGCTTAGTGGATGAAGGAAAAGCTGTGGATGTTGTCTACCTGGACTTTTGCAAGGCTTTTGACACCGTTTCCCATAGCATTCTACTGGAGAAACTGGCTGCTCGTGGCCTGGACAGGTGTACCCTTCGCTGGGTAAAAAACTGGTTGGATGGCCGTACCCAGAGAGTGGTGATAAATGGAGTTAAATCCAGTTGGTGTCCAGTGACAAGTGGTGTCCCCCAGGGATCGGTGCTGGGACCGGTTCTCTTTAATATCTTTATTAATGATCTGGATGAGGGGATTGAGTGCACCCTCAGTAAGTTCGCAGACGACACTAAACTGGGGGGGCATGTTGATCTGCTTGAGGGTAGATTGGCTCTGCAGAGAGATCTGGACAGGCTGGACAGATGGGCTGAGGCCAATGGTATGAGGTTCAACAAGGCCAAGTGTCGGGTCCTGCACTTGGGTCACAACAACCCCATGCAGTGCTACAGACTGGGGGCGGAGTGGCTCGAAAGCTGCCTGGCAGAGAAGGATCTGGGGGTGTTGGTGGACAGCCGGCTGAGTATGAGCCAGCAGTGTGCCCAGGCAGCCAAGAGGGCCAACACCATCCTGGCCTGCATCAGGAATAGTGTAGTGAGCCGGAGTAGGGAAGTAATCATCCCCCTGTACTCAGCACTGGTGAGGCCTCACCTCGAGTACTGTGTTCAGTTTTGGGCCCCTCACTACAAGAAGGACATTGAGGTGCTGGAGCGTGTCCAGAGAAGGGCTACCAGGCTGGTGAGGGGTCTGGAGGACAAGCCTTATGAGGAACGACTGAGGGAGCTGGGGTTGTTTAGCCTGGAGAAGAGGAGGCTGAGAGGTGACCTTATCACCCTCTACAACTACCTGAAGGGAGGTTTTAGAGAGATGGGGGCTGACCTCTTCTCCCACGTGGCAAGTGATAGGACAAGAGGAAACGGGTTCAAGTTATGTCAGGGCAGGTTTAGATTGGATATTAGGAAGCATTTTTTCACTCAAAGGGTTATTAAACATTGGAATGGGCTGCCCAGAGAAGTGGTGGATTCACCATCCCTGGAGGTGTTTAAGAAAAGGGTAGATGAGGTGCTTAGGGACATGGTTTAGAAGTGGGTGTTTTTAAATCAGGGTAGGTTAACGGTTGGACTTGATGATCTTAATGGTCCCTTCCAACCTCACTTATTCTATGATTCTATGATTCTATGAATTACTAGTAGAAAGAGTGGCGATGTCAGAAGTTTACAATGTGTTTAATTGCAAGCACAATGACATTTTCACAGCTAATATGCTGAATAACAAAAGCATGATTTATTTATAATCATAAAATCATGTTATAAAGTCTGAGCAAAGTCAGACTTTGAGGACTCTTTAGTTCTCTTTAGGAAAGATAGGCCGGCAAGGCGAGGTGGGGGAGTGGCTCTTTATGTGAAAAAGCAACTGGAATGTATTGAGCTGTCCCTGGGGGCGGATGATGAGCAAGTTGAGAGCTTGTGGGTAAGGATTAAGGGGTGGGGTAACATGAGAGATACAGTTGTGGGTGTTTATTACAGGCCACCTGATCAGGATGGGGAAGTTGATGAGGCCTTCTACAGACAGCTGAGAACCGCCTCACAATCACAGGCCTTGGTTCTCATGGGGGACTTCAACTTCCCTGATATC
This sequence comes from Pluvialis apricaria, assembly GCA_017639485.1. NCBI lineage: Eukaryota > Metazoa > Chordata > Aves > Charadriiformes > Charadriidae > Pluvialis > Pluvialis apricaria. The sequence goes on along the minus strand of CM030010.1, from coordinate 23,715,804 downwards.
TGTTGGGAAGGCTATACAGCTAGGAATGCACAGTCCAGGAGGTTCCTCCAGTGCATTGATGGTAACTTCTTAACTCAGGTGGTGGAAGAGCCCACAAGAAGAGGTGTACTACTGGACCTAGTACTGACAAATAAAGAGGGACTGGTGGAGGATGTTAAGGTCGGGGGCAGACTTGGCTGTAGTGATCATGAGAAGATAGAGTTCAGCATTAAGTGCAGTATGAACAAGATGACAAGTAGGGTTGAAACCTTAGACTTCAGGAGGGCTAACCTTGATCTCTTCAAGAAATTCATGGAAGAGATCAAATGGGAGAGGGCTCTAGAGGGTAAGGGGGCTCGAGAGAGCTGGCTGATATTCAAGCACCAGCTCCTCCAAGCTCAGATTAGGTGCATCCTGAAGAGCAAGAAATCAGGCAAGTGAAGGAGACCTGCATGGCTGAGCAGGGATCTTCAGAAAAAACTCAGGTGGAAGAAGGGAGTTTACAGGATGTGGAAAAGGGGGCTGACGACTTGGGATGAGTACAAGAATGCTGTCAGGGTATGCAGGGAAGAAACGAGAAAAGCCAAGGCAGCTTTGGAATTGAACCTGGTGAGGGATGTCAAGACCAATAGGAAGGGTTTCTTTAAGCATATAGGAGATCAAAAGCATCTTGAACGAGATGGGTGCTGTGGTGACGGATGATGCAGAGAAGGCAGAGTTGCTGAATGCTTTCTTTGCTTCTGTCTTCACTGCTCAGGCCAGCTCTCGGGAGTCCCAGACTTTGCAAGTAACAAAGAAAGTCTGGAGGAAGCAAAACTTTCCCTTGGTTGAAGAGGAACAAGTTAGAGAACAATTAAGTAAACTGGATACCCACAAGTCCATGGGGCCTGATGGGATGCACCCACGAGGGCTGAGGGAGCCAGCAGAAGTCATTGCTGGGCCACTCTCCATCATCTTTGAAAGGTCCTGGAGAACAGGGGAGGTGCCTGAGGACTGGAGGAAAGCCAATGTCACTCCAATCTTCAAAAAGGGCAAGAAGGATGACCCAGGAAACTACAGGCCGGTCAGCCTCACCTCCATCCCTGGAAAGATGATGGAACAGCTCGTTCTGGGCGTCATCTCAAAGCATCTGGAGGAAAAGAAGGTTATCAGAAGTAGTCAACATAGATTCACCAAGGGGAAATCATGTCTGACTAATCTGATAGCCTTCTATGATAGCGTGACTGGATGGGTGGATGAAGGGAGGGCAGTGGATGTTGTCTACCTTGACTTCAGCAAGGCTTTCGACACTGTCTCCCACATCATCCTCACAGGCAAGCTTAGGAAGTGTGGGTTAGATGAATGGGCAGTGGGGTGGATTGAACAGTGGCTGACAGATAGAGCTCAGAGGGTTGTGGTTAGTGGTGCAGAGTCCAGTTGGAGGCCAGTAACTAGTGGTGTCCCTCAGGGGTCAGTACTGGGTCCAGTCCTGTTCAATACATTCATCAATGACCTGGATGAAGGGATAGAGTGTACCATCAGGAAGTTTGCTGATGACACAAAACTGGGAGGGGTGGCTGACACGCCAGAAGGCTGTGCCGCCATACAGCGTGACCTGGACAGGCTGGAGATTTGGGCAGAAAAAAACCTGATGAGATTCAACAAAGGCAAGTGTAGAGTACTGCATCTGGGGAGGAATAACCCCATGCATCAGTACAGGTTGGGGGCTGACCTCCTGGAGAGCAGCTGTGCGGAAAGGGACCTGGGAGTCCTGGTGGACAACAGGATGACCATGAGCCAGCAATGTGCCTTGGTGGCCAAGAAGGCCAATGGCATCCTGGGGTGCATCAAGAAGAGTGTGGCCAGCAGGTCGAGGGAGGTCATCCTCCCCCTCTACTCTGCCCTGGTGAGGCCACATCTGGAGTATTGTGTCCAGTTCTGGGCTCCCCGGTTCAAGAAGGACAGGGAACTGCTGGAGAGGGTCCAGCAAAGAGCTACAAAGATGAGCAGGGGACTGGAACATCTTTCTTATGAGGAAAGGCTCAGTGACTTGGGTCTTTTTAGTCTAGAAAAAAGAAGACTCAAGGGGGATCTTATCAATACTTATAAATACTTAAGAGGAGGGTGCCAGGTAGATAAGAAGAGTCTTTTTTCAGTTGTGCCCAGTGATAGGACTAGAGGTAACGGGTACAAACTTGAGCACAGGAAGTTCCATCTTAACATGAGGAGGAACTTCTTTCCTTTGAGGGTGGCAGAGCACTGGCACAGGCTGCCCAGAGAGGTTGTGGAGTCTCCCACACTGGAGACATTCAAAACGCGCCTGGACGCCGTCCTGTGCAACCTGCTGTAGGTGTCCCTGCTGTGGCAGGGGGGTTGGACTTAGATGATCTCCAGAGGTCCCTTCCAACCCTGATCATTCTGTGATACTGTGATACTGTGACTGTTAATTTTCCGGTGTGGTGAGAATTTTGGACACAAAGACAGCAAAGCCTTGAAGCATATAGGTTTTGCTGGATTGGGGGCAGAATGTACATCGCCTTTCAGGGTTAAGTTACGGGTTGAGGATGAGATCTCATCTTTCTTTTGGCCTTAAGAATAAAAAGACATCAGCAAAAATATTTTAAGTGTTAAAAACCCCAAACTGGTAAGAAGATCTGTTGTAAGAAATTCTATCAGTTCTAATGAAAGAAATACAAGTAGCATAGCAGAGTAGCTACTAGGGCTGTTATTTCTTTCTGGATCCCACATCCAGGGGCAGATTTGTTAAGATATCTGGAAAGCTCCTTTATTGCTGGCTACTTGGAATATACACTGTGTTGTGATGACAGAGAAATTTCCAATCTAACATCTTCCTTATGAAGGCTGCAGTCCAATATTCAAAACTGCCTGCAGCTGTGTTTTGTTCAATAACACCTACTGTGCAAAAAGAAATATAGCAAGAAAAGTTCTTACCCTTATTTCACTTTGCTAAGTGCTACAGCCAAAAGCAAGTGAAGAAAAAAACTATAGGCCAGACTCAAACACGGATTTAAGCACTTCTATAGGGAGCATACCTTTGAAGCACTGGGATGCTTGAATTTGAAAGGCCCATGTACTCTTGGAAGAACTTCCCTGACTACCTAAAATACAGATTCTTTCCACAGACAGAATATCAAATTAACCTAAATTATTTCATTAAAAATGTCAAAATGGGACTCTAATAGACTTTGAATCCTCTATAAAAATTTTTGCCTTTCAGATCACTATTGGGTGTTTTCCATTACATTTCTGTCTGTACTGCAATAAGAATCACACTAATGATCTGAAATGAAAATGTGCCCAAGGGAACATTTGATTAAAATGTATAATATTAAGGAACAGTGATTCATTGGCAATCATAAATTTATAATACTGATGGCAGATAAAATTGTATCATTTTCCTGCAAGCAATATACTCTCCAAGAACAGGTGAATTTGAAGTCATTCCTAACATTGAATTATGTAGACAGAAACTATATGGAAGAGCACATGAAAGTGACCTTTAGTCTGACTGACTATCACATCCTATTATGCATACATGTTCATAGAGAATGAGGTATCTTCACTGATTCAATAGATTAACATCATTTCGGTATCACTATTGCATATCATTGTCTGTGTAACACAAATGAGTGGAATTATTCATTACAATTAGAAGTTGCATAAAAAAGGTGAGAGGCAGACACTGGACAGATATAAACCAGTGTAGTTACAATAAAGGCACTAAGTCTGCGCTAGTTTGGATTCGGTTGATAAAATGCAATTGTAATACAGAAATGGATCTGTATTATAGCACTCTTCATCGGGTTGTAAAAACGACATTCCAAGACGCGCTAAATAATATTTTCATAGTAGGAAATTTACCTTAGTTGTTAATATATGCTAACCAGAAAGATTTTTGCAAGTTATTTAATACCACTTATAAGAGAAACCATTTGCATTTTTGCTCAAGTAATAATACAGGCATTTTGCTTCATTACTTCAGCTGAAAAATGTTGATGGAGCAATGCTGCAAAAAAAGCACAATATCCCCATCCTGTCATTAATATTGTAAATACCTTGTGCTGAGCTCATTGATGATATCAAAAGCAGGAAAAAATCATGTAACTCTCTATATGGCATAAACAGCTGACCTCACTATGATTAGAAGGCTTTCCTGCACAAAACTTTCATCTACTCCATATGATCACATCCAAACACCAATAAGTTACATGAAATATCTGCACAGCTAGTAAAATTAAAACAACTGTTCTAGCAATTGTTTGGGAAGAACTGGAAGCACACTGGAGACAGGATTAGAATTCAAAGAGATTTGGACAAATCAGAAAAAATAATTTTAAACCCTCAAGAATACAAGTCAGCCAAGCCAAGCACAGAGTGCTCCCTGAAGAAAGAATGACTTTGCAAAATTAGCAAACCTTCAGATATGGGTTTCTGTCAGCATCAGGGAACTGTTTATCGAGGACACAGACCTGCAGAAGTGAGTTCATAGATGAGTATCAGGAATGAAAAACACTCTTAACAGAAACAACTTGAAAAAGCAGGGCGGTTTGGTCTAGGGAGGATAAGACTGAAGGGAAACTGTATGATGGTCTTCACTCTTTGCAAGGTTGTCAGAAAAATGAAAAGAATCTTCCAATGTTTGTTGGGTAACAGACAGTAAGTAATAAGCTTAAGTTTCACAAAAGATTTATAGTAAGTTTTTTTTAAAATCATCCTAACATAATCAGTCAGATTCCCTAGCCTTATTGTGAGCTCATCATTGCTTTAGTTGTTTCAAAACATTTGTCAGAAATGGCTCAAGCCTTAGAGCTAGGCAAGAGACTAAATGACCACCTGACAACCTTACCAGCTTTGTTTTTATGTTTCTATGAAAAATGACATTGCCCTAAGAAGAGCAAATGACCCCTCATATATTAGAAATCCCTTTCTCTAAGTACAGCCCGCCAAGGATCTTCAGTTGGGTCAAATGTGACTTTGGACTGTTAAATCTTTGAGGCAGGGATTGTGCACCTACTTGAGTCTGTGACACATTAGCATAGCCGTTGATAAAAACAAACTAACAAGTCATACCAGTCACCCTAGTTCTGAAGAGGCTGGTATAGTGCTGCAAGTGAGCTCCCAGCAATACACACACACAAGTTCCTGATGATGGGCTCCTTCCATCTTCTTCCCCTCCAGATACTTGGATAATGGGTGACTATTTACTGACTATTGACTATGTAGTATTCTGGTACTTAGTCATTAGCAAACACGTATCAAGAATATGCAATCAAGTGCAGAAAGGAATATAATGATATATAACATAGATTTAGAGAAGATACCAAGATTTCTAATTTCACAAACACACAGAACTAATGAATCATGTCAGCCTTCACCTACATCAGATACTTATTACCTGAACCTAATCTGATTAACGCTTAAAGATCCTGTCACTAACAGCTGCCTTTGAAATCAAAGTCTCTGATTTGGTTTTCTTTCACATTTCGGGTGTCTTCCTATTTAGCATCAGAAAAAAAATTACTAATGACCCAGATAAAGACAAAAAAAGATGCATTTTGGTAGATATATTTTTAAAGTCTGTATACTATTTTCTTCAATATGTATTTCTCTGCCTCTGTGAAGAATAACCACTTAGGAAGCAGAATTGCTTTTTAGTCTAATGAAACAAAACATTTGTATGCAAGATCAAGTGCACAGTTTCAATTATTAAAACAACATTCTTTCTGGCTTGTAGGAACATTAGTGTTGCCTCCTCCAGGGTAAAGGATGGGGAAAGCAGTTATTTACTGGTGTTTGAGTTTTGTAATGTTTCTCTGCAGCACTTAGAAAATCTAATTTCCTGTGAACGGGGGCTTGTGTTATCATCCATCACAAGCCTTTTGTGCTGGCTCCTCACTAATATTACTCATAACAGCTTGGACTGATAAGATGACTGTGATCCTTTCCAAGAACAGATGTTTGGACCCAAATCAAAACAGTTACTAGTCAAACAATATGTGTTAGGGCAATACCAGCAACATACAGCTAGCTTTCTCTTCTCAATTCTCTGACTTTAATGAAAGATCTCCTTTATCTAATTTGTAGTGTTCTGGAGTACAGCCCTACCCCTGTCACCGGACTGTATTATTAGTAATCTAACAGCACTGAAAGCTGAATGAAAGTAGCTGTCAATCAAATTCTAAAATTACCCAGTTATTTGATTTTTTGGTGCCATACAGTGGGAAGCATACACCAGCACTTTTGTGTGGGCAGAGATATTATTTTTTCACATGTCTTTCTATACATCTCTTGCAACTCAAAACCAGGTATTTTAATACTGAGATCTCTGCCCTGAATGAGTAGAAGCACACAAGCGAAACTAAGACGTATGAAAAGTTTAAGTACAAAATGCATGCAAACCCAGTCAGTTCTGCTTAGTTCTGAAAGATGAGCCAAGTTACACAGCAAGTTAATTGCATAAAAAAGGCATTTAAACAAATTTTTGGTACCATTATTACTTGTTTACAACTTGGCAGAACAATATACTGCTTTCAGGGAGTGGAAGATAACACTTTTTGAGAATGATTAGCTACGAAATGCAAATTTTATTAGTAAAGAATTACTAATTGAAGATTTCAGCAAAAGTCTTTGAAAGCTGGACAACTACCACCTTGTTAGCCGGAGAAGGTTTTTCAGAACCCTGAAATTATTTTTTTATTAGGATGAAAGACGTAAATTTCTCAGACTGATGATCTTGGAGGTTTGACTTCCTAGCAAAGAGCTACTTGGAGTTGGCTAATAACAAAGCTCCCAGCAGACTATTTGTGCAGCTATTTCCAACTTCTCTGGAATATAAGCACTTTACCTCCCAAGAAATCATTGGCATAACATGCTTAATGTTCCTTGTACTCAGAAAGCAATTGTTATCATTAGTAATTCATATGTGGAAATATTTTTGAGATGTTCAAAAGCAATAAGTTTATGGAGAATCTCAAGTACAGGACAAGGAGAAAACCAGACTCTGAGGGCAGAATACAATACTTTTTGTCACATTCAGCCTTCGGTGCCTGAGAAACCTTCTGCATTTAAGTCAGGCCCCCACCAACAGGTTATAGATGGCGCTTCATATAGTAACTGCAGTGCTTTCAAGCAAAGCTCTAGACCTGATTGCTGGGTCCTTAAAATTTTTGAAGTTTCCTCTTAGTCTCCTTCTATGCAGCTCAGCTTTGCAAATATTTGTTGGCTGTGTGAGTGGCACTGGTTCCTTCTCAAACATCTGAAGCACAAGTGGCTTCAGATGGGGAGATGGAGTGGAGTGGGACAGAGGTCATAGTCACAGAGGAAATTTTACTATGGTGTCAAATTTAAGAATTTGAGCCTGGGAATGGTGTCAGGGAGTAAAACCTTAGGAAAGCTTATCCCGTCACAGAAAATTTTTTTTTTATGTTGGTTCCCTTATGTATTTTTACAGCAAAGATGATATCTAAACCAATTTATTATATTTAATTTATTTAGTCTACTACTATACTTATTATATATAACTGAAATCAAAATAGCCAGATAAACCACACGCTTTCCTATACCAGAATTTTCCCTTTACTTAAAACATAATGCCATAAAATTGTCCCATCAAAGTGAAAAGCAAATATCGATTGTATTCTTCCATCTCAAGTTGACATTGAAACAGAAAATTATTTTCTTCTCAGTCTGTCGTACTGTATAGCACAAATGTAATACAATGGGGGATGATCATTAGGTGTGCTTGCAATCAATACAGCTGTATTTAAACCTTCTTTTTTTAACTCTGGGATGAGCCAAACAGCTCCTTCTTGTGTGATATACAGGCTTACACCCGTGGCTATTAACAGAAAATGATATTTGTTGTTGCCTTCAGTGGCACTGTAAAAAGTGATGTGAATTATAAAACAAGATGAATGGTTTAACGGAGTCCTAACTTTAGAGAAGATTCTTGCCATTTTATCGTTATTTTCTAGACCCTAGTCCAGATTTTCATGTCTCTGGATGGATTCTCATACTCACAAAAAAGCCTGATGAACTGAAACCCAACAATGTTTATATAATTTCTTCCTAAAAAAGGAGTCCTAATTGGTATCCTGTGGAAGCTGTTGGCTATTGAAACAAAGTATAACATCAACAATGTTGATTAGTAGGGACAGAGTTCAGAACGGTAATTTCTTATTTGTAAGAATAAGTAGCTTGTAACACCCTGATAATATAAAAGATTTGAAGGCCTTGAAAATCTGTGATTCATGGTGTCCGCAGACCAACTAATGTACCACTGACAGAGTTGCAGGCAGCTTTTAAAACTAATGTAAATGAGTAGAAATACAATGGGAGAAAATGACTTATTTTTAGAAAACTTTTATTAAGCTGACAAAAATTCTAAAGAATTCTCTAACAAAGAAAATTAATTTATGTCTTATTTTTTTTCAACATAATTGTATGTATTTCCTGTTCTGAGGAAAATAGCTTATCTGGTAAGTTACAAATTAACCAACGAAAGCAAACATAGTGAGAACTAAAGATTTATTTAAAATTTGACTGTAGCATATTTAGGGGGTTGCTTTGCAAGTAATGTTCACTTCTTTGTTCAGTTCAGTTTTTAGTATTTCATCTTTTTTTCTTACTTTCACTTGATTTAAGGAACAAAATGCAGCTTCACAGGTAAGGAATATGTGCAAAAAACAGAAGTTCCTCAGAAACCATAAGCCTATGCAGCACATTCCATTAAAGGCAGTAGGATTTGTGCTCTAATGCAATCTGTCTCAAATTTAGGGTGACTAAGGAGAGAAGAGCAATTCTGTGAACTGGGGTGATGGCACATGTCTGTGGGAGTAAGAAAGGAAGAATAAATAAGAAATCCAAGGAAATCCTGATTTACTGGGGTAAGGAGGAAGGGGGTGCAATTCTTCCATGCTGTATCACAAAACATAGTATTGGACACTGGGGAGAGGGCTTGTAAAGCTGTGTTCTCCCTGCCAGGGTAAGCCCAGCAGTACTGGTGTGTCAGATGTGTCAAGGCACAGGAGACATGCTGAAGGGACCCCCAGGAGAATCGTGCACGGACCAGCACAGCAGCCTGTCACATCTCTTCCCATCTCATCCTGCTGAACCTCGCTGCTCTGCAGACCTTTCCAAGGGCCTATTGGTCATGGGAACCCCTTACAGTTACTGAAAGTGGTTGCAGTGTTGTGAAGATCTGTTTATTTCTGCTTCCTTGGTAAGTGGGCTGAGGCTGGGTGTTCTCCACCTTGCAAGACAGTCTGTACCTCGTTCTCCTGACAGAGCTGAGAGACAAACTGTTTTAATAAAATAATAAAAAAGGAGAACCACAATCCAAAACATCTGCAAACCAAGTTTTCTCCCTTCTGTCATCACTCAGAATTAGAACAATACTATCAGGGATGCTTGTGTTTTTCCTGAGAACCAGAAGATGTGCTTGTTAAAGGCATTTTCTCATGCCCAAGTAAATTCAGAATGTTTCTCATTACATACTCTCTGAAGGAGTTGTTCTGCTCTCTCCACTCCTTCTTTTGTACTGACTTTTGTATTCATCTGACTAATAATGACTGAGACTGATTATTTTGCTGAGTTAGCGTTTAGCTAGATCACTGAGCTGAACTCACCATGAGCTCACACAATGCCTACTTTCAACATCAGGAAGACAGTAAAACGTGTGGCAAGATAGATACTTGTGATTGGACATCGTGATGGGATCCTCACTTTGGTAGATCTAGTTCACAGTTAGATTAGATGTAGCATACTATGAAATGGCACCCTAATGATCCTTTTAAAGGCATTAGTTATCATTTAGTGCTAAAGACAAAGTTATAGGCGGTATTAGATGTGAATGGTATGCTTTTATTCATATTCTAGTGGTATCTATTCTACACTAAGATGAAACTGAATCTTCACCTTATTCTGCAGGAGAGACTGTTCCCTACAATATCTAGCTAAGAATTAATGGAAGAAAGAAACGTATCTGACCTAAAACTAGCAGAAGTCACGTACTAAGATGAACACTTTCATGATGGGATAATTACTGTTTCTGTTAATAAGCTCTTTCTAGTCAGTATACATTTACAAACAGAGCCCCGGAGTGATAAATTTCTTGAATCAACATGTCTCTGCAACTTCAAGCTTTTCAGAGCTCTGAAATAATTAAGACAACTCCCTGTTCCTTTAGAAGCAATAGTACTTCTCAAGAAAAAAATAATTTCACCCACAATGTGGCCCTTGTGATCTAAAAAATCGCCATTCATTTGGGCAGCAAATATACTGAAACAAAACAAAACAATATATTGCAAAACAGCCTCTGTGGGAGCTGTATGATGTGCACTAAAACTTTACTATCAAAAATCACTCTTGGTGTATTTCACAAAACAAACACCCAAAGAAGATGATGTGTTCAGAATTCAAAAGCACTAAAACCATTCACCCCCAAGCCACTGCTTTTCTGCATGCAAAGCAAATTACTATACCTATCAACAGCTGAAGCTGAAAATACACACGGCTTGAGCTATTTTCAGGCAGAGGTTACATAAATTATTTCTATCCTCATTTTACAGTTTTGAGAACTAAAGAACAGAAATTATAAATCTCAATTTTAAACGAAAACTTAACTGAATGGAAGAAACTCATGTATTTTCTGAGTTTCATTCTATATGCAGTCCGTGAATTCTCACAAATTTAAACAGCTAATAGTCACATTGTTCAGGCGTAGTTAGGTCCATCGAGATTTGGGTGCCAGCCCATGTATTTGCTTCAGATATCAAATCAATTGCATGTTGTTTTTCCAACAGGCTAGAAAACAGAAATAACTTAAGTGTTAATTAAAAAGCTACAGGTGCATGGATTTGGTCAACTAACAGACCTAAGAAGTTCTGGCATAGAAACACCTGCGGCAGCTTCATTAATGGCTGTTGCCATGGAAACACAAAAAAAGAAAAGGGAAAAAATTTTGGGGATAAAAAAATGAAAGCAGTGTGGTTATCATCTTGGTAGTTTACAGTCAATTTTATAACAATAACAACATGCCAGAATGTTTCTGTGATTTGCAGGTGGAAGCTACACTCTCTTTCTTCATTCTTCTTGTCAGGAAGGAAAGGTGAACAGATCAGTTTTACTGGAGCCCACAAAGGTCATTCAAGAAAAGACCGCCTCAGTATATGAAGAAGGGTGTATGTTGAGCCTTTGCATTATTTGTTTTTATTAGCAATATTAAGACATTCAGCCAGTAAAAAATACTTCTTTACAGTATACCTACAAATATTGCACTCATCCACCACCTAGCTTACTCAACTGTTCAAGTTTCTGCAACTTCCTTCTTACCTAGAGACTACACACTTGAACAGAGAGCCCGCCCTGCAAGCTACAATAAGGCCTAAGCTGAACAAGACCTTCCACATGAAAGCATGATGTAGCACTGCAGCAAAACAGAGCTTCTAAAAATCTCTTTTTAATTCTTACAGAAAGTATAAGGAAGCATTGCTAAGTGAGTCCAGGACATTCAGTCCAGAAGTTAAAGAGAATCACTGTTTCCATACGAAAGTATGCAAAGATGAGTAGCATAACTTATAGGTCAAGATTTTATAACTCCTTCATAGCCCTAAAGTTTTTCCTCTGGAAAGGAAACAACAATTATTCCTCCTGAAATTCTCCTAAATTCCTCCATTAGTTTTTAGTTATTAGTTCTATCAAGACTATGCTTACCAGAGGATAAAAGCCTCTAGCTGGCGCCAATCTTATAGTAACTGCTTGAGAATCTGTTAGGGTACCTTGAAGGCATTCATTTTCTCCTTGCCTCCAAGGATATCACATTGTGAACAATAACTTCCTTTAGAAACTGTTAATATTGTAAACACATGTCCTGAAATACCAGCTGATTTAAAAGAGTATTTCATGTTCATATTTTGTTTGGTTGATTTTTATAGCTGGCAATCGTCACAGCTTTGGTAAATCTCCCTTTGCTGAACGCTCCTTAGGCTATCAGTTTGGGCTAACTTACAAAGATGACATTTTTTGAGTTTTCAAAGTTTAAATATGCTAACCTGTAAATCTGCTTTTCAGTCTACAGATGCTGTCTCAGGATATAACATTCCCCAGACAGCACCCTATTGTGGGAGGTAAGATCTCCCACAGTTTGGCTTCCTAGGCCCTATGACTAACACAGACTCTCCCAAATACTTCAGTTACTAAAAAACATCCTTTTCCAGAGCACCAGTTTGACCAGCAATTTGGTTTACAATTTACCTCCTCAGAATCAAGTAACAGTTATAGCATATCATATATGCAACTTGCAAAACCCTCCAATATACTTTCTCCTTACCTTAGGTATCCTATCAAATACATACATTAAAAAAAAAAATCAGGTGAAAATTATCCTATCTCTTTAACAATTATTTTTTCCTTTCTACTTGGGCTACTGTTCTGTAAGTAGTGCGGTGTCCTTCCTCGCCTCTTGGAGATGAATTTTTGCCCCTCAACAAAATATCTCTTGTCCAGTAGCCCTCTCACCAAAACACATGGTCAGGAAATGTCTTTTACAACTTCCATGCACTTCATCAGATTATGTCCAATACCTTTCTCAGGCGATCAAAGATAAACTGTGGCAACATTCAAAATTGCTCAAAAATACTTTCATGAAAATAAAGATAATTGAAGCTTGACTGTTCTTCATTAGTTCTTTCTCCAAAATAGAGGTGGAAATATAACAAAGCATTCTTGGAGAGGACCCAGAGTGAAAATAGAGTTTTCAGCCTGACACAGATACAAGTACAGAGTTCATATTCTTAAAGTGAATTCAGAAATTATACATAGGCGTATTCCCTAAATCACCACAGTAATTATTGTGACCTAGAACAAGTACCTTCATTTTAAAGTAATTTTAATTATGGACATCACTGAATTGCAGATGTTTGGGAGAGAAACTGGGGCAAAGCTTTGCCATATCTCTGGTGCAACGTAGGTTCTGGGAACGAACCCTCTGTGCAAATATGTCAGGACTGTAGTCCTATTTCAGTCTTGGTCCCTGGGGTCTACTGTCTAGTTAGCACCTTGCAACACCTACAATTTCTTTAGCACTTTTTGGTGAACTTCACTAAATTGCAGGGTTGGATTATGGTTTGGCCAAACAATATGGTTTGGCAAAATAATCTGTTTATTGTAAAAATGTTTAACTAAGAGCTTTATAGGTCAAAATACTCATTTGAAGTGATACCATGTAAACATCTTTGTGGGAAAACCATTCTATGATTCTATGATTCTATGAACTGACACATCACAACACACAAATACTTCAGTTTGTAATGGGCTTAACACAGAGGGAAGAACCTGAGCATCAGCTCACCTGAGAGCTAGCGACATGTAAGCACAGGCCTTTTATTACCACCCTGCCCTTTCTGCCCTAAACTGCGTCTAATTCCATCATCATCTGTAGCACTGGATTTTGTCTCCTTTAGGGTTGCACTTTGCGCACACTGTTTAAACAGTGACTCATATTACTTTACTGTCAGGTAGGTAACAAAAAAATGGAATCCACTACAGATCATTTGACTCTTTTGCCAGCTAATTTCCTATGAAATTTTCCTGATCTGAAGGGCATGAAACTGGTCTTTTCATACATTTCAAACAACCTTAACTCAGTCCCCTAATGGTAACCCTGGATGATTATAGATTGAATATTAGGAAAAATTTCTTGACCGAAAGGGTTATCAAACATTGGCACAGGCTGCCCAGGGAAGTGGTGGAATCACCATCGCTGGAGGTATTTAAAAGATGGGTAAATGTGGTGCTTAGGGACATGGTTTAGTGGTGGACTTGGCAGTGTTAGGTTGATGGTTGGACTCCATGATCTTAAAGGTCCCTTCCAACCTAGATGATTCTATGGTTCTATGGTTATGTATAGCTCTGAGGAAATACCAGAAAAAAATAAATAGCTAACAACAAAAGGACCTGAGGGTTTTTTTTGTGATTACTCTTATTTATATTTAATAATTTTGCATACCTTTTTTCACTGGCTATTTTTGACAGTTGTAAGTACACTGTATTTCATTCAAAAATGCATGTACTATACTCAGCCTTTAGCTTTTTGATTGCTTGTTAGCTGAACTGACAGTTTAAGGGGAACTCTTTGGCTATTTCTTTAGACATAAATTGGCCTTTGAAGCTGTAGCCTGCCTGTTATAAATGACAATTTGTTTATCTAAACTGTTTTTCCTTTTAGTTAGGGAAAATACCTCAAATACCTGTTAGGAGAATGTTATAAACCTGTTGAAAAGATAATAAAGACTGTGTCCCTTACACACATCTCACATTATATTTAACTAACATTGAGCTTATTTTTCTACAATTAATACAAGTATTTTAGTTTGGTGGTTTTGTTAGTAATGAATTAACTCTTTAGTGAAGAACTCCTCAAGAGTTACAGTTCAGTTCTCACATTATTTTTGAAGTTCAGCATCCCATCCTATTCCTTGCACTAGTGGTAATACAAAACACGTCTGTCTACCAAAGACAGATGTGCTCCTATCTGTCCTCATTAGGAGAAGCTTTCAGTTCAAATCCTTCCACTATAAAAAAAGAGATAACCATCTCCTATTTCCTTGAACATATAATGTAGTAAAACACATGTGGGCATTTACCAAAGAACCAGTGATTCACAGTAATACGTTACACATTACTCCTATGTCCATAATCTCAGCTTCCTACTGCATGCACAAGATACTGCTTAATTACGCAGCTCAACTTCCCAACCTCTCTTCACATTGGCATTACTTCCTATTCCAGCTTGACATAGGTTTTTTCCCAGTTTTTGTTGCACCATCTACTTTGATGGTTCAGAGATTCAGTGTGCTTCAGGCATTGACTGAAAATCTTCTCTCCCAATAAACCATACACTCAGAGTAACTCTGCTTTTTACCAGTCAGATGTAAATGGAGCACAATACAAACTACAGGGAATCGCTCTTCTCTGACATCAGGACATAAGCCATGGAAAAACATAAAACAGACATAAAGAAAAATCTCCTTCCTGCTTGTGTGGAGATAAGCATAATAGATGTACCAGAAATGACACTAATACACAATATTCCTGTTTGCTTCTTTGACCAGTAGGCATTGGTATCCCAAGCACTGGGAAATAAACGTTAAATTCCTTACATTGTCATGGACTTTTAAAGTGATCTTGGTGAACCGTAAGTTCTTGTATCTTATAATATATTCATAAGAATAATAAACCACACTCCGTTTGTCTGCTGTGCCTACCTTTTTAAAGCAAAGACTGCAGAGATGAATACATTGGAAGATCAAGTCAGTAGACACCTACCAGTTGATAGAAGTACCAATGAAGCCAGTGAGCATCTCAGAATGAAAGACAGAAGGAGAAGAAAAAATATCAGCAAAGAAAAACTCTGTAACTACATTTTACTGAGGAATGCAGCTAACTTGGTAGATGTATTAAAAAGTCCCAAACGGTGCACACAATTGCACACGTAGCATAGGAAAGAAGTCAAGAGGGACAATATTTGCAATTTCCTTCTTGGGAGGAGGGTGCAGAACTGGCAATAGAAATCTGCCTCTTGTTTTGTTCCTATGATGCCCTGGAACCTGGTGTACATCCTCAGCAATTTAACAGGGTACTAAAATTTAAGTGAGCCCTACACTAGCAGAAAAAAATCCTAAACAAAAAACCATAAAAATCCCCCCATCATCTAAAGCCAGCAAAATACTAGAATCTTGTTGATCTGACAGTAGACAACAATGTTGGCATGAGACGAAGAGGGGAAATTGGAAATGACAATTCCTATTAGACCAAGATAGAACAAAAATCAAATTGCTCTCAGACATAAAAGGAAATGATGGAGATAATTTAAAGCGAGAGTTCAGAAATTTGTAACCAAATTAAAACACAGCTACTGGGGGTTTCTCATTGGCAACAGATAAAGTCCTTAGTAATACAGCAATATCTGAAAAGGCAGTGGATCTAGAAAACTCTCCTCCACGACTACCAGAGATCAAAGGAAGGAACAGTAACACGGACCACAGTTTCCAGTGGATTGAGGGATATTAAGAAGACATTGGACACCTTCAAGTTTGAAAGAGATGACCTGAAGGAAGAGCCTCGGGAAAACATTTTTAGATGGAAACAGAAAGTTGAAGTTTGTGGTAGAAGAGGGAAGGAATTTCTCTGCCAGAAGGGGAGGAACATACAAGGCTTTATTCATAACTTTTATCTCCAATTTTATCTCATAGAGGTTCAGAGAGGGAGCAGGTTGTTCATCTCGTTACAGAATAGAGGGAGAGGGGAAGCTTTATGTCAGTTTTAGTACAAACGATTGTTTAAACTTATGGATGAATGTATGAATAAACAATAAAATCAGCCCAACAGAGAAAGTGATGCAACCTATGCAAGTCGAGAGTATAAACTCCATATTATTGCATCTTTATGTACGTTAATATCAAGAATTCATGAACCTAAATAGGTATTATGATCAGTAAAATATTCTGTAACAGACTGTTAAAGAAACTGTGTTTTCCAGAGAGCCAGACAAAATATTGAAAATACTTTACATTGTCAGTTATTTTACTTTGAAATAGAGCAAGAGATATAACTGATGCTCAGTGAAAGACAGATTTTAACAAATCAGAAAAGTAGATGTAACCTGAAAACCCTTATGGTGAACAATCTGAAATTTTGTAAGAGTATATTACTATGATATCTCTGATAGGCAGCTGAACAGAAAGTATTGCAAAAAGCCAAGGCTCCTAACTAAACATTTTTATGTTTTTAAAAGTGCGTATTGCCATGTGGAAAAGGACCTGGTGTAAAGAATAGGAAACATATGATAAGTTCTGTTACAGTTTTAGTAATGGCTTTTGGAATATGTAATCAATTTTCCAGAGTAGTGGGATACAATTTTAGCATAGTATGCTGAAAAACGGTTTAAAAAAAAAATGTTTAGGAATAAACTCTAGATAGACTAGATTGTTTGGGATGGAACCTAAGGAAATGACAGTTGTTCAGAGAAGGATTTTCCCGTAAAAGGGTCAAGTCTATGCAAAATACCAGCCGGCCTGGCACTTAGAGTAGAGCCTTGTGGGGTTCTGCTTCCATTGCAAAAGGGTTATTTGTCTTTCCAGAGCACAAGACCCTTTGTGGGAAAGAAAACCCCTTTCAGGTGTTTGAATATGATCTTCAGAATTTCAAAATTTGAGAAACGACTTTGCAGTCATTCCCATATCCGTATTTTCTTCTTCAACACCTATTTAACCTATTTAATTATATTGCAAATGGCAAGATAGTGACACAAAAGTACAAAGCCAAAGGGGATGACTAATTATAGCAAGTTTACATTTTCTTTGGGTCGTTTTTTTGCCTTTTATCTACAATTCAGCCTTAAAATAATTTTGTTCATATTTTCCTTCCTCATAAAATTCCAAGTTAATTTGGATTATTACATTTTAATAATGAAATGAAGGGGGTTTTATCTGTGATTCGGAAACTTAAGTTATGAGAGGTATCTAATAAAATGAATAAAACAAGAGAGAAGTAAAAAAATTGGGTGATTTACAAATTGCACAATTAAAGGCAAAATGGTTGGAAAAGTAAGACTTCAAGCTGCCTATAGAAATTCTGATGCAATTAAATGGAAAAAAAAAAGTTAAAAAAAAGTGGTGAGGCAGATTCATCTCCTTGAAGAATCTGTTGTCAAAGATGCTACAGCTGCTTAAGATTCTGCCAAATATGAGATTATCAGCATCGGATTCCAACAATCATCCTCAGCTGCTGCGAACTAAGAAATGGTGGGAACATGAACTTTCTCAGTCCCACTAGATGGAACTGAGTTTAATTAAGTTTTAAGAAAAATGGATTTTTGGTCTGCCAAGAATATGAAACAGAGTGAAGCCTTATCTAGACGGAGGGTCCCTTTGGCACAGACTGATACGATATTGGCATGATGATAAGTTCTGAGGTTGTGAAAAGCATTAGTGATAATACCACAAATACCAGTCATATTTTTATAGAGCAGAATGGAAAAAATCTATTCTTTTCTGTGAAATTCCATTAAACTGGAATATATCTATTTGTACACATTCTTTTATTTATCCCTGTATTTATGAAACCATGATCATTGTTGTTAAGACTTTTAGTGCAACCAAATGCTGCAAGTAAGTTTTGTGGTGAGGGATTTCTAAGAACCTTCCACAAGTAACAATTGGTTGCACTGAAAAGGAAAGTTTAGAAGCAGAAAAAAAGTACAGTAGAAGAAAATCTTCAGAGCTCATGACACAATAGCACTTCAGAAACATCTAGTAATCTTTCATGCCTTTTCCACAGGTGATAATACTACTTTCTAAGCACTTAGGCTATCAGAGTGGCTCACAAAACACCCAGGAGCTATTCTGGAAGCATTTCTTCCTCCTCTCCCTAGACTCACAGAACACAGCTGTACAGGGCCTGAATATTTTATTGAATTCTCTAATAGGAGGAAACATCTATGAGTAAGACACCATTTCTGCAGCAGCAATAGCACAACACTAACCTGCAATAATACCATTGCCTGATTTGATTTTTACTGTGGCAGAGCAACTCTGCCTCTGCATATTAATATAGTACATTTTTAACATGGTTTGTTGGAGACCCATAAATTTCCACAGCAATCCAGCCGCTACCTCATCTCTAGCACAGCCAAGTGCTCAGACGTCTGCAGGATTTATGTTTTTCAACTCAGCAAGAGAATGTATGGTTTGCAGAGCAAAGGCTTTTGTGCGTCCATGAAACAACTGCAGTACCCATGCATCACTCTGTGGTAATTGTTGGGAAAGGTTGATTTTATAATGATGACTAATGCACATTTCTGGGTACATTGGAAGCAGCATCAGACCTAGTTTAAATGAAAGGGTTTTTATAATCAATGTGTCTAGCATTCTTCCCTAATTTTTTGTGCATTAATACAGTGACACCACATATTAATGACAAGTAGTCTCTGAGTTGTTGATTTTCACTGGTGTTCACTTTATACATCACCTTTATCACTGACATTATTCAAGATAAACCCAAGACAACACCATAAATTAGGTCTAATGGCTAACCATAGATTTGACTCCACAGAGCTCTAATTACTCTGATGCTATTATAACTTTAAGATTAGTCTAAGTTTAAGCACAGTTCATTCAACGGATTTTTAAGTGCACAGACTTTAATGGAAATAATTGCCTTTTAATTTACACATTTCTGTAATTTTTTTCCTGGAGAGAAGATATGTGGTTAGCACCCTGCAGCACCAAATTCTTTGTAAGTAGTATCCTTTGAAAGATAAGGGTCAGCTGAAGAGTTTCAAGCCATTGGACTGCCTATGTTACCAGAGGACAGACAATGCTACAGTCTTATTTGGAAGTAAAAGCTCAAGCACAATATTTTTATAAACACTGTTTGCACATATTTTCTTGTTTGGTTTACTGCACTCTCAACTGAAAATGTAGTCTGACATCCAGTCTTTCTCCTTGATCAACTTTTTTATGTAGACAGGAAGAATGAAACTGAAAAGTAAGATAATATATTTCTCTACATCCCTCTCTAACACTTCCTCCATCTTTAACACAAGTCATTGCAACTGTAACAGTCATTCATGGAACAGACCAAGTTCACAAAGCTGAGAGATTAATGTAAACCCTAGTTAAGGTGACAACTCTTATTTAGACTGATTCCTGTAATGTATGGAAATATATTTAGAAACAACTAAGGTACAAATTTTCCCCTGTAAGCAGGAATCTCGTGAGTAGAAAAGTTAGAAGTTACTGTCATTGAAAAGCTGCACAGTGGTGAACATCTACTTGTTTACCACAAGGGATCAAAATACAAGGAGTTATTATGGCCTCATACTCTGAAGCTTGATAAAAAGCTTTCAGTAAATTAGGTTTGGACCTTTGACTGCAGGCAAATTCCAAAGTTTATTTGACCCTGAGTGAGGGTAACTGATTTCTCTCTCCAACAGATGAGCTTTCTGTGGCTCACTGAAAAATATTACTGATACAATCTTCTTTTTGGAAAAAAACTGAGAGCCTGACAGTCAAGATAACTTCTACCTTGGCAGCTGTAACTAGAGTAACCTCCAAGCTTGAAAAATGTAGTTGCAGGCTGCTTCAGGAGAATAGTTAATAGCCCTTTTACCCTCAGCACTTTGTACAACATTTTCACCATTTATCTTAAAAAAGTAGGAATTGATTCCAAGGGAAAATTCTGCTTCTTGCTAAATCAGTCCATTTTGTCTGGCCTTTCTCAAAGAGGAACTTGTAACATATAATACTTATCAATTTGTTGCTGTCTGTGTTAGAAGTGTTCGTATAAAATAGCATGTATTAATATATTCAATTATCTCTGTTATTTATGGAGATGGTCAATATTGCACCACATATAAATGTAATATTGCAAATTTTCTTGAATATTTTTTTCAATGAGCAATTCTTATAAATAAATTAAAAAATTTAGCTATATCTGTCCCATTACCGGTATC
Organism: Pluvialis apricaria; assembly: GCA_017639485.1. NCBI lineage: Eukaryota > Metazoa > Chordata > Aves > Charadriiformes > Charadriidae > Pluvialis > Pluvialis apricaria. The sequence continues at coordinate 23,695,313 of CM030010.1, read as the reverse complement.
TCCATCAGTACTTAAACAAAGCTAGATATTTGTGCTTTGGACAGCAACTTTAATTATTCATTTTTCAAATGAGCAAAAGGTCCAATATGACCTTGCAGTAGAAGATCGTGCTGTTTCCTAATGAAAAATAAAGTATTAAATAAATGAAAAAGTTTACAGCTCAACAAACTCTTAGATAACCTTGAAAAACACATTTGTATGTGCTTTCAATGCACCATATTTAATCATCTTTTTGAGATATTAATTTCCTTTACAAAATGTACATTGGGAGGTTTGGAAACAGTGCTGTGAAAACAGCAGAAAACAGCACAAGTTTTCGCTACATGAAGTCACTTCCATAGGAAGGGTAGGAGACGGGTGAGAAAGAAGTCATTTTATGATAATTCCCCTATGTACACAAGTTAGCTGTGTTATACACAAAAGCAGACCAGTTAATTTGCATGTTCATATATGACAAAGCTACCAGCTGTTATTATTCCCATTCTGATATCCTGGTTTTGGTGATGACTCTAATTTTACAAATCCAAAGGTGTTTTAACTAAGATTTCCTATTATTTCCACTGCTCTATAAAGAAGCATTGCTATTATTCCCATTGCCAAGAAAATATACTTTGTTTTCCGGACTTAAAATATTCCTGAAGACCTTTGTCAAGCTATGTCAACGTTGAAACTGGGACCTGAAATTTAGCAGGTAGTTGCCCATTACTTGAACAGGCCTTTGGAGTCCCCTGTAAAATCTACAAAAATTTGGCCATGATTGTAAATCTTTAATGTGGTTCGCAAAAACACAGTAGAAATTGTGATTATTTTATTGTTAAATTCCTTTTGTTCAAAGGTTCGGAATGCAAGGAAGCCACGGATGAACAGGATATTCTCAGCAGTAGGCTGCAGACAGGTCACCTAAACTGAGAGTAGGGAATAAAATCTGGGCAACATGAAGGAAAGGTCTTCGCAAATTAAGTGCTCCAGGGACAATAGCTGGACTTGTTGAAGTAGTAGTTTGAGAATTTGAAGTTAGAAGACAATGGGAAAACACTGAAAATACTACTACTAATCAACAGTGAAAAGAATCTGGATTAGAAAACTTCAAATAGAAAATCTGCAGAAAAATCTTAGAAATAGATTTTTAAAATAGGATCTGAATTAGATTCCAACTCCAGAACAGTTTTGGCCTGTGAACTGAGAAGAAATTCTGTGAAAATTGACTTTACATAATGATTATACCAATCATTAAGTATTTGAGTCACTATATATCAAGCCAGATTTTATGTCTGTATGCTTATCTGTATCTCTGTTGAGAGATGAAAAGTTTTGGCTATGAAAAAAATATTTTTTCAGGTCTTTTAACACAAATAGGCTATATTGTGAGGTTGTATTGATTTCCTGATTCCAGATGGACTAAACAGAAAGAGAACTAAACTACACAGACTTTTGCAGTCCCCAGTCCAGTGTAAGTAAACAATCAAAAGCAAATAAGTGAGAAATAAATAATCAGTTTTTAAATCAGATCTTACTTTTTTCTGAGTTAGGTTTCCTATTCTCTATATGAGGAAATATTACACAGGAGGTACAAACAATCTAATATTTCATATTTTACTCAAATAGTGAAAATTTGGTGTGGATTAAATGTGTCAGAGAGCCAAGGCCTCATTTTTCACCATTCTTATCTGTATTTTCAGATGAGTTGACAGAATACTGTTTCCCTATGACAGCTGTACTCTGTATAGAACACTTTCGTTCACAGAAAAAAGTTCACATTTTCCTTTTTTTTCCATTTTATTTTTCAGCCACGGTAAAAGAAACAGGTATTTAACACTTAAAAAGTGGATCTATATTTAAGAATTTAAAGAATTAACTTTGCATAGAGTGTACCTGTCAAAACAGAATCTATGCAGGACTACGAAATAAATTTAACATGAAAGAAGTTATAAATGCATGAAATGTAAAACTGAAAATAGCTCCCCCTCCAAATCCTGCCCAAGTGATTATCCATTGCAAGTGCCTTTATAAATGAGTAGTTATTTACAATAAAACCACTTTAAAAAAAAAAAAAAAAGAAAAAAAGAAGAGAGTTGTTTTGAAACTAATTTTTAAAGAAGGGGGGGTTCCCCCAAATAAGAAAAAATAAGAAAAAATGATCCCATGTCTGGCTTGCTTTTCATTTGATTGTGTAGATATTGCAGGAAGATCCCCACAACATATATAAAGACAAAGATGTGCATTTTTCCTTGAATAGTTTCATGTTCTTTCAAGGGTTTTGACCCATAAAACTGAGAATGTCAGGAGAAAGCTTAGCACCCCAAATGATCATTTGTTTGGCTGGAAGAATTCCACTGCTCCAGGGACAAGTGGATTCTGTGGAGGTTTTGCTGCACTAAGTAACACTGGTTAATCTCATCACTTACTTTGGTAGACTAAAACGGTAAAGATGGCTGAGCATTTAGCAGCAGGGCATTAAGTATAGCAGCAAAGTAATTTTTGCTTAGCATTTGAACTACAACAGACTGAATGCACAAATGAAGAGTTATAGTCAGCGAGCCCAGGGAACACCAATCAATAGTTAGAGTTATGACACACAGAAATTTTTGGAGCCTTCTCCAAATAGCCTGATAGAGAATGCAGTGTGTCATGCAGAAACTATAAGCAAATTCCTGCAAGAATGATTGATGCTGCTGAATAGGAGCAGAAGTGCTTCACTTTACTTTCCTTATATATTAAGCTTCATAGAATATATTTCTACTACATGAAATAACCAATTAATTTATACAAAACGTTAGTCAAGTATGAGAAATATCCATTTTGGGGAAGCACTGTAGAGAAATCGGCACAGCAAGAATTTACTCTTCTGAAATCTGTAACAGCATAAGAGATCGAAAAAACTGATTCTTGAAAAGTTTTTAGCAGTTGTTCCTAGCTATGTTTTTGTCTCCACACATATTTCAGACTATGTTAAGGTTTAGCTCTCCAGTGCCCTGAAATGGGAACTTTTTTATACTGTCTTGCAATGCCACATTCAGTAGCACTTGGCACTCACTTTCCAGCTTTAGGCCTGACTTTTAAAAATCTGAAGGCAAGCCTGAAAATACTAATTTTAATTAAGCTGCCTTTTAGGAGAATCATGGAGAAGGAATTGTAAAAATACAAATTCTGTTTGCTTTATTTGAGAGGACAGACAGGGGGATAGAAAATTATTAAAAGAGCTAACTGGACAATGGGAGTCAAGTCAGCCAAAACAGTTCAAATTTGTAGCAAAGTCTGATGGAAAAATGAGTAATGTCTTCCACAGAGAGGCAGGGAGTAAGATTCAATTATTCGTCAGACTGGCTGTCTGCTTCCAGGACACATATCAGGCGGTTACCCAGGCCATTTCACCCCTGGGACGCCACTTCTCTACTGTGGAAGAGAGGTTCTCGCGGAAGGTTGGGTAGAGCTCTGCCGTCCCCAGGTGGCCCAGCTCTGACAGCCTGCCGCCAACCCTTGTGAAAGGACTGGAACCTATTTGTCCGCATTGCTCTCTGCAGACTTCCACCATGGTAATTTCAGATCAGGATGTTGTCCAATTTGTCCCCATCAAGGGAACTGACAGCTGACAGAGGTGGTTTCACCCACATTGCTCCTGGACTGTGGTGCTTGGTGGCCTGTACTCTGCGTGGCTGAAAGTCTGGGTGGCAGCCTCTGTGCTCCAGCTGGGAGAGCCTAGCAAAACCAATTACCTTTGCTGAGCTATTTTTCTATGCTAGCCTGTGACCAAGGAAAGATTAAAGGTTGCAGAAGAAGCCAAGAGGTGATTTTCCTACAAATGAGTTGCCCAGAAAGGTACATTTCTTCACAGCTATTATAATAGTTGGCTACTGTGACACAGCAGTTTGCCTAAGGGATTTGCTTAAACCAAAGATGTCTTTCAATTACTATATATGTGCTAGTAAAAACCAAAACCAAAATGAAAACCAAAATGAAGACAATTAATATTTTGCAGCAATAAATATCTCATCTTCAGAACGCAATTTTTTGAACGGTTAAATTTGTGCATCATCTGAAAAGGAGACTGAAAATCTTTTGACATTTAATTTTTTTTCTCCTCACAAAAAGGTTCTTCATTATTAATAGGTCTTACTAAACTAACAGTAGCAAGCGGACAATTTCACTCCATAGAAAACAGACAGGTAGTAGCTGACCTTTATACTCTGAAAAACAGTAATTTATTCATATTATCTGAAGATTATTGTTTTGCTGACAAAAATAAGAAGGACCCATTCTGCATTTCTTATGTATTTTAAACTCCTGAGGACTTTAACAATGAAAATTATCATCAAGGGTTCTTCACACGGAAATGGGAATTGGCCAAAAATGCAGGACAGGCCCCAAGTAGCTATGTATTATGAATGTATACTGTAAACTGTCACAATTGCGTTTTCTTGTTAAAAATAGCTTTTACATGAAATAGCTATTAAGAAAAATAACCAGCGTATGGTTTACTGCACTCATTTGAATGTGACAGGTATGTATTTTTTATTAACTTAATTTAAAATAATATTGCAGAAGGAATAATAAGAGATAGGTATTTTAACCTAAAGTTCATTTCAATTACACTGAAAACATTCTTCCTAACAGTCTGTGCTGTCTGAAATTTGCTTTAGTGCTGAAGTGTTGCATGGCGTTGCACATATTTTAAATACATATAGGAAAAGGGGAGGAAAGAAGTTATCTATCTCAAGAGCAATATATCCCACACGCGTTGCGGGAGCATTTGTACCCCCAGCTTACTGGTCAGTGGCCTGGCTATCATATGGAGCCACTATTACACCTTTAAAGTGCACTAAGATATAGATTTAAATGGGCACACAGACACCTTGTAGATCCACCCAGTGAATAGCTGAAGGAAGATAAGGCAGCACTCTGCAGTACCCAATGCTTAGAGAAAACAGAAAAGTCTAATCCGATAAATATTGACAGAAGTTGTACCTTTTCAGTTAGCTTTGACAATGACCTTTATTCTTCAACAAATTAAATCAGTTTCGTTCTGGAGATTAATAATTACTCATAGTTTTTTTTCTCCTTTTTATGTGATACTTTTTAATTAGAGTCCCTAGCGGTGTTTCAGAAATTTGTGTGCAAATATTGTGTTGGTGATGTATCTTCCTTCTGGCTAACATTTACAATACTTAGATCAGTCACGCTTCAGGAAGCCTTTCTTATTTTTTATTACAATGTACAACAACAAAATAGATCACCATTAAAGGGTTCCGTAAGCAATCTTCAGATCATTTTGACTCAACTTCTACCTTTTACATAGATCGTTGAAATATGCTCATAAACTATGTGACTGTCATGTGATGCTTTTGACATACATGCTCTTACTGAGTCCTGCTTCCACTGCATACCACGCCTTCATACCTTCATAATCCAGTACCTTATCATATAGTCATAGTAATTTTAAAGCAGAATCATTCCAGTTAATCCCAGCCCAGCCTTTCTCATGAATCTGTCCCTTCCAGGGGGAGACAAACCTGACAAACCTGACAATTAGTTTTTGCTTTTTATTTTTTAATGTCCTACTACTTTTAGGAGGCTAAGGAAACAAATTAAAACATGTAGCATCAAAAAATGCTACTTCTAATTATTGATTAAATTAAACACTATCTGATACCATGACATTAAGAAATGCATGGTTTTGATATTAATTTTAGCCCTAAGTTTAGTATAACAACTTGGCCTTTAATGTGTTGCTTTGCATCGAAGACAAGAAATAAGGTATCACTAAGCTGCTCAGAGGTGGTTCCCATCCTCCCCTTGTTTGCAATTGACAAACATGACATTTCTGAGAACCAGAGGATGACAGTTGTGGTGACTAAAGAAAAATGCCTAAGCTTTCAATTCTAATTTTACAATAACGCTTTCAGAGATACTTCCTATCTTCTGTCCTGCTGTTGAATGACAAACACCTGATTGGTGTCAGACAGATGAAGAACTGACAGACATTAAATGGAATATAGTTATTGGGTGTTTAGTGTTGGTTGATCTTTCACAAAACAAGCTGAAGCAGCTGACTGCTATCTGAAACCGAGATCACATTTTGGAGGGTGAGAGAAATTTGTAACTAAAGTAAAAAATTATCTGCAGAAATAGAGTTTCTCAGAAAATCCCAACATCTATTGCAAGAAACATAATCATAGTACTATGGAAGGTAAATATGCAGTACGTTTGCATTCTTCATTACTCACAGAATATGCTCCCGTTACTTTGTTAAAGATATCATGTTACTTGATTCATTTCATGTATCTGATGCACACGTACACATTTAAAGGTATGGTAATTCAAGTAAGACTAATGATTTCCCCAAAGCATAGCAGTCAGGAACTCATTTTAATTATCACGAAACTACTATACATATAAATTACCCAGGTTGCTCTCTGTTGTCATTGTAAAGCAATGTTTCAGAAATGGGAAGTTTATTATTTGGAAAAGAAAAACATGCGAGAGGAGTCATACGCATATACAGCCATATGAAAAATCAAAGTGCAATTCAGGTCTTTACAGAAGAACATGAAGTTCAGGCACTATAGAAATCCAACTTATGACTTCCTCTGAGATCCTAAACAGTTCTCTGTGGCTTAACTTCTGTACAAGCTTAATAGAATTATTTTTAAAGAGATTTCCACCCTACTATTATATTTAGGCAGACAGATATGGGTGAAAATTTCGTAAGAGGTGAGTTCTCACATAAATGTTCTCCTTTAGGAACTGCCCATTATGGAGTTTTTCTGGAACCCAGTTTAAAGAGTGATTTTGGCACTTCTGTCTGCTTTTAAACCTTACACAGTCTCATCTTGAAAAGTCCTAACTACTTAGGATGACTAGAGGATAAATTTATATTAAAGGAATACATTTGGGATAGAAATCTAGAGATTTGAAATTATCTCCTTTAATTTCTTCCTTTTTTTCTTCTGCTATTCTTGCATGTTTTGGGAATGAAAAACATGATTTAAATGTAAAATATTTATCAAATATTGTAACAGATATTAAATAAGATAACCAGAAGACATTAAATCAGGTGAAACTTAACCATATTCTGCCAATTCACATTCCTACCACCCCCATGAATTCCTGAGTTTTAGTTCTGTGAAGTCTGCATTTTCAGTTTCTCCAGAACTGTTAAAGGAAAATAAACAAACCCCCAATTCTAACTTATTAGCTTATCTTTCCTTTCTCCTTTTCATAATGAGCCAAAAAGACTTATAGCAAAAATCCTCTATACAATTTCTTAGAAACTAATGTTTCAACTCAGATGTTTTGCGAGAAGACCACAACTTTGAAGAAAGCAATAGAAAATATGGATGATATTACTTATCTTTTAAATTATCCAAGTAGAGACAACAGGGTTTTTTTCATTCATTTTTAGAATTAGACTCTCTTAACCATTCTCAAATACACTGCAAAGCAGAAGCAATGCTCTAATTTATGAATTCAATTATAATAGGATTAAAGTAATAAAACTATTATTAAGTTCATTTTTTCTCAGAAATGTGCAACTGTGTAGCACAGTAGTAATTCATTGTGAATCACCTGGTGTTAAATAAAGCTTCTTACTGCCTGCAGGGTAAGACTAGTCTTTATTGAAATGAGAATGAGAGAGACTATTCAAAAAACAAGTCTATAAAAACTATTTTCTCAGTGTGAAGTAGTTTAATGTACTTTCCAGGCAGCTTCCTGGCCACCTGAATCTGCTACACACCAATCCACCAAAACCTGGATAAAATAAGTACCAGGGAATGCTTTAGACCTGCATAGATGCATCTCACCAAAGAAATTGATCATACAACTTAAAAGTCCTAAAACCATCAAAAAAGAAACAGATTTTCTGCTGAGAATAAATAGCATGTGAAGAATCACCAGTGCTTAAACCACATTTTCAAATGTAGGTGTCTAAACTGGGTCACAAAGATCAGCATCTAGGAATTTGAATTGAGGTGGCCTGATTTTCAGAAAAGTTTCTTCTGAAATCTACCACAATTCTCATAGTTCAACACTTCTAAAAAACTGAGCATTTTTCTTTATATTCCTTCATTGCCAACTATAGGCTCCTTTGTTTGAGAGCAGTTGTTTTTTCAAATGTTCACTTCTCATCCAATAGAGTAAATGAGAATAAATATACTTCTCTGGGAAAACAGCAACAGAAAATCCCAAACAGTTTAACTTTTGTTTTGGTTTTTTTCCCCTACAGAGTTCCTTCTGGTTTTTATGTGCCTGTCCATATATGCATGTGCACAGATACATATACATACATTTAGAAGAGCAAAAACGAACAAGAGCTATAGCTTTCTTGCCCGGAACCTGTGAAGTCTGTTGTAATTGCATGTCATCTCTTAAAAGACTGCTAACATCATCAGGTCCTAGGCAAACCCTGCTGTGATTCATTCCTTGCAGTTCCTTAGGTGTTTAACTATCTTTATGAATTAATCCATGATACTTAAACATAGAGTGGTTTAGGTTGGAAGGGACCTTAAAGATCATCGAGTTCCAACCTCCCTGCCATGGGCAGGGACACCTCCCACTAGACCAGGCTGCTCAAAGTCCCACCCAAGCTGGCCTCAAACACTGCTAATTCCAAGTCCTCCTTAAAAACTGCATTCAAAACATGCTTCCATTACACTGCATCTGGGCCTGGCTGTGACCTACGTAGCATGCAGAAAGTCTCCACTTGCCTTTGCATGTTGTTGCATGCAAATGTTAGTTTGTTCGCCACGTCCTCAACTCTGGGGAAGATGCCTCCAAGGATCCGCTCTGTCGTGCTGTCTATTCATCTCCCATCAGCCATCCTCGATTAGCATGCCACGCAGAGTGAAGAAAATGTGAGCTATCATAAATATTGACCTGCTGCTAGCTTGTTGCTTCTCAGTGGTAGAGAACTAGAAATGAGATTGCTGATCCCTGAGTCACCAGCCTTCTCTCTGGCTGCTTCTGTAGCCGTACAAATAGAAACAGCCCTTGAAGTATGAAGACTTTTGGCAGAAACTCTCTTATATTTTAAATAATAACCAATAGAATGGATGCAACTACTGTCTCTGGTTATACAAATAATACAAAATTGCGCAATTTAGTAAAATTCATAAAAGCATGAATTTGCTACTAAGGATTTTACTTAATTATGACTTTTCAGATGCTTCTATTCAACTGTTCATCCATGAGATACATGTTTAACCTGGCACAGATAAAAGAGATCTGAATAAAAGCTTTTAATAACACTATTTTCAGCAATTTCATCTCCATTTGGAAAAAAGCTAGAAGCACAAATTCATGATAATTTATGGGCACAGAGTAAGCATCCATTTATTGGTAGTACTTTGAGGTTCTCTACTTTTATAAAAACAGCCTATACTTTTGTGTTGATTGCTATATTTGGAATGGGCTGTTTTGTGCACAATATTCTGCTGAGAGAATAAAGTGATGGACATGTATAACCTCTGAAGAAATCAGCTAAAATTTTATATAGTACAGTGCATTAGACTTGTTCACCTGAGAAAAGCAAGTAGAAAAGTCACAGTTTTCTGATCTATCTGAGGATCAAGGGCTGAACTGAATCCCAAAATTATTGTGAGTTAATTGATTGGGCTCCATTTAGTGACTTCAGTAATGAGGATGAAAAATTGCCCAGAGGAAGAAAGAACGGGAAATAATTTTTTTTTTCAACAATGTGAATCATATTACTTATTATTGAAATATAACAAAGAAACATTTATTTGCAGTTCATCATTATCAAAATATAACAAGGAAGAGTCTATCTGCAATACCAAACTAAAAATATTTTCCTTCAAGTTATTATTTGTAATTTATTTTCCAAGTTTAAGTTAAAATGAATTATCATTTTTTTTTGTTTTGGAAAGCAGAATCCTGTGGAAAATCTCCACGCTTTAATAACAAAATAGCATCTTGTGCTGAAATTAAAAGTGCACTCATATTACAAATGTTTTGTATTAAAAGGCTATTCACATGAGTAAGAGATTGAGAAACAGGGCCTATATTTTGAAATAGTTTAAAGGAAAGAAAAATCAGCAAAGAATTTTTTTTTTAATTTGCAGCCTGTGAAATACTGAAAATCCATCTACTTGCACTTAGTACACCATAAATTCAAATATAAACTTATTTTCCCTATATATTTCATTGCATATGTGTATACATGTATCCTACGTGCTATATATGTCATAAAGCAGTGTATTCCTCTCTATACGTATATACATATGAGTTCAAATAAATTATATTGCTCATAATAAACGAAGAAGAAACACCAAGGTTTGTCCTAAAAAGAATAGGTAATATGAAGCATTTACAGCTGAATAAACTATATAGACATACAACAGAAGGTACTATGCTACAGTAAAAATCTTACTGTAATTCATTTTACAATAGATTTTTATTGGAATCTGAGATGAGACTACCTACTTTCTCAACAAAAAAGTAGATACTATTCGTAGTAAAAAATAAAGTCTTGGGTATTGACTGATGCCAACCCATTTTTGGTTGGATTCAGACTGCCTGTAACGGGTTGAAGCTATTTATAACTCACCATGATCAAGTTTCTAACTTGGGCTCCTAGTTTTGACAGTGCAATTAAAAGAGATCTATTGGTGTGTTTCTCTCAGTACTCATATGGCCTCACTGCTCTAGCATCTGAAACAACTTTTAATCTATTTACTCTCAAAACAGCCAGTAAGCTAACTAGTACATTTTTCACCATTTTCTAGAAGATTTCCTAAGGACACAAAGGAAAGGAATCATAATGGTGATTCCCAAATGCCAACTCAGTTTTTCTTACTATTTAATTGTGATTCTTCTAATTATGTAATTGAAGTTGCAGATAATTGGTACCCATCTGACTGAGAAATAATGAAACACCTTATAAACAACTCAAAATACAGAAGAACTATAGGGAGAGGCTGAGCACAGATTAGCCAATGGTCTAAGAATAATGATCACCTACTCTTGTAAAAAAGAACTAGCAGTAACTATTTCAGCATAAGCAGTACCACTGCTCTCCTGCTTGTTGAAAGTGATACCTTTCACCAGGGGTGATATTTCAGATCAAGTGGAATATTCTTCTGTTGCTGTCTCAGAGGGAGGAATTCTCATTATTACTTCATAAATAAAACTTTGCAAGACAGATGCCGACCTACCCAGTTTGACTTAGCTCAAATTTCATGGTCATATGTAGAATCTAGAAATCCATCTTTTATTGAGAAACAAAGGAATCTACAGAAATTACAGTACAAAAAGGACAGAAATCAAACTGCTAATCCACAGGTTAAATATTAAGGCTGCATTCTTCAGATACAGCTAGGCTGAAAGCAGTGCTTCTGTCACTGTGGACATCTGGAGAGTCACAGTTTAGCAAGGTGTCTTCCACTAGATCACAGGCGAATATAATCTTTTTTTTGAGCATGGAATGCTATGTTTCCTCTCCTTACACAAAAGTACATGCTTGAATATAATATGATTGACACATGACATATGAAAAACTAATTCACTGAAACTCGCGAGCCTTTCTATTTACTTTCCTACTTATTCTATTTTATTTTAATTTTTTTGAGACCCTCTTACCTCACTACTTACTCACTTGATGATAGATCACTGAGCAAACTAGACTTTTTTCCCCCTTACTTCTCAATCACCACTTCTCTCCTCTAATTCCTCTAATTTCACTCTCCCACTCCAAACCCAGCAATTTTATCTGCAAGGGACAAACCATCTTTGGGAGCATCATGAAACAGTCACTGAACTGTTGCATTTCATTTTGGTTTGACTCATTTCAGTGAACTTCTATCAATATCCCTCCTTCTAACTTTCAGAAGCCCTTTTGTCTGAACAATGATGTGTTTTACATGACATAACTCATTTAAGTGCTAGTTGCAGGCTGAAAATAAATTGTATGCAAAGTATGGGATGATGTCAGTCAGAAATATTCAAGATCTGTTCATCTAAATACATATCTAAAAATCAGGCAAATACACATATGGAATCCATCCATCTACTTACAGGAAATAATCAATCTGCACAACACTGCCATTTTAACATGGAAACACAGACTATTAAGCGGAAACATATTTTACAGAAAAATAATGAATTGATCAGTAATGACAACGCTTTAATTTGCTTTTTTAACATTAAAAGTGACCTACTTGCACCTGTGTCAGACTTTCCATTATACAGTTGTCCCCTTGGGATACCATAGCCATTAAAAGTTACTTAGTGCTAGAATTTGGCACACAAAGTCTTAATTTTAGATTATTTCTCTCTTTTCAACAAATGTACACACATGCACTCAATTTACTGTTAGGGTATTTCTAAAAGTTCATAGACTACAAACTTTGGAAGAACATGTTACATGTTTCTATAAACAGAACAGTCTGATTTGTGCTTCTTTATACTGCTATAGTAACATGAAGCAGCTATACAACATTAAGTGTCCAGATGAGACCGCAAAGCCAGCTTTATGGCTGCTTATGAAATTTTTCCCAAAGGTAATTCCACAAGAATTTTTATTATGAGCTAAAATACATACTAGACAATGAAATTATAGCAGAATGGCTTCAAATTATGGTATTATTTTCGCATTACATGGAACAGACTCAACTGCTTTGTAAATCTTGCTGTTTAGTATAGGTCTGTGTGTAATCTGAATATATAAATCCCTACAAAATTCACTGAGTATATCCCATGTCTCATTAATATCAAAGGTCAAAGAATTCTGGTCAAAAACTGTGTCATACATAGAACAAATAATTTAAGAAGTCAAGAGACCAAAGGTGACTACATTATTTCTACATCAGTGCACTATTATGGATGGGTTTTTTTCATTCAGTCATTCCATCATTGTGTATATTTAATCTTGTTCTATAATGTCACTTTAGGCAATGATTATTTATGTCTTTGCAAATATCATATTCTAACAGTAAAGCCTTCTATATTCTCAGCCCTAAAGTACATTAGTGATTAGGCAATGCTTTTCTCTCCTCACCTATACCCAGCTGATCAAGTGTAGTTATTTTTCAGAAGCATATTTTGTCATACCGAATCTCTGTCATCTGAAAATGAATTATTTTATGTGGAGCTACATTTTAAAAGCAGCCTGAGCCTGCAGCAGTGGCAAAGTGCAGAGGGAAAATGTCTAAGCAGGGCATTCTGTAGGAAGCTCCCAATATCCATGCTCTGGGATGCACAGTGGTTAGACCAGACTTTGCTCCAGGTATCAAATATAGGTTGCATACCTGTATTTCGAGTGGTTTTCTCGATATACCCGGAGAAAATAGCTCCTTCCCTTTCAAAAGATATGTAATTTTGGCCAGCAATGGCTGTTATGATTGAGTACCGAGTGCTTTCTGTGTGATCTTTCCTTGATCTTCTGATTTCCTTTGTTGATAAAGAATCAATTTATTTGAGTATTCTGTAACAGTCAGATGGGGTGTTGGTCACAGTTCATACATGTAGTACACCCTGATAAAACCTAGTACTCTGCTTTCCTGCTCTGAGTGCTAATTCAAATATATTTTACTCCAGTTCTTTCTCAAATGTGTTTGTACTCAACACAGGTATTCATAATGTACTTGAACAATGATAGTAAAACGGTCCTGAGAAAGGGGACATCTGATCTAGTATGGAGGCAAAAGTGGTTAAAACCCAGACAACTTTGGATGAATGATCTGCTGAAGACGAATACTCAGCATCTCTTGAAGTTTAAATGATGCTCAAAACTAACTATGGCTTTGTAAAGATGAATACAAGCAGAAGCTTTCCTGCCTGCTTGCAAATAGTCAATCCCTCAGGCTAAAATGGCTGTCACTAAGATAATTTTCTTGAAAAAAAAAATCAAGACTAGGAAGATAAAAGTCCAAGTGGAGTATCCCATGATTGAGGGGTAGGTTTCTCACAGACCAGCATGGCCAAAAGGAACCCTCCCCAAGCTAGGATGCAAATACACTGTATGATCCTGAGCCAGAAAGTAAAGTTTCAGTACAGTGGGTGAATGCATACTAAAAAGAAATGTTTTATCTAAGCAGTCCAGAAAATTCATAAGGCCTAATCTTTCTGTGAAATCTCACGTGAAGAGACAGCACATAAGTTGTCTTTACAGAAGTCTTCCTGGTTTCTACCAGCATTTTTAGGATGTCTTAAATATTTCTCTCCCCTTTTCACACAGCCAGTATTTAAAGTTTGAAATCAGACTGGTATGGGTCTAGAATGACCTATTCCTCAGTGATTCAGATGTTCTGAATGTTAAAAAAAAACAACTGGAGAAGTTCATGGGAAGTAGCTGATGAAAAGATCTCAATAAATCAATGAGACCTTCCTTAAAACTCTTAAGTAAATTGCCCCATTTAATTCACAGTTTGGTAAAAGCAAATGTTTAGGCTGATGCATAATTTCCCTGATTCTGACATGAAAGAATTATTTTTTCCTCTTCTTTATCAAGCACATTTCTTTACACTTGTAAGTTCTTTGTGTATCTTATCATTAGATCCAGGTAGGAAAGCCACTAAAGTAAAAGCAAAACAAAACCAAACCCAAAATCTTCAGTTTCAATATAATTACGTTAGGATTATAGTCTTCTTACAGAAGAAGGTTAGTTGAGATGGTGCTTCCCAAACAAAATCATGCTCCCAAGCCTGGAAGAGGCTGGTTTTTGAGGGAAGGTGAAGAGTAAATAGAACATCTACAACAACCCTGAGCTAGAGGTAACAGATGGTTACCAGTTTCAGTAAGTTTCATCCTGTCTTGCACCCAACACAAGCATACACAAACATACAAGTCCAAGAAGACATGTTCTTACAAATGAGCATATTGAAATTCACACCTCAATTTTTACATCAATTTGAGATTGGATTTAAAACAGCAACTTAATGCAGTTTTGCATTTGGTCTGAAGTAAAGGTTCTCTGCTGTGCAATCTATAGATGCTTCTATAAACTGACTTTCCTACAGCGACCTTGAATCCAGAATCTCTATCAAGATTTACAAAGAGAGCTGGGGAAACACCCAGAGAAAAAAGACAATACACTGTATTCACCTCTGAGGGGAAGAATTATGCTTCTGGAAAGGTAATGTTTGAACCTTAGCACCTTTCATCTCGCCATATTCACCAAACAGGTGCTAATATATTTGATGCTGAAGGAGTTATTGGCTGTCATCTCTGGTGTGAAAGATTCTCTGATGATCATAGGAAACCTAACACTACTATGTACCTTGATGCCATAAATCGGAACTGGGATATCAGCATCCATGAACTGAATTTTTTGAGGCAGGTGATACTGGCTTGCTCAGAAGAAAGTAGTTCCCTCAATCCTACAAGTGTCTCTGGAGAAGAAAAAAAGACAAGAAGGAAGTGGACATTTCACCATGTGAAAACTGAACTGACAGCAGATCCTAATCAGGTGTTACAAGCAGCTGCTGAGAAAAGGCAAGGGGATGTGTACTGCTGTGTGGTATACTAATTATCTTTCTGTTTATTGTGGAATTATGCTGCATCGCATCCTATTTGGCTGAGAGAGGTGATATGGGAGAGGAAGCACCACAGGAGAGTCAGCTAGAAGCTGGACTTTTAGCACATCCACCAGTGCATGGGTAGGACATCCAAATTTGGATAATTCTTATCAGCCACATACAGACAAGGAAAAAACTCCCTTGCTTTTTTGGGTTCTTTTTCTTAGAAAAGTACAAAGCAATCGAGAATGTGTCAGCCATGTATCTTTCAGAATGTGTCATTCATTTTGTAACGGGAAGACTCATACTGCACTTGAGACAATATTTTAAACCTTACTTTTTTTGCTAAGCCGCAAGTGTAACTAACATCATGTTAACACAGATGATTGCAGACAGACCTAACCTCTCTGTACTTTTAAGCATCCAACCTACAAAAGAGGCCACGTTTTAGCATGTTAGTGTGACAGAAAAAATCAACTCAAATGCAGTAACATGACTTCTGGCCTAGAGGTGGCTTCTGCCCATCCAAATTAAATTAGAAAGGAAAAAAGGTCTTTGTACCTGCACAGAGCAGATATAGCCTAAGACAGAAAACTACCTCTATTTCAAGAAAATATCCCCCTTTCTCAATTTCCAAATCCCAGCCAAAGCAACAAATTACTCTGTTTACTCTCAAGGCTGACTTTATAGACAAATATGATTATTGACAACTGTAAGTGAACTGCGCTTTGCTTTGCATCACAGTAAGAGAAACTAAGGATCAAATATTCCTACATAGCCTTGATGGCCTATTGAGTTGAAAGATATGGAGGGACCAGTGGGTCCTACGAGCCAAAAGATTTTGAGTTCATGGGACATTCATATATCAGACATGAGATTTATATCTGAATAAGCATTTGAAAGTTCTGAAAACTGTTAGAAATTAATGGAAGGAAAAGGGGAGGAATAGCAGGGTCTAGACTAGATCGCAACACTGGTTGATTATATTCACAAGCCAAACGAAAACGCTTCTGTGTGAGGTGTTAGACTTCCAAACATAACGAATGCATGATGAAGGAAGAGGCACAAAGTTTGTCCTTTTAAAGACTTTGATTAATGCAGTCCCCTGATGTTTGCAAAGCTGTTGACACATATTTACATAGTGTCTCTATATAGCTACCACTTGAGAGATATTCTGGACACACAAATGCAAAGAGTATCCTTCATTTTGCTGCTCTCTCCTCTCCAAGTTTCTGGTGGATTAATTCCCTCTAAGCCTGGTGCTGCTACTTTACTGCTCTGATCCTTTGCTTCAAGTTCTGATTGCCCTCCTCTCTCCCCCTTCCAGCCGAGTAACAAAACAAAAGCTTTGGAGGGAAGCTGCCCAGCAGCAAAAGTTTCAGGCAAGGAAGCTGGAGGGAAGATATTGATCAGTGTCAAACCACTTTCAAAGTAATGGAAGGAGAGGGAAAGGAGAGTTTCATTCTTTTCTAGTAAAAGTGGTATTGATTCAGTTCTGTCCTTATAACTGAAATAGCTCACTGGCTCCAGTGAAGCCATCTTTCTCCTCATTCTGGTCTCTCTTTCCTGCTTATTGGAAAGTGGAGGATGGATGAAGTAGAAGAACACAGTCCCTAGTCTGGGACAGGGGATTAAATGAGGTTCCCCGTCCTGCCAAATGTTGAACACTGTAAGAAAAATAAGCAGATTGCTTGGATTCTCCTACTTTCCCATGGAGGAGTGAGGGCAAGTCAAGCTCTTCTTCACCATAACTCCTTTGCTATGGAAAGTAAATGAGGGTGGTTGTCCATCATAGCACAGTGGGTGACTCATCTTTTTGCTTGCTTAATTGAAAGTCCATTTTTGCAGGAGAGATGACAGTGCATGGCGAAAAGTTGGACTGGGTAGAACACTTCCAGTAGCTGTGTTAAAGAAGAAATTTTTCCCTGAGTGTACTATTATTTTATCTTTGTTCCTTTTAAAAAAATAATACTGAAAGTGCCTGGAATACAAGATGTAGGGTATTTTATGTCTCATTATAAATGACTATAAAAATAAACAATAAACAAGCTGTTGCATTTTCACAGTACAAACATTAAGAAGCTAAAGCTACCTCTACACTTCAGTGGACAGAGAGGAAAAGTGAACCGGAAGGATGGAAACACTCCAGTTACTCAGTCCATGATGCTTTTGTGGAACACACTAGTTCTGCTCCCATTTCTGCTGCTGACTCTTGGTTTGGGCTTAGATCAGTTGCTCTGCTGGTAGAATTTGCTGTAATGCATCGTCCAACCTCACTAAAATCAGTGAAGTTGTAACAAGCTTGCAACTAAGGATTTGTCATTTAGCTGTCTTCTCTGTCTTGTATCAGCAAACATTGGGACAAGCACGCTGCCCTATCTTTCAGTGATATTTTCAAGATAAGTCAATATATGATGATGATGATTCTATGCTATCAGGGATATTAAGACAAGCATGTTAAGGCATCAGAAAGCCTAACTACAGGAACAGGTTTGTTTAAGCATACGGTTCATGCCCTGTCTCTGTGGGGAGATGGGGAGGGCTCATTGCTCATTTTGGTTTCAAGATCAACACTGGTCAGTCAAAGATGGTCCTCCTTGTACATCAACAGAAAACCTGTCCTTGCATTCAGTAGGAGAACAACAAAACATTACTTCTGAATACCCTATAAAATATCCCTTAGTCATTTGGGGCAGAATTCTTGTTTAATAGTAATGGCAGTATCCAAACACGTAAGAGTTAAATAGCACAGATCAGCCTTAGGGGAACTGGAAATCCCCCAAATCACTGGAGCTACTCACACTGCGGATGTTATAAACATATCCACTATACTTTATAACATTTAATCTTTTTACATTTAGAGACCAGTTTTATGTTGCTAGGTACTTTTGAGTGAAATTATTACATTATCATGTGAGGAAAAGCCATGGCAGTAATGGGTGCATTAGAACAAAATGTTACACTTCAATTGATATATCGTCTTGAACTTATTATTTATATTAAAATCAGTATAATTTCCACCAGGGGGATTTTTTTTCAAAAGGTGATTTAATATAGTTGAAATTACATGAAACACTTTCCCACAGACTTAATAGCAGTATCATACTGTGAGAAATCAAGAAACGGATGTAACTGTACATCTGCTAAAAAAAAAACAATATTGCATTTTAATCTTTTTTCCTATCTGTTACCATGTGTTACAAAGTTGAAGCTAACATATAAGAGGATTTTTAGACGTTAAAAATGTTACACATCCAGAACATAAAAAACCCAAAAAGTGAGTACTGCTATGAGAAAAAAAATACTCATTTGTTCAGAATTCAAAAAGTAATTTTACAATTATTCCATAACCAATGCATTATATAGTAACACAGCAAATATTATACAGTCTCACCACCGATGATTTTAAGGATGATTTATTTCAACAGTTCAGTAACTATAAAAGTGCTGTGTTAAAGATTTCACATTTTATCAGCTGAACAATTTTATGAGGTGATGATGTGAATCTACATCCATCAAAGATCCTATTCCATGATGAAAAGTTAATGTTTCAGAAAACTGGAGTGCTCTCCTTGGCTGTGTGATTCTGACTGAAAGCAGTTACACAGCAAAAAGGATGGGTTTGGGTTCACATGTACAAACACACCGACAAAAAGCAGTATTTTTTGAGCAAGGACTTCAGTGAGTGAATAGCTTTCCACACAAACCAGCAGTCCACACAAAACATTGTGTTAAAAAGTTGAAAAGTTGACAGCAAAAGATCTCATTAGTAACTGAACTGAATTAGCCTATTTCTATAAAATGTGAAAACCCCCTTGCTTTGTATAGAAATAAAAATCCTATTAAAATTAATGTGAAGCCCTCTTTGAGAGTAGATGAAATTATATGACCCATATAATAGACAGCAGACAGGAATCTGAGCAAGCAAACAGGAATTTTAGAACATATATTCATTATATATATTTAAAATATCCACATTTAATGTTAGCATCTATGGCTTTTCTTTGAAAGGTGTCGAGCAGACTATATCCTAAAGATTATCCTGTAGTAAGAGTGTTTTGGATTTATCTATGAAACGGATTTTTAACACATAAATACTGATACAGAACAAAACTCTAATTGCATCGTAAATCAGAAGAGCAAAGCGTGTTATAAATGTGAACTGAACTGAGATCCACTTAATCTATCAAGTTTTATAGCAGTGAACAGCTTTCAAAGGCAACTGACAGGCGTTATGTTCACTGTTTTCAGTCGTTCTAATAAATATCCACTCACAGACACTTGGAAATTCATTGTAAAATACAAATCTTATGCTAGCATCTACTTCTGTTTTACAATAACAAAGTAAAACCAGCAGAAGCAAACCAGGATTTTTAATCTGAATGCTATTTTCACTTTTCAAGCCTTTTAATTTCGCAGCTTTTATACCTGATGCTCTCTAAATCTATTTTAGCAGATCAGACACCACACCTACAAACAGCACAAACCACTTTACCTTCTGAAAAATCAATCAGTCCCAGCAAATGAAGCAGCTTCAGAGATGCAAATATAATCACAACAATACCCACTGTTTGCAGTCCCTCTGACTCCCACTCGAGAGTCAACATTCTTCCAACAGGCAAATCATTCCAGTCTTCACACCAGTTCGCAATCAGAGGGAAATTAGAGGATTTTACCAAGAGTTTGCTTTGCAGAAAGTTGCAGCGGTGTAAAGCAGCGCTGCACTGAGCTGTGGCAATTCACCAGCCACTCTAGCCGAGACAAAATATTAGATAAAGCCCCGCATCTCATGCTTCTCTAAGCGTTTGATTTCATCAGTAGCGAGTCCTCTTAGAAGGCTGAGGTGGACCACGAACCCCTGGGTGTGACATGGTATCCGGCGAGCAGCGCTACTTCAGAGCTGCCGGAGGAACATCTGTGTCGGAGCTGGAGACTTGGCTGTGTCAGTGCCAAGAAGAAACACTCCCTGGAAACTTGCACTAGGGAGCACGCTGCTGCCAGCGCTCTGCACTCCAGCGCTCCCAGACCCAGGCTTTGCAACTCTCCCCCGGCTTCGCAGCCCTTCCCCAGCTTCCCTTAGCACAATTTTTGCTAAGTTTGACAAATGACAGTTTGCTACAGACAGACATCTGTTTTCACGTGTGCTAAATGCTGCGCGTCAGAAAACTACTGCCCTCTGCATTAGAAAGAATAACGCTCAGAGAAACACTGTCCCTTCCTCTTCTTAAGCATCACCAGAATCTAATTAGAATCTTCACTGGAAATGAGAATGGAAATTAACGAAATACACATCAGCACGATTGGTGCCTCCAGCTAGCAAAATATAGTGCTGTCAAGGAGACACACGCTGCCCAAACCCCTGCTCTGTAGCCAGGAAGAATATATTCTTTACTGACTGAGAAACAAAACAGTGCTTTTCTGCCTAAGGATGTGAACCTAGAAGCGTTGAACCCCAAACTCTGATATATATGAATGGGAATTAGGCATTTTCCACCGCCCCTGGGAAGATCTTGCCCGGGCTACGCATCAGGGGAAAAAGAAAAGAGGCTTATGATCCCAGCTGATGTTCTGGATGTATAAAACTAATTGTCCTGTGTTTATTAATGTGATTACCAAGAGGATACCCAGTGTGAAGAATAGTCTCTGAAGAATATTTATACAGCACATGCATAAATATTATAAGGTTAGACCTAAATGCTTATTCTTGTGCCCATCCTAACAATTTAACTAAATCCTGTCCACTGGTATACAAGACACTAGAATAAAGTGAAAGGAAGTTACAGAAAAAACAATTTTAGACACCCTTATTACTAAAATAACACATACGATCTAACACTGAAAACAATCTCATAAATGATATCTGATACCGACCACTCATCTTAGCTTGCTTAACTCTTTCCATTAGAAACAACTTTTACTAACTTTTGAGAAGCTCAGAAACTTTTACTTTTGTTCAGAAAGCCATAATAATTTTAAATCAGCATAATAATAAATTATAACATTAACAATCTATTGTTTATGGCATTTGATAGGACAAGGGGGAATGGCTCTAAACTGGAAAAGGGTAGATTTAGATTAGACATTATGAAGAAATTTTTCACTCTGAGGGTGGTAAGGCACTGGAAGAGGTTGCCCAGAGAAGTTGTGGAAGCTCCATCCCTGGAGGTGTTCAAGGCCAGGCTGGATGGGGCTTTGAGCAGCCTGGGCTGGTGGGAGGTGTCCCTGCCCATGGCAGGGGGGTTGGAACTCGATGATCTTCAAGGTGCCTTCCAACGTACACCATTCTATGATGTTATGAATAACAGGTAGAGAAAGAAAAATGTAATCTCCAACTTACTATCAGCTTTTTTGTTTTTCTTTGAAGGCTGTCTGTATTGAATTACAATGACTCATCCGAGTCACATATTTTTCCATACTGGCAGGACTCTAGAAACTGCATATTTTTGTTCGTTTGAAAAATCACATGTGTACTTCAGTTAATTTTATGTTATATCTAGGCAATATATAAGCAACAATATTCTTTGATTTTGCTTTTCTGGGTATTTAATACTAGAATGTCACGAGTTCTGTATTATTTATATATGTTCTCAATCTGAATGTCACTTCCTTTCCCTATTAACCTGTAGAGCTAAAACAGTGCCTAAGAGGAAAGCACAATAAAAATAAATCAAACCATATACACTGTCCTACCTTTGCACATTCCAAATATGACAATGCCTTTGCTTTATATTGTAAAATAATTATTCAATATATTTTCATGTTAAGTTCTATTCCTTTTAAAAGAAAATTAACATTTTGTTTCCTCTTTTCAATTTCTGTTTATTCCATGTTATTGTCTCCTTTTAAAGCTCTGACATAGAATCATAGAATCATAGAATGGTTTAGGTTGGAAGGGACCTTGAAGATCATCGAGTTCCAACCCCCCTACCATAGGCAGGGATACCTCTCACTAGACCAGGTTCATCTTAACTCATTCTCATCTCTGACTTCTATTTTCTCCTTGAGTTATTCCTATTTATTTTTATCTTTTTCTCAAATTTTTCTTCTTTTTCTCAAATGATGAAGCATGCCCAAACGTTCACGATATTTTAAGGCTTAATGTGATCCTAGGACGGGAACTTTGACCCATATTGTTTTACAGGCATTACAGAAACAATAAACCTAACATAATGCAAACAATCATACAATATCAGTGAAAGAGGCCTTATTTATTGTTAATAAACACTATCAGGGAAACTCTTAAAATGGAGAAATCTGTCAGTCTACGTTCTGATTTCATGCAGTATGTCCAGGCTAATCTGTGTTCTTGAGTCGTCCACTCTTGACATCAGAGGCCCTTCTACTCCACCACCGAATGTGCCAACCCACAAGCAGAAAGCCACCCAGTGAGAAGCAGCGTCAGCCATAAACAGTGTTTTGTTTTCTGCTTTCACACAAAAAGAGAGGTCTGGATCCCTTCTAAAAAATGAAAGGGCCAGAGATTATTAATTTGATGAGTTTTAGGGGCCAATTCTACCTGCGCAGCAAATGAGTTACAGAATTTTTAAAGAATAAAAAATTAACCTGAGAACATCCAGTCAAATTAATGTAACTGATTACTGACTTCAAAGATTACGTCCTTAAAAAAAAGTAGACTTTTCCTGTTTTTTCTCATGATAGTTCTCTAAGTTGGGGGAACCATACACAGACTTTTTGAATCTCCAAGTCTTAGCTCTGAAAAGTAAAGCAGTAAGGATAAGAAACTATGTGGAAAGGAAAAGGAAGCAATGTATGAAATGTGTCCTTTAATACACCATGCAACAAATTCAAACAACACTGTCAACTTGCGAAGGTGAATTCTTCTGGAAATGTTTCAATCAAAAAAATTCCATGCCTCAAAGCATTTGAAAATTAAATCAATCTTGAACAAGGAGATAATAAAACTCAGTAATATATATAGGGCACCTCTTTGTATTATGATCCCTTCCTAAATTCATAGCCAAGTCTAATTTCTCTCTCTTCGTATTTTGTTCAATTATTTCAAAATAAATATTTCTGTGACACTTCCTTATGGAGAGCCTGTATTGACACTACAAGCAAATTTTAGAGGCTGTTCAAAGAAAAGGAATTTTTCATCAATGCCACCCGCAGGATACAAAAGAAAACACCATCCTTTACATGAAGCACTGAAATGAAGGGGTGACAACTTGTAATACCCAAGCATTGCTCTGGCTCGTTGTCTTTCCCTAATTCTCACTTTCGTTTTTGACACTGTGATGCATTCTGGTGGTGATATAGTAACGTATTTAAGTCTGCATAAACTTTCTTGTGATTCTTCAATAGATTGTGTGGGGAAAAACCAAAAAGCGCGAGCATTGTTAGGAAGCTATCCCATCTAAACATCTTCCACTGGCTGTAAATTCCTCTCCACAAAGATTTGAAGCAGAACCTTTATTGTTTGCTGGACACTCAGGTGCTATCACCCCAGGGTTTACTGAACCGTTAATTATGGGAAAGCATAACGATGTTAGTACTGAACTCCAGTACAGAGCACTCCTTAATTAGCAATAAACATGCACAAAAAAATACACAAAGTAAGGGGGGGAATATGCTGCAGCGGGTGCGGATGCATGGCAAGGCATGGCGTTCCTCAAAGGATGGAGTGAAGGAGTTCTTGGCCACGGACATGCTCCTGCTAATTCCTTCCCCCAACAATTAGCTGTACAAGCATAAAAAGAAGTACAAGTTTTTTTCTCCTAAGCAAACAGACAAAAGAAACCTGTGTTGAAGTGCTGTAGGAGATATATCTTATCTCTGGAAGCACAGATCATAATTAAGTTCTGAACTGTACAGAGGAGATCTGCCAAAATTAGTGGGCTCTGCAAGAACAAACCCATTCTGGAGTCCTTACATTTTTTCACAAACAACCCCAAGTAATTACTGGCTACTCTAACCATTGTAAATAGAATGATTTATGTATGGAATGCAATTAATATAAAAAGACACCTTAAATATGACACAGTGTATTACGTGCTAAGTAAATTTTAGATCCGATTGCTATATGCTTGGAGAATACCTACAATTTTCCCTTACGTCTTGGAAGAAGAAAAAAATATTCAAATATTATTTATAAAGCTTAGATATGGGGAATTGAATCTTAATAATTTCAAAGTTGACTAAAAGCAGAGAAGATCTGCCATTTCAAAACAAACAATATTCCACCTAATTTAACATATCACAAGAAGTAGCAAATGCTTGAGAGTAACACGTAGGATGTTATGAATTGAACAATTAAGGAATAAACTATTTTGAGATCCTAAAAATAGCTAAATAATAATTCTGTGATTAGTGTATTAGGGTATAAAGTTTCCCTGTAATTTTATAAGATTACAGAGTTCTTTCAAAATTATTTGGTATTATCATACTTTTTTAATATACATTGGTAAACTAGTTTAATTCCACCAAACTCTTAGTTTTTAACTATAAGCTGTCACTGTAGTTAGCATAGTAATGAGTGTGTATTTCTCTTTTAATTGATTTAATTTTCATAAAGTTTTTACTTTACTTATTTTATTTTTATTCTTACAAGAAGTTTTCACTATAATGTATAAACTCTTCCTCTTTTCAATTTCTTCTGACTTTTGTACATGAGAGTAGAGATATATGAATGCCTACCTGATCCCAAACAAATTAGAGTGTTTTATGTCTTTCCACTATATATTTTTTTTTTAATATCCACTTGTAAACAGTATCAGTCTTCTCAGGCGTTTCTCAAAGAGAAATCTCTTCATACTTACAGTGATTTTCATTTCTCTTCTGTGCAAACATTCTAGATTTGCTGCTGTTTAATGCAGAATGGGGCTGATCAAAATCAAATCGTTTTCAAGGCAAGAATGTATTATTATTCATTAATTGACTTGAATTGTACTGCTTTCCTAAGTGAGGCAATCTGCCCAGTGTTGTAACTAATTTACGGGGGCAGGGGGAAAAGTCTTAATTGGCTAGCAGTAATAGTTCATTAGACTCTATTTGATAATTTCCCCCAATGTAGCTGAAAAGGGAAACTGCTGATGAGTTAGAAATAGAAACAAAATTTGGAAGTATTAATTAGCTGCCCTTCTTTCTGTACTCTGTTTTCCAGAGGGAAATGTCACTCAGCCAGAAGAGAAAGAAATTGTCAAATAAACACAAAAAGGGCACCTATGTGCAGGTCAGATGAACTGCTGAGCTTCAGCTTCTTGTTCATGCCAGATCTGAGCTTATTAGGTAAGTTATCTGGCGGATAATGAACTTAATCCTCCTATTAGTTAGCCGGTAAGAAATCTGTTCACAGGCAATACTCTACGGTTTCTACACACAAAAGTTTTTATCTTAGATTTGCAGAAGAAAACTGTGTCCACTAGAAAGCATTTAGAGAACCAGGAGAAGCAATTAATTTACACATATCCTTTCAAGAATTATTCTCAGAGTAAAAGAATTAATATCTTACAAATGCAACACCTCCTGCATAGGCTGCTACAGCCAATCACAGAACATCATGTAATTTTCATAAAATGCTTAGAAAAATAAGACTAATGTATGGAATCACTTTGTTATCTCATCTGTGCTGCAGCTACTGAGGAGCACAATATTGCACTAGCAGATTACTTATCCAACCAAAATTGCAGAGAAATTTTTGCTAGTTAGAAGAGCTAGGTAGAGTGTAATTACCCAAGATTAAATTTCTCAGGCTTCATATATCATCTTTAATATTTACACTAAGTGCCCTAGAACTTTAATGACTGTAAGTGAATGTAGGCTGAGAAAGAAAAAATTCAACACCTGTACAGGCAAGATAAGATTCACTGGTTTGTAATCAAGGAAGAAAATATGATATCCAAGCTTCTGAAGGTTCGGTCTCATACTTAGAAGTAAATTACACTAAAATAATATTGCAGCTATGATTTTCTCATTTTACTAGTCTGGTTCTAGGCTATGCTGTGGGATTTTATTACTTTTTTCCCTCTTCATTTTCACCTTCTGACTCTCACTTGCTCCTAAGAAGCTTTTGTTCTTGCTTTGATCTAAATCAAAGGACTGCTGCCATTACTGATCTGAAAACAAGAGTTGAAAAGAATCCCACAAGACAACCATTACCAACCCCCCTCCCCATGCCATAACAGCTACAGGTGGTTTCATTTTTCTACAAAATTAATTGATGAAGCATGTTATACAATTATGCTTAAAATAGCTAGTGTGCAAGTGCATTGTAAATTAAACGGCATGGCCATGGGAGTAACAGTAGCATTTTAATTTATTAAGCTTTAGCAAAGCATTACAAAGAGGCTATCTCTCTCCCAAACAAGGTTAAATTACGTTTAGTAATAGTAAGTAATGAAATTCTGGTTTGTTACACTGCAAAGCCCACTGGCTTGTTTGACAAACGAAATTATTTCTAAATTATGTGACTACATCTTCAGCCTACAGAGCTGTTTTTCTTCTTATATTAAATCATACTTGATCTTGCAGCAGCAGGAATTGCCACTACTAAGTTTGTAAGCATAAATGTATGTCTCACAGGACAAGTGCTGTATAATGGAACTACCGGGGGCCAGTCAAACCCAACTGCTTTTTTAGCTATAATACAACTCTGTTATCATAAAGCTCAGACTGGGTTAACTTAACCAGCAGAGAATCATCAGTAAAAGTAAACTTGCCCCAAAAAAGCTTGCTGTAGATTTGCTCTAAAATTAAATGATTGCTGTTCTTTGGCCATTGAACTACTTGAACAGGAGTGCAAAAAGTATTTTTTAGAAAGCTCAAGCCCAAGGCATGCCTCACCTGTACATTTTTAATTTGCATAACTCCTTTTGAGGTATTATCTGAGTAAATCTTTGACCTACCTTCCTCTGACCAACATTACACACAAGACATGCTTTTCCTGCTTATAACAAAACTTTTTTTTTCCTGCATGACCCTCCTCTTCTTCAGTCTTCTCACATTTGGAAAGAACACAGTAATAGCAGTGTCTGACCTGCTGATTTCTGTCTTTCACCACTACTTCTGTAATTATACATTGAAGCAAGAGAACATTACTATCAACCGTTTTATTTATGCAAACAAGGAACTACTGGGAGGCCTACAGATCAAGCTGGTAGAAATGATAGGACAGAGTAGCAGCATTCAAACTCCACATTCAGTCATTTTCTGTTAGCCAAATTATGAATATATCCACTTACGCTTGCCCATACAGCTAGTAAGCTATGTTTTTGTGGACCGGGCAGTTAGATGGCCTCAGATGAGTTCCTAAAGAAAGCAACAGATGTTTTCTGCTGTGATGAATGAGAAAACAAGTGAGTCATGTATGCTAATAATAAAAGTTAACATTCCAGTAACCAACAAGAATACTCGCTATCCCAACCACCAAACCAACCATCTATCAGTTTAGAACCCTCGACCTATCCTGTGCAACTCCACTGTTTCAAAACTGCTGTGTCTGACTCCCTATGGTTGAACAAATGGTTAGCAATTAAACTAAAGGAAAAATTTATTATTAAACATAGTCATATGAACATTGCTACTATGCTGCTCTTTTCTTGTGATGCACCTCTTTCTCTGATATAAAATAACCCATGTACAATAAATGTCTATCCTTGACTTTTAGAAACCTGAAGCACTGTATTTTTCCATAGCAACAGGAAAGTATTATAAATGAAGTCTGAAGTGGCTGACATACTTCTACATTTGATGTACTTGTTAAAAGATGAATGTATCTGTCCTATAAAGGTGAGCTACAATAAATTAAGCCATGTTACATGGCTGCAGCACATGCGAGAAACATAACTAAAAAAACCTCTTTAATCACAATCTTGCCCCTTACGTGTATATAATAAGATTTGGACTATATACAACACATGCAGAGATTTGACTACAGATCTGCAACATGTGGTTGCCATTCAGAATTATGCAATATTCAGAATGAGTCCATAGCATTTGCTGGTATATTCTTGTTTGATTTATTAACAGCTTCTGAAGCAAGTCATTATTTATTTTTTTCATTTTTTTGTTCACTGACAAAAAAAGATCCCTCATCAGATGAGGCCACACCTGGATTACTGAGCCCAGTTCCTAGTACAAGCGAGACATGGACGTACTGGACAGAGTCCAGAGAAGGGCCTGAAAGATGTCTAAAGGACTGGAGAATCTCTCCAATGAGGAAAGGCTAAGAGAGCTGAGACTGTTCAGCCTGGAGAAGAGAAGGCTCGGGGTGATCTCATCAATGTATATCAGTACCTGAAAGGAGGGTGCAAAGAATGGAGCCAGGTTCTTTTCAGTGGTGCCCAATAACAGGACCAGAGGCAACAGGCACAAACTGAAACACAGGAGGCTCCCTCTCAACATCGGGAAACACTTTTTTACTGTGGGGGTGACTGAACATTGGTACAGGTTGCCCAGAGAGGCTGTGGAGTCTCCATCCTTGGAGATACTCAAAAGCCATCTGGACACAATGCTGGGCAACTAGCTCTAGGTGGTCCTGCTTGAGCAGATGACCTCCAGAGGTCCCTTTCATCTCAACCATTCTGTGATTCTGTGGTATACATTCCTTCCAATAACATTTTAGAACTCCCTTTCCTGAGCAGAAACTTTTTTGGGTGATCTAGTTTTTCCTATTATAAAATTTGATTAATTTTTATAGGCAGTAATTTTAGGATTAAATCTAACCCCAAGTACACTTGAAAAGAAACCTTTCAGGGACAGATCTCTTCTTGCTTCTGGACACTGAAGAATTTTTTTTTCAGTGTAGGGCCTGAAATTCACCCAGAGTGAATGGGTTTACTGCTGAGAAATGGCAGGAGTAGCAACAAAGGAAAATGAACAAGGATATAGGGATATAGATGCATGTAATCCCCATACTGAAAACTACCTTTTTCTTTTTTATTGTTATTCAGAGCTTTCACTCTATTGGGAATCCCAGAATCTAAAGCCTTCTAATACCCCCATCAAAAAGTATAAGCTAGGCAGAGAACTAATAGTTCAGGAAATTTAAAGGTTTTGTGAGCTAGACTCCCAATCTTTCACAAAAAAGAGAGAGAGGGGAAAAAAAATTATGGGGACGGGGTTGGAAGAAATAGCATAACTCGATGTTTCTTTGGTCCTAATGCAGTTTTTCCTTGGCTTACAGCCCTATCCCAATGTAGGAACCTACAGTGATATTTGGGGATCCGTACAACTCAATGAAAAATTATCTGCTCCAGCAGTTTTGCTGTTCTAGCACTCTAGAAAGCAGCAGCAGTATAAAACCGAACCCTGAAGGGAGTGATGAGCTTACGATGCCTTGTTATCACTTAAGTAAGTAAATGGAAGGTTACAGCTCTTCCCTGAGGAAGCATTATAATGTCCAACTAACTGCAGCATCATGCGGTTCTTGTAGGCCTTGAAATGAGGGAAGAAACAAAATACAGAAGCACACTATCTTGAACCTCCAACAAAATTTCAGGCACCACTGTTGATTCATAGAATCAAGGAATACCAGGTTTGAAGGGGCCTCAAGGATCACCTGGTCCAACCTTTCTTGGCAAAAGCACAGTCTAGACAAGATGGCCCAGCACCCTATCCAGCTGAATCTTAAAAGTGTCCAATGTTGGGGAATCCACCACTTCCCTGGGGAGATTATTCCAATGGCTGATTTTTCTCATTGGGAAAAATTTTCCTCCTGTGTCCAATCAGAATCTCCCCAGGAGTAACGTGTATCCATTACCCCTTGTCTTTCCCATGTGATTCCTTGTAAAAAGGGACTCTCTGTCTTCCTTGTAGCCACCCTTTAAATACTGGAACATGGTAATAAGGTCTCCCCTAAGCCTTCTTTTCTCA